>CM060883.1:51110000-52310000 GCA_030762935.1 Hymenopus coronatus | reverse complement strand
GGGATACATGCTATATATATATAATATATATATAATATATGTAGAGAAAGTAAAATAGACACATAGCATCTTGCTATCTTGATTACCATGAAATAGAAGAATAAGCTTTTATAAAAACAGTTTGTAGGAGAGACATAAAGAATGTCTTGTGAATTAACACTTTTTTTTTATATTTCAATTTGACAATGTCCATTTATAAATACCCACATATTATATGAAACAATAAATGCTTTATTATATATTATTCTACATTAAGAAGGAAACTGCATATCCAAATACGTAAGAAAAAGCAAAATTGTGTCAAACAAACCTCTGCTTCAGCATCTTTCAGAGCATCAGCTAGGGTTGATTTCTCTGCCTGCAGAAAATCTTGCAGCTCCATTGATTCTACTTCAATATCCTGTTGTTGCTGTAGCAGAGTCTTCTGTGCAGCAAGACTTTTCTCCAAATCCTAAAAGTATTAATCATAAAAGAAATTCAAACACTCTAATAATCAATTATGATTAAGGAAATAATATTTTTCAATTAGCTGATGCTTTTATGCAAGCTATTCTGTCCCTATTATTTTTATCCTTGTTCATGCACTAAACAGGTGTAATTTGTTAGATACTGGCTTTTTAAGTAGGTTGTAATATTATTTTCCATAAAAACCAGGATAAAGTTAGAAACTTAAATTATTATAGCCCATCTCAGTAGATGGTAGCATGTCTGCCTCAAATCAAAACGTCCTGTGTTCAAATTTTGCTTGTAATGAGATAAGATTATAAGATTTGTTTTTTTTTAAAGTTTTCCCTTATCCTGGCAAGACAAATGACAAGCTAACTTTAAGCTATATTGACCCTGGGCTCATTTGAGTATTAATCCATCCTTTCATCCATTGTCCAATATGACCCAGCAGGTTAAATAAAATTAAACTAAAAAAATAAATAAATAAATAAAGAGAAGAGAAGATAGGAGGGGGGAGAGAAGATGGGAGGAGAGGAGAGGAGAGGAGGGGGAGGGGGAGGGGGAGGAGAGGAGAGAGGAGAGGAGAGAAGAGAAGAGAAATCGCTATTCACATTTTTTAATGAAATTAATTTTATTTTGATACTTCATTAAGATTACCTAGATGCTTTTAACTTTATAAGCATTTGATTTTTTTTATACCAAATATATTTTTCAGAAGATTTTACAAGATTCTCCTAATAGGTGCTCTTGTTGGCTGCTATGAGACTAGAATTATTCACACCTCCCCTCAATTTTCACAGCCGACCAGCACATGGCCAACAAACATCAATCACCAAATATGAGAGTGTAAACAAATGTTGCCAACACTTATCAATAAATTTAAACTAAAGTGACTGTAGTTAAGTTTCTAATGAAACAGTAACAATCCAGAAATGCATTTCATTGTGGAAGTGACACATCTTAAAAAACAAAAATTACATATATATATTTTGTGAATCCAGAATTTTTACCAACCTACCCAGGTTACTATTTCTAGCCTTTGAAACCAGGACAATTCTGGTTTTCTGGGACATACCAACCCAAAAGTATAGATGGAGGAAGCAAACTGCTGTACTTTTACTATTCCAATACCATCGACCAAAGAGACAGAAAATAATGCAGAAAGACAGTAAAATTATTTTGGTGTGGCCAATAGTTACATACATCATCTGCACATATTTGCTTTATACAAGGTTGTATTTCAGGGAATTGGTTGACCTGTTCTGTGCTGTTTCTAACTGATTCTGTTCTTCTTCCACTTTCCTCCTCTGTGTGTGCCAGCTAATTAGCTATCATGAAGTTTGTATTGCACAGAGGTTGAGGTATTTAAGAAATGTGTTTCTGTTACAGTGTTTCAGTGCTGTTTTAATGCAAAAAAGAAGACTGTATACTTTAGCACACATATCATGTATGATTCCTATGTGACAGCGAACTCTTGTAGAGACGTAGATAGTGATTTATAGACAGAAACCGTGCTGCCCATGTGTATCACAGAGAAACAGTTTATAATTATATGAATAGAATAAGGGAAATGTGACCTATTCTTAAAATAAGAGCTTAAGCTTTCCTGACAACATATTATTAGTTCTGAATTTTCTTGGATTTCAGTATGTTTTAATACTATTTCAGAGATGTCCAACATCTTCATTTTCAGGATGAACTGATCAAAATAGAAGTTCAGTTCCTCATATTTGTACTGCTGGAATAAAGCTGATATCTGAAAGGTTTGCATGATCTTCTTGGCCATGAAGCAATTTGTATTTATTTGTTTCAGATGAGAGGTTAAGGATTCTTTTATGCCTTTTTTCACATAAGTTATACCATGGCCAAAAAAGTCATACAAACCAATCAAATGTTAGCTTCATTCTGGCACTATAAATATGGAGAACTGAACTTCCATTTTCATCAGTTCATCCTGAAAATGAAGATTGGGGACATCTTAGAAAAAAAGTATCAAACCATGTATATATCTGCCCAGAAACCTGAAAAAAGTTAGAAAGGATCTATTTTTGTTAAGAAATCAAAATTAAATGTTGTGCTCTTACGGAATAAAAACTTGATGACATCAGCAAATAATGTGAAAAAGGTTTAAAAAAGTCTCTAAGAAAACTTGCACAGGAATATGAATTCGAAAAGCTTTGGCTTGGAATACCACTAAACTTTAGAAATTAAAATCCCATAAAATAACTGTACTTCATGAACTGCAAGTGATAATGAGAGTATAATTTATTTCTGGAACTGGGTATTAGATGATGTTAATGATCATTCATTGAACCGCTTTTGATATCCTACAGAAGAAACAAGGTTGTATTTATATGTCATGAGGAATTAATAATTAATTAATGAAAATTTTCTTTAAAGGTGTGCGAGATGTATGGCGGTAAAAAGACATCCTTTCCAACATCATCTATGATGACAGTATGTGGTTGTTATAGGTGAAATCTGTCTGAAAAATCTGTATGCTATGAACATCTGACTCTTGCTGGCATATCAGTGTGCTTCCCAATGCCAAGAAAATTTCCATTAAGCCAGCCATGCATCCAGCCAACATTCTAAAATCAAATGAATCTATCACCTTAAAATATTCTAAATAGCTTATGTTTTGTCTGTAGCTAATTTGAAGATATCACTGGATTCCAGATCTCCATGTATACTTGAACACATTTTACGGTTTTAGTATAAATCTGAATAACTCAAATCCAATATCACACAGGTTACATACCCTTTGTAGTGTACGACAGAGCACTTGCAGTTCCCCTATCTCTTGCTGTTGCTTTAATACAACATGAGAAGATGAACGAAAATAATTTTCCAAAGCCTGAAGACAGTCCATTCCACTTTCATCTGCAACAGAATACCACTCATTTACTAATTGGGAACATGCATAGCCCCATAATTATGCTCAAATGTGAGCTGTTCTGACATAAAATGTCATGCAGAATCCAAAAATAATAATAATCTGTTTTTCATCACTAATGCAACAATATTCAGCTGATACATTAGAAATTCCTTATATTTTAATAGTATTTCTGCATTTCATGCAATAATAACATATACTAAGGAAGTATAAATTACTTATGTCTCTGTGCATAATATTCAAACACAATTTAAAAAATTCCTTATCTAGTTTCTAAATAGCTGTATAAAATTTAAACTTTAATCTTTTATTTCTGGTTTAGTTTTTCAAATTTAAAACCTTACCTTTCGATTTTAAAACATAATTTAAATCTACTTATGCTGCTTTTTATCTAAGTCTTCAACTGAACATTTTATGTTCAGTGTGTTAAGTAATTTCTGTATGTGAGGCTAGCAACTGTTTCTCCCAGTGTGCTCCTAATTTCACCTTCCCACTCTTTTAACAGTATTTTCATATGTGCAAACAGAGTGAAACATGTGTGTGTAACCTTGTGCTAATAATAACAATCAATGCACTACATCCACACAGTTTGAGTAGTTATTAATGAACCAAACAATAGTAGTGTGAGTAACAAATGGTATGCTTTCACAATCCAATATTACTGAAAATAAATCCTACCAACTTCTGGAGGATTAGAATGTAGATGAATAGTAATAACACCTAAAACTGAATGACTATAAAAAAAAAGTCTGATATGTTCTATTCACATGACTTTCTCTACATATCTGTAACAAATTATTGTTAAAAAGCTTATTCTTCTATATGGTTCATACTAACCGACAAAAAATTAGCAGAAATGGTCTTATTACTTGCTTTCCTTGTAAGTACAAGGGAAATAAGGGAGTAACATCAACCAAAGCAATAGTCAAATCTTTTAGAAGCTGATTGCTATGTGATTGAAGTTCCTTTGTTTGTATGGCAGGAGTTGACAAATACCCATATGAGAAAAGTAAAAGTATTTTAAAACTGAAACCAATAACAAGGAATATCTCAAAAACAGTCAACTCCACGAAAAAAATGTACACCACATAAATGTTGTGTTTTTTAAGTGCTCTATATTTCTTTGTTGGGTAAGTTTCTGTCTATCTCCTACAGTTTACCAGTTATGCAAAATTACACAAAATTCATCCAGAATAAAGATGTCTTATGAGGCTACTACCAGAAAATTCAAGATATACATTTTATTTGTCATGTAAATGTCTTTAATATGTAGTATTTTAATCAAAATAGTTGACCACTTTTTAAAAAAATAAACATTTTTGAAGCATTTTCCATGTAAAAGGTAATTGGGGATGGGGGGGATTTTCTTGAAAATCTTTGTGCTGAATCCTTGGAAGATACAGGGAAATGTTTATAAAAATGCTTTTTTTTGGATTCAGGGGGTCTCAAAACATACATATCTGGGGAAATCTCAGTATCAAAATTTTGGGTGCAATATAACACCATCTCTATACACTGTATACATAGTACATGTAGAGAAAGTAATTAATTTAACCAACCTTGTTTATGAATATTGTATACCTACCAGTTTTATGCTCCATTAACTATAACGATCACTCTTGAATAACGTGGCTTCCCTTTCGCACATAGTTCAATTTAATTTCCATTCTAGTTTATAACTTATATTTTTGTTTATATGTCACTTTCATTCCCTTAGCTACACTAGACTGCTTTGCCATTTGTCAACCTACTTGTGATCTAGCGATTTCATTTTTCCTAAAGCTGGTATGATTTAGCAAGATGATGATGATGATGATGAAAACTGAGTGGCCTCTCACGAGGCATTGCACGAAGGCTCCTAGAGCCCTTCATGCCTCATAAACTAGGCTTTAATCAACTCAGATGGTCCCAATAAATCGGAACATATCTCTGATATCTGCCTCTCTTATATCCTCTGGTTCCAAGGAGGAGGAGCCCAGGGTTATAAACCTGTGAAAAGTGAATGCCTCGCATTCACTTAAAATGTGCCAGGAGGTTTCAAAATCCATCCCCCATTTCCTGCACATGGGGTCCTCAATTAGCCCCATTAGTGTCTACTCAAGAGTGTTGTGTCCAGTGAGATACCCAACAACCACTCTGGTTCTAGTTAGGTTCAAAAGAGCCTGCTTAGTCTGCTGCCCAACCCAAGAATAGTCTGGCAGTATTTTGCTTTTTCCAAATCTCAAGATGATCCTAGCTGTAAAAGGGTCCTATAAATGTAAGAACTGCTACCACTTGGCCAGCCTGTCTGCCGTTTCATTACTTCTAATGCCCACAAGATCTGGAAACAGATCCACAAAGTTTGTCCAACATCCTTTGGCACTCCTACACCAATCTGAATGTTGTTTTAACCGCCACCGTAAGGGCTTTCAAAGCTGCCAGACTATCTTAGCAAACATGCATATCCACGCATCTGTCTGGTATGTTTAAAATATACAAGATCCAGGATAAGATGACATATATCTCAGCCTTTAGCAAGATTAAGCGACACTTGGATGCAAATGCAATAACATTACCATTTTCCTGCATGTTGTTTTTGAAATGCATCTGAGATGTACTATTTCTTTCCTTCTGAACTTTATTACGTAAAGTTTCTCCTTAAAGCTTCATTCCATGTCCAGACATTCAAAATATTTACACTTAATTTTGCCCTATCTCCACAAAGAATCCAAAAGAGATGAACTATGATTACTGCTGTTTTGTATTATCTGAATGATGTTCACAAACCTACCCACAAACCTTTTCCTAATTCCCTGACTTTTTTGGAGTTGGATGCAATACTGCTTAAGCAAACAGTGAAGAAAGAAAACTGATAAGTCTTGACTACATTGAACAACCTTCACAACATACAGTTTGTCTGTGTCCTTCATTTGGGAGACCTGGGTTCAAATCCCATTGTCGACAAATCTGGCTGGGGCTTTCTCATGGTTTACCTCAATGCCAAGGTAAACACCAGATTAGATGTAACATCTGCTTATCATGAAGTTAAGTAGCATGGTATAAGGAGGAGACATTGAAAAGCTGCTACACTTGCCATCAGACTTATTTATTTATTTGGTTGGTTATTTGTTTGTTTGTTTATCCTGGTTGGAGTTATGGCCATAAGGCCTTCTCTTCCACTCTACCAGGCAATACATTAAATGCAACACAGCAGAGATAAAATGAATTAAGCACAAAAAATACAATTCTGTACAACTTTATAAAAAACAAATATATAAAAGGTGAAACAGGTAAATAATTGTAAGAAAATTATTTTAAGTGGAATATTCATGTAGGTTGAAACTCATATTAGTCATATTTACAATTGAAATGCATATTACTTGCTAGCACTTAAAATATTAGTAACAATAGATGAAAGTAGTGATGTATTTATCATATTAATACAGCAGCAGATTAGGTTTGATTATAAATGTATGCCCTAATTTTCTGCTTGAACAGTATAAGGTCCCAGCATTCCCTTATTCCAAAGACGAGGCAAATTTATTGTAAATGATGATGAATAGAAGGTTGTATGATGAGCAGGTATAGCAAGAAGGAAAGAGTATCGTGAGCGAGTTTTTCGATTATGATCAGAAAGGTGTTTGAAGTGAACATTTAGATAGTTTGGAATGCGAGAATGAATGAGTTGATAGAGAAATGATAAAGAATCAATTTTCTTCTATCCCTAAGCTGGAGCCATTCAAGTGTAACATGATCAAATTGATGGAGATTGCATACAAAGCATACACACATATTCTGAGCTGTTGAAGTCTTAGAGCCAAAATATCAGTTAGATTAGTAAAAAGAGAGTCAAAATGGGGCATATCAAGAGATACTAAGATTTTCTTAATCGAAGTCAGTAGAAAGTCACTCATGCCTTTTAAAGGATAGACTATTGAGAATACTTTTTTACATACATGTGTAATTTGTGTGTTTCAGTTTAAATTTTGATCTATACATACTCCAAGATTCTTTATGTATTATGAAATGGTATTTCAGAATTATTTAAGGCAATGCGTTGTATGTAATCCAAATTTAGAGTTCCTAACAACTGCTTGTGTCCCATAATGACTGCCTGTGACTTTCTTGGATTCATCTGTAGTCCATGTCTAAATGACCTAGTTGATAGTGAATTTAAGTCTACATTTATAGTCTTAATTGAGTTATCTAAATCATTAGGGTCCGTGTGTAAGTACGGTCGCAAGTCATCAGCGAAAAGATGGTGTTTACAATGTGTTATACTTTCTGTAATGTTATTTATGTAAATAGCAAACAACAAAGTCCAAGCACTGATCCTTGTGGCACACCAGCTTTTGTTTCCTTTCAATGAGATTGGTTTGATCTACTTACAACAGTTTGCTGGCGCTCAAATACATAAGATTTGAACCATGTTGTAATGCTATTTGACATATTCATATTCAAGCATACACATTAATAAGTCAATATCTACTGTAACAAAAGCTTTAGAAAAATTCAATAATGTTAGTAAGGCCAACTGTCTGCTGTCTGCATGTATGTCCTCAGTAACTTTTAATAATGCAGCATATGGATAGTAGAGCAGCTATTTGATGGCACTTTGGCACCATCTGCTTGGCGTGAAATGAAGGAAGTATGATATCAGGATGATACTACTATCCAGCACATACTGTCAACGAGATAACTTACTGAACAGTTCTGTTGTGATATGACTAAACGTTAAAGTGACGTAAAATAAAACAAATTTTATAGAACATACATTTTCTTGCTAGTCGACATAGGGTGTAAATATTACCATTAAAAAAGGCAGAATAGAAAACAGTAAAAAATATACACACCAACATGATCTCCATTAGCAGTACTTAATATATTCTGGATGCATTGTGAATGCCTTTCAAGTTCCTCTGTGATTTTCGCTCTTGCAGCTTTCTCCTCTTCTAGCTGCTGCTGTGTAGCATTCATTTCCTCAGACTGCTGCAAAGTTTGCTCTTTCAGCTTTGCATGATCTACAGTCAATAATTTCAGTTGGAGCTCTAGTTGATCCACTTCTTCTGCTGTTTGATCCACCTTAACAAAAATTATGAAATTTAAAATAAATACAGTAAATTCATATTTACATGCTACAGTAGTTATCTTTATAAGTGATTTATCATACATTTCATTCTGACACCAGCCTTGTAATTCTTTTAAGAGAAACTAAACATATAAAATTGCTGTATCCAAATGTATTGCCTGTAAGCTTTGATTGCAAAGTCTCGAAACCGTAAAAATCATAATGTTTTTGCAAAGCAACAGTTCTGAAATAAGAATTCATAAACTTTTGTGGATTAGAGTTGTACCGTAGAGCTTGAAGTAGAGTCTCAATTGTCCAATTGATCAGTTAAACCATCTTTCCACGTAATTTAGTCATTTGGCACTCTCTTTTGGAGCTTATATTAAAACCTAACATTTTAAATGGTATCTTTTCATGACAAATCTTTCTATACAGCAATATTGAGATAGGTTTTGAAATAAAGGGTTTGATAACTTCTCATGAGCTGCCTACATGAGCCACATATAAGAATATTTAAAAGGCAATAAAAACATATTTATACAAAAAAAGTAATATATGTATCCAATTTTATTTAACAAAACATATTATCATTAACACAATCAATACTTTACATATCCATAAATGTAATAATTAATATTATCTTTATTTTAGCTATTAAATAACCAAAAAGGTTTATTTACTCATTACAGTGACAAACACAAATGTACAATGCCAAGATTTAACAGCTTTATTATCAGGAGCAATAAGATTACTACCAATTGATATAGCCCTTTTGCTCATTTATACAGTGTGGTTGTTTAAAAACTTACAACAATCTACATTCAAAAAGCTTTTCGGACATTTACTAAATGATGAAACTAAAGAAAGAATCCTGTATTATTCACGTCATCAACACTGCATTTTAAATAAACACATTACTTTAATAGTTTTTAATACCTTGGAAATTTACTACTTTGTAATGAAGTATTAAGTTATGTTAATTCAATAAAGTATTTGGAATTTCATCATGCCCTATACTTTTACTATGTTTGAGAGACTTAATGAACTTATTCATCTCAGAAGCTATAACTGAAACCAAGTATAGAGAGTAATTTATATAAGGAACATAATTATAATTTTTTGTGAAAGTTACATTTTATTTAGCACAAGGATGAAATGACCGTTAAAGACATTAGCAATTACATTTCGATTGAACTTATGTTATTTATTTTGTTTTTTGTTTTTTTGTTATTTTCTTTTTAATCCTTTGGTATCAGTTATTTTATTTTTCATTATGTGATTACTTCCTACAATATGTCTGATTTATTTTAACTTTTATACATGATATCACCTATGTATTTAAATTTTACAGTTTTGATTGATTTCTGATAATTTATTTTGTATTATTTATAAATGTTTGTCAATATTGTGGTTGTAAATTATTCAAATAAATTTAAGTATACATGAGTAAACAGGGCACATAAGTGGCATCGTTTTTACCTCTATTGCTAAAGTGTTAATTTTAGATGTAACTTTTGTAGTTTAAATTATCAAATATTTTCAATTTTTTTTTGGTCCCTTCGCTTTGAATAATCCAAGTTCCACTGTTCTTTCTACCAGTTCATTCACAAAAATATGAAATAAGAGGCCTGGAAGATTTACCTGGACTCCTTGCTCCTGAGTGTCAATACATTTTAGTGGTTCCACAATGGCAATACCAGCCATTGCTCTTGCCATATCATCCCCAGTCAAAGCAGTCTGTATTGCCATTTCATGGTAAATAATAGTGCGTTTTCTGCGAGGATAAGGTGGCAAAAATTTATTACCAAGTGCCTGATGATGATGCTGTTTGCGTAGACTTGCTGCACGATTCAGACTGGGATCTCTACTCACTGAATGGCTCCGATGTAATATTGGTACACCTGAAAAATGCAAATGCACACTGTAGTACCTCAAACTGCATTAGACACTAACTGAGCCATAAATCTGTAAAACATATTTCTAAGCAAAAATATTGAAAACTTTGAGCTATAAGGATAATCAGAATCTAAATAATTCTAAAAAACTTCTCTTAGGAACATTTTATATATGGCCTGTCTGAACGTTAAAAGACAGTATAGAGCTAAGAGGGATATATCTGCCTCTTTCTAGCACATACATGTTCTATTTTTACTCTTGCCCAGTTGCTAATAACATGATGTAAATACTCAGTTGTTATGATTTTCAGCTTTGAACATATTATCTTTTGCAGAATTTTTACCCTATTAGATTACATAACTTTTTTTTTAGATTTCTGTGCGTCCAAGTTTCTAAAGAAAACATATTTTTCAGTAAAAGTCCAATATTTGCAGCTTCTATGCTTATCATGCAGCAACTAATAAATTAAAAGTTCGCAACACAATATATTCGCTAGAGTAAACTAGAGTGCTGATACTGGCCTAGTTTGAATTCTGTATCTTTAATAAGATGAACATCATTATTTTTTTAAATTAAAGATTTACGGGGAATTCTATACCGATGCAGTATAAAAGTCAGGCAACAAGAAACTTTTTTGCTTTTGGGTTTAAAATGGGAATCAAGCAAGAAAAGTGTTGGCAAGGGTTGGAGAAAGTTTTAAAAATAAGCTGGAATCCTGTAACTTCTAGCACTATTGTCTATAACAATAAATAGTCATCTATCCATTCAGTTCACAGTTACCAAGCAACAAGCTGACAGTGTCTATGGTAAAAGTAAACATAAGTTTATTAAGGAGTGTTTAAAGCATGTGAAACACTGTGAAATACCAATGTAGGTTACTTATTTTGCATTTTGTGCAAATATTTATAGTTATAGACGGAGAAGCTGGGAAGAGATGAAATGTTTATAAACTAAGAAGAAATGCAAAGTAATAATGAATGTATTAAATTATTCAAGTAAGTTGTGTGTTAGTAAAGGAATAAATGAAACAGCTAAAACTAGCAGGTGTTCAGAAATGGTTATTTATAGAATAAAAAAGAAACAATTGAAAGAGCACATCTATTAAATAGATAGCAAAAATGGTAAGAGAAACAAAATCATGGTATTTTAAAGCAAATACCTTATTATAATGGAATAGTACACAACACAGTGGGATGCATCATTTATTCTTTGCTGTTTTAAAACATTCCACCCGTCTGAACGTAATTTTGTCAACAGTACACAATGATGATGACCTAATAATTAAAATCGTATCATCAAACACCTCTGTATTTGTTATTTTTATGCCTTTAAAAACATATTTCAAAGTACTAAAAGTATAAAGAGAAGAGATAAAATACGAGAAAAAATCTGATGTATTCCTTTCACATGACTTTCTCTATATTTCTGCAACAAATTATTGTAAAAAAAAAACTTATGCATCTATTTACTTCATGCTAATCGAGAAACAAAATAGCAGAAATATCTTACTACTTGCTTCCTTGTAAGTAGAAGCAAAATAAGGGAGTACCATAGGTTAAAGTGACAGTCAAAAGCTATTACTATTAATATTTAAAAAATGATCAACTCCATGAAAAAATGTGTATAACATAAATTGTGTTTCAAAGGGTTCTATATTTTCTATTAAGTAAGTTTTTTTCTATCTCTTATGGTTTACCAGTTATGCAAAATTCTGTAAAATTCATCCAGAGTCTTCAGAGACTCTTCCCAGAAATTTCAAGATATACATTTTATTTGTTGGGTAAATATCTTTAATATACAATATTTTAATCAAAATCGTTAGCTATTTTTGAGAAAATCAAAATTTTCAAGAAAAGTTCCATGTAAAGGGTACTTGGGTATGGGGCAGGGGGGATTTTCTTGAAAATCTTTGTATCACATCTTTGGAAGATTCCAAAAGATTTGGTATTTAACAATATTTTCGTTTTTGAGCTATTTAACAATCTTTTCGTTTTTGAGCTATTTAACAATCTTTTTGTTTTCCAGCTATGCTGTCCGCACGCACGCGCACCTGCACACACTCGAACCTTTTTCTAAAAATGCTTTTTTTATATTCACGGGGACCTGGGGGACCCAAAACATGTATTTCCACTGAAATCTTGGTATCGAATTTTCAGGTGGATTACAATAACTTCTCTATGCACTATGTACATAGTACATGTAGAGAAAGTAAAAAGGCCTACTATAGCCTTAAATAGTATAGCACATATTTCATTATTTGGTGATGTAAATTCATACATTGAATTGGTAGACCTATTGCAGCTGAGCACCAAAGTTCAAAGCACATACAGTATGTTTGTTACAAAACTTGGCCGCTAGAAGCACACGGCCCGTGAGACATTCACTGCATTTCCCTTTGCATGCTCCCTACTCTCTCTCCCTCTATCTCCCCTCTCTCTCCCTCTCCCTCTCTCTCTCTCTCTCTCTCCCCACACTCTCCCTTTCCATTTCTCTCACTATCCTGTTTCCTTTCTCTCACTCTTCCCCTCTCTGTCCCTCCTTCTCTCATTCCCATTTCTCTCTAACCCTCTTTCCCTCACTCTATCCCTGTCCCCCCATTCTGTATCATTTTTTCCCTCACTCTATCCCTTTCTCTCCAATCTCTATCTTATCCTCACTCTATTCCTCGATCCATCCCCCTTTCCCTCATTCTATCCATTTCCCTTCTCTTTCCCTCTCCTCTCTCTATTGTTCTTTCCTTCTCCCCCTCTCACTCTATTGCTCTCTCTTTCTCCATCTCTATTGTCCTCTACAAATATTTCTATCTCCCTCTCTCCATCTCCACTTCTCAAATATTTCCTCTTACTCTCCCATTTCACTCTTTGTACCTCCCCTCTACAGCACCTCTCACCCACTCAACCCCTCTCTCTCTCCACAAATGATGGCAAGAAAGAAAGGGGAAAAGTGAAAATAATTTGGCATCTTGTAAATTAACCAATTTATAATTTTAGAGGTTTTGTATCACGCTTGAGTTTTCATATAATACCTATAGTCTATTGCATTTTTAAACTTACTGGTTATTAAGTTTGTTAAGATTTATATATTTTTAAGACATTTAGGAAAGGCTCTTCTTCTCATGCTTATTTCTGTTGTGGGGGATGATATATCTGCCTCACATTCATGAGGCCCCAAATTCAAATCTTAGTTAGGATGGATTTACGCTGAGAGGAATTTTGGGGTGGGGGTGGATTCCCTCATCCTGAGAAAACAAATGTTAACAACTCTATAGACCTGGGCTCATTTAAGTATCATTAAATTTATTTCATTAATCATTCAATATGACCTACTAGGTTAAAAAAAAAGAAAAGAAAAGAAAAGAAAAAAAAAAAAAAAAAACCTTTTGCCTGTTATAGTAGAGCACCCTAATGTTATTCAAAGCAATTGCGTCTTTTTCTTTTTGGGTTAGTCTATGAGGATTCCATGATTTCAAAGAATAAAGATATACAATTAGTATCAGTTTACAATATGTTTATATATGAATTTAAGATTATCTTAAATGGTATAGTACAATTCCAACCTGCTTAGTGAATGTAGATAAAATTCCTTTAAACTGTTATGGTTTTGTCCTTGGTATCAGAATTTATATATAAGTGAAATTATACAGTAAATGTTGGAATCAGATTTGTCACTGATCTTGAGAGTACTTATTACTCATTGTAAAAACAAACCAGTCACACATAAGCTGTATATTTATAATAAAAATCAATTATTCCTACTTGGTACAGTTGGTGTTGTCTCTGGAGACTTGTGTCTACGACGCCTTGGTAATGTAGCATATTTTTCCAATGCTGTTGCCTTACTTTCCATTAGGGAGCCATTCAAGCTCATACTGAGTAGACTAGACATCATTTGTTTCTTCTCCATTTTGCTGGTGGCTTGTGGACGATGGTGCATTCTGTTAGCTGAAGAAGGCCAGCGACCATCATCTGTTGCTCCTATTGGTTTGGTTTTCAAGCTGCCTGCAGAGCTTCTTGATGTGCTAGCTCTACCTCTGCCTGTCGCTGGAGAAGCTGTGCTATCTCTCGATGAGGAACTTGACATAGAACTTTCTTTGGTTCGTGTTTTATTTGCACTGGCCAACACAGGTCGTAATGACGACACCGAGGTAACTGATGATGAAGTGGACTTCGTGCTCGATCTAACACAAAAAAAAAAAATAAATAAATAAACAAAAACTGAAATAACAACATATGTGCTTACTTTTCTGTGCATGATGAACATAGGAACATTGGAAAAGCGCTGAAAGGTCAAATTTTCATTAAATTGTGATTTATAATACCCTTGTGAAAAACACTAATAAACTCTCACACTTATAATAGTGTGGATGTATGTTGGACAGTGTGTCTTTCATTGCAACAGTAGATTCAAAGAAAAATACGAAACAGGCTGCAAATGCAAGGCAAACAATGTCATAGTTTTCTTGTAAAGGACAAAAAATATAGTACATTTCTTATTCTGATAAATGTTTAGCAGGTGACTTGTACATATTTATTGCATTGCTAAAGTGCAAATTACTTTTAAACCGAACATCTCAACAGAATACTAAATGTCAAAACCCTAAAACAATTGTATTCAGATTCTCCTATGGCTGGCATCCAGCTCAAATCTCTCATCCATCACAAATATTTGACGACTCTAAAATACAAGACTGGTGGGTGACATCCCCATACTAAAGAGCAGTTGAAGGAATATTTGCATCAAGAGTTCTCCTCAGAAATACTGCACTGCTGTGTTTCTTCAATGCCTCAATGCCTTCCAGCTGTTATCCACTACAAAGGATATATTGTGATAGATTGTCAACAAAACTTTTTCACTTTACTTGTGCTAAATACATTTCTTTTTCTATTTATATGCTATGAGGGTCATTTGATAAGTTCTCAAAATCGCCAACAAAGATCATCGCTAGCAGAATCACGGTTCTAATACAATAAGTTATTAGCCATTCTTTATGAGTGCACAAGTGGCATTTCAGTGCTCTAGTGGAGAACTGCGTTGCACAAAACTTATTATTGTTGTTCTTCTGTAACAAATTGTAAAGATGGGTATGAAAGCCAATGAAATTCAAGCCAACTTACTGAACACATTGGGAGTCTCTGCACCTTCATATTCAACTGTTGCTAAGTGGACCAACAAATTTAAATTTGGTTGGGAGAGTATAGAAGACGATTCACGTAGTAGTCAGCCAAGGTGTGCCATGCCTCCATGAAGGATTGCTAACTGAAAGTGCGAGAAATTGCTGAAGCTGCAGTGATATCATGGGAAAGGTCATATCACATTTTGTCAGAGAAATTGGGTATTAAATATTATCTTCCAGATTGGTGCTGCAAATGTTAACACAAGATCAAAAATACATCATAATGCAAACTTCTGAGCGATGTTTGGCCCATTTTCAGAAAAGCCCACAAAAATGTTCATGAACCACAGATGAAGTATGGGTCTATTACTATATACCAGAAACAAAACAACAATCGTAACAGTGGAAGCATATTGATTTTCAACTTCCAAAGAAAGCAAAGGCAAAACATCAGCTAGAAAGGTCATGTCATTAGTTTAATAGGATGCAAAAGGGATTCCTAATGGTCAAACAATTACGGAGAATACTATACTAACCTCTTGGACCAACTACAGAAAAAGGTATGCCAAAAAAGGCTAGGTTTGCCAAGGAAGAAAGCCCTCTTCCATCAGGACATTGTGCGCCTGCACGCATGTGTGGTTGCCATGGTAAAAATACATGAGTTGAGGGATGATTTCTTACCCCACCGTCCTTATTCACCTGATATGGCTTCATCAGACTTCCATCTCTAATTAAGTTCAAAAGTTTCCTCAGTGGATGGAAATTCTCTTTAAATAAAGAATTGATAGCCGGAGCTGATAAGTATTTTGAAGCACTGGAGGGATATCACTTTCAAAATGGAATATAGGTATTGGAACATTGAAAGACCAAGTGCATTAGAGTACAGGAAACTACATTGAAAAATAAAAATAGTTTGAATCAGGTCAGTTGTTATTTTGGTTTCATTCTGAGAACTTATCAAATGAACTTCATACATTGCATGAAAGTGTAAGACATCATTATTCCAATACAATATTACATTTTCAGGCTATATCTACAAAGGACATATTTTGATATGGTTACCTCTGGTAAACTAACTTCATTGCAATTAACCTTGCATGAAAAATACTGCAGGCTAAAGTAATTCTGAAGTTTCAGTAGTTATTATAGAAATAAGTTTCTAAAGTTGTTATTATATACACTCACCTGGTAGATCTAATGGAGCTACAAGAAGAAACAATAGACTTTTCTTGTTGAGAACTAGAAGTACTAATAGATGTAGATAAGGCCTTAGGTTGAGTAGATACTCCTGGAGAAGGTGGAGTTCTACTAGGGCGGGATACTGTCATCTTTGGACGTGTTGCTGATGAAGTAACTGGTGTAGAGCTGCTGCCTCGTGATGTAACTTTGGCTTTTGTTAGAGTATCTGATATAGATTTCTTCTTTACTGCAGTTCTACTATTATTTGATCCTAGATTCACACCTGCAGCAAGTAATAAAGAAAAATAATGTACATGGTAAGAGTTTTGTTATATATGTTTATTTCATGTATTGATTGACATTAAAATTATTTTATATTTTTCTGCTTGTATTCTAAAGGTTTTAGGCCATAAAGAGATTAATAGTTTTTATTTCAGTTCAACCTTAATAGGTGAGGTAAAATACACATTTTAAATCAATGGCAACATGTATTATTAAAGCACTTCTAAGATACCCATTTCCTACTCCTCTAAAAAACATAAAATCATTAAAAATGAAAACCAACAAGCTAGCTGCAACATTTGGTTTAAAAAAGAAACTAACATTTATAGGTATCTGCATACAAGTGAATGTGAATGGTGCCTCGTAGCATTAGATTATACCAGGTATGAAATTCAGTGAAATATGCAGTTAATCACAAAATGTATCTAACCTATAGCAGAGACACTGAAAACAAATAATGAGTCTGAGAGTGAATATGTGCAATGGGGATATTATTTTTACTTACAGGTGCAAATTGATATATATATATATATATATATATATATATATATATATATATTTCTGATATGGTATATTTATTTTATAAATAATATATTAGTACATCATGTATAACTAGAATTGAAGTGCATTTACTCTGCCTTACAGCTAGATTAATTTAGAAATGGTTGTTAAATTCCTCTATTATGAGACATCAGAGATCCTCAAATATTAGCTTAGTCTTCTATTAACACTTTCAGGAAATGAAGCGTATGTAACAAGCAGATGTTATAACTGTCCTGTTCCTAGAGATGACAGATTATGCTGTACTATCTATATATAATTTATCCTCAATTTGGAGGCATCTTTCTAATAACTTCAAGCTGGTAAAATTTTCAAGTAAAAGTGCTAGTGTGATTATCACCTCTCCATAGAAAACATCTCTAGTAAGAAATCAATCAATGATCAGAGGAAGGCTGTGTTGTTGCCGAGTGGTTAGACCACTCACCTCTCACCCAGATGGCCTGGGTTCGATCCCAAGTGACTGCATGCAATATTTATGGTGGACAAAGCAGTGCAGGGGCGGATTTTCTCTGGTTTCCCCCACCATAGCATTCCACCGGTGCTCCATCTTCAATTTATATATCACCAGTGTCATTGCCTGCAGTGCCACAAATAGTAAAAGCGAGCATTAAGAATGACAAAAAAAAAAATGATCAGAGGAAAAAAGAAATAGTATTTGGAGCTGTAAACAGATAGAAATCATGGTCATGAACTTGTCATCCAGAAAGAGAAAGAAGGTGAAGAGAATAGAGCAAAAAGAATTCAGTGAAAAAGATTATAACCTAAAACCAAAACAATTTGGATATTTAAGATAATTATGCAGGGTATTTATTTTTCCTCAGTATTATTTTCAGCTGATGTTTGTGATGATTTGATGAATGGTTACGATGCCCTTTGTCAATTTTGGGTTAATATTCTGAGACTATTGAGAAAATATTTTTGTATCCTGAGTGGATTATAAAAATGAGGAAAGTGAAAAGTCTTGTATTAGGAACCATATTTTAGATGATTAAAAAAAATAAATGTAAATGGCGTGTTATTTGTGGATACTCTTTAACTGCTGTAGTTCTCAGCATCCCATTCCAAATTGGGCATGAAAGACTGCTTAATTTTGTTCAGAGGCCTCTCTATCAGGCTTGAAGTTCTTTTACGTGCTGTAAATCTAGGACATGGGATCAACGGCTTTACTTCTCTTCCGAAGGAAACCATGCTTAGGATTTTTACGCCCGAAAAAGTCCATATTCCTCCCCCAGGTTTGAACCTGCGATCTTGGGTATATGAAGTCAGCATGGTGACCATTTCACCATGGAGTGTGACTAGATGATTAAAGCAATTATTGGTGAAGAGTAACAATAAATGTTATGAGATTTTATTTTAAATTTTCCTGATTTAATATGATTCCTTAGGAACAAATTTATACATCTACTTTTATCACATGTACACAGAAATTGAACCCTCACATGACAAATTTAAATAACTAAACCATGCTATGTCCTCCAACTTGAGGTAATTTTTCACCATTTTTCATTCTGAAAAAAACTACCACAGCTTAAAATGATCCTCATGATGTAATTTTTAAGTTATCAATCCAAAACTTTGCATGCAATTTTCCAAAACACCAACTGAAAACTAATAAAGATGTGTTATCTTTGATTCTACTTCAAATATAAGTATCAACATTTTCTTTAATTATGAATATACAAAACTTGGCAAAACTAAAGTAACATGTTCCTGCAAGAGATTTATTCACAGTAATTTTCTTTAGCCATTTAATCACGACTAAATAGTACATTTAATGGAAAAAAATTGTAAATTTCATTGTAAACATTGGGAAAATCCTTAAAATTTTGTTTAAAATGATCATAATTTGGAAACTACTTTATTTATAAACACAAAATTGTACATTAGACTTCTAATTCAAGTATTTCAAGCTCTAAAATAAAAGAAAATTAATATGTTGCAAACATACATTTTTTTTAAATTACTTTTTGTTTTTAACTTTCCTTAGAAGGTGCAAGGAGGCTTCAGTTATTATTTATAAACTGTTGGTTCTGCACTTAGCCCTACAAACATTACTACTCATACTATTAAATATACAGTAATTCAACAGCCTGAAAAAACATCAGAAGTTTTAAATCCCAATGTGCTATTGATACCCACAGTGAAAATATACTTGTACAAGTATAAGCAATGTTACATAAGTTGACAGAAACAAAGCATCCCTCCTTAAGTTCATGCCATTTGCTGATAAAATTAAAAGCGAGACAAGCTATGTGATGCTGTCAGAAAAGTAATGGAAGTGAACTAGAACTGCTTTCAACTACTCTGTCTCCCCCTATGTTGATGCATTTTTGACCACTCAGAACGATAATCAAATGTTGATTATCTAAGAATATTGTTACAACTCTTAAGAGATCTCTTACCTTGAGATGAAATTCTTCTGGAACCACCACCCTTATTCCGAATGTCAGTGTCCACAGAAGAACTTTCGCTGCCACCTTCACTTGTTCCATCTCCCTCACGCTCTACTGCAGTCACTGAAGGTAGCAGCATAGTGGTAGCTGTGGTAGTGGCAACTTCTTCTGTGTCCTCATATGCGGAACAGCAACTGATTAGACTTGAGTCGCAAGAAGCTGTGGCTGGAGTATCACCGCAACTACTAGTGCCATAACTTCCACTGAATGCCCTCAAAAACCCAGCTGGAGAGGCACCTCCATTAACTTCTACCCCACTGTCGCTACCTGGCCCAGTAGCCATCTTTTCTACTAATGTTGCATTTAAAACGTCTTCAGAAGACCCCAGTTCTGTATGTAATATACTAACGGCATCAGCCTCTGGTTCATTCACAGTCTCATGCAGAGAAAAGCCTGAGCTTGTCGCTTCTTCATGCATGTCAGTCACTACAAGGTTCTCAACGGTTTCTTCAGCAACATTAGCTGCCTTGTCAACATCTGTGGCACACTGGTCATCTTCAACGTCCATGTCAATCACTGCAAAGTTTTCAGTGGGTCCTTCAACGTCAACTGCCTTGTCAAATTCCGTAGCATTTTGACCATCCTCAGCATTCATTTTTATCTCGCCTTCTGCATCTCCTTTCTTATGTGCTTCTGCAGATTCTTGATCACTACCCTCTGCGCACTCCATTGTTGCCTGCAGATGATGCAGATTAAATCATTCTGATCTGAAATAAAGAATGCCAATATAATGACCAATACTATCACATTCCAGAGTAAAAATACACATAAGAACAAAAGTTAAAATTGTAATTGAAAGTGATGTGAAAATATTGTTATATATATAAAGACTAAAACAGAAAATCTCAGGAGACTGTATCGGGCTAATAATACCCCTCTTCTCCCAGCACTTCCTGTATAGCACTGATTTAAGAGAGTGCACACTTAACTACCTAAATTCGTTACTATTGTGCAGTGAATACCAGATTGTCCAATCTTATATATAATTCATTCATAAAACTGTATTACAGAACATACAAAAATGACTGTATAACTATATAGTTAAGGGTATTCATAAGGCTTTTAAAGGGAGGAGGAAGTGCAAGCATCCAGGTCATAATTGTGTTTAAAGTGGTCCACTATTCCATAACTATTCTGTTTTTTACAATCAACATGCAACCAATACTGCATCCAGTTTTCCTCCAGAATTAACAGAATGATTTGATCTAGAAGATAGCTGCATATAACTTAAACTAAAATCTTAAAACGATTACAATTTCAAACTAGATTTTTATAAGAATACTAATGAGTACCCAGCATGCATTGCAATGTCACAAAAAGAAAGGAAATGTTGTGTTTTAAATCTGTTTACTAAAGAGCTTTTGGATACACAATATTTTGTTGTTTTTCTTCTGGTGCATACATGAATAACCCAGGTTTTCTAAAGCAAGCATGAGCAGCCACATAGAGCTGTCCATGTGTCAAGCATGAATTTTCCAAATTTAGTCCACACACGTGTAGCGATTATCCTTAATAGTAATGCACATCACACCAGAGACTGCAAACATTTGAACTTGAATGGCATACCTGTCGGAATAATTGGGATGACTGACGATAGTACATCTTCTCCTTTAAATTTTCCTTGTAGCTTCTATGATATTGTTCATCATCTTTTTCACCAAAAGCCTAGTACCATTGCAAAATCATGGTGGATAGGAGAAGAATAATAAGCATGCTAATTTTCAATGTTAACATGTGCAGTAGCATGCCTGGCGAATTAAGCGAATTCAGGAATTTAATTGAATAAATGGCAACTTTGACTTTATTCACTATGGTATCAATGGACTTATTTGTAGTTGCTTACCTAGTGTTTCATTTTGAATACTGAATTAAGTAGCATTGACATTGTTGTTTTTGACTGCTAATATAGCTTACGTATTGAGCCCTGATGACTTTTGTAAACTTTGTGAATCAACTCATCTGTAGTTGCTGCAAGTTTATAGCAGTTTCAATGTGATGCAATGTGTAGATTTACTGATTGCCATTTTCCCATTCCCAGTATCCAACAATTGTTTTGCGAAACATTCAGTGGATGCATTATGTTTTACTTGCATAAGCATATTGGTCTTCAAATTAAATTTCTGTATGCGTCGTCATAAATTTGATGTTTTCAGGCATGCTGATGAACTTCATCAGAAGGTGTTGAGCATGGTACAACTGATAGATTTTGTTGAAAATCATCAGACAATAAAATGTGTGTGCCACCAAAGAGTGGTTCATTTCCTGTCAAATCCTTTAATGTAAGATGAAGTCCTTCCACTGTTTTTCTGTGCATTAGTACATTTGTCCCAAATAATGAGTTGACATGATTGAAGTACTTAGCCCATTCCAAACTTTTTGTGATATTGCATGTTGGTGTTTCAGTGCTTTGCATATTCAATGGTAATTTCAATGCTAAATGTACTATCAGCAACCATCCAAAAGGTTTACCACATTCCAGATGATGCAATTGTTAGTGGAATATTTTTTATGAATTGTCAAAATAAGTGAAATAAGAAAAGTTGCCTGTGCCACCGCGAGCACCTATTATATAAAACCCACCACTTTGGCTTGTAATTGCATGCAGCAAAGGCCAATTTCAGAAGTTTTGTTTGAATAAACGTATCCAATTCATTGATATCAAAATATTTTTCTGCTGAAATCTCATTTTCAGATCGACTTAGTGCAGTCATTCTTAACTGCACCAGTGTTTTGCTATCAATTGTCAAATATATGGCTTCAATTCAAAACGAATGCCTCATTAAACTTTTTATACACCCTTAACACCTAAGGCCACATCAGGGACTTTGCATTAGAAACAACTCGTTGTCTGTAGGTTCTTTTGCATTGGGTTTAAATTGTTTTATTTTCCTCAAACACAAGCACACACACACACTATTCACTCTGATATTTCAGACTCTGTGGGGGATAAGGAATAATTCTGGTTAAAAAAAAAAATCCCCACCCCGGCCGGGAATCGAACCCGGGACCTCCGGGTGAAAAGTCAACTCGCTGACCACTCGACCACGGAGGCACTTTTGACGTGAATTGAATGTGTGGATTTTGATTTGTTGCGCCCAAACGATGCAAGATGTCTTTATTCATGTAGTCATATTTTTCCCAAAGATCTTTTGGATTGTCTATATGATTGCAAATAACTTACATATTTACTGTGGTGAAGCAGTATCTGAAGCATTAGTGAGTCAAGTGACCCAATGCACATAATTTTCAAGAGATTTAATTCTTGGCAATGGGGTATGTCCTTCACTGCCTTATCCGGTTTGCGACTTTGAAACATTTTCGCTAATGCATTCCAATGCGTAGTATGCTGGCACTTCAGATTAAAGTAACAACTTTACAAATATATCATCCCTACATAATGACAAAAATTCAATTGCCAATGTGGATTTTCTGTTGTGAAGTACACACACTGTATATTTTCAAGGTGCACTGACAAATTAACAACCGTTAGTTGTCGTTCATGAACTGGAAATGATAAAATATTACAATAAATAATTATGTACTAAATATGTTATGCAGGTAACATCATTAACCCTTAAATGCGGAAATTAATTTGTTACTCGTATTCTTCCTCTATTTCGTAAACCGCTTTCATATTTCTTTCATTTTTACCTGGTGCGGAAGTGGTTGTTAGTGCGATACGTAATGGACTGGCATCCGCTCAAAGCGAGTTCGAATCCCGGCAACTGCAGTCAAATGTGTCTATGGTAAAGGATCGCCTGCTACAGAGAAAGGGAATGATCAGTTCTTTTGAAAGGTCTGGTAGAATATTTAAAAAATTAGGCATATCTCCAAGATCTCTAGTCTGAATTTGTGAATATAGAGTCGATTGCTCCCGTATTAACTTGCACCGCTGAACGATGGTTCTCAGGGTTGCGGAGCAGTGGCGGCTCGTGGATTAAAAATGTAGGTGTTCACAAAATCAGCAATTTACCACCGCCGCAGCCGCTGCCGCTACTGCTACCGCCGTCACCGCAACAACAAATCTAGTAATATTAGAAACAATGATAGTGCCTAATAACAAGAATTATAAATCTGTTACACAAATCATCATCCACCCAGTATTGCAAAGATGTTAAATTTCTTAGTCTCCGAGAGTTAACAGCAATATGAGGTGATGAAGGAGTGAACTCCTTTGATGCAGTTCATGTGAAGAATGGTATTTACAGTGAATAATATTTATATTGTTTAAATTTATTTGTACAGAAATTCCACGCGCCAGTTTTTCAAATGTGCAAACTTTTCTATCACTCAGTGATTAAAGCATTTCTCAATAGCAAGCATTGCCTGCGCTGAAAGTCGGTCTTCACCCATCCTACTTCTAGTAAAGGTTTTAATTCTTTTTAGTTCTTTTTATTGTGGAAAAGCATATTTCTGGTTCTGATGTAGTCATGGTCGTAATGATAACAATCTTCACTAGCTCGGTTAATTGCGGAAAAGTTCCTTCGTTGAGGTTGTTTTCTGTTGCTTAACTGTCTCTTAAGCTTAACTCTCGCATAAAATGCAAATTACTAAGAAAAATAATACCTCTCACAAAGACTGCAGTTGCACTTCGGCATAGTTTCAACTAAATCTCAAAGATAGCAGCACCTCCCGCTGATAAACAGAACCCTGGAGGTGTTAATGTGCACGGTCGCACTGTGCTCATTTCTGGCTGTAAAATTCCAAGCTCTTTTGTTGGCCGCGCAAGCGCAGAGCTGCTAAACTTAGTAATACGCTAGCACACGAGGCCTGTGCTACAAGCGCTGTTGCCACATACTCAGGTTCTCGGCTGTGTTCAATCTGAAGAGCAGAGCGCGGTATATTTAAACAAGTGGCATCGGGTAGCGCATTTTATTAAATGTTTCCTGAAAGAGAAAAAGGAGATCCACTAAGAAATTTTGGAGGTTCACGTGCTCTTGTGTTCCTACACAGCAGCCGCCGCTGTTGCGGAGGTTAAAGACATACCTTCGATCTGTTATGAGGCAGGATCGCCTAAACGCTGTTGCTGTCATCTGTTGCCATCGAGAAGAAAACAAACTTAGACCTTAATTCAGTTGCAGACAAGTTTATAGAAGGAATGAGCTGAAGGGGCAACACTTTGGCCCAAACAGCAGTAAGGTGAGAGTAAACTTAATAGACCTAGTATATTCTTTTGTTTTCTTTGTTTGTTCGTTTGTTGTTGTTTTTTTACTTTCTCCATACGCACTATGTACATAGTGTATAGAGAAAATATTGCACTCCACCCAAAAATTCGATTCACCGGAAATATATGTTTTAGGGCCCCCAATATCCAAAAAAAGCATTTTCACAAAAAGGTCCGCGTGTGTGTGTGTGTCCGTGTGCCTGTGAACACGATAACTCAAAAACGAAAAGTCGGTAAAATACCAAACTTGATACTTAAGTTTAGTATCTTCCAGGGATGCGACACGAAGATTTTGAGAAAAATCCCCCACCCCAAACTACCCTTTACATGGAACTTTTTTCGAAAATTTTGATTTTCTCAAAAATGGCTCTAACGATTTTGATTAAAATTTCGTATGTTAAAGATATTTACCTGAAAAATAAAATGTATATCTTGAATTTTCTGGGAATAGCCTCTGAAGAGTAGTTTATTCTGGATGAATTTTACTAAATTTTGAATAACTGCTAAACCGTAAGCGATGGACGAAAACTTACTGCACAAAAAATGTAGAGCACATTAAAACACACAATTTATGTTATATACATTTTTTTCGTGGAGTTCGTCATTTTTGAGACATTCCTTATTTTTGGTTTCTGCTATGAAAACCGTATATTTTTCTCATACAGGAACTTGTCAACTCCTATCCATATAAACAAAGGAACTCCATTGACATAGCAACCAGCTTTTGACTATCACTTTAACCTAAGGTTGTCCTTTATTTCGCTTCTACTTACAAGGAAGTGAGTAATTAGACTATTTCTGCTAATTTTTTTCTGATTAGCGTAAAGTAAATATAAGTATAAGCGTTTTAAGAATTATTTGTTGCAGGGATATGGAGAAAGGCATGTGAATGGTACATATCAGATTTTTTTTTTTTTTTTTTTGTAAGCTTTCATCAGGCATGTATTTACTTTTCAAATAATTGAAAGCATTGTATTATACTATCACATAATCCTTTACATTAACCTATACTTGTCGCGGGTGTTTGGGATTTCAGACGGGCCGATCCCTCGGCTACACTTTGTGTCTTAGGGCCCTCAACATGGAACTACGCTTAAGTGTGCGCCAGAAGTATCGGAAATTACATACAGTAATAGTACCAAATATTTTATTAATAGGTACCTAACTTTATAATAATTTACCCCCCTCCCCCTAAATGTACAAGATGTCGACGTCTATGCTGTTAATGCATTGCTCGGAAAACACACTTTATAATTTCTCGATTTTCTTATTCTCCTTCAGAATTCAAACAATCGTTAACAAGCCACAGGCGCTATTTTAGAGTAGTCTACCGACAACAATAAAACAACCGATACGCGCTGTTTTCAAGCAGCTACCTGATTTGTCTTTTTATTTGCCAATCTCAAAGTCAACAATTTAGTTCAAAATGCGACGCAGTAGTAATGCTACACGAATGTGGCTTATTTAAAGTTCGCACTGCAACGAGCAAAAAGGCAGACATTCGTAAGTGTTTTTCAAAAACGAGTGAAAACAGAACATATAAGTGAAATAAGTTCCCGTGATGGAACAACACAACAAATGGGTGAGTCAAACATATTATCTAATGGAAATTCAAATTATTGCGGTGATGAAAAAAAAAATAATAATAACTTTGACGATGCCCTCAAGTTTAAAATTTTGTTGAAGTAATCGTAACCTGACAAAAATTATAATTTCAGAAATGGCGTAGAGGTACACAAAGTATTTCAGTTGGCTTATTCTACAGTAGCGAAAGGTACATTTTGTAAACGGTGGATGCTTTTCCGACCACGGGTGAACCATGGCAGTCATAATGGAGAATTCATAAACTGTCCATCATTCACTAATTTAAAAAAGTTTCACGATTCTGCAAAAAAAAAAAAAAAAAAAAAGAGGGGGGGAAAAAAAAGCATATGGATTGCTATGGCATAAATATGTAGCTGAATAATCAAGTCATTTTTTGAATGTTATGAACTTATAACTAACAAAACAGGAGAGTTTTGTGCATTACATGACTTTCCTTTAAGACGAAAAATGAATGCCAATGTTGTTTTTAATGTTTTATGGCAGTTTCAGGAGATGAAATACTGAGAAAGCACTTCAAAAGTGTTCTTTAAAATACCTCCTATATTTCTCATTGATTATTGATGCATACTCAGAAGTATTAAGAAAAGACTTGATTCGCGCCATCCATAAGTGAATTATTTTCAATATTGGCACACTAAAGTTAAACAATGGATATTGTAGGATACCCATTATGGGGCAGGAATTTCCCTGCCACTATGCATCGCTAGCGGGTAGTGGGTTCAGGGTAGAGCTAGTACTCGCGCAAGCGTAGAGGGAAGCAGGTGGCCTCAGGGTTCAAGGCGCAGGATAGCTGGAGAGAGTGAGAGAGAGAAGGGGGGGGGGGAGATCGGGGAGCTATAAATAATATACCACGGGTGCGAGGAGACACAGAGCTTTTTACTATCACTTAGAGGAATTAATGAGACTACATGTTCATGATCCAGAGTGCGTCTGGCAGGGTCTGTAGTTCAGATGTAAGGACTCTCCGTGACCTCGTTATCGGAGACTTTTTGGCTATAACAATGCTTCTGCCAGATTGTGCCGATGAGGCCATGTTGTGCCAGCACTTACGACATCTTGCCACCAATATTGATTGCTCAAACTGGTGCAACCTTACGTTTTTTGCTAAATGAAATATAAGTTATTCAACATTTCCATTGGGTACTCCACAATATTTCAGCCACATAACTTTTTTTTGCTACACCTTATTTTAATAGCACAAATAAAATGATTAGAGAGGATTTCATTGGCATTATACCATTTACAGAAATAGATGCAAAAGTATTTCTGATACATAATATCTACATAATATACTTGGGGCTTAAATTTAGATAAAATGGTAGGGCAAGGTTATATAGTTGTACAATGGCCGGAAAAACTGGGGAGTGAGGAATATAATATCTGAGAAATATCCCAAGGTACGCTTTCAATGTGCTAGCCATAAGCTTAATTTAGTTGTAAATTATTTAAACGCCTTCTCAAAGAAACATTCTTTCTTAAGCAGTAGTACGCGAAGGAAAGCTCTGGTTGGAACTCTTCAAAAACTGTGTGAGATACGCTGGTCCGAAAAACACGAGAAAGGTTAATGAACATGTTTTGATAATTGTGGAAGCCCTAACAATATTTCATAAAGAAGACAGAAAACCTGGCAAGTTTACTGCACACTTACAGAGATGGGCAGAAGTATTCAAATGTCATTATGCTACTAAAAGAGGCCATAACCATCAAAACATACACAATAAAATTAACATATCTCTTTTCTTTTTAACACACCTTTATTTCATTTTAATGTCACATGCATTTACTTTAATTAAATATAAGTACATTATCGTAAGGAGAACTGAAAAATGTACCCCCTAGAGTCGGACAGAAGTATTCAAATAAACAAAACACAGTACTTTAGTCCTTGGTTTTCATTTTTCTATGAATGACTGCCAAGCGCCTTGGCATTGAATATACGAGCTTACTAGTTAAGTCCGAATCAATTTTATTTCATTCCTGCAAAGTAATATCTTTCAGTCTTGTTTTTATTGTGATATGATGTTTCCTGATCCTATCTTCCAATTCTTTCCAGATCGGTTTCAAGTCGAGTGATTGAGGTGGTGCTCTGAGTGTATGAGGTATGTTGTAAATGATCCATAACCTCAACTTCTGAGGTGTGCTTAGGATCGATGTGTTGTTGGAAATAAAGTTTCTTTACAAGATTTAGTTTTTGAGAACTTCTTTTCAGATGTTCCTGCAGTATGTTCTTATAATCGTATTTGTTCATGCTGCCATCGATAAAAGGTAGCTCATTCACACTACTTGATAACATACATCCCCAAATTATTATGCTACCGCCCCCATGTTTGACCGTAGCTTCCATATTTTTAGGATCCCACTCAGAATTCTTCTATTTTTACACCTTTAAACGGCCATTACTTCGGTATACATTGAACTTGCTTTCAACTGACCACAACACAAGGCTCCAGAACTCATTGTTCTTCGTCATGTACTCATTGCCAAACTCTAAACGCTTTTTCTTGATCACTTTGGACTACATACGAATTTCTTCTTGGTATTCTGGAATTGTGCCCAGTACTGTTCAAAACCCTAGGAACTGTTCTTTCATGAACCATCTTCCCAAAATGATCTTCTAGGTGTGTTTTAATTTCTCATGCTGTTATTCTGGGATTTTACTTCATTTTCAGCACTTGTCGTTTATCTCTTAAAAGTTAGTTTTGGCAAAGCACTTTTCCTAGGTTGATTTACAACAGTATTACTGGTTTTATAGTATTACTGCTTCTCCAATTTATTTACTTGTTTTGTTCATACATATTTAAAATTATTTTTCTCTCCTCTAACGTCGTTTCCTTTCCTTTTCGCCCCATTTTGATTATGGCCACTCGTTGCTGAAGTTGCTTGTGTATTGTATGGCAGCAGTCACGAATGATGAGTCTTGAAGATACAAAGGTCAACATTTCCATCATTTTCTGTGTTTTACTGATGTATCTTAGAACACGTTTAATTACTAGTACTATAAGGTAACATAACGTTTTTGAGGGAAAGCACTTGTTGAACAATACTAATGTATTCTTATTTCTTATCATTCGTGTACTGTGTATGTGCTGAAACAGGACAACGCACCAGTGGAATCAAGAAATAATAAATAATTCCATCTTTTTTGTCGTTAAATTCAACATTTAAAGTTACAGAGACACCTTTACTCCACAAAGTTGTTGCAAAATATGCATCCAGAAAATTTTACAACCTCTGGCAAACAACATGGGCACAATCACCTCCTAGCAAACTACACGAAATTAAGCAGAACTCCAGAACATTATATTCACTGCAGAAACTGAGACGGAAAGATCAAGCTGTCATCACCAGGCTACGTATCGGACACACCAAGTTAACCCATTCTCATCTACTGAATAAAACAGACCAACCTAAATGCAACATTTGTCACACTACCATCACTGTACGCCACTTGAATGAATGAATAAGTGTATTTATTAAGATAGCAATATCATACATAGAATTTCAACAGTCGCACGGGTCTACAGACCGTACGTGCTTTTGTAATACACATTACAAGCAATATTAAAACAACAACCACAACAAAGAATTAAAAGAGTAAACACGAAAATAAAAAGACAAAGGAAATACACAGTCAAAAGCAATATTAAACAACAATAAAAATTAAAAGTGAATCCGAAAATAAAGATACAAAGATATTCAAATATAGCAATTTACATTTACAGCACAGAGTACATCTTCATAAATGCACCCTCTTATCATAGATAATTACACTTAAAAGACATATATACACATAATATATACAACCCTAGCACAACAGTGACCTAAGTATGATATAATATACATGTATGTAGAACATTGTAGTCACTTTTGTTTAGTTGATCTTATTCCCCCCCCCCCTTCTCTATTGGCAGCCTCCTCAGATCTCAGCTGTCTTGCCTTAAGTATAAATTTACCTAGCCCGTCCATGTTTTCCGTGTCTGCCAGTAGCGTCCAACATGCTTCTATCCCTACATTGGCAGTGGTAAAAAATCGCGGCAAATATTTTTCCCGCCATTCCTCCGTACCCCTACATCTTGCCAAGATGTGAGTCCACGACTCTTCCTCCTCGCAAATGGGACAGATTCTTATACCATTCTCGTCCGAAATTTTCGTGCTCCTCCATGCTCCTAGTCTAATCCACGCGAGCCCCTCTCTAATGAGTTTGGTACCTGTTTTGATGTATTGCTCCATACCCCACTCCGATTTCAGCCCAGACTGTACTTCTAATGACACCTTCTCTGTGCATTGCGCAATTATTTGCTGTCTGTCAATATCACAGAGACGTTTCTTAATTTTTCTCCAAATACTTCGCCTGTTTTCCTGCCCCGCCATCCAAATGTCTCCCATCCCAATGGTTTCCAACCCTTTCTTTAATTTTGATGCCCACGTCAAATTACCTTCCATTCGCAACTGTTCACGGTAGCAGACTGCCCTAATTAGAGATTGGTTTCCGTGAACGATTCTCATCCAATATTTAACTGCTCTGATTGTACGCCACTTACTCTCAGAGTGTCCTCAGTATCAACAGCAGCGAGCAGAGTGCAAACTACTAGACATCCAAGAAGCACTCAATAATTCATCACACAGCAAAATGCTACTTAAATACTTAAAACTAACAAATATGTATAATGAAATATGATATTACTCATGAAATTTGATTAACCAATGTCAATTTTTTTGTAAATGGTACAATTAAAACATGTTGTCGCGATATGACTACCTTGTAAGTTAAAGCGACATAAAATAAATAAATTAAAAAAAAAAAAAGAATAAAGAATAAACAAGAACCAAGAGAGTAAAATGTGTCGCAGTTTAGGTCTGGTGCATCTTTCCAAATATTAGCCAACTGATACTTTCGAGGAATACAAAAGCAGGCGACGTTCATTTCATGATCACGTGACGTCCGGCGCGCAACAAAGAAGCTATTGTAAAGCGGACTGCATGCAGGACCCTGCAACGTGATTAATAAAACACTGCACTCCCAGACTAGTGTTGCCAACCGTGACATCGCTCCGCTTCTATCCGCCCATTAATAAAAACGAAAGAAACTAAACCAATCGGCAACAGCCAACTTTTTAGAATTACATTTCCGTAATCAGCAGCAATGGGTAACGTTTTCAAACTGTTACCGACTTTCATTATTATACCATTTTTGTTTGTTTTTTACTTTCTCTAGCACGCATGTACACAGTGGATAGAGAAGGTATTGTATTCCACCCAAAAATTCGATGTCGAGATTTCACCAGAAATATATGTTTTGGGGTCACCTGTGTCCGAAAAAAGCATTTTTAGAAAAAGGTCCGTGTGTGCGTCTGTGAACAGCGAAGCTCAAAAACGAAAAAGACCGTTAAATACCAAACTTGGTATTTAGGTTTATCTTCCAAGGATTGCGACACGAAGATTTTCAAGGAAATTCCCGCACCACAAACTCCCTGTACATGGAAAAAATTTCGAAAATTTTGATTTTCTCAAAAGTGGCTCTTAACGATTTTGATTAAAATCTCGTATATAACAGATATTTACAACATAAATAAACTGTATCTTGAACTTTCTGGGAATACCCTCTGAAGATCTCTTTATTCTGGATGAATTTTGCTTAACTGCTAATCCATAAGAGATAATAGACAAAAACTTAGTGCACAAAAAATGTAGATCTCCTCAAAACACACGATTTATGTCCTTTGCGTTTTTGTTGTGGAGGTAACCATTTCTGAGATATTCTTTCTTATTGGCTTCAATTGTATTACTTTTCTCAAATAAAGAAGTGTACGATTTTCTTTTGTTCTACTCCTGGCCAAGCAAAGAGTCTATTTGCAATGACAATCGCATACCGATAGCTTTTAAAAAATTTGACTGCCACTTTAGCCTAGTGCATTCCCTTAGTTCCTTTCTACTTATAAGGAACTAAGTAAAAAGAACATTCTGTTAATGTTTATCTCGATTAACATGGTGTAGAAAGAGGAATAATCCTTTGTAAGAAGTTTGTAGAGTAGCTAGAGAAAGTCATGTGTGTGTAACACATAACATTTTTTTAATGGTGTATGTGGATTTACAGAGGCTACTCGTACAGCAAGCTCAAATCAATATCAGGTCTTCTTCCGAATATTTCATTATTTATTTTTTACTTTGACCGACAGGGTTGGTCGAGGTCGTGGGCCGGAGATCAAAACCAATCCCGTCAGAATTGTTCTCCCTAACGAGTTTTTTTTTTTTTACAAGGGTTTCCTTGGGCCGCATAATTGACAAATGTGGGACAAATATCCTAGCCTGGAAGGCTTCCTGTCCAAATCCTTTCACAATAATTATTTCATGAGTCACCATTTACCATCGTCTGTGGTACCGTATGCAGTATCTTAAGAACAGGCGTTAAAAACTGTCCTTGAAAATATGCCAAAAACTAAGTCCAGAAAAACTTTTTGCAACAACCTGTATCTGAATTTGGAACAGAGCTATTTTCCACTGATATAAGTATCTTTCTGCAAATACAATTCTAATTGTATATATATTTCAATTTATTTCTCTAGAATGTCCATTAAGGGTTCATGAATCAGAAGGCGTATTTCTTTCAAGCAGTTTATTTATTTATTTTTTCATACGATGTTCCATTCCGCCAGAATGTTGTAATTTTGAAACATATTCATTAAATATGTAATTGAAACTGAAATTGTCAATTACTTTGTACCACCGTTTTATTTTCTTTTTCAGTTTTAAGTCCTTTTTGGATCTTTTATGTGTGTTTATAAAGGTCCTTTTATGCAAATTTTAAGTCTCATTTTCTCAGCCCTACTTTGTCCCATATAAAGCACAACCCTTGAGAATAAACTTTTTTTTTTTGTAGAACACTGCAAATGTTATGCCAACGTATAAGTATGCTAATAGAATGTTTGAACCTCACATGTATGAGAAATGTTGCGTTTTAAAAATATAAATGTTCAAAATAAAATATTTTCGTTTGTATTTGCACATGTACAGTCATGGACGTACATACTCATACGTTTTGGACATGACTTCATTTGGCGCGAATTTTATTGTAGCAGCAAGTTGCGACAGTATATTAGTATGACGCATATATTACTAGTTCAATCATTAGTTTGTACATATTTAATATAAGAAATAGCTGCTCAGTAGAACGCAGAACCTTAGCGTGCATAAGCTCGCATTGTATTCTTCAAGGCTACGTGCTTTGTTAAAAATAACAAGAATTTTAGAGCATTAGGGACACAAGTAACAACCCCTGGGAGGAAGGAAGGTTCAGCCCCTTATATTCTGGATAGAGGGAATTTCTCATTGTAGAAAAAGTTCACGTGGGTGGAAAATAAAGAAATATCCCTGACAGTCACGTGACAACGCTACTTTGCGCGCCTTTTTTCAGCCAATCAAAAAGGAGGACAATATTAGGATCTTTTGGTATTTAAGTGATGCACGTATAAGAAATCGGATGCACAGTCTAAGAAATCGCGCGGGACGACAGTATAAGAAATGCAACGATACACAGTCTAAGAAATCGGGCGGCGCCCAGTGCAAGAAATCGGCGTGTTAAAAGTAATCTGACGGGTAACTATTACCGTATATGTTATAAAGACTGTGAAACTTAAGATTACGGTGACGAATGTAAAAATATCATAACTCAGTAAGATGGAACTAGCACTTATAAAGATTATGTCATCAAGTTCGCGATCGTTTATGTCGGGAGTCGTGTGTAGGGTTAGTGCCTTAAACCAGCAACAGATAATTAATAAAAGAAGTCATCTGTGAAATAAAGTGAAATTTCTCTTTTATTTGAGTCTACCAAGTGCTACACACCTTTCTCATTCTTTACCCCCTGAGCAAGAGACAACGACTGGTCTACAAGAACGAGCTTAGCCAGAGCAACAAAGGGAATCTGCAAGGTATGTACACTCTTAATGTAGAGAATTTCACGAGCATTGACCCTCGACCAACTCCAAGTAGACTCACATGATAGCGCCATCCTGCTGCACAAGCAAAACAGCGACATATTGATACACTAACGTGATGCCAATAATAACAATGATAAAGTTGACAAGCACAATTTGCAAATTTGTGTTTAGTTGTATAGATTTATGGTGAATGTTGATTTAACTTGTATTATAATCGTACCTGGGTTATGTCGCTCAGTTTCAAACAGCCAAGTATGTACCTGGATCACAATTGTTTTACTTTTCCCTTAAGTACCACCACTTATACAATATCAGCTGAACTTCAACCAGATGTTTTGCTCACGTCTCGCATTTCCACTTATGTATATTTGGCTACAGGAGATCCCCAAGGAACACCTAGAGAGCTTGGGTCCACCAAATAAGAAAACAGAAACATTCCTGTTCACTTGATGAGATTTTAGGTGAACAACTTGAAAATATGCAGAAGTCCTCAGGAACAACGCAGCAGCGGTTTGTAAAAGCATCCTGCTCGAGGAAATAAATATTTACAGCGTGTAAGTGATGTTCGACAAGAGTCTACTTCAGCGCATACGGTGCATTTAAATTCTGCCCAACATCTTCTGTAGATGGAGAAAGGCCGCACTCAGCATACAAACTTGAATTAAATGACGAAGGTCATGAACTTCCGAGTATGTGAAACAATCGCTCCGGTCCACTGCAAATTACATCTTCACTACGGGACCTAACTATGAGTAGATTCACAGTATAGTAGTCTCTTTTCGTTCATGCTTTAACACATAATTTTTTAAGATTGGTATTCAAAATAATGCTTTCCTGTCACAAATGCACATTTTGGTATTTTTAGACGGTTAGGTAATCCGATTTTTACTTTATACCTGCGTATTACCTTGTTTTATGAGCGCTCGTTCTTTTAGTTGTTATTGTTTTCGTTTTCCAATTGAAAATCCTATTCTGAACAAGCGCTTTGTGAATCCCTACTCCTAATTTTTTCATTCTGAAAACTGGGCAAACGTTGGAGCCGAGGGACACATCTTCGAAATTCATTTTATACCCCCCAAAGTTAAATCAAAATATCTAGTATCTAAAGGGATGTTGAAGTGTATGTTTATATATATACTGTAATTGCAGTCTATTCCAAATTTCTGATTTTTTGCTGATAATACAGATATTTTAAGTGCTTTCTTCTTCAATCAATCAATCAATCAATCCATTTTATTTACTTATATCTTGAATTTTCTAGGAACAGCCTCCGAAGATCTCTTCATTCTTGATGCCTTTTGTATAACTCGTAAACCGCAGGAGAGTTCATTAAAACACAGAATTTATGTCAAATGCACACAATTTATGTCATATTGGTTTCATTTTAAACTGCTTAAATTTTTCTCAAGCGGGAAGGCAACTTTCGTTTCATTACCTTTGTTTTACTTCCGGGAATGCAAAAGAGAACCGAATTTCTATTTTTTTCACTTAGCTTTTAAAAGATTTGAGTATAGCTTTAGCCTTTTTCCCCTTCTACTTACAAGGAAGCAAGTAATAAGGTCATTTCTGCTAATGTTTATCTCGATTAGTATGACATAGATAAAATAATGATCTTTTGTGAGGAAAGTTTATTTGTGGAACAGCTAGAGAAAGTCATGGGAATGTACACATCAAAATTTTAATTTTCATCACACACAGACTCATGCGTATGCACAGGTTATTGTAATATACTTTTGCTGATAAACAAGGGTTTAGATATTGCGACACAGCAATATTCGGATTGCTTTCTTCTGTAGTTTTAAAATAATTTTACTTTTAAAATGACCATACCGAAACACGTAATAACCTTTAGACATTATACTACGAAATATTGCATAATAGACGGTCTGAAATAGTATTTAGGAAGTCACGCTTCAAATTTTCATTAAATAAATTACTCTAAATAGCCTGCTACTAATATAATGAATATTGTCCTAATAATTAGTCATCAAATAATGTATAGTGTTGTTAGTAAGGTAAAATGTATAGTACCAGTCTTGTCTGTATTTAGTTAAAAACCATTAGCGTTAAACCAATAAGCAGCTTCATCTGAGGCATCATCCATATGAAATACGCTCGTAACCAGTTCATTAATGGAAGTAAATGTTCTGAATTCAAACAGTTTTTCAATGCGTGGGACTATCTGTATGTATATCACCCCAACGCAAATATGCTTTCAAGGTGCATTATTTAATTAACTTGCATGACGTGAGTTTTAAGCTTCATTAAAGCCAACAGTGTCTCACATATGCAGATTATCCAAACATGCACAACATTCTTACAATAAGATTGCTAATCTAAGGATACCTTTCTTGTGGAACGAAAGTATAGAAATGGGTTATACTTTTTTCCGGTTCAGATATTAACCCTTAAGCGAATATCCTTATTACTTTCTCTACACGTACTATGTATATGCATAGTGTATAGAGAAGGATTGTATTCCACCCATAAATTTTCACCGAGATTTCAACGGAAATACATGTTTTGAGACTTCATGAAGTAAATAAAGCATTTTAGAAAAGGGTCAGGTGTGTATGTATGTGGACAGCATAGCGTAAAAAACTCCGTTAAATACTAAACTTGGATTTAAGTTTAGTGTCTACCACGAATGTAGATTTTCAAGAAAATACCCCCATTCTAAACTACGCTTTAAATGAAAAAATTTTCGAAAGCTTCGATGTTCTCAAAAATGGCTCTAACGGTTTTGATTAAAATGTCGTATATAGAGATATTTGCATGCATATCTTGAATTTTCTGGGAATAACCCCTGAAGACCTCTTTATTCTGCAAGAATGTTGAACCGCAAGAGATAGTAAAAAAAACTTACAACACAAATAAATAGACCTCATTAAAACACATAATTTATGTCACACATTTTTAATAGAGCTGATCATTTCTGAAATATCCCTTGTTATTGGTTTCAACTTTAAAATACTTATACTTTTCTCACACCGGAATTTTTCAACTCCGACACAAAGAAGCTACTTTTCAATCACATAGCAAACGATTTGCTATCGCTTTAGCCTAGTGTATTCCCTTATCTCCCTTCTACTTACAAGGAAGCAAGCACTAAGACCATTTCTACTAATTTCATCTCGATTGCACGAAGTAGATGGAAGAATAAGCTTTTTAACAATATTTTGTTACATAGATGTAGAGAAAGGCATGTGAATGGATCACACCAGATTTTTTAAAAGTAGTATTTGTAATTTTAGTGAACAAGAGTCGCTTGAGAGATGGTATTTACAGCCCTTGCTGCGGGCAGCACGGTTGCACACTCCGATCTATCAGTGCTGGTGAAACGCAACATATTGTTTCGTAGTTGTGCTGACCGCTATATCCTAATACTCTTGTTCACTAAAATTACAAATAATACTTTTAAAAAATCTGGTGTGATCCATTCACATGCCTTTCTCTACATCTATGTAACAAAATATTGTTAAAAAGCTTATTCTTCCATCTACTTCGTGCAATCGAGATGAAATTAGTAGAAATGGTCTTAGTGCTTGCTTCCTTGTAAGTAGAAGGGAAATAAGGGAATACACTAGGCTAAAGCGATAGCAAATCTTTTGCTATGTGATTGAATTACTCTGGTCTGGTCTTTGACTTTTCAAGAAACATTTTATATTCTATCGTCAGACACATACATAATCTTCTGCTCGAATCTGTGCAGCAGAATGGGGGGGGGGGGCATTAATTGGGGATGTTTCATCTAGACACGCCGTTACTGGATCTGGCCGTCCTTTGTACTCCCTTTCTTCCATTCTGGAGGTAACCTATATAGGTGCCATAGGCCAACTACTCTACCTTCATAATAATAATAATAATAATAATAATAATAATAATAATAATAATTTATGAATTTTATTTGCCATATAAATATCTTAAATATACGGTATTTTAATCAAAATCGTTAGATTTATTTTATTTTTCTCAAAATCTTCGTTCGCATCCCTGGAAGATACTAAATACCAAGTTGGTATTTTACCAACTTCCCGTTTTTGAGTTATCCTGTTGACTTACATACCGACACACACGGACCTTTTTCCAAACATGCTTTTTTTTTTTGGATACAAGGGACCCAAAATGGTGTATTTCCGGTGAAATCTCGGTATCGATTTTTTGGGTGGAATGCAAAACCTACCTTCTCTATACACTCTGTACATAGTACGTGTAGAGAAAGTAAAAAGTTTTGTTGGGTGGAGGGTAAAAGTAACTCAAAAACGATTAAGTCCAAAAATAAAGAACTAAACATGTTCCATATTAAAGCTGTTTTGGGGAAAAAGTGTCGCGAGCATGTTTTCACCGTAATTCTAAAACCAATTCACATTAAATACAGACAATTTAGGGCACGTTAAAACACACAATTTATGTTATATACATTTTTTTCGTGGAGTTGATCGTTTTTGAGATAGTCCTTGTTTTTGGTTTCAGCTTTAAAAAACATACTTTTCTCATACAGGAATTTGTCATCTCCTGTCCATACAAACAAAGGAACTTCAGTTACATAGCAACCAGCTTTTGACTCTCATTTTGACCTATGGTACTCCCTTATTTCGCTTCTACTTAAAAGAAAGCAAGTAATAAGACTATTTCTGTTAATTTTTCTCGATTAGCATGAAGTAAATATATAGAAGCATAACCTTTTTAACAATAATTTGTTACAAGGATGTAGAGAAAGTCATGTGAATGGAACACATCAGATTTTTCTCTAAAATCTATTTCATGTGGTTTTTAAGATATGTATTTCCGGTGAAATTACTATATCGTTTTTGTACTTAATCTAAAAATGTAGACATTGTTATGACTTTTAACGAACCTTCCTCTCTGGCAGGCATCCAAGTACCTAACGACAAAATTTGTAGTGAAGTCCTCTAAACAAGCTGACACAAAACTAAGGATAGTCAGGAGCTCTTCAAGTACGCCACGAGTCCGCTTGTAAGGGTTGCTGAGAGGGCGGATTTGATTCAAGAGGGACCGGATGTACAAAATGGTAAAGTACAATAAAGTAACAGGAGTGGCTGTCTAACCGATATTAAGGTTCCCCGCTGTAGATGAGAAGAATTAGAGCTGAAGACCGCAAATAATTGGTGTATGCAGTATTGAATGATGAAGATGGCAGAGAAATCATTGTATCGCTTCTTCCGTTACAATATAAGTCAAAGTCAGTCTATAAAATGTAGGTATTCTATATTGATTTATTTTATCTGAAAATATTAAATGTATGTTTTAATAAACAACAACTGTTAAATCATCTTTTGACTATGCCTACCGCGTACTTAGAGGAAGAAGTGTATTTCACACAAAACTTCCATATCGAGATTTCATTAGATATACGTTCTTTGAGGCCCCCTAAATCCAAAACAAACTTGTTACTTTCTCTACACATACTATGTACATAGTGTATACAGAAGGTATAGTATTGCACCCAAAGTTTCGATACCGAGATTTCACTGGAAATACATATTTAGGGACACCTGCGTCCAAAAAAAAAAAAAAAAAAAAAAAAAAAAAAAAATCTGTTGTGTTCCATTCTAATGACTTTCTCTACATCTCTGCAATAAATTATTGTTAAAAAGCTTATTCTTCTATTTACTTCATGCTAGTCGAGAAAAAATTAGCAGAAATAATCTTATTACTTGCTTCCTTGTTAAGTACAAGTAAAATAAGGGAGTACCAAAGGTTAAAGTGATAGTCAAAAGCTGGTTGCTATGTGACTGAAGTTCCTTTGTTTGTGTAGACAGGGGTTGACAAATTCCTGTATGAGAAAAGCAAAGTTTTTTTAAAGCTGAAACCCAAAACAAGGAATATATCAAAAACGATCAACCCCATGAAAATATGTATATAACATAAAATGTGTGTTTTAACAAGCTCCACATTTTTTGTGTGGTAAATTTATGTCCATCTTTTACGGTTTAGCAGTTTTGTGAAATTCCGTAAAATTCATCCAGAATAAAGTAATTTTCAGAGGCTATTCCCAGAAAATTCAAGATCTATAATGCACGATATTTTAATCAAAATTGTTAGAGCCATTTTTGGGAAAATCTAAATTTTCGAAAAAAGTACCATGTAAAGGGTAGTTGAGGATGGGGGGGATTTTTCTTGAAACTGCTCGTGTCGCATCCTTGGAAGATACCAAACTTAAATACCAAGTTTGGTATTTAACGGTATTTTCGTTTTTGAGCTATGCACAAAACAAGCACACACAGGATCTTTTTCCAAAAATGCTTTTTTTTTGGATTCAGGGGGACCCAAAATATGTATTTTCGGTGAAATCTCTGTGTCGAATTTTTGAGTGCATTACAATACGTTCTCTATACACTATGTACATAGTACGTGTAAAGGAAGTAAAAAAAAAGGATTTAAGAAACAATGTCCGCGTATGTGTGTGTGTGTGTGTGTGTGTGTGTGTGTGTGTGTGTTTGTGTGTGGACAGCATAGTTCAAAAACCAAAAGTCCGATAAATATCAAACTTAATATTTAAGTTCAGCATCTTCGTAGGATGGGACACGAAGATTTTCAAGGAAATCCTCCCATCCCTAACAACCGTTTACATGGATAAATTTTCGGATTTTTTTATTTTCTCAACAATGGCTCTAACGATTTTGATTAAAATCTCTTATATTCAAGATTTTTTGCATGACAAATAAAACATATTTCCCGAATTTTCGGAGACCTCTGAGGACTTATTTATTTTGGATGATTTTTTTTTTAATTTGCATAACGAGTAAACCGTAAAAGATATTTACACCATAAATAAAATGTATATTTTGAATTTTCTTGGAATAGCTTCTGAAGACCACTTTATTCTGGATGAGTTTTACAGAATGTTGTATAAAAAACTTACCACACAAAAAATGTAGATCTCGTTAAAACACACAAAATATGCCCTATACATTTTTTCGTGCAGCTGACCGTTTATGAGACATTCCTTGTTGTTGGTTTCAGTTTGAAAATACTTAAAACTTTTGTCATACATGAAAATGTCAACTCCTCGCCACGCAAAGAAACGAATTTCAATCCTATAGCAACCATATTTTAAAACATTTGACTTCGGTTTACCCTCGAGTATCCCATTATTTTCCTTCTTATAAGGAAGCACTGTTTGACCGTTTTTGCTAATGTTTATCTCGATTAGCATGAAGCAGATAGACGAAAAAGAAGTTTATTAACAATAACTGTTGCAGAGATGTAGAGAAAGTCAAATGACTGGAATAGATCAGATTTTTTTTCTCTACCATAGAAAAGTGTAAATAGTTTTATCAAAGTGTAAATAGTTTTAAAAAGAGACTAAAGAATAGTGATTTATAGTCAGGATAGTAAATAAAAATATTGCGTTATTATTACTGTTGTTACAATTATGTATGTATTAGTATACTATGATGTCATTGGCATTTTAACAGTGTATTATTCACATTATTGTTTATTTAACTCATTGTATTATTACATTGACAGCGCTGCCACCAGGCCACGCCCTAAGCAGTGAAATAATCTGTCTAACTAGTGGATAAAGGAATTATTGCAGTCCATCTATAAATTCGATGTCGAGATTACAGTGAAAGTAAAATTATGGGACCTCTGAATAAGCTCAACATCTTCCAAAGATGCGACACGAAGATTTTCAACAAAATCTCCCACTCCAAGCTACTGTTTATTTGGCAAAATGTTTTATTCTATCAAAAACTACCTTAACGGCTTTGATTATAATGCCATATATTTAAGATGTTTCCATGACAATATATGGAACTGGGATACGTTGTGAACTCCTCTTTATTTGGAAGGAATTTTGTATAACAGGTAAATCATAAGAGACAAAAGCTTTCAACAAAAAGTATGTAAATCTCTTTAAAATACTACATTTATTTCAAATAATATTTTGAATAATACTTCCTTGTAATTAGAAGGGAAATAAGCATTAGGCTAAAGCAATAGCCAAATCTTTTAAAAGCTGGTCGTTACATTTGAGGTTTGTTTCCTCATGCATGGTGCCGTTTGAAAAAACGTTAGGTAACTGAAACTAAGCCAATAACAAAGAACATCTCGAAAGTGGTAAAAAAAATTATAACATAAATTATATGATTTAACGAGATCTACATGTTTGTGTAGTAAAATTTTGTCTTTCTCTTATATGAAATTCTGTAAAATTCATCCAGAATAAAACGGTCTTCAGAAGCTATTCCGAGAAAATTCAAAATATACATTTTATTTATGCTGTAAATATCTTTCATGTACGGTGTTTTATCCAAAATCGTTAAGACCATTTCTAGAAAAAAAAATTCAAAACAATGTCCATGTAAAAAGTTGTTTGTGGTGGGAGGCTTTTCTTGAAAATCTTCGTGTGGCATCCTTGGAAGATTTTAAACATAAACATCAAATTTGGAATTTAACGGTTTTTTCGTTTTTGAGCTATGCTGTCTACAGACACACCCGGGCGTTCTCCTAAAAACGCTTTTTTCGAACTCAGAAGACCTCAAAACACATACTTCCAGTGTAATTTGGACTTCGAATTTTTGAGTGGAATACAATACCTTCCCTATGTACATACGGGCTAGAGAAAGTAAAAAGACATAGGCAACGTTCATTATAAGGCGATGTAAACAACTATGTATGATGTTCGAGTATATGAGAATCAAAACATGCTAAAGAAAATTGCCATCACAATTTATTCTTCGCTCAAAAGCAATGCAGAAAAAATAAATATTCCGTAATTTGTATTTCTATATTACTATGAAATATATTATCGCAGTTTTTCGTTTATGATGGTAAATGTCCAGTATTATTTTCAAGTTTCATTTTCCGCATTGTTTTCAATTTGCAAACAAACATTTGAACACTGTGTGGAAGAAATGCTATTCTTTTTGTGCGTTATATAAGAAGCCGAGAATAAAACGAATGTTGCGAAAACGGATATAATCATGACCTTCACTGAACGGCTCAGCTCTTTCCAAGGATTCCCTGTCACTTGCAAAAAGTAGATTTTTAATGCAGTGCTTCCCAAACTTTTCCTGCTGTTGTCCCGCTTTTAAGCCCTGCAGTCACCATGGCGCCATACATTTAATACAAATACATTTGTCTCAAACACAAATGTTTAAAAACAATCTGATGTGTTCCATTCACATGACTTTTCCTACATCTCTGTAACAAATTATTGTTAAAAAGCTTATTCCTCTATCTAATTCATGGTAATCGCGATAAAATTATCAGAAATATTCTAATTATGTACTTGCTTTCTTGTAAGTAGAAGGGAAATCAGCTATACAAGAACAATGTATATGACGTAAATTATATATTTTAACGAGATCTGTATTTTTTGTGTTGTAAGTTTTTGTCTAACTCTTAGGGTTTACCAGTTATGCAAAATGCATCCAAAATAAAGAGGTCCAGAAACTTTTCCCATGAAATTCAAAATATACACTTTATTTGCCACGTAAAATATCTTTCATATTTAATATTTTAATCAAAATCGTTAAGAGTCATTTTTGAGAAAATAAATGTTTTCGAAAATGTCATGTAAAGAGTAGTTTGGGGTGGAGGGATTTTCTTGAAAATGTTCGTGCCGCATCCATGGGAGATACTAAACTTAAATACCAATTTTAGTATTTAACAACATTTTCGTTTTGCGCTATGCTGTGCACACACACATTTTTCTAAAAATGCTCTCTTTAGTTTTTTTTTAATTCAGAGAGTCTCAAAACATGTACTTCCAGTGAAATCTCGGTATCGAATTTTTGGGTGGAATACAATACCTTCTCTTTACACTATGTACTTAGTACTTGTAGCGAAAGTAATCAAACGGAATAAGTAAGACGGTTTCGGGATCCCCAGTAGGTGCAGTACATTTTTTTTTACAGAAAAAAAAATTCAAGAAGATATTCGGGGATCAAGAATGTAAATCAGGACTCGTAAAAATAAGTGTCAGAAAATCTTCACTAACCGCCTCAAATCCAGGGCGTTAGCCTCAAGCGAAGCACAGGTAATTAATTTTTTTTTTTTGTTCATGTTAATATGTCCGAAACGTTGGGGGGAAATGAATTAATATGCGTTGGAACAACTCGCTTCATTTAATTGTCATTATTTTAATGCAGTTTTAATACGTAAGGGTTCTCATTAAAACTCAGAACATCGAAAGGTAGGGTGATATAGTTGGTTTCTATTTAATTAACAATGATTAAGAGATGTTCTCTGTCGCATAACTAAACAACAGTGGCTTATACTCCAGAGAATCGGAGATAGACTATGTGGTGTTTCATTTTCAGTTCTCTTAAGTTTCAGAGTTTTTACTTTCTCTACACGTACTATGTACATTGTGTATAGAGAAGGTACTGCATTCCAGTCAAAAATTCAATACAGTTTTCACCGGAAAAAGGTCCGCGCGTGTGTGTGTGTGTGTGTGTGTGTGTTTTTTTTGGTAGTGTTTAACGTCCGCTTTAACTACTTATGGCACCGCAGGCGGTGATACTGATGATACATGAATGATGATGGAGCACCGGTGGAATGTGATGCCGGGGGAAACAGGAGAACCCGAGAAAACCCGCCCCATCGCCGCTTTGTCCACCACAAATCTCACATGCGGTCGCTTGGGATCGAACCCCGGCCGTCTAGGTGAGAAGCGAGTGGTCTAACCACTCGGCCACGGCGTGGCGTGTGTGCGTGTGTGTGTGTGATAACTCAAAAATGAAAAGTCGATAAAATACCAAACTTAGTATTTAAGTTTGATATCTTCCAAGGATGCGACACCAAGCTTTTGAGAAAAATTGCCCCACCCCGAATTATCCTTTGCATCGAAAAAATTTCGAAAATTTTGATTTTCTCAAAAATAGCTAACGATAAATGACAAAAACATGTATATCTTGATTTTTCTAGGAATAGCCTGTCAATTGGTATCTTCCAAGGATGCGACACGAAGCTTTTGAGAAAAATCCCTCCACCCCAAACTATCCATTACATGGAAAAAATTTAGAACATTTTGATTTTCTCAAAAATGGCTAACAATTTTGACTAAATTACCGTATATTAAAGATATTTACATGACATATAAAATATATATCTTGAATTTTCGGGGAATAGCATCTAAAGACCTCTATATTCTGGATGAATTTTGCTGAATTTTGCACAATTGGTAAACCGTAACAGATAGACAAAAAACTATTAAATAAATAATGTAGATCTCGTTAAAACACATAATTTATTTCATATACTTTTTTTTTCGTGGAATTGACCATTTCTGAGATATTTCAAATTATTTGTTTCAGATTTAAAATATTTAAACATTTTCTCACACTTTTCTCCTGGGCATTCATAGAAACGGATTTCAATCACATGGCAACCAGCTTTTAAAAGATTTGACTCACTTTAGCCTAGTGTATTCCCTTAGTTTTCTCCTACTTACAAGGAAGCAATTAAGACAATTTCTGCTAATGTTAATCTCTATCATCATATAGTATATAGAAGTATATACTTTTTAACAATAATGTTACAGTGATTTAGAGAAAGTCATGTGAATTGAACAAATTAGATTTTTCAAATAGGTATGTGTAATAGCACCAGATCACTACGGGTTAAGAAGTGGCGAGAGATTCTCTCCCTGCGAAATGTGCCGCTTATACTGGGTGGACGGGAATACAGTACTTCTAATAGTGTTTCATAGAAGCATGACAAACAAAACAGTCTAATGGCATTTTGTTCTTTGATCAGCCGATTTCGAAAAAAAACATATTTTTTTTTCCAAATTGGGTGCGTATTTTTACCCGAATATACGAAGATAATAGTTTGTTTCTTGTAAGATACGTAGAGTAACGTATTTCTGACATTAGCTTCGGTAATAATTATGGGATATCACACAGTGTTTCGAAATAATTAATCTCCTAAAAGAATTAAAGGAATATTCAGAACAGCTTTTTCAGACGTGAAGTAAAGCGGCAACGTTGTGTTGAGGTTGGCCAGGGATCTGACCGGATTCTGGATTTAAACATGTCGATCGCTTGCAAACACGACGCAGGGTGGTGTAATGTTTTGGGAGATAACCAGTGCAACTGGCATCCTAATTGGCCTTCACTCGCGCAGTAAAAACGGAAGGAAAGCCTTCAACATCCTAATGAGGCGTGTCTGTTTGACTAGTGTACTGACTTAGTGAAAAGTGACATCCACACAACCTGCAGCATTGCCAGATTATCTGTCTCTTGTTTTCGACAAAACTAAACTCCATAGGAAATGGTCAGAATGTTTTCATTCGATAGTTGTTATTCAGTTTTGCATTCGTACAAACATACAGGGACTTCGCTTCGAGATGCCGAAGAGGAAGCAACACCGCAGACCAGCAGCTCTTACAGCAGCTACCGCTTCTCCGGCAACCGCCGGTAGGAAGCGCTCACAGGCATCTCCGCCACCTGCCGTTACGCCGGCAGTGAGCGCTGCTGAGCGCTGCACCATTATTGCCGCGCTCACCATCACCACTGCCGCTGACCATCGCCGCTGCTTCACCGGCAGCTAACACTTCATCGCCGCCACCGCTGAGCTCCACACCGCCGCCGCCCCGGTACAGTGCCGTGGTTAGGGGTGTCCCTCGGGATCTCTCCACCCGGCACCTCCTCGCCGCTGCTCAATCTAGATGGCCTTCATGTTCGAGGGCCACTAGAATTATCTGTGACCGGGGCCCGACACCACTAGTTAGGGTGGAGCTACAGGACCGATCAGACCTGGAGGCTGCCTTGGCGTCAGGGTTGCCCTTATTAGGGCGAATTCTGCACGTTGAGGAAAGCAGGCAGGAAAGACACCGGCCCTGCCGTCGCTGCTGTGCCTACGGGCACAGCCAAGAAAACTGCTCTTCGCCGCCGAAGTGCCACTACTGTGGCACCAACGCATACACATCGGAGTGCACTGGGCACGACCTCCGCCGCCGTCACCGGTTCTGTGCCACCTGTGGTGGTACGGGACATTTCACCGGGCAGCCCAGTGCCCCAGCTACCCAAAGAGCAGGCACTCATCACCTAAACCAGCCCGGACACCATCAACCCCACAACCATCTCCGCAGACTAAACAACGAACACCAACCATCCTGCAGCAGGAAATCCAAGGCCTAAGTGAGGCTATTCAGGACCTCCACGCGGAGGTCCTGATCCTTACGGCTAAGCTGACGGCCTTGGAGGACAGGCTTCAGGAACAGGACGGCACCACTTCACACACAGAACTTCACCAAGCAATAGCAACAGCAGTCACCGATATCCGACTCATCTTCAGGGAGGAGGTGAGAGCTCTACTGGAGAAGTCGGCACCTCAAACCTCCAAGATCAACATCCAAAGTAGACGCCAAGGGCTTAGGCTCGAAAACGTCCCAGGATACAACGACTGGCTCAACAGAGTCAACCAGCACTAACTCCATCCTTCACCCTAGAATTCCTTCATTCCTCACCCCGAATACTCCGCGGTGGCAGTCTGGGCCTCGGTCAAGTCTGTCTCCCGGTCCTCATTTCGCCTCTCTGACTGCACCCTGCAGTCAGTTACATTATCGCCTTGAATCCGCGGGTGCAATCATGCGGTACCGCCTCTCCTTTCTTCCTTCTAATACCGGTGGAGGGGTTTTTTAGTCGGTAGGCCCACATGGGAGACCCCGACACTCCGGGCTTGCCCGGGTTAGTCCATAAGGTGGATTTTTCCCCTCCACTCGAAAAAAAAAAAAAAAAATACAAACATGTTGAACAGTAGTTTCATTACGGAAGCAGTACTTAATTAATATAATGACTAAGCGAGAAAAGAGAAGTGATTCATACGATGAAAGCTTCTATACCTTCAACCAGCAATGTCTATGTCCTATAATGGCCTGCGTTGCAGGATTCGAGCTTCGATATCTGCATATTAGGGTTGAAATTGACTGCTAATTTTCTAAAAATGGTCTTCTTCCGCAGATGATTTCTAATTTCAAGATAAATTACGACATGGGGTTTGCTAATTTCCTTATGAACGCTCATGGTGTGCTCGTCCATTTGCTCGCAGTCAGAGAGGCACGAGAATCCTGGAGAATAGGATGCAAAATTAGAGTTTTCGCAAATACAAATATCATTACAATGAAGATCAGCACATAGGCACCTTAATATAAAGTTATAGGCGTTATAAGCGGGTTGAAGATATTATTTTGCTATATCTGGGCGTTTTCAGACAAACACCTCTATTCGCCTTTCAAAGCATTTGATATTCTCTTTCAGCTCCTCTAATCTGTGGGAGTATTATTCTCTTTGTTTAGCTTCTCTTCTTTTCATTAAGCACAAACATTCCCAGTGTTTGCTTTTTATAAAACAACAGTTCAGATTTTGAAGCTCTAAATGCATTGAAAGTTATTGCACAGTGCCACAATGTGCAGCAGTCACGTCTAGAAATATTCCTTCTAACCTTCCAGAAATGCTTTACACGTGTAAATCGTACATAAAAGCATTTATGTTAATGTGCGCAAATATGGAAACCACAGCAAGCCCATTAATAACACCATTATACCAACAAACTCGCGGCACCAACGCAGTTATGCTGACCTCGTGAAGGTCAGAGCTTGCACGAGTCTGATGCGCGTGCAGCAGGAGTAGGTTGCCGTGAATTAATAACCATGGTTGGCAAACGTAGCTGGAGGTTTCTATGATCTAAAAATGTGACTTTCTCTACATCTCTGTAACACATTATTGTTAAAACTTGTGCTTCTATCTTCTTCATGCTAATCGAGATAAACATTAGCTAAAGACGCCTGTACAAGAGAAGAAATAATATACAATAAAATTCCCAAATCCACCATCAGATGGGAAATTAAAACGACAGGTATCGAGGAATGGCAGACTAGATGGAGTAGTACACAAAAGGAGCAGTAACTAATTTTTTTCCCGCTAGTTAAAGAAAGATTCAAAATTAATCTCCCAACAATTCCAGAAATTACAGCCATTTTGTCAGGATCACAGGAAAACTAAATCATATTTACATCGATTTCACATAATAGATGACCCTACGTGCGAATGCAACAGAACTCAACAGACAGTTAACCATCTAATATACGACTGCATAAACATAGAACATCAGAGAGCAATATTACAAAAAGAAATTATTCAGAATGGAGATACCTGGCCTGTCAGTAATCAAGTAATATTCCGACATTTACGAAGTTTTTATAAATACATTAAATCAATGGATATCTAAACCAAATAATGTATAAATAAATTTTATAATTAATATGTACTAATTCTGAGCACACAGTAATTCTAAAAATAATTTTAACAGTTAAATATAGTAATATAAAATTCTTTTGATGACATTTGACTGCAATGAGTTTACTTCTAAAACAAAATTTAAGTGTACATTATATTATTATTATTATTATTATTATTTATTGTAATAATTACCACTATTATATTATAATGACAAACAAATGTAAAAACTATGTATTGATAGCATGCACTAATGTCTGAATGCATGTACCTAATGTTATCATTGTAACGGGGCATGCAGATGAATATTTAATTTAAAAAATCTTATATGTTCCATTCACATGACTTTCTCTATATCTCTGTAACAAATTATTGTTAATAAGCTTATTCTTTTATTTATTTCATGCTAATCGAGAAAAATTAGCAGAAATAGTCTTATTTCTTGCTTTATTGTAAATCGAAATAAGAGAATACCATAGGTTAAAGTGAAAGCCAAAAGCTGGTTGCTATGTGACTGAAGTTCGTTTGCTTGTATGAACACGAGTTGGCAAATTTCTGTATGAGAAAAGTATGTTTTTCAAAGCTGAAACAAAAAAAAAAAAAAAAAAAATGTATATAACATAAATTGTGTGTTTCAACGTGCTCTACGTTTTTTGTGTGTTAAGTTTTTGTACATCTCTTACAGTTTAGTAGTTATACAAAATTAATCCAGAATACAGTAGTCTTCAGAGGCTATTCCCAGAAAATTCAAGATATACATTCTATTTGTCAGGTAAATATCTTTAATATACGATATTTTAATCAAAATCGTTAGAGCCATTTTTAAGAAAATCAAAAATTTCGAAAAAAGTTCCATGTAAAGGGTAGTTGGGGTGGGGGATTTTTTTTTTTTTTAAATCTTCATTCGAATCCTTGGAAGATACGACACTTAAATACCAAGTTTGGTATTCAACGATCTTTTCGTTTTGAGCTATGCTGTCCACACACACACACACACACACACACACACACACACACGGACCTTTTTGTAAAAATGCTTTTTTTTTGTATTCAGGGGGTCCTAAAACAGTATTTCCGGTGAAATCTCGGTATCGAATTTTTTGGGTGGAATACAATGGTACTTCCTCTATACACTATGTACATAGGGAAAGTAAAAATTGGGTAGTTTAAAACTGTAACCAATATCAAGGAATATCTGGAAAACGGTCAACTCTACAAGAAAATTGATGACATAAATTGTGTGCTTTAACGAGATCTACATATTATGTGGTACGTTTTTGTCTCTCTTACGATTTAACCGTTATGCAAAATTTTGCAAAACTCATCCGCATGAAGAGGTCTTGGGAGGCTATTCACAAAAAAAGTAAAAAAAAAAATTATTTTTATTTGTGACGTATATATTTTTAAAAGACGGTAGTTTAATCGAAATCGTTATCCATTTTTGAGAAAAATAAAAATTTCGAATATTTTTCCGTGTAAGGGTAATTTGTGGTGGGGAATTTTCTTGAAAATCTTCGTATCCTTCCTTAGAAGATCTAAATACAAATACCAGTGTGGTATTTAACGGTATTTCGTTTTTGAGCTATGCTGCCCACAGACATACAAACACACACGCGCGCGCGCGGGCCTTTTTCTTAAAATACTATTTTTCGACTCAGGGGACTTCAAAACATGTTTCCGGCGAAATATTGACATCGATTTGTTTGGTGGATTACAGTATCTTCTCTAGCAACTATGTAGATTGTATATACATACCGGCTAGAGAAAGTAAAAGTCAGCTTAATAACGAACAAAGTGATTTCGCTATAACTATGCGCCAACAATTACTTTCATGTGAATTGTAATTTTTTAAAGTTGTATGCTGTTGTAGTCGTGTTTAGTCACTCGCGCCGTGGCTCGGGTTCGATCCCAAGCGACCGCATGTGGGATTTGTGGTGGAATTTTCTCCGGATTCTCCGGCTTTCCCCTCCATCACATTCCACCGGCGCTTCATCTTCACTTGCAGTGCCATTTGCAGGATTTGTTCATGTCACCTCACGACCTATACAATCTGTTCGAGATACTCTTAAAGGAATTATGAGTGAGAAAAAGTTTTGGGGGAAAGAAGATATCAGTCGATAGATAAAGACTTCATATTCGAGGTTGAATGTAAAAATGGAAAGAATGGAGGATACTGATTTACAATGAAGGAAAAAGGCGTAGAAAAGGGGATTGACCGACTTACTAATCGGCCTCAGCGAAGCTCTATCAGCGGAGTGGTTTTTATCTAGTTGCTGAAATATGTTCAGCACTCACTTTCTCTTTACAATGTATACTCCTATACCAATAAGACTCAGCATTAAAATTTTAATTTTAAAATTTCCATTCATACACCGCCTTCAACTATAAGATCATATCGACGATCTTTTACCTTTGGAGCATATTGATTATCGTGTACTGTTGCCATTGGTCTTCTATTCTCCTTTGGGTTTTAATCATTAGATTACACACATATATTCACACTCTCATTCATACTTTCAGACTCTGGGAAGGATAGGGAATAATCTTGGCTAGAGAAGTCGGGAATGGAACTGCTACCCCTCGCGGGAGGCGCTTTACTGATCGAGCTAAGGGACCAGTCCAGTCCTTTCGTTTTTATGCTGTTGTTATTAATTACTAATAAATGTTTAAAATGTTTTATTGAAAGAAGTTTCTCTGAATAAAATTAATAGCATATGGCTCATGCATGATGGAGCACATCCGCATTTTGCTCTTACTGTTCCCATAGATATAATGGATAGGTCGTGGGGAATAGATATGCTGGGCTCCGCGTTCTTCACTTCAATCGATTTCAATTTGACTAGGTGTAAGAGGTCACAACTTATAAGCGTATATTAAAACTCACGGTGGCTATTTTAAATAGATTTTATATTTTTATGCAAACTTTACTTGGCTATACAAACAATGATTTTAAAAAATGATCGCACTTATGCTTATGTTATTTGTGTCGGAGAGCGACACAGTAGCTATCAGTCGATTAATTCTAGATCAAAACGTTGGATTTTTACTTTCTCTGCGCGTACTATGTGCAATACAGAGAGAAGGTATTGTACTGTACCCAAAAATTCGATACCGAGATTTCATTGGAAGTAAATGTTTTGGAAACCCTGGACCCTCCCCCCCAAAAAAATAGAAAAATGCCGTATATGTCATTTGGCAGCATAACTCACTAACAAAAGTCCATTAAACACCAAACTTGATTTAAAGTTCAGTTATCTTCCAAGGATGCGACACGAAGATTTTCAGGAAAATTCCCCATTCACAACTACTTTCACACGGGAAAAAAATCGAAAATGTTGATTTTTTAAAAACTGGCTCTAACGACTTTGATTAAAATCTCTTATATGCAAGACATTTACATGACAAATAAAATGTATATCTTGAATTTTCTGGGAATAGCGTCTAAAGACCTCTTTATTCTGGATGAATTTTTCTGATTTTTTCCGAATTTTGCATAACTGGTAAACCGCAAGAGATAGACAAAAACTTATCACACAAAAAATGTAGATCACGATAAAACTCACAATTTATGTCATATATATTTTCGTGGAGTTGATCGTTTTTTTTAGATGTTCCTTGTTATTGGTTTCAGCTTTAAAAAACTTATACTTTTCTCATACAGGAATTTGTCAACTCCTGTCTATACAACGTAACTTCAGTCACATAGCAACCAGCTTTTGACTATCACTTTAACCTATGGTACTCCCTTATTTCTCTCCTACTTACAAGGAAGCAAGTAATAAGACTATTTATGCTAATTTTTTTCTCGAATAGCATGAAGTAAATAGAAGCATAAGCTTTATAACAATAACTTGTTGCAGTGATGTAGAGAAAGTCATGTGAATGGAACACATAAGATTTTTTCATTATATTTTAGTTTTGAAATTCTTAGCTAGCACCCTCGTTTGGATGAAAGAACAACTCTACTACTTATTTCGCGAATTCAGAAGAGAGCGTCATACACGTGCGGCTACATTAATAAAGAAGTAGTCGCTAAGTACGCCTTAACCCTGCTCTGCTGTATGAATAAATAAAGTACATCTCTGTATGAGGCGGACTGTACGCTAGGCAAATCCCTGTTCCGTTTTACGTCATCGCCTTGACCGTATTACGGAGGGTGATGAGTGGGAGGTGACCTTTGTATAGGATCTGCGCGCGCTCAATACCGTAGGGTGGCTATTGTATGGGGAGGTAGACGTGCTCTTTACTGCAGTGCCTCACAAGACATGCATCTTATTCATTTCCCTCTCTGGAGAAAGTTCAACTACAGCTTCTACTTACATCTCTCTTACACAATGTAAAGCAATAAATAAATAACAAAGGAATCGCTAGATTTTTACTTTCTCTACACGTACTATGTAGATAGTGTATAGAAAAGGTATTATATTGCACCCAAAAATTCGATACCGAGATTTCACCGGAAATACATGTTTTGGGTCCCCCTGAATCCAAAAAAAAAAAAAAGCATTTTTACAAAAAGGTCCGTGTGTGTGTCCGTGTTTGTGTGTGTGTGTGTGTGTGTGTGTGTGTGTGTGGACAGCATAGCTCAAAAACAAAAAGTCCGTTAAAAACCAAATTTGGTATTTAGGTTTGGTATCTTCCAAGGATGCGACCCGAAGATTTTCAAGAAAGCCCCCCCACCCCCAATTACCCTTTACATGAAAGAATTTGTTTCGAAAATGTTTATTTTCTAAAAAGTGACTAACTATTTTGATTAAAATATCGTATATTACAGATATTTACCTGACAAATAAAATGTATATCTTGAATTTTCTGGGAATAACCTCTGAATACTTTATTCTGGATGAATTTTACGGAATTTTGCATATCTGCTAAACCGTTAGAGATGGATAAAACATACTACACAGAAAGTGTAGAGCACATTAAAACACACAAGTTATGTTATATATATTTTTTTCGAGGATGTGGTCGTTTTTAAGGTATTCGTTGGTTTTGGTTTCAGCTTTGAAAAACTTATACTTTTCTCATACAGAGATTTGTCAACTTCTATCCATACAATCAAAGGAACTTCAGTCACATAGCAACCAGCTTTTGACTATCAGTTTAACCTATGGTACTCCCTTATTTTGCTTCTACTTACAAGGTAGCAAGTAGTAAAACCATTTCTGCTAATTTTTTCTCGATTAGCATGAAGTAAATAGAAGCATAAGCTTTCTAACAGCAATTTGTTACAGAGATGTAGATAAAGTCATGTGAATGGAACACATCAGATTTTGTTTTCTTTATCTTATTCCTCTTTCTTTCCTTTCCCCCCCCCTAAATTTCTTTTGTTCACCGTTTTCTGTTTTTTGACAAGTGCACATACACAAACACCCATGCCCAAGGCAAGACTCGAACCCACGATCCCCTGCGCCACGAAGCACCAAAGGCCACAGGGACCGGTGAAGTTCAGACTGTATATATCACACGACTTGCGTTAAGATCAGAGGTTATAACCGTTATTTATATTATTCGTTTCGTAATCGGCTTACCCTCCCCTTACAAGCCAACGCCTAAGGGTCAGAAGCCTGTTGGGGAGCCAACGGGAAGAAAGCACAGAACGGAAACCTGCTACGGGAGGTCGGCCCATAACCAGGCATGGGAATGAAATTAAATGGAGTGTTATTTATGGACGATCTATGGTTCTCAGCGTCCCATTCTATATAGAGCGTGAAAGTTCGCTAGTTTGCTCAGAGGTCTCTTTATCAGGCTTGAGTTTCTTTTACGTGCTGTAAATCTACGACACGGGACCAACGTCTTTTCTTCCCTTCCGAAAGAAGCCATGCTAAGGGTTTTACGCCCCCAAAAAACCATCGTCCTCCGCCGGGTTTGAAACCACGACCTCGGCCCGTAACCGGGCATGGTAACCACTACACCAAGGAGGGCGACATGGACATGAAGAAGTGGATGATATGAAATGTAAGCGAAATTGATGATTGGAAAGGTGATGAACAACCGGAGAACCCGGAGAAAACCCGCCCAGACGCCGCTTCGTCCGCCACAAATCCCACATGCAGCCGCTCGGGATCGAACCCGGGCCGCCTATGTATACTATAACTGGCTTAAATAGACTATTATTTGTGAGGGATGTTCAGTACACGAGCGCGTAAGTGCGAGTGTTCTAATTTCTGATGAGCAAGTAATACCTAGTCTAATAAGCCATGTGCAATATAGTTTTATCCTCTCCTAATTTCCACTGAAATATGCTTAAATTTATTAATTATTATTATTATTATTGTTGTTGTTGGAATTGGATTTCAGTCGTGACGTGGTTTGTTTATTCATTGCTGCGTAACACCGCCGGAACAAACAGTTTCAATTCTGGTTGTTTAAACTGCACCAAATAAATCAATAAATGAATGAAAATGGATATTCCCGAAGAAGCATTATTGGTTTTTAAGTAGTTAATATTATTTTGTATTATTATATAGTTACAATAAATAGAGAACTATATATAACAATATTTGTTTTTTTGTTTTTTTAGATGATGCTAAAAATGCTGTACTTAGTTTGTTACCCAGCAAGTCGGAGGACATATATGACAGGGAATTTTCATTATTTAAAGAATAGGGAGCTGCAAAAGGTTTTAAAATAATTTGCAATGAAATAAAGTACTTATTTTATTTCGCGGTGAAATAAAGACTAATTGTTGTTTCCTAGGATATATAAAATTAAACATTTGGAAAATTTGCAAATGGGCCATAGCCATAGGTGCCCACTTTTTCTACAGTTTGAAGGGGGTGCAACATTGTGCACTAAAGTCAGGTATTAATAAATATTTAGTGAAATTAAAAGTATTCATAGTATAATAAGATTGAAAATTACATAAATGGTTGATTAATTTAAAGTTTGAAGAAAAATTATGTTGGGTTTGTTGAGTATCGCGTTGCTATTTCACGGCGAAAATATTGCATCTTACTTCATTTCTAGGACACCGGTGGCCGAACTCGTTAAGCCACGGGCCCATTAACGGAAATCTGTGGTTTAATATCCCAAGATCAAATTCTCTTATCGAGTTTTTTTTTTCTCTCCCCCTTATTGGGAATGCCAGGGAGAGGGAGATGCCCTAAATTTAGACCCGGAATGTTTCCTTCCCCAATTATCATTCCACATATCATCAGTATCCATCATATGCAGTAAGAATGAGTGTTAAAACCAATAAAAAGAAAAAGTTCGTTTCTGCTTATGGAAAACTCTTCTAGCACTGAATTACGATATAAGCTTCTTCGCGATAATAATGGTTGACAGAAACGCGTTTAGGGGACTACACTGCATTTCAAAACGTGATCACACAAAGGATTATAGCAATTTTATCTATTAGTGTAATAGTGATGCTTTAGTTCGTAGTTACTAGCCAACAAAACCTATACTTTATATTTTAACAAAACACGTTATCAAAAAATAAAATACAAGTGCAACAAAATGTAAAATACACTTTAATAATGATCATCTCACCATGGAATATTCACTCCAAAGACTCGAAGCTTTAATACTTTTCGACTTCTCATAAAAATATGCCAACACACAATCTTTACTTACGTCTGCTTCATTACACATACACCAGGCTTGAATTTCGTATCACTACATGGACTTTTTCTTGACTTTTCGGAAGTTTATTAAGTGTTGCATCTTGGACTGTTTTTAACATTGTTCCTAATGAACCGTGAAAATCATCTTTTCACTCATTTTTACTTTAAATTCACGAATGAAACTACCATCCAAAATTGCAGAATATAATAATGTTTTAAGTCTAAATTTTCTTGGGCTATCTAGTCAGGTAAATACATAGATTGACTCTAACGTTTCGAAGACATGCATCATCTTCGCCCCAGGGTAAACTCACATTTTAGTGTTTGTTTATTTATCGTATCTTTCTCTTTTTTTTCCAAAGTCCACATTACTCTTTGTCTAACATATCGTTTGCGCAGTAAATACATTTAATTTATACTAAATACACAATATATAGGTACTAATAATATTCTGAGCGTAAATAAAATATTGCAGGCAACACGTTACAAAATAAAGTTAACTGTTCTCTAAATAACTATTAAAAGATGGCTATTGTTTAGGATTGAGAATAGTCAAGAACTCGAAAAATGGATACAATGCGATCCCAGTAGATGGATTTAAGAAATGCAATATAACTTGCATTTTGGATAATAGTTTACTTTGAAAACTGATCATAGATATTACAGCTGCAAAATATTTCTCTACAACAAGGAACAGTATTTGTGTGCTCCGATTCTGATCTGTTTAAAACCTAGGTTGCATCATCGTTGCTTTTGTGTAACAGTTGACTCTGAATTTCAAATAAAAGTAAATCTTCTCAACTTCATTCGGCCTAGTTAAACATTGTTTTAAATCAACTGCTCTGTAAGACACCTTGTTGACGGTATATGGTGGACAGTAGCTTTTCAGGTCTATCCCCGCATCCACTTTCGCTTCGTGCGACCAGATGTCGATAGTGTGCTACAATCTCGACTTCTTTCACTATCCTCAGTCAGATGTCGCGTACAGCCAGATGTCATGGGTTCTAGTCTAACTACCGTCTAACTGCCTCTAGCACCATTCGTAGTCAGATTCAGCCAGTACTTCGAGGTCACATCCCCATGTGCTAATTTACTCGCGACAAGCAGATAGCGTTATGGTGTCGTTGAGTCTAAATGCTTTAACTATGTGTGGTTAGATGGCAGCGCAGCATACATTACAATCTATTTTCACTTTTTCATCTTTCTTTAAAAAAAAAATCCTGCATTTAACAACAAATCCGGTATTTAACTTGGCGAATGATCGCAACCACGGAAGAAAGAAAGAAAAAAGGAAAAAAACAAGAAAAAAAATACCAGCCAGATGGGATTTCGACCTGGGACCTCCCTAATGCGCACCATTACTTTGTTTAATGAGCGATATATTCTTGCATCCTTGGGAGGGTTGTTTCGCCCCCTCACCCTTAGTCGGCCATTTACCCAGATGTATACCTTTGCGTAAGTATCCAACTTATTATTTCACACAATTAGCTCCTAAGAGTTCTGGGTGAGAAATCTTCAGTTTCTAGTCGTCTTGGACCACTAGCAAAGTTATCTACTGTAGTTTCATCGGACGCATGAATATCACGGTGAATTGACAGCAAGACAAGCACAGATGCTTCTCTAACTAGACACATCTTTGTCTAGCGTGGAAAAAGAAATAAACAGTGTAAACTGACAGAGTGGTTATGTCTTAAGAACAACACAGATAACCAAAGAAGCTTCCCATGTTGTCAGGCTGTCTTATGAACATTTCTCTTTAAAAAACAAAGTTTCCTTTTTGAAGTAATCTTCCCCTGGTACTTATTTTAGCTAAAATGTCTAATTGCCTTTGCGTAGCAAATCCCTATCGCTTCTGTTGTATCAGGAACGAAGACATTTCTGGGGAAGGACCCCTAGCTCTTCCCCGTAAATACGCTACTAACGTTTCTCTCTTACCGTCATACTACTCGTACTTCTGATACATAAAAACCGCACGGAATAAGATGTTCAGGTCCCTCCCAAGCATCCTTGTTTGCCAACATCGCAAAACCGCAAATTCGTCACACTTTACATTTCGCACACGTCTCGTGTAACATCAACTTAACCACTAAACCACTTAAACATTCAAGTTTGAAATTGCGCTTCCAATAATTGTGCCCTTTAAAATCATTCATGTTTATTTCATCACCCATAGTTGAAACTTTTTATATTAATCTTGTTTATATCATTAGGTCACATTACAGAATCTACAATAAGAGATTATGAATAGTCACATATGGTTACATTTCTGTAGCATTTGGTCAGAACATAACTCCAAAACTGTTTTTTGTGCTAAGTAGTGATACAAAAGAAACAATTCTCTACCGTTTGGTGAAACCCTGGAGATATCAGGGCTTCCAAATGATAGAAGATAGTTTCGGAGTTATCAGAATTTCACCAGATAGAGAATTTATTCTCTTATGTCACTTCTTTCTTAGAAAAAAAAAAGGGAGCCAGTTTTGGAGTTATGTTCTGACCAAACACACAGAATTGTTGATGAATAGCGACTACGCTTAGGTTTAACGTATTTTAACCTGGTAAGTCATATCGAAAGATGAATAAAATTGTGAAATGATGCTTAAATGAGCTTGGGATCCACATTCGTCTACTCAGGATAACAGAAAAGCAACCAAAACTTGCCCGGGTAACTCACCCTAACCGAGATTTGAACTCGGGACCTCTTGAACGTGTACAAACACACTACCTTTACATTAAGAGGCGGGCTCATAAGAGTTTTAATAAAATGATAAAATAAAATGAAAGTTGCTGAAGCCACATAAAAAGTTATTTTAATTAAAGCTTTTGTTTTCAATTGTCTAGATTTTCGAGTAATAATTTCTTGTCTACTTCTTATAGTTAACTCGTTATACAAAAGTGTACACAATTCCTTTTGTATGAAGAGGATATTAGAGCTTATTCCCAGAAAATTCAGCTTGCATTCTGATTTATCACGCAAATATCTTAAATATATAATATTTATAAAAGGGTTAAAGCAATTTTAGAAAGAGAGAGAATAAACTATCTTTATTTTTATTTATTTTTTTTTTTTTCATTTGAAGGATAGTTTGCGACGAGAGGATTTTCTTGTGCCGCCATCACTGTAAAATGCTGCACTTAAATGCCAATGAAATTTCGCACACAGAAACGCGGATGTTTTTCTTTAATACCTGATGCATTACATTTACATGATTCTCACTACCCTATATTGTTTATTAATTGGTATCCTAACTATTCCTGCGAAAGCTTATTACTGTTTCTACCATTTGCTTAGTAAATACTAGGTAGATAAGTATTGTATTTCACATAAAGTTGGATATCGAATTTCACCCTGAGCCACAAGATTTAGAAAAAGATCCTGTATGTCTCTGTGAACAGCATAACTGAAAGACGATGGCAGGAAAAATTTTCCAGAAATGCAAGACGATTTCCAAACAAATACTACCACACGAAACTACTCTTTATATTGACAAATGGTTAGTCATTTTGGTTCAATGACTTTGATTAAAATATCTTAGTTCCGAGGTATTTGCATGGCTAATAAATTGCATATCTTGAATTTTTTGCAGTGAGGTCTTCATTCTGAAAGAATTTTGTGTTATTACCTATAGTTGGTAAGTCATAAGAGATAGATAAAAACTGTGTACAAAAAAGTAATATTGCACGCCTCAAGAGTTTTTTTTTTAAGAGAAATCAGGAAGAACATAGGCTAAAGCGAATTCACATGCTTTAAAAGCTGTTGCTATGTGATCGGAATTCGTTTCTTTGCATAAGTTTTTGCTTATCTCTTACGGTTTATCATTTATGCAAAAGTCACACAGAATAAAAAGGTCTTCAGAGGTTATTCCCAGAAAATTCAAGAAATACATTTTATTTGCCATGTAAATATTTTGGATATACAGCATTTTAATAAAAATCGTTAGAGCAATTTTTGAGAAAATCAAAATTTTTTAAATTTTTCTATGTAAAGGATAGTTTGTGGTGGGGGTATTTTCTTCAAAATCTTTATGTCGCATCCTTGGAAGATATTGAACTTAAATACTAAGTTTGGTATTTTACCGACTTTTCGTTTTTGAGTTATCGTGTTCACAGACATGCGAATACACACACACCCGGACTTTTTCTAAAAATGCCTAAAACGTGTATTCTCGGCAAAATCTCGGTATCGAATTTTGGGTGAAATGCAATACCTTTTCTATCTACCATGTACATTGTACACACGTGCTGGAGAAAGTAAAAATCGTGGAAAGCCATTCATAGACTAATTAATGTCAAATGATTATGTATCCAAATATTGAAATGCATTGATGATTTATACACTGGTGCGCTGTTTATAATTTGATACTCGTAACGGCAGTAATCGAAACGGAACAACACACCGATTGTTCCTGTTTTGGCCATACATGACTGCTGCCTACCGGTGCAAGGGGAAGTGAGAGTCGATGATGTGTTGTCACGGTCCTTGTCTCGTACATCGATGCAGTGAGTCATTTCCTTTCATCAGGCACTTCCCCCGCGGTCCTGAACGATCCTCAGGCATACATAAAAGCGAAATGCCTTTAACAACTTGTGCCATTATGTGCTTACCTTAAGCGCTGTTGACTTTTCCCAATCTAAATACATCCGGGCAACAACTTACACAGTTACTGAAAGCTATGTACCTATATTTTGATGCAAATCTTCAAACGACACGACTTTTTCTATCCACTACATTTCATACTAACCACTGAGTGAGATGAAAAGGCAATACTACCTCCTAGTCATTTTTACTTTCTCTACACGTACTATGTATATACCTAGTGTATAGAGAAGGTATTGGTATTGCACCCAAAAATTCGATACCGAGATTTCACCGGAAATGCACGTTTTGGGTCCCCTGAATACAAAAAAACATTTTTAGAAAAAGGTCCGTGTTTAAATCTGTGAACAGCATAGCTCAAAGACGAAAATTCCGTCAAATATCAAACTTGATATTTAAGTTCACTATCTTCCAAGGATGCGACACGATGATTTTCAAGAAAATCCTCTTGCCCCCAACTACCCTTTACATGGAACATTTTTCAAAAAGTTTGATTTTCTCAAAATTGGCTCTAACGATTTTGATTAAAACACCTTGTGTTTAAGAAATTTTTATGACAAACGAAATGTATTTATCTTGAATTATCTGAGAATAGCCTCTGAAGACCTCTTCATTCTCGATGGCTTTTGTGTAACAGGCAAACGTGCGGATATACAAAAACTTACTACACAAAAACTAAAGATCTCATTAAAACACACAACTTATGTCATATACATTTTTTTTTGTGTGCAGAATTAAGCGTTTTTGAGATACCCCGGATTATTGGTTTCAATTTTAGCTATTTAAATATTTCTCAAACGGGAAGACGTCTTTCTTCTCGTTTGTTTACTCCTGGCAAGCAAAGATATTGGAATTTCAATTATTTCACATAGCGACCGGCTTTTAAAGCACGAGACTATCGCTTTAGCCTGTGCATTTTCTTATTTCCCTTCTACTTACAAGGAAACTGACAATAAGACTAATTATGCTTATGTTTATCTTGCTCAGCATGATGTAGATAACAGATTAATGTTTTGAATAAAAGGCTTGTTTGCCGAACACTAGGGACGTCACGTGAATGGAACAAATTAGATTTTTCTCCTATTTAAGACTGACTAAGTAATAAAGACAATTTCTGCTAATGTTTATTTCGATTAGCATGATGTAGATAAAAGAATAAACTTTTTAACAATGCTTTGTTACAGGGATGTAGAGAAAGTAATGTGAATGGAACACATCAGATTTTTAATTTCTCTACACGTGCTATGTACATACTGTATAGAGGAGGTATTGTATTCCACCCAAAAATTCGATACAGAGATTTCACTGGAAATGTGTTTTGAGGCCCCTTAGTACAAAAAATCGTATGTGTCCCAGTCACATAAATTTCTCCAGCTGTTCCATATACAAACTAGTCTTGCTGAAGATTATTATTTTATCTACAGCATCTTAATCGAGATAAACATTAGCAATATTGATCTTAACACTTACTTCCTTGTAAGTAAACAGGAAGTGTGAGGGAATACATTAGGCTAATGCGATAATCAAATAGTTTAAAAGCTGTCACTATGAAAAACACTTGAGGTTCGGTTAGCTTTGTATGATGCCGTTTGAGAGAAGTTATGTAGTTTAAAATTGAAACCAATAACAAAGAATCTCTTGAAAACGGTCTACCTATTCAACAAGAAAAATGTGTGACATAAATTATGTTTTCTTACTGAGATCTAGGCCTCGCCGTGGCCGAGTGGTCAGACCATTCGCCTCTCACCTAGACGGCCCGGGTTCGATCCCAAGCGACTGCATGTGAGATTTGTGGTGGACAAAGCGGCGGAGGGGCGTGTTTTCTCCGGGTTCTCCGGTTTCCCCCGCCATCTCATTCCACCGGGGCTCCATCTTCATGTATCATCAGTGTCATCGCCAGCGGTGCCAGAGCAGTAAAAATTAATGAGATCTGCATTTTTGGTGTGGTAAGATTTTGTCTATTTCTTAGACAAAGCTGTGCAACATTCTGCAAAATTCATCCAGAATAAGAACTCTTCAGATGCTATTTCCAGAAAGTTAATTGTTATGTAAATGTCTTTAATATGTGATACTTTAACCAAAATCATTAGAACATTTTTTAGAAAAACAAAACTTTTCCATATAAAGGCTAGTTTATTATGAGTGGATTTTCTTGGAAATCTTCGTTTCGTATCCTTGGAAGATACTAAACATAAATACCAAGTTTGGTATTTAACGGTCTTTTGGACATAAACACACACACACATATATTTTTCTAAAAATGCTTTTTTTTGGACTCAAGGTACCTCAAAGCATATATTTTCGGTGAAATCTCGACATCTAATTTTGGATGGAATACAATACCTTCTCTATCCACTATGTACGTTGTGCATACGGGCTAGAGAAAGTAAAACTCATTTTAGAAAAAGATCCGTGTGTCTGTGGATAGCATAAATAATGGATAGTTCAAAAATTATAAGACTGTCAATTACAAAATTTGGTATTTAAGTTTATCTTCTAAGGCTGCAACACGAAGAGTTTCAATAAATCCCCCCAACTGAAACTATGCTTTAGATGGTAAAATGTTTGAAAATTTTGTTTTTCTAAAGAATGGCTCTAATGCTTTTGACTAAAATTACCGTATATTATAGATATTTACATAAAAAATAAAACGGATATATTAAATTCTCTGGCAATAACTTTTGACGACCGTCCATTCTGGACGAGTTTTACTATAATTTACTTGCGTAACTAGTAAAACGTAAGAGATAAAACAAAAAATTATTATACAATAAATGTAGAACTCATTAAAACACAATTTAGTCATAAGTACGATTTTCATGTAGAATTGGCCGTTTTCGAGATATACTTTGTTATTGATTTCAACTGTAAAGTACCTAACTTTTCTCAAACGCACGATGCAAAGCGAACCGAATCTCAATTATTTCAAATAGCGACCAGTTTTTAAAAGATTTAACTATTATCCCTTTAGCCTAATGAATTCTCTTATTTCCCTTCTACTTACAAGGAAGCCAGTAATAAGACCAATTCTGCTGTTTTATCTCGATTAGCATGATGTAGATAAAATGATTTTTAATAAGAATAATTTGTATATGGAACAGCTAGAGAAAGTTATGTAATGTAGCAAATCAGATATATATTCTTTTTATCCTATGGAAAGAATATATATATATATATATATATATTTGTGGGCAGGTTGTTGAGGCCCTGGTGTAGATACAATATATCTGTCGATGAATAGTTTAGCGTTTGGGGTGGGGGGATAAGAGACCTGTAAGATTTATTTTGGAGTATCGGGGGTAGATTTAGTAGCTGTTTTTTTTTTTTTGTTTGTTTTACATCTTTTTCCAATTTCCTAACTTGTTTTACCATTTGATTACCGTTTTTTTTTCGATACACAGATATACACACAAACATACAAACACCCATGCCCAAGGCGGGACTCGAACCCACGATCCCCTGCGCCACGAAGCACCAAAGCGAGACACTTTAGCGAGCGCGGCCATGGGGACTGGCTCTGTTCGGCAACTACCTCTCAGCGTGAGCGAGTCATTGCTGCGTGATTTTCACGATTGAGGTGTTTCTAATTTTGAGTCAGAATAAGGTTTTCGAGATTGCATTCAGCACTTAATAATTGTTGGAGCCTGTTGTAACAGATGGAAAGTTTGCGAGACTGCCTACATGTCATGTGAGGAAGCCAGTGACGCCTGAACTGGCCATGTCTGTAGTTGTAATCCGCGAGAGACCTAACAAGGGCGCTCTGATGTTATTATGAGAAACTGTTGCAGGAGGGGCTTAATTTCACTCTCCACATATAGTAGAGAATGCCAAGAGACAGTTCACCGAGTTCACTGACCATAGTTCTTTACTCCTGTCTCCTGCGGCCGTAACAACCACGAGTCTGCGATCATGTCTCGAATCTCATGGATATAAGCTCTGGTTATAGTTTTTTCCAAAATACGATGGCCCTCAAACGGAACCGCTCCCTCCTACCACTGGGCATCAGTAAACAAAAGACAACTCTGTATTAGGGGTGAGATGCAACGTAGTAAAATCTGTTTCCTGGAGAGACTGTTTGGAAGTCGAGAATCGCGCCCCAGTAAAGGAACCAGTAACCTTAAGAATTGGCAACAGCGAAGGTTGGTTTCCAGTCTTACACACCCTAGCCACCAAACAGAAAAACCGCAAACCCTAACTTCAGGATCGTCATGTTCTGAAAAATGTTTTACCTTGAAGTACAGAGGCATGAGAGTCCAAAAGCTGGATTGAAGACTACATTTCTGTAGATTTTGCGCAGCAGAATGACATCAAGCGTTCTGTACCATGTTCCAGTGTTCTTTTAAGGATGTGAAATCAGCCATGTGAAATAGAGTGGTTGACACTTAAACAGCCAGGACTCCGCCTCCAGTGGGACGCAGCAGATGCTTTTTCCGTGACTAAAAACGTGCGGCGTTTCAAATGATTGTTTAAGGCGCACGATTTGGTCAGTAGCTTCAGCTTCTAGCTCTCTAAGGTCTTCTCTATACATGCAAAGAAACACTCGGAATGATACGTGTAGAAAACCAGAGGGCAACCTCCACAATCCGTGTCCCTCTGTGCTGTAATGGTTACAATGCTAATTTCATTTACCCAAGGTCGCGGGTTCAAACCCGGCGGAGGACGATGGATTTTTTGCTTAGCATGGCATCCTTCGGAAGGGAAGTAAAGCCGTTGGTCCTGTGTCGTAGATTAACGTCACGTAAAAGAACCTCAAGAGGGATAAAGAGGCCTCTGAGCAAAATTAAGCGGTCTTTCACGCCCAGTATACACTGGTACGCTGAGAACCACATCAGTTAAAGAGCGTCCAAGAGTAAATGAAACTCAATTTCTTTTCCACAATCCGTAGAAGTCAAATACCCAGGACCAACTATAAACCGGTGAGCGAGTATGGCTAGGATGCTACCCAACAATGAAGATGAGTGGGCTAATATGTCCTGCCGAAAATATATCTCCATTTCAACTTTCTCTACACGCACTATGCTTATAGTAGGTAGAGAAAAAATTCGATGTCGAGATTTCACCGAAAATATTATGTTCTGAGGTTCCCATGAGTCCAGAAGAATTTTTAGAAAAGGGTTCATTGTGTGTGTGTGTGTATGTGTGTGTGTGTGTGTGTATGTGTGTGTGTGTGTTTGGACAGTACAGCTCAAAAACGAAAATACCTTTCAATATCAAACTTGGTATTCAAGTTTAGTATCATCCAAGGATGCAACAAAGAGATTTTTAAGAAAATTCCCCTACACCAAACTATCCTTTACATAGAAAATGTTTTCAAATTTTGTTTATTTCTCAAAAATTGCTCTTGTTTTTTATTTAAATGCCGTATATTAAAGATATTTACACCACACTATGTATCTCTTACTTTTCTAGGCATAGCCTCTGAAGAACTCTTTATTCTGGATGAATAACTGTAAAAGATAAAAACTTATTTAAAAAAATGTAGATCTCGTTAAACCACACAATGTGTCATACACATTTTTTTGTAGAGTTGACCGTTTCCAAGATATTCTTTATTGTTTTCAATTTAAATTGAGTATTCTTTCTCAAACGCGAAATCACGCTTCGTTTCATCACTCTTTTGTTTTAATGCTGGCCATACAAAGCAAACCGAACTTAAATTGCGGATTCGACTATCGCTTTAGTCTAGTACATTTCCTTATTTCCCTTCTGCTTAGAAGGAAGCAAGTAAGAGTGAGTTATAAGCTAATTTCTGCCAATGTTGATCTCGAATAGCATGGTGTAGTTAAAAGAACAATCTTGTAAAAATAGTTTTGTTTGAAGAACAGCTAGAGAAAGTCATGTGAATGGAACACAAGATGTTATGCTCATTCTGGCCATCGTAACCTCCCACATTATATTGTTGTGTGGTCAAGTTGCACACAATTCGTACAATTCAGGCTGGCACAGTCTCCTAAAAAATTAAAATCTGCGTTTTGAAAGAAGCGTTGAGGTAAATCTAAATTCACAACTCACTTCTCGAATACAACGTGATGGCATGACTGACAATCTTATGTGGATTTTTACTATACCGAGCTTGTGATCGGAATAAAGTGCATGAAGTTACACGAGGGCATATGTAACGGCATCATTTTGAAGCTCACAAAGCCAATGGCAGAGGAGAATCAATCTGCTTTGTGAATGGTAAATGAGATGCTAGTGGCCCAATACTCTAAAATGAGGATTTCCAATATTCATGATAATGATTGCATTACCTCTCGTAATGACAGCTGTGTGAAAGCGGGTGTCTATGAATGACCCCTGGATTTAATGCTAGAATGGAAGTGTCGGTTGTTACTACCTGTCCATCCTTCCCCAGACGAGTGAGAGTTTGTAGAAGTGAGAGCTGGAAGTTCGGAAGCATATTCCGCCCTTCCTCCAAACAATCCTATGGAATGTAACCCTTAAGTGAAATAGGATGTTAATGTGGAGATGTGTTTCTCTGATTTCTATGAGGTACAAGGAATACTGTGTAGCAAAAGATATTCATATCTCTGTCATTTATGTTTTTGCCATTCCAGAATTTGAAGGAGAAAGACATACAACTCTAAATCGTGCTCTATTCTGAAGAATCTTTGATGCAATTTTATGATTCTAAGCGTGTATGTTCCATCATAATTAATGTGCACTCCGCCAATAAAATATCAGATCTAGAAATTAAAATACCAAAGAATGTGGGAGGAAAGCAAACGCATTGAATTCTGTAATGCTATAGACAATGCTCGTTTAGCTAACTTCGTGTTGTTCGTTTTAGAGTCATCAGTGTTGTTAATTATTATATGTTCCTTGGTTGAGTGATGTTCACTATTTTCAATGATGAGAATAACTGGTTTATATCAAGTTACTTTCAAAGAAATTTCGGGAAGGAACAGGCATACTTCTAAAGCTGTTTTCTTTGAATGATATCATTTCAAGATAAAGTAGTAGGATTCTACAATTGATCCTGATCAATTTAAGTTCGTTTTAATTTTTAAAAAGACAAAATCAAAGGTATCTATTATAATCATCACATTACGAAGGTCCTATTTTTTCCACTGCAGGAACATTTACACATTCCCTCGTTCTTAATATAGGGATAGAGCTAGCATTAGGATACGGATGGAGGGGACTTAGCACCCAACCAATGCAGGTTACTGTACCTATGCCAATGAGGGAGCGTCCGCGGAAGGGCTGAGGTGAGAAAACACACCAGGAGAAATGAACAGGTTCCCTACGTTTCCAGATTGAAGCAACCCGACAATTGGAGGCAAATCGGAGACCCCGCCCCACAAAGGGTCTAACGCCTCTGCCAGAGCAGTTCTCATTCCAGCAACCAACCGGAGCCGGGGGACGAGAGAGTAACGTTTCCCTACCACGCCGCACCAAGCACCCCGCGACACTTCCAACCCTGAAAGAAACCAACTGGATGAAGGAGGAATGAAACTGCAATGGAAACGACACATAAGACAGGGAATTCGGGGATGGAGCAAACCTATTCAGCATTCGTCTGGCTACGCGGGGAAACCCCGGAAAAAAACATGGGTCAGGTAGACCGGCCACGGGGATCGAACCCGCGACATCCTGAATGCGGGCTACAGAAGAAAGCGCCTGAGCTATCCCGCTCGGTGGTGTAGGGATAATTATCTGCCTCACATTCAACAGATTCCGAGCTCAAATTCTAGGATAGGATGAATTACCTATATATTTTTTAGGTTCTTTTTCCCTGGAGTTTTTTCTTATCCTTAGATGACAAACGCCAGTTAACTAAGTTCTAATGGCCCTGAGTTCCGTGAGCATCATGTTTTCATACTTTTCTTTCATTTACCGTCACATATGACCCAATACATTATAAAACGTTAAATATAGGGAAAAAAGCTAATTTTTGTACATATTTAAAACATATTGTTTATATTCTTTACTAATTCGAATTGTACATTTTCCAAGTGAAGTTAAACTTACGATTTATTTACAAAATGTTATGCATTTGTTTTGCGTTTTATGTTCTCCCGTTTCTAACCACTCTTTTATAAAAATTGTTCAATTGAATATGAACATTGTTCTCTCTGCAATTAAAGCCTGTAAATACCAGGAGTTATGCTTTTATATCCCTGTTAGATCACAAATCGACAATCGTTAGAAGTAAAATATATAATCTGCAAGAACGAGAGAAAATAAATCCAAACCTATTATCAGAAACTGGGACTAACTAGAAAAGCCTGACAATGTGCCCTGATTAATTTATTATACCCTTAATAAGTACAGAAAAGTCTCCAATTATATATGTTATAGCATCTGGATGGAGAGGATTGACTTATTGTACTTATGGAAGTGCGGAAAAACAATTGGAAATCAAAGGTGTGTTTCTGATGAAAAATTCAAACACAGGCTTTATTTATCAGAGTAGCCCACATTAAGCATTATTTTTTTTATAATTATTCTATATCTTTTTGATGATAATACTTTATTATGTTTTACTTTTATAATACATTTCTTTCATACAAATAAACATCAGTATCTTAAATAATAAAAAAATCATTTGTGACAGTAAAGTAAATGTCTTTAAAATAGTTTAAAGTTACAGAACACACTACAATAGCTTACTTAATGTAAGCATCTCAGTGAAATGTTTCTGCCAAGAGGATAAAGCAATAATAGAAGAAACATTTTCTACCGGTACCATTGCTGCATATGTTATTTCCTCTCTTGAAATAGCAATATTAGAGAAGCGCTTAAATTCACCTGAAGTGGAGAATGAATAAAGCTGCTCAGAACGGCTAATTTTGGACTTAAATTTTGAACTTCCTTCCAGAATCTTTCTGCAGGATAGCGTTCATTCAGTCATATTTATGTTTCATGATTATTCTCTACTAAGGAAGAAATTGAAGAATTGATGACAGAGTAAGCCATGTCTATGTTGCATCAGTATTGTCTGATTCCTAAACCTGTATTTGCTTACAAATACCATCCGAGATTTCAGATGTAATTCTGAGTTGAAAGTGAAGGGCTTCGTTTTCTGCCAGTCATTTTAAACTGGGTACAGCAGCACTATCTTCACTATCTTCTAGGCGATCCAACATTTAACTGCATTGAAATTGATGCTGTGATATTCTCCTGCCTTCAGCCATTTGCCCCAACGAGTAATTACTGGAACTGGAGTGTATCAAATGGTCATAATTAAGCGGTCCAGTCCAGTCTTCCTTCTGGCTAGAATTTTCACTAAAGCAGTCTTAACAGCTGCAATGAATTTATCAGCAATTTTGAGCGAAAATTTAATCTCTTAAGACAAAGACACAACACATGAGACCAACAGGAGAATGTAGGAACTAGCTGAATGAGGTGCAACTTCAGCTAGCACAAATTACACTATATGTTGCACTGTCCGATATTAAAACAATAAGGAATAGATTTATGGACATCAATAAGTTCTAGTTTTTCGAGTATTAAATTAATTAGAACATCAGTATTGCAATGTACAATTTTGGTTTTCACAAGACGGAATTTCTTGCCGAAAACAACCAATGGGACAAAACGAATATTCACCACCTTACGTTTCTTAAAACTGTGGTTTCTTCGACCACATATATAGATTTTCCTCTTGTTTTTACTTGGTTTTCTGGAGATCTTTAGCACACTTGACAAGAAATGTTCTCAGAGTGGTTTCACTGGGAACTGGTTTCATACTTGAAGTTGTTGCTATCCAACAACAAAACTGTTCATTGTGGAAAACATGTAACGGGGTAGCAAGTGAATACTTTGATCATTTCTTTCATATTATAGTGGCATTAATTCTGGACACTTTTTGTTACATTAATTTTCAAATTTGTATATCGCATTCAACTCTAATTCAGGATCATTCTTATTTGATAAATTATAGTCAGGAAGTGTTGCCAAAATGCAGTATTGAATCAATTACCATACACTGGGCCAATTTGGCCCAACTCTGAAAAAAAAAAATAATCTGATGTAATCCATTCACGCGACTTTCTCTATATCTCTGCAACAAATTTTTATTAAAAAGTTTATGCTTCTATTTACTTCATGCTAAGTGAGAAAAAACAGCAGCAATAGTCTTATTACTTGCTTCCCTGTAAGTAGAAGCGAAACAAGAGAATAACATAGGTTAAAGTGATAGCAAAAGATGGTTGCTATGTGACTGAAGTTCCTTTGTTTGTATGGACAGCAATTGTTAAATTCCTGTATGACAAAATTATAAGTTTTAAAGCTGAAACCAAAATCAAGGAGTATCTCAAAAACGATCCACTCCAAAAAAAAAAAAAATGTATAACATAAATCGTGTGTTTTAATGTGCTTTACATTTTTTGTGTGGTAAGTTTTTGTCTATCTCTTACGGTTTACCAGTTACACAAAATTCCGAAAAATTCATCCAGAATAAAGTAGTCTTCAGAGGTTATTCCCAGAAAATTCAAGATATACATATTATTTGTCAGGTAAATATCTTTAATATACGTTATTTTAAACTTAAATACCAAGTTTTGTATTTAACGGTCTTTTCGTTTTTGAGCTATGCTGTCCACAGACACACAGACACACACACATACACACAGACACACAGACAGACACACACACGGACATTTTTCTAAAAATGCTTTTTTTGGATTCAGTTGGTGCCTAAACATGTATTTCCGGTGAAATCTCGGTATCGAATTTTTGGGTACAATGCAATACCTTCTCTACACACTATGTACATAGTACGTATAGAGAAAGTAAAAATAGTTAAGTATATATACACATAAATACCTATAAGCATCCAATGTGAAAATCGGCATTAATAGTCATAAACTCATAAAATTTACTTTTACGAGCAGCTGAAATGAATGTGCCAGGTGGGCATACATATTTTGCCTCGGAGTTGATTTTTCCCGGCCTGAAGTCAGAAAGTCGTTTTTTTAATTCGCCATTAAAGACAGATTTGCGGTTTGACATGATTTCGATTAAGCATTAACACTGCTTCACTTCACAAATGAGAGTAGAGCAGTTGAAATTTTGAAAACAATCATTCTAGAGGCCGAGCAGAAGTATATTGCATTGTGCACACTTAATGTTTTTCACTGGCCGCTATGCAGCTCATATTTCACGATAATTGCCACGCCAGTTATTTCAATTATTCTGAAATAATTTGAGCTCGACGTGGTGTCGACGTGGAAAAGAAAAAATCTAGAAAAATGCCACATTATTGGAACAAAGAGTTTGCGATTTAGTGGTATCAGAGAGTTTTATTTGTGCACTTTCAGTTGAAGCAGTTGTATAACTCAAAAAGGGGACATTTCCCCTTCTTCCTAAAACCCCGTCAGGATTTTTTTTACCAAAAAAGATAACACATCCGGGTAAAAGAGGACGTCTGGTAATCTTATTACTTTTTTATTTTCTCTACATAGTACATAGGTACGTAGATAAAGTATTACACTCCACCCAAAAATCCAATACCGATATTTCACCGTAAACATATGTTTTAGGGTCCCTGTATAAAAATCATTTTTAGAAAAAGGTCCGTATTTGTATGTCTGTGCGCATCTGTGACCACGGTAGCTCAAAAACGAAAAGTCAGTTAAATACCAAACTTGATATTTAAGTTTAGTACCTTCCAAGGATGCGACACGAAGATTTTAAGGAAAATCTACCCCACCCCAAACAACCCTTTACATGGGAAAAAATTCGAAAATTTTTATTTTCTCAAAAATGGCTCAACGATTTTGATTAAAGTACCATAAATTAAATATATTTAAAATGAGAATAAAATGTATATCTTGAATTTTCTGGGATTAGCCTATGAAGACCTCTTTCTTCTGGATGGATTTTGCTGACTTGTGCAAAACTGATAAACCGTAAGAGATAGACAACATTTACTACACAAAAAGTGTAGATCTCATTAAAACACACTATTTGTCATACTTTTTTTTTTTTTTTTTTTTGAGTTGACCATTTTATTATTGGTTTCACCCTTTAAAACATGTTTCACATACGGGAATTTGTCAACTCCTGGCAATGCAAAGAAATGGATTTAATCCACATGACAAACAGCTTTTAAAAGATTTGACTATCGCTTTAGCCTTGCGTATTCCCTTATTCCCAATCTACTTACAAGGAAGCAAGCAATCAGGTCATTTCTGCTAATGATTATCTCGATTAGCATGAAGCAGATAGAAGAATAAGCTTTTTAACAGTAAATTGTTACCGAGATGTAGAAAGTCATGTAAATGGAACAAATCAGATCTTTTTGTTTTTCTGCTGTAGCAAAACTGAATGGTCGAACCATCTTGTAAGATAATAATTGCACTGCGGGAAGTTCATCGGCCGCGCAGCAAATGCTTCCGACGGAACATGAGCAATCGTTAATAAACACAATGTAGTACACGAACACGTGTTAATACGTGCCAAGCATGAAAATACTGAAGCTTTCTGCCTTCACTTGTCACGCCTTATTGATTATAATGAACCGCTGCCATTTTATATGGATTTGACAAAATAAACAATACTTTCAATTCACATTTACGTACTTCATGAATTGTATGATACATTAAGTAAAGCGAATGAATATTTGGATGTCGATTATTCTTATGGTGGAATACGTACAACATAAAATTATTCGTACAACATGACTCATTAAATAGTATGGAAACAAGAGCACTACGAAACATCCTTACGTAGAGAAGTAAGAAAAATAAAAACGAAGAAACTGCGTCTTAAGAATGGCTTACGATATTTAAGTAAGCCTTACTATATCTAAGTAAGTGTTCTTGTTTCTGTACGGTATGTGACTGTCATAAGTAATTTCAGGAGTGTTTCATATTCGCGACCGGAGAGAAGCCTCGGGAGTGAGTTGTCCTAAGAGATGAAAACATGAGTTGTATTTGCTAAGACAATTCAGCGAAATAGACTTTTAATAATATATAATATATAGGAAGGAAGATTTTATCAGGTTATGATTGTAATACTTACATTAGTTCTCAGAGTTTTTCTTTCTTTCTTTATTTCTTTCTTTCTTCAGTGCCTGCTGAATTACGATACGGCCGACCGTACGAATATCGATAGCAACAATAGAAATAGGGAACAATTATTTTATGTCTGATTTTAATACAAACAAAAAAACAAACGTTATTTTATTTGAGGTTATTGCACTCATCTCATACATAAGAAACACACATAATTATCATTTTCACTCCTATTTTAACTAAATATATTATGAACTAAATAAAACTTTAAATAACCATGTATTTAAATCGATTGAAAGTACAATACTTGTGGAACTGACAGCTATTCAAAGTAAAGGTTGGCTGCCTGGATTGTCACTTTTGTTACCAATAGTCAAGACAGAAGATTAAACATACGAACGTCAAGTGCGGAAAGATGTCAAAGAAATGAACATTAGCTGCGATAAGATTTTTCGACAATATCGCTCCAGTAGATCACCGCGATTGGTTGAAATTGCCTAATCTCGGCCATTTCATTGATGCTTTAATAGTGGAGCTGAATTATCATTGAAATTGACTCCCTTGCTTGACCAGGAGTAGAACGAATAAAAAAGGAACACCTCCTGTCTGAGAAACGTAAAGTATTTCAAAATTGAAACCAATAACAAGGATTATCTTGGAAACGGTGAACATAATTGCTGTGGAGTTGAATATTAGATATCCAATGTAATTTTTAATGCTCATTAACTTATCCAGGCAAGACCAACTGTGTAAATTGTGAACGAAAGAAAGAAAAAGATGACGAGGAAGGATAGGATGACAAGACGTTACCATGATAATAACTCGCATTTTTTTTCACATGAGATATAACACAATCTGGAGCCAACTTATCCTTTGTGAATTAAAAACGCTAGATATTCAGCATCAGCATGTTGGCAAGCCCTGGCAGTGTCATACGTCCCTTATGTGAGCAGGTTGCATAGCAACGCCACCACTGAGGGAAGGGGGATGGCACCATATGTTGCGAGACCAGCAACAGCTGCTGGAGTTTTGTGGTTGTTCATTTCTGCACAAAAACTGCTGTTCTGAGAAATGTGTTTAAAATCATATAAATTGAAACTCTTCTGAAATACAACAAAATCTCTAATAATGCTATACCGTTCCTTACTCGCTTTACAATACGTGTTCATCGAAATTTCACATACAGCATGCAATTGAATAAGGTTTAATCCTAAAATTAATACTGCATATGAGTGATATAGCTTCAATATTTCTACACGTTGGTTACACCACTTGGCAACACTTCAACAGGTGGATACTTTGGTTACTCTGTCATTAGAACCGCTTTGAAGTTACTTATTTCTGTTATAAAACTTTAGTGCCCTAAGCCGCAAAGCGCAGCCGAGGGGTGTTTTTATGAGTAGAAGAGTGGAGCAGATGCGGCCGAAGACCGCGCCTGAAGAACGACAACAGAACATAGCCGGGGGATCTGTGAAATTATAACCCCAATGGTCCCAACAAGAAGTCAAAACTTCGGCAATCTGGTGACTTTCACCTCTGAACAACTTAATGTTTTCAACACTTTCAAATATGGATCGCCAGTGGAAGTTTCACCCACCACTTAAACTACTTCTTAGAACGTGGTGTGTGTGTGTGTGTGTGTGTGTGTGTGTGTGTGTGTGTGTGTATGTGAAACAACCATAGTATAGATTTACCATAGCTTCTTTTAACATTTTGATTTATATTTAATTTTAACTTCGTACATTTTTAGTTTCAATACTTTTTGCGACTAATGTCGCCATTTGAACATGAGCGCAAAGCCTGGGGTCGGATATGCTAAAACAATCTAAAGGCCTTGATTTTTTTTTTAACACGACAATCTATCTCAAAATAACAAGCCAGAAAAAATGCTCACCGTGTTTTACTTAAAGGAATCGATCTGTGAATTTTCCAAAATCTGAAGTACTCTTTTGATCCTTTTCAAAAATGTACCACATATGACATATATGTCGTGGGATGAAGAAGCGATGTTAAGAGTCTGGACAAACTATAAGCGGGTAGGATCTACCTTCGGACAGAACAACCACCTTTGTCCAGGAAGTTACCTGACATTCATCTTTTCTAAGAGAGAGAGAAAATTTCACCCCAGTAACCTTTTATAATCAGCAATTCATTCCTACCCGCCGATTGGAAGCGCAGGTGGAAACAATGGGCACATTTTTTAAATAACTGAGCAGGTCGTTTCAGTTCCAAAATAATATTATCTACATCACAAACAACCGTTCCAAAATAAGTCATGTGCGTACACCAGTATTAATGGGTACCCGTGTCACTTATCCCTTGGTCCAACGTTGTCAATGGTTCACCGTAATTGTCTCGGTTAATTTCGCATCAAATTTGATTTTTCCTTTCGGTATCGAGAAATGATGCTCCCCTCCCTTTTCTCCATTCCACCATGCAACGCAGAATTCATCATGAACAGATAACAACAATACATCTACATATGCTTAACTATGAGAGCTGAGATTTTCAGTTCAGTTTCCCTAAAGACGAAGACGATGAAATTCTTCGAAAATTTAGAGTTCCGATCTATCTCGATTGACTGGAAGCCCGAGAACAATTTCAAGTCGCTTAACTTTCATGTTAGAAGATCACGACTCATAATAGTTATCATTATCAACATCAAGATTATCGTAGTAATTATTATGCACGAGTTTATATAATGCTAATTACTATAAATTCCAAAAACAATTATTTCAAAATCACTATCTCAAATCATAATGGGAGGATTTTTTTGAAAAAATCTTCGTGTCGCATCCTTAGAAGATACTACTTAAGTAACAAGTTTGGTATTTTACTGAGTTTCGTTTTTGAGCTATGCTGTTCACACACAATCACACACGGGCAAGCATATTTTCGGTGAAATTTCGAAGAGAATTTTTGGGTAAAATACTTGAACAATACTTCCGTTACTTACTATACATGCTACATCCGCTTTCGTGTTTCCACTGACACAAGTCACATTTTCCATGGGTTTATTTATTTTGTTCACTCGAATCTTGGAAGATACACGATTGCACCATTAAGGGCCTCCAGAATTCCAAGAATTGAGCAAAGACGGCTTCTTGTGCAGTTTATATTAGTCATTGTTTAGCTCTACTTTGAACTAGAAAATTATCGCACAGGAAGCTGAAATATTTCAAGCATAAGCATAGATATCATTTTGAAGGTCTGGGTCAGCGACCATTAATTTGGAATTCCTAACATTAACCATGCGTTATCTGTTATATTTAAATAAAGCAGTACTGTTGATATCTACATTTCAAGTTCTTCCTTCCTTACTGATAATTCAGCTGCGATCAAAAACCTTTTTTATAGAGAACAAATCTGATAAACTCCAGCCACATAACTTTCTTTACCCACTACCGTTTGTATACAACTAAAAACCAGACATTCTTGAAAAGGCATATTACTTTCTCCACACGTACTTTGTACCTACATAGTGTATAGGGAAGATATTGCATTCCACCCAAAAACCCAATAGGTACCGTGATTTCACCGGAAATACACGTTTCAGTATCTCCTGTATCCAAAAAAGCATTTTAAGAAAAAGAACCTGTGTATGTCTGTGAATACAATAACCCAAAAACGAAAAGTCGGTAAAATACCAAAGTTTATCTTCCCATGTTACACCACGAAGATTTTGAGAAGAATCCTCTCACCCCAAACTACCCTTTATATGGAAAAACTTTCGAAAATGTTATTAAGATGCCTTATATTAAAGATATTTATATCACAAATTAAAAGAGTATCTTGAATTTTCTGGGAATCGCTTCTGAAGGCTTCTTCATTCTGGATGATTTTTGCGTAACTGGTAAAACTAAAGAGATGGACAAAAACTCACTGCACAAAATATGTAGATCTCGTTAAAACATACAAGTTATGTCATACTTATTCATTTTTTCGTGGAGTTGGCCATTTTTAAATATTTCTTGTTATTCGTTTCAGTTTTAAAATACTTACAACTTTTCACATATGGGAATTTGTCAACTACTAGCAATACAAAGAAAGGGTTTTCATCCATAGCAACCAGTTTTTAAAAGCTTTGACTATCGCTTTAGCCTACAGTATTTCCTTGTTTTCTTCTGCTTACAATAAGCTAGTAATAAGACCACTTCTGCTAATGTTTATCTCGATTAGCATTAAGTAGAGAGAAGAATATGCTTTTAACAATTATTGGTAACCGAGAAGTAGGGAAAGTTATGTGAATGGAACACATCAGATTCTTTCTATATGCTTCATGTTAATCCATATTAACTTGTAGAAATGGTTTCATTACACATTTCGTTGCAAGTATAAAAGAGATACGAGGGGTTGAGCGGTAGACACATCTTTAAAACGGTCGCTATATGCTGGTCTTGAAATTCCATTTGGCACTCTCAGAAACAATTGAATGGTAATTGCGCTTCATACGAATAAAATGACAAAGTGTTGAAACATTTAAACCACAGCCATGTATATCTTGGAAACAGTTGATGAGTATACTAACCTCCTAGTGAGCATCAGGAACATAATCCAGGGGGATGTTACTGATCCTGTGTACAGTTTCGTTCATTATAAATATTCCTAAAGAAGCAAATAGTATATTCGGATTATCAGATGGATGGGACCCCCAGCCTTGGAGCAAAGCACTGCATATAGACTAATCTTTGATTCTTATTGATTTTTTTTTTTCTTTTAGCTTAACGTCCTCCAATCTGGTTGGTATATCGGACGATGAATGAATGAAATTGGTGAAATGATGTTCAAATGACCTCGGGGTCCATGGAGCTTAAAGTTACTCGACATTCGTGTTCTCAGGATAAGGGAAAACCCCGAAAAAAACCTTACCCGGGTAACTCACCCTAAGTGAGATTCGAACTCACGACCTACCACCATATTTTTTATGGGAAAACAGGAATAAACGTTATAAGGATAACAGGTATATAAGGTGTTTGGGAAGGAAATAAGGAAAGGGGAGAGAAAGGATTTAATACTGTGGTGTCACTATTTATTGGGGCATATATGGTGTCATGGGGCCCGGTACCGTCTGAGGGAAACCGAGTGATTGCGGGTGACTGTATTATGAAGCGTGGTGTGTAGGGACAAACGACACGGCGCAATGCCCTGACGACAACCTACAAACATTGAGATGCATCATTTTACCAGAGAGGCATGTTAATATGTCGATGGAGCTCTTCCCAGGTGAGTTCTGGGTGATGTAGCCATAGCTCCAAAGCTTAGCATGTTGGGACGATGGTGTATAGCTGAGGTGAGTTGTTGTGTCATATCTTGCAGTCGGATGGTCAATCCACGAGTCTGTTGTTGAAGCAGCTCGTCGAGCTGCTTGTGGACCTTGTAGATTCTGGAATTGTTGATGTAGTCCACCACCTTCTCGAGGCTCCTATTGAAGTGGTCTCGCAAGGCGGCGTTCTCCCGGTGAAGTTCCTAAGGTGTAGACTGAAGGCTGCGGGCGATTGCCTGAAGCTCCCCCAGAGAGCGGGTCAGGGCTTCCTCCCACGTGGCGATTCGGTCGGCGATGGTTTTGACTGCTAGGCTGAGGGTTTGTAGTTCGGCTGTGCTGATTTTCAGATCGGTTTGCAGTTGGATGAGTGAGGTCTGCGGTAGTTCTGTCTGTGAGGATGTGATGGTGGGTGCTGGCGGGTGAGAGACTGACTGTGGTGGCGCGGCGTGCGGCCGATGAGTGACTGGCTGTGGTGGTGCGGCGTGCGGTTGGTGAGTGGCTGGCATTTGTCGGCGTGGATGTTTTGGGCACACCGCTTGACCCGTGTAGTGACTTGCGCTGTTGCATGTAGCACAGTACATGGGCCGGCGTCTCAAGTTGTGGTAGGTGCAGGCGGCTGTTAGACATCCTGCACCACCATAGTGGCAACGGGCGGCGGTTGTGCAGGTATATGAGGTGTGGCCAAACTGGCAGCACCGGCGGCAAGGGAAAGCACTGACGCTCCGGCCGGGCTCAACTGCGAGCACCTGCCCTAGGGCAGGCAGCCCATCAGCTAAGGCAGCGCGATAGTCCGCCTCGTCCCAAAACTCCAGCCTGACAAGTGGCGATGGTCCCCTCTCGGTGTGGATCCGTGTGGCTTTCATCAAGGAAGGCCGGCGTTGAGCACTAGACCATCCGGAATCTGACGGTGAACTCCACGCACCACTGCGCAGAAGCGCGGCAGCGAGGAGAGGTCAAGCGCTGGTGATGTAGGTAGTGTGGGCGGTGTGTTGTCGGTAGTGTTCTGCGGAGATTGTACGGCTTCGTCGGCGGGTGATGCGGCGTGACTCTCCGTGATGGCTGGCCGAGGCTCGGCGGTGGGCTGGGAGACTGGGTCGGCGTTGGCTGTGACGGTCTCCGGCGGCTCCTCGAGTGGCTCTTGGGCGACTGCGGCAGGCTTGCGGCGTTTCCCTCCCATGTTTACTCTGTGAAGGCAGAGAGCGAAGTCCTCACCATTTTTTTTTTTTTTTTTTTTTTTAATTTTCGAGTGGAGGGGAAAAATCCACCTTATGGACTAACCCGGGCAAGCCCGGAGTGTCGGGGTCTCCCACGTGGGCCTACCGACTAAAAAACCCCTCCACCGGTATTAGAAGGAAGAAAGGAGAGGCGGTACCGCATGATTGCACCCGCGGATTCAAGGTGATAATGTAACTGACTGAAGGGTGCAGTCAGAGAGGTGAAATGAGGACCGGGAGACAGACTTGACCGAGGCCCAGACTGCCACCGCGGAGTATTCGGGGTGAGGAATGAAGGAATTCTAGGGTGAAGGATGAGGTTAGTGCTGGTTGACTCTGTTGAGCCAGTCGTTGTATCCTGGGACGTTTTCGAGCCTAAGCCCTTGGCGTCTACTTTGGATGTTGATCTTGGAGGTTTGAGGTGCCGACTTCTCCAGTAGAGCTCTCACCTCCTCCCTGAAGATGAGTCGGATATCGGTGATTGCTGTTGCTATTGCTTGGTGAAGTTCTGTGTGTGAAGTGGTGCCGTCCTGTTCCTGAAGCCTGTCCTCCAAGGCCGTCAGCTTAGCCGTAAGAATCAGGACCTCCGCGTGGAGGTCCTGAATAGCTTCACTTAGGCCTTGGATTTCCTGCTGCAGGATGGTTGGTGTTGGTTGTTTAGTCTGCGGAGATGGTTGTGTAGATGATGGTGTCCGGGCTGGTTTAGGCGATGAGTGCCTGCTCTTTGGGTAGCTGGGGCACTGGGCTTGCCCGGTGAAATGTCCCGTACCACCACAGGTGGCACAGAACCGGCGACGGCGGCGGAGGTCGTGCCCAGTGCACTCCGATGTGTATGAGTTGGTGCCACAGTAGTGGCACTTCGGCGGCGAAGAGCAGTTTTCTTGGCTGTGCCCGTAGGCACAGCAGCGACGGCAGGGCCGGTGTCTTTCCTGTTTGCTTTCCTCAACGTGCAGAATTCGCCCTAATAAGGGCAACCCTGACGCCAAGGCAGCCTCCAGGTCTGATCGGTCCTGTAGCTCCACCCTAACTAGTGGTGTCGGGCCCCGGTCACAGATAATTCTAGTGGCCCTCGAACATGAAGGCCATCTAGATTGAGCAGCGGCGAGGAGGTGCCGGGTGGAGAGATCCCGAGGGACACCCCTAACCACGGCACTGTACCGGGGCGGCGGCGATGAAGTGTTGGCTGCCGGTGAGGCAGCGGCGGCGGTCTGCGGCAGTGGTGATGGTGAGCGCGGCAAAGGTTCAGCGCTCACTGCCGGCGTAACGGCAGGTGGTGGAGATGCCTGTGAGCGCTTCCTACCGGCGGTTGCCGGAGAAGCGGTGGCAGCTGTAGGAGCTGCTGGTCTGCGCTGTTGCTTCCTCTTCGGCATCTCGAAGCGAAGTCGCCGCCCTCACCATACTACTCAGGCTGGCTTATTATAGATTTGTCGGCATCGCTTAACGGTCACCTGAACTAATCCTTGTTCCCTATAAGCTGTCTCTCATAATTCCCAACCCCTTTTCCCCTGATTGGCTAATGCGATGCCTTTGAATAAGATATATAACTCTATGCAGAGCAAGGTCAGGCGATAAAATTATTTAAATACTCTGTCATAGGTGGTTTCATCATCCGAGAGAAAGGTTTACAATGAAGAAGGATCCTCTTCTATTTCATCACACCAGTCAATTAGAGGTGCCTAGTCACGTGACAGTTAAGCGATACGGGGGCGAACTATAAGAAACAACGTATAGAGGTGTGATTAACAATTATGTTCGTGTATCGGTTATAACTACCATGGTTACGGCTGCATGTAACGGTTACCAGGAACGATTAAGTTATTTGTTTTAATAGTTATCACTATCAGTTATCACGTTGGCAGTTACATTACATGTAGCGGTTATCAACTTATCACTAATAACCATTAGAACGGGTAACTTGTTTTATTACATTCGCAAGTACATTGCAATAATGGCTACTAGTAACGACTAGTTGCAACTCCATACATATTTACGTATAGGAACGATGTCTCCACAGACTTGTTTTATTATTTGATGCAATCTAAAAAGGGTTTGTGTCAACTCGATTACCTACTATACCAAAATGCGCTCTCGCTTTCGCTCGCTCTCTCTCTTTCTCTCTCTCATACACACACACACACACTCACACAGCGTTTCTTCTTCTCCTTAATGGCTAAGATGTAGCCGCATTGAGTGCACTTCTCTTAGCAAAAGCAGTTTGCAGCAGCCGCCAAAGTATATGCAAATTCAGATCGGAATAATACAGTTGTACAAAATCGATAAAGAATATTCAACTTACAGTTATGATGTGCTTGATAATTTCATTTTCGAGGTTTGATTCCAAAAATGCTATTGCATATCTGTCGGTCTTTCACTGTTTCTTATGTTAGGTTCAAGGGTTAACATCCATGATAACAATTCTAAAGGAGCGTAAACTGCAGGCACACACATTCACACACGCTTTTGAAATTCAAAGTTGGAGAAATTTCAGATTTATTGAAGCAATCTTAGAGAATAGACTTCCAGATAGTTTGCAACTCTGGATCTTGATTCACCACTATTAAAACTATGCACCTTGTTTGACCTTACCAGTACACGCATGTTTTGTTACTAATAAGCTTAAGAGTTTATTCATAACCATCACGTATAAAAATGTGTGCACTTTTGAATCGATTTGAGTAACCATATTTATGCAATGAATGTAGTTTTGTTGCCTAAGTGAGAACTGATGTGTTTGTGACCGATCCACATTCGAAGTAATAAGAAACACGTAATTAACAACCTTGCAACTCTGCGATGTTTACTCAAACTTGTAAACACCTGTGGCTATTTCTCAAGAGAGTCTACATGCACATGTGCATCTCGTCCGCGTATTTGCAAACCGTATAATAACCTTCAAGATCTTCTGAGGAAAGTCATGTGAATGCAACACAACTAGTTTTTAGGAAAAAGACCCGTGGGTGTGTGCATGTGTGTGAATAGCCCATTCAAATATTTCCGTAATTTTTTATGTAGATGTATAAGAAAATCTACTCCCGCAAAAATCACATTTTACGTATGCATCATCTACACATGTTCCGCATGGCTTGTATATGCTTACTGAGTTTGCAGTTTTAGTATTAAGCGTCTGAATTGTAAAGATGAAATGAAGTGTATGACGGCCTAAAATAAATCTCGCGTAATGTATGCATAACAAAGCAAAAACTCGCCTTTTTACCAACACCAATATGACTGAAATTAACAATATAACAAATATTTTCTAGGATGACCATAGTAGGCCTTGCCACTTTCGTAATTCTTGGGAGGGAGGTACGGATGAAGTGAGAGACCCGAAGGGGGACAAGATCTGGATGACAACGGGCGCAAGCATGGACGGACGGTATCCGCCGTCGCCCGGAGGACACCCACAAGCCCCTAAATCCCCGATGGTACTGTGAAGGAACGCCCGACCCGAAGGGAAGACAGGTCATGACCGGTCGGCCCAAGCAATAACTCCAGAAAAAAACCTATAAAGAGCGCACATCCACCACCCAGCCACAACTTGCCGAACACCGTCGATTGGTCCTTCAAACCTCAAACAGATGGCAAGAAAGCTAAGAGCACAGGATAAGATGGCTACAGGCTACACCATTTCTTCGGTTTGAGGCAGCCTATAATTTTTTTTTTTTTATTGCTTCGTTTGTATAACCCCCTTTAACTTTCACTTGTGAAACTATAGGTTCAGAACATTAGGTTAAACGTTATATTACTAAACACACGCACATTCACCCTCACATTCATACTTCCAGACTCTATGGGGGATAGGGAATAATTCCGGTTAAAGAAAAATTCCCCGCCCCAGCCGGGAATCGAACCCAGGACCTCCGGGTGAGCAGTCAGCTCGCTGCCCACTCGACCACGGAGGCAGTCATAATATAATTGAGTCATTCGCAAAACGGAGCATTCCAGAAAGATGAAAGTTGAAACACAGGAAATATCTTAACGACCAATGCTGCAAACAATGGGACTCTAATTGCATCATATGCACTCTTCTACATCTTTTCGGAATGCAATTTTTGTTCATCTGCTGTTTCAGAGTAATATAAAATGCACTCAGAACGAGGGGAACTTAGTACGCTATTCATAGAAACTTTAAGATATACATTTCATTCCTCCTACCAATATGACAAACAGGATATTAATAAAGGTATTTTTGTACAAATAAAAGTAAGGAAACATGGCGCATTACTTTGCCTGCATGCGCAACACATTTCCTTGGGCATTGAGATATGCATTAGCAAATGCAGCTTTGCATGCTGCCGAGAAAATTGTTTGCGCTTGTTCACTTGTGGAATTGCATTTCTGTCACAAAGGGCCCAATAACTCGCGGCCAATAAGCGCTATGCTTTCCTTTGTTATTATGAAAAAAAAATCTTGTGTTACACTCTCATGACTTTCTCTAGCTGTTCTACAAACTTCTTACATAAGATTATTCTTTTTTCTACACCATGCTAATCGAGATAATCATTAGCAGAATGTTCTTATTACTTAGTTCCTTATAAGTAGGAGGCAACTAAGGGAAATACACTAGGCTAAACCGACAGTCATATGATTTAAAAACTGTCGTTATACATTTGTCAATACAAATCGCTTCTTTGCTTGGTCAAGACCAGAACAAAAGAAAAACGGACACTTCCTGTCAAAGAAAAGTGTAAGTACTTTACAATTGAAACCAATAACAAGGAATACCTCGGAAACGGTTACCTCCACACAAAAAAAAGTAAATAACATAAATTGTGTGTTTTGGCAAGATCTACATTTTTTGTGCAGCAAGTTTATGTCTTGTCTCTTATGGTTTAGCAGATAAGCAATTTCGGCAAGATTCATCCAGAATAAAGAGGTTCTTCAGAGGCTACTCCCAGAAAATTCAAGATATACATTTTATTTGGGATGTGAATATGTTTAATATACGGTATTTTTATCAAAATCATTACAGCCATTTTTGAGAAAATCAAAATGTTCGGACATTTTCCCATGTAAAGGAAAATCTTCGTGTCGCATCTTTGGAAGATACCAAACCTAAATACCAAGTTTGGTATTTAACGGTCTTTATGAGCTATGTTGTACACAAACACACACGGATCTTTTTCTAAAACTGCCTTTTCCGGACTCAGAGGACCCCAAAACATACATTTCCAATGAAATCTTGGCATCTAATTTTTTGGTAGAATATAATACCTTATCTATCCACTATGTACATTGTGCAAACGGGGCTAGAGAATGTAAAAATTAGGTGTCTAATTGAAAAGGTTTCGCAACGAATATATTCGTAGCCAAAAATGTAAATGCTAATTAACTGGTGACCAACAATACAAGCATTGATTAATTGCTGACAAGTGTTGAAATGCGTCTTTACAGCTTAAAGATGCAGTGGTTAACTCTGTATTAATCTGCATTAGCCAAAACAAGAATTAAGGTATTGCAAATTAAGCTGAGAAATTAACGCTCTTCGTTAAATTAATGACGAGTTAATGCCAGATTCACAGATATTTTTCATCAAGGGAATATTCAAATGTTATTTGCTTCTTCCAGAGGACGCCTTCCCACGAGGCCATTTCCTATTCCTTATGCCAAATGTGCAAAGAAACTGCAGGAATCGTAAACTCTCCCGAACGACCTTAAAATATCTCCAGAATTTATATCCGACATAGCTTTTATTTTCACAAACACACTAGCACAGCAGCAGCAACAACGTATTGAACAGATATGCGTCATACCTACAGAAATAATACATATGGGGTTATTGATGGTGGAGTAACATTATCCATTAAACGCACCTAGTGTGGGAGATTTTGGTATAGTAGGTTTTAAAATTGATTGCCGTGAGAGCAATGATTTAATGTTATTGTGCTTATAAGCTTCCATTTTACCTATTGAATATCAACCGCCTTTCCTTATTTTCTCTAGCCAATAATGTCACTTTTTTTTTTGAAAGACTGAACTGTAAACACATATCAGAACAATCAATCTTAATGGCAGTAGCCCCCGCCGAGGCATCCTACTGGTAGTGCCAAGAATATGTTGTTATAATAAAACTCTTCAAATACCTGTTTATTCTTGCAGTATCATCGAGTAGAAAACGGAAAATGCAACAAAGCTTTTGCGTTCGAGTTGTAGATTAAAGATCGAGCAAGCCTAGTTATCCCTGGCTTGTGTACGATTCCACGGAACAGAAAGAAAAATGGTAATTTAGCAACAAATCCTAATGTGCATTAGAAACAAAAAGGAACAACTCAGAAAATCACACTATATACATGCACATTCGTGCGGTAGCACTTGTGTTTTTAAAAATCACTAATATTTAAAACTAAAAACAAATATTGAAATAATGCTCCATAATTTTAAAACCTAAAAGCATCATTCAAAACATGTATATTAAATTTGTTTATAAGGATATATTGGTGTCTATTTCTGCACTGGATTTAACTAAATCTCAAAATGTGTTGGCATAAACTTTTAGCAAGATGATAACACTGCATTTACAGGAGGATTTAGGCACGAACAATGCATTTCTTCGTTGTCTCCTGCAAGATACTGAACTTTACTGCGCCCTGGAGGGTGGAAAGGGGACTGTGCGCCAGATCAACTTTGGCACCACATCCATAAGCAGACACTAGAAACGAACACTCTAGCCTTATACACAATGACTTATGAGTTCAAATGGTGCCCACGTGGAAACGACGCAAGCTTCAGAATACTACTGCCTAATGCCAGACCGCGCAGGCTTAACCTGCTGTTTAAATGAGGTAACTAGAACACGAGTGTAGGAATAATGTTTAATCAATAATCACAATATGTAGGTACTGCTTATTTTATTTAATGGTGGTGCCACAGCACAATGGCTCTACCCCAGGAGCCGCCCCTATCTAGTGGTCAACATCTAAACTGAATTCGTAAAGAAAAAGCTGACCTTGTTGACCGAGGTTTCATCCTATTATTGACACATACGAGCTACTGCCAGGTGGTACATAACATTTTAGCATAAAGTAATTTAACATTTTTACAAGTCCAAATATTTGACAGTTCTATTATAAACAATACATGTTACGTTATCATAGAAAACCTTTGTGCAATACGAAAATTCGATTTCAATCCTACCACAATGAAAGAGTGTAACTTGAACATTTGATTTCAGACAGTGGGAAACGTGAGGTAGACACGCTACCCTCTCACCATAGAGATGGGTCTGAGGAACATATTTGTTTAGTTGAGTGACGCATATACAGTTAAAAGCTGTGGAGTTATATTATTGTCGAGTGCAAAATTTTAATACTGAAATTGTCATATTTATATGCAGTTTGTGCCAGATTCAGAGCTAAACCAGAACATAGAAAATTGTTCGCAACTGTATCGAAAAGCTCACAGGGTGAAATGGGTGTAAACGGAGTAAAGCATTTCATTCTGTCAGAAGCCACACCCTTTATGTAAAATCACTGTTTATTTTGATCTTAATATGTGCTACTAAGTAATGCATTTTTCTATATAAAAAAAATAATAAAAAAAAAAGCATCTGTTAAATGGTGCATCCAATTTCTGCACTGAATGTGTTGCTACTAGTTGGAGAGGCCGACAACACCTGTAGACGCGAACACCAAAATGTATAAAACTTCTTATCACACAGCTTCTGCCTCGTGCAAATGCTTTACACCATAGTTACATTAAGTGTTCCTGCTATACGAGGTCGTGAGACATCTATAAACTCAAGAAGCTTCTTGTTATCTGATGCAATATACATATTGCACATTAGCCAAGAACAGTTTATGTTATCAACCTGTCAGTTTATTTAAAACGTAGAATGAGGAGCAGATCTTATTATGCTCACTTCAATGACAGTCGAACTCTTTTGAAATCATATCACGTTCAAAATAACCCTGCAATTGTTCATGCTGCCTAACTGATTGGGCACATTGCCAGAGCGGTAAGTGCAGTTCATTTGCTCCGGGCTTATGCAAATTGCTATCAAATAGAGTATTGCTCTTATAAATTGGCACCTGTTAAAGATATGCCCATTCTTTTACATAAGAGTTTTGTGATACGTATAGGAAATATTTATACTATCACGGTAGTTTCCGGACTTGTAGGCCGTGGGCCAGTCGATAATCACTTACGGTAAGCCTCAGGTGTGACTCCGATATTTGTTGATAAAATAGTGATTAACATACACTCATTATAGTCTTGATAATAAGTGTCACTTTGATTGTTATCTAACTATAAAATTCCTCCCTTCCTGGCGTGGATCAAACTCGTCGGGAACTGGCATGTTTTAAGATTTCACTACCGGAATGCTGGTTGCTTGTGTTGAAACAGTTAACTGTTGTAATTGCTTAGCTAAGTAATCTATAGGTAGCATGCGCGTACATCCAGCGGCCGTGAGTGCACCAATTGTGGACTTCCTATTTACAAGTTTTAACGAGTCGCATGTAAAGAATTGTAGAAAATATGGATGATGCTAAAACAAAGAAATTTGTACATTTTATGGTGTTGTTGGATGCTCAAACAGATACAATAACACTGGTATAGCTTTTTATTCATTTCCGATAAGAAAAATCGAAGCAGTAAAGGCGACACAAGTTTATTCAACAATAAACCGTATAAGGAAAGCTTTCTGTTTTATTATAACTCATCCGCTTCAGAATCTTTACAAAAACTGCTATTTGTTATGCAGTTAGATGGGGCATCATGGGAACCAACACCATGCTGAGGAACTCTAATGCTCACTTCATGGTAACCTACGTTCTAGTCATCCACAAAACCCAGCATAGGTTCGAACTACAGCCCTTCCTAAAGAGTATAGGAAGAGCATGATTTGGTTACTGGCCTTATAAAAGAGCGTCGACAAGAAGTGAAAGAAAAACACATAAAAATATGGAGTTCCTACATTTTGGAACGTCTATTAGTTTAGTGAATGCATATACGAAACTGTTTTAGTGAATGCATCTACGAAATTGTCATCGGCAACATCTCACATGAATTTATGTGGCACATAATACTGTCTGTGTACAATACCATTTGTACGACATGTATTCCCATAAACTAAGAACTAAGTTTAGATCGGTGTATTATTAAAAACGGCAAATGCTGCAATAGGTTAATATTGAGGAACCAGAATCCCAAGGTTTTAAAGGTTTCTCATCAATAAAAAGACTTAACAGGTCTTAATTCAGATGTACAACTTACTTTAAAAATCGTGCCAGAACAGAAGGAAATGAAACTGAGAAAAGATTTTTTTTTCTGACGAAAATTAAAATTGGATTATCTTATTTAGTAATTGATTGGGGTTGCGGCGGACCCTTTTTTCTATGAAACTCGGTGTGTTTATATAACTAGGGCTATGAGCCTCATTTCTCAAGATGGGTTTTATGAGTATGTATTGTAAATGAATACTGTTGCAATGCATTATATTATTTACATATGTATATATCAACATTTATTGGTCCCACCACATTTACAGTTGTTTTTTTATCAGAATATTAATATAATTATCAACCATGAATACCAATCACGAATATGGAGGCCTGTTTAAATTCCCAAGAATACCATTTATAATCCTCTAGTATCTTTACCATTTATGTTACTCTGATATTCCCACAATTTCAATATTAACCCGAGTATTAACTATCCCACCACCGGGGAGAGCATAGCATAGCGCCACGAAGAAAAAAAGTGGGAAGAAACTCGTCGCAGTAACAATGAAGAATATATTTGACGAATCGCAGAACATCACGCCTAACCACATTAACACCAAACAACTCACAAGATATCGACACACCCACATCGAAAACATCAACTCTAGAGACACCAACTGTCTACCACAAAGACGACGAATAAGAAGAAAGAAAAGTACACACCAGAAATGACGAAAACGATGTTTGATGAGACGCTGATCACCATCGAACACTACAAAGACGACCATCTCAAGAGATGTCTACTCACCAAGCGCGAAGCCAGCACCCCTGCCACCCACAGATTCATGCAGCTATCACCGCTGATATATATCGATACGGCAACCATAGCACCACTAGCTGATGAGATCATTGGACGCTTTGGACACTTTAGTGCCAAAACGGTTCTTCCTGGAACAGGTTCAGTGTGTCTGACCTACCTTAGTGAAGGCTGTCAGAATCTGTAACCTCAGAGGACCAACGCCGCTCATCTACTTGTTTCAGGACAGAAATCAGTACACCGCAGCCCTCAACACGGAATAACATTCATCGAAGAGAATTTCGGATAGAGGAAATCCGAAAAAAATGGACTTCAATGTGCGTATGATTAAACCAATATGGACAGGCCACAGAAAGCTGTTCATTACCACACCGCCACGTCGGTGGAGCTCCATACTTAACATCGGTATCACAGCACGATCTCTCAAGGCGCCGTCGATACTTCGCAACATGTCACGGATCCGATCACTACACTGCCCAGATCTGCTGCATATACTATCCTCGGGAAACCATGCACAACACAGTAGTACGACTAATGGGAACAAACACAAACCGGCCACTACCTCAGTTATAAATATGTACGTCCACAGAAGAAGAAGAAGAAGAAGAAGAAGAAGCACACACAGCAACCCCTACAACTGAGAATAAACACCACAAGAGAAACTTCTCCTCAAATGAACAAATCACAGCCAATTCCACAGAATCCACAACCAATAAACACTCAGCTACCACGCCAACTTCAAGAACGTTACTCTAGCTCAAAGGAAGTACAAATCACACCAGACTTCAACTACACCACCATCACAGTCATAACGGACTTAATGACAGCCTATTAGAATTTTAATATTTTGATTGGCTCTTATATTTCCACTTCAAATTTGGACTTAATGGCGGAAAGCCTATTAGAATGTTAATATTTTGATTGGCTCATATATTTCCACTTCAGATTTTCAGAACGGGACATTCGCACTTAAAGCGGTTATGCACAGGTAGAGGCTTGACCCAAATACAATAGCAGAGTGGAAGAATTCAGAAATCTTCGTCCGAAAATTGGGACATGAACTTACTGAACGTGAAGGAAATAGACACAGGAAAATATTGAGCCGATAAAATCATACTAGGTCACGTACCATTCCGAACAAATATGTGAAACGTGTAAGCAACCCGTTCTCAAATTTTTGTAGCACAACCATAATCTATTAAGAGTGTCTAACGCCTTCTACCTAATGACTGCGAATTTTAATTAATTCACAGAAAATACCATTATTACTCATAAACATATTCAAGCAGAAGCTTCTGTTCCTTGCCAAAGTCCTCGGACAAAGCCAAAATATTCTTGTTACCAAAATCCAAGATGGTTCTACATGCCTGCCTTTGAGGTTCATTTACTTTTTCTTAAGCTTCTTCCTCATTGTTCAGATGTTACGTGCTTCATAACTTAAAACAGCCAATCAGAAATGTCTCCTTCCCGCCTAACTACACTAGTGACCTACAGTGCCCTTGTGGGGAGTTAGTGCCTCGTGGTTCTTGTTTCCCAATTTAGTCTTCATTCCCGTGGAGGCAGCTGTCGTTTGGCCGTCTGAGCTGTGGGAACTTTACTTCAAAGTATGAGCAAAGGGTGCGGAGGGGGGATAACCCTGGTTGTCATGAGATGCCAGACTAGTTTACAGAATTCGGAAGGAACATTAATTCAACAGGTATTGTATATATTGCCTTCATTTGGGTACAACCGCGGTTTTACGGTATACCGTATAGATGCGCCACAAGTGCAAGAGTCATTCATTGGTTTTACTCTGCACCGTCCCCACCCTTAGTTGCAAGGGGTATGACTTCATCAGTACATTTGTATATATCTGTGTTCATCCTTTCATGAATAATATCTAGAAAGTCAATTAAAACTATCATAGATATTGCGAATGATTTAAAAATGAGTATTCAACAAAAAGCTTTCAGATAAATGTCCATTTAATCTTTTAAGGGAGGAAGGAACTGCAAATATGACAAACGCAAAGTTTCTCTAAACCATTACAATAAAACAATTTAATGACAAATGAATTTACCTTTCTTAACTCCGCCTGCCGTCGTGATTTATAGTAATCTGCAAAGAAAGAAACATATTATTAAGGTAAGTTTACTTATGCATATCATGAATACAGTTTAAATAATTAGTGCTACATAAAAGTACATATTACTATTATCAGAAAACGGAGGAATCTGGAACTTAATCTCACAGGGAAAGGGATGGAGCAAAGGTCACATGGAAATCAGACCTGGGGCGATACCCTCAGACACAGTTGGGTCCCTTAACTTCTCTACATATTCTTCTTGACGGCCCATAGACCTATCTTTCCTATGGAAGGCCTCTGAGAGGCCATTTCATACCAAGGCAGGGAAGACAATTCCAGAAAGCAAACGCCACCACCATATGCCTCACCCGCCTTCCATCGCCTAATTCCTGGACTCCGAAAAATATAAGGTAAATGACATGATAGGAAAATTCGCGGAATTATATAGTCAGAATGACAGGCCCAACGATAATCGAATCCGGACCTCTTGAATATGAACCTCGAACGTTACCGCAAGTTAATATCGCTTGATTATTGGATTAAGTAATCCATGAATGTGAAAAATCTTATCTGTTCCATTCACATGACTTTCTCTAGCTGTTCCACCAACAAACTTTCCTTACAAAAGAGTATTCTTTTATCTACGTTATGCTAATCAAGATAAACATTGCCAGAATTAATCTTATTACTTGCTTCTTTTGAAGTAGATATGACAAACGAAATGTAGATTTTGAATTTTCTGAGAACAGCCTCTGGATATCTCTTCATTCTGGATGGTTTTTGTATAATTATGTTTACCAGTTATACTTTTATAACTGGTAAACCGTAAGAGATAGATAAATGCTTACTACACAAAAAAGGTAGATCTCATTAAAACACAATTTATGTCATAAACAATTTTCGTAAAGTTAACCTTTTCGAGATATTCCGAGTTATTGGTTTCAGTTTTAAAGTACTTAAGGGGACCCGTAAGGCACATAATGACAATGTTAAAATTTAAGCTTTCAAGGAACATTTTCTCAGAAACTATTTATTGTATCTACTTCAAATTTTACAGCACATTATATGGACTTTTGTACACACATTTCACATCATCACTATTACTTTTACCTACATCAGTGTTTATTTCAACAATGTGGATCTGTAATATCAACATTATTTCCAGTGATTTCTTTTAGTATTCCAAAATTCTTCCGCTTTCTGAAAACACTATTACTGTGTCGTGGCATTGTAAACAAGTTTAAATAATAACCAAATACAACAACAAAATATTCACAATCACATCAATAACAAACTAAGATGTTTACACAAAAAAGTGGCTAGGTTAGGTTGTCATGATAAATCAGTCATCAGTATGGTAATTTCAAAGATGTCCCACAACATTTCCCTCCTAAAAAAATGCGAACTTAAAATTTACTAATTCCGTTCATAGCAAAAACAATTTATTGACCGGCACTTCAAAGAACCCTCTTTCTTAAATAAGAGTTTGGAACAGGGACATGCAACTTGGAAAGGTAGGCCAATCATAGAGGTCTTCATAGCCTCGTGGTTACACAGCAACCTATATATTTTTATGAGTTTAATCCCTATATTCAGCGAAGGTATATCCACGAAGATAATCTTTCATGCCTTTTAAATGTAATTTGTTTATTACATTAGTCATGAAATTACAAATTATACAGAAATATTCCCATAAAACAAGGATGTTACAGAAGAATAATACATATAACAGTATAAATAAGCAAATAACTAAACGTTTGCGTAAAAATAAGTTATGAAAACGTGAGGTTTAAATGCCGATAATGAGAAAACGCAAATAAATAGATACATACACGGTGTCTACAAAATAAGTAACTATTTCGTGATTGAGGTGACTTACGAATGTCTTTTTGTTGCATATTTATCACTGAACAGTATGCTGACTATTCCCGAACGTATTGCTGTTGTCACATAGCTTCTACAGGCTGTTCCGTGCGACGACGGTTTCAACGGAAATTTAGAAAGGATGGATAACGAATAAAACCACATAGAATCTGTTAAATAAATGTAAATGAATAGTTGCTGATGAGTCTCGACCAGGTCGATCTTCTACAATCGCAGCTGACACTGACGCAATACGGGAGTCAATTAAACGGAGTCCTAAATCTGTATGTTGTCTTTCACGTCAATCGCAAATTCCGTCATGGTGTTGGTGCAACACTGGCAAATGATATGGCATGGTTCTTCAAGGTGAATTTCAGCACATTGAACACTGATGATTGCGGAATTTGAAATAGACTTGAAAGACAATGTACAGATGCAGGACTCCGTTCAATTGACTTCCGTATTGCGTCAATGTCAGCTGCGCTTGTGGTAGGTTCGACCTCCTCGACACTCCTCAGCAACAGTGCCTATTCGCTGACATGTATTAACAGTTTTCATGTGGTTTTATTCGTTGGTCCATCCTTATAAATTTCCGTTGAAACTGTCGTCCAGCTCACATGCTGTAGACGCTATGTGACAACGGCAAAACACTAAGTAATATCTAGTCAATATTCTGCTCAGTAATAACCTGTAAGTTAACTCAATCTACTTATTTTGTAGACACCCTATATAAAAGGACTTAGCTTTCAGGTAACGGGTATACTGATTAGTAATATTGCAAGTCCATCAACATCTTATTGCCATCAGCAAGGAACCGTACAGTTAGGAATATCTCTTACGACCAATTCATTTATTACAATGATCCTTGATAGTTCGCGTTACAACCTTTTACTATGTGACGGCACACTACTGTGCCGCGGCACATCGGTTGCGGAACACTGCTGTAGTAATATTATGACCAACACTGTTTTATTTTCACCACAAAATGAACACACTTTAAGTTATACATACATTTACCGAGCGTTGTAGGAAAATGCGAGACGAAATTTCATAAAATATTGCCTGCGCTGGATCGATTCCCTAGATATTGGTTACTAAGGAGCTTAATACTGTTTTAATCATAAACCAGATTCTCCAAATTTGTGAGCGACTAGCAGCAATCTTGTTAGATGTATCGTAAATTAAATCACAGCACGCGGGTTCGACCTTCAAAATAATTGCATTTCTAATTGCAACATAGGTATCTAAGATTTGGATAAAGTGGGTCATGGAGTCACTACCAAGTTTGACTGGAAACACAATAAGGTCTAGAGCAAATGATTTACCCGTAACGTTTTTCAGAGTCCCCACGCAGAGTGAAGTTTTAAGTGGTTATTATCACGTATGCCACTTGTTTTCAATGCTTTTCGCTGAATCTAAAAGCTTTGTGAGCATATTTACTTTGACTGGACCTTTCATTCGTAATAAGGTAAAATATGTATATCGTACCAAATATATATTATAGTCGCCCTCCGTGGTGTAGTGGTTAAAATGCTAGTTTATTGTATCCAAGGTCGCGAGATCAAAACCGGAGGAAGGCGATGACTTTTTTCGACCGTAAAAATCCTTGACATGGCTTCCTTTGGAAGGTAAATAAAGCCGTTGGTCCCGTAATGTACATTTACGACTCGTAAAAGAACTTTAAGTCTGATAAAGGGGCCTCTCAGCAAAATTGAGCGGTCTTTCTCTCCCAGCATAAAATGGGTCGCTGATAACTACAGTAGTTAAACAGCGTCCATAAATAAAACTCCATTTCCATTTTTATACCTTTGATAGCTTAATATTTGTTCTCTAATGTCCTTGTCTTAATGACTTGATAAAGAGCACAACAGTGGCGGCTCGCGCTGAATGGTTCCGTTCACATGACTTTCTCTACCTATTCTACAACACATTATTCTTACAAACGCCTATCTATCTTCTTTATGCTAATCGAGATAAACATTAGCAGCAATGGTTTTCTCTCCAAGTAGGAGGGAAAGAAGAGAATGAACCAGGCTAAAACCAATGTTTTAAAATTCAGTCGCTATATGATGCAATTGAAACTAGCTTTTCTTTGCTTGACCAGCATGAACATTAGTGTTGCACATTTTAAAACCAATAACAAGGCATATCTCCGAAATAATTTTAGAAAAAAACTGTATATGAGATAAATTGTGTATTTTAATGAGATTTACATACATTTTGTGTAGTAAATGTTTGTCTATCTCTTACAGTTTACTAATTATGCAAAATTCATTGAGAATAAAGAGAAGTTCATGGGCTACTCCTAAGAAATTCTGGTTATACATTTTATTTGCCATGTAAATAAATGTCTTTAATACAGGGAATTTTAATAAAAATCGTTAAGAGCCAATTTTGAGAAAAAAGAAGACTTCGAAAAATGTTCCGTCTAAAGGGTAGTTTGGGGTAGGTAAGATTATCTTCCTGAAAATCTTCGTGTCGCAGTCTTGGAAGATACTGAACTAGAATACTAAGGTTGGCATTTAAACTATTCGTTTTCTGAGTTATGCCTGTCCACACATACACACACACAAAATTGGACCTTTTTTCTAAAAATACCTTTTTTAATTCAAGTGTCCTCAAATCATACATTTCCATTGAAATCTCGGTATTGAATTTTGTGTGCAATACAATATCTACCTTCTCTACCCACCATGTACAGTGTTCATACGTGATAGATAAAGTAAAAATAATGCGGAGTTTTAGACGCCATCCCTGAATATTTCATCATTTATATTAGTATATGCAAGAGAAGCTTCTCGGGTGAAAATAAGACAACTAGGTGTATCAAAAGAACGGACCAGGGCTCAGATTCAGCGGGGCAGAGTGCTTCTGCTTAAATGTAGTTAATGCTGTGCAGATAGGCATATGTAATAAACAAGAGAAGGGAGAATTGGCCTTGGTGAGAACAGGTGCAATACTTTTGAAATGGATGAGGAGCAATGAACTGGAACGTTGTATTTTATGCGGGGAAATGTAAATGGCGTGTTTTTTATGGACGCTCTTTAACTACTCTGGTTCTCAGCGTCCCATTGGCGTGAAAGACCGCTTAATTTTGCTCAGAGGCCTCTCTATCACGCTTGAGGTTCTTTTACGTGCCGTAAATCTACGACACGGGACCAACGGCTTTACTTCCCTTCCGAAGGAAGCCATGCTAAGGATTTTTACGCCCGAAAAAAATCCATCGTCCTCCGCCAGGTTTGGACCCACGACCTTGGGCATGCGGGGAGTTTACTGTTTAACAGAATGTACGAGTAAAGAGGCATAAACTGGAGGAAAGAAATTTGGGAACACAAATGAGATAGTATGCCAGGAGAGATGATAGCTATGCAAACGTTGAATGTCAACAGAAAGAGAAGAATTAAATAGGGAAATGTTTGGGAAAGGTAAAAGAAAAATGGATAAGAAGAGAGAGAGAGAGAGAGAGAGAGAGAGAGAGAGAGAGAGAAGAGGAGAACAAAAACAGTGATTGGGATGGAATACGTAGCACAAACTAAAGGGCTAAACTCGCTAACAGCCAGGGAGGTATGCGGAGTAGTGCCTAAGCGGTAATCAAACCTATGTATGTACATCTGAATATGGTTTTTTAAAAAACTGTAAATGTAACCTAAGTACATGTTGATGTGCAAGGTGTCGCAGGGAGGCTTCACGAAGGTCACCCAGAATTTATGGAGTTCCGCATGCATATTGAGCTGGTTCCCACTGTTGGAGCACCTGCTAGAGTTAAGCGAAGTGTCGGGAGGACAACATTATTACTTCCATTCAGCTGTTTGCTCTTTTGCGCAATCTACAATAAGTTTGAACAATCCACTATACTGGCAACATATTCTTATACAACGTTACATTATAATAAATCTGATGCGTTATATTCTATCTACTTTATGCTAATCGAGAAAAACCATTAGCAGAAATGGTCTTATTACTTAATTCATTATAAATAGAATGGAATACACTAGGCTAAAGCGATAGTTTATATTTTAAAAGCTATCGCTGTTGATATAGAGATTTTGTTCTCTTTGCATGGCCAGGGGCAACACAAAATAACTATTATTTCTTAATGGTTTACATGATTCTAGTTAAATGCTCAGTTAAATTCTATAACTTTTTCTTAAGTATTTTTGCTTTCTCCATACGCACTATGTACATAGGGTATAGAGAAGGTATGGCACTCCACCCAAAAATTCGATACCGAGATTTCACCGGAAATATATGTTTTAAGATCCCCTTTAACTAAAAAAAGGCATTTTCGGAAAAAGGTCCGTGTGTGTGTGTGTGTTCGTGTGTCCGTGTCTGTGAACACGATAACTCAAAAACGAAAAGTTGGTAAAATACCAAACGTGGTATTTAAGTTTAGTATCTTCCAGGGATGCAACACGAAGATTTTGAGAACAATCCCCCCACCCCTAACTGCCCTTTACATGGAACTTTTTTCGAAAATTTTGATTTTTTCAAAAATGGCTAACGATTTTGATTAAAATATCGTATATTAAAGCTATTTACCTGACAAATAAAATATATATTTCGAATTTTCTGGGAACAGCCTCTGAACAGTACTTTATTGTGGATGAATTTTACGGAATTTTGAATAACTGCTAAACCGTAAGAGATGGACAAAGACTTACCAGAAGAAAAATGTAGAGCACGTTAAAACACACAATTTATGTTCTATACTATTTTTCGTGGAGTTCATCGTTTTTGAGACATTCCTTGTTTTTGGTTTCTGCTTTGGAAAACTTATACTTTTCTCCTACAGGACTTTATCAACTCCTGTCCATACAAACAAAGGAACTTCAGTGACATAGCAACCAGCTTTTCACTATCACTTTAACCTATGGTAGTCCCTTATTTCGCTTCTACTTACAAGGAAGCAAGTAATAAGACTATTTCTGCTAATTTTTTTTTTCTGACTAGCATGAAGTAAATAGAAGTATAAGCTTTTTAAGAATAATTTGCTGCAGGGATATAGAGAAAGTTATGTGAATGGTACACATCAGATTTTTTCCAATTCAGTTAAATACTGTGCTTTAATGTTGAGCACGTAAGTTTTGCCACTATGTTCACATTTTGTATTTGAGAATATAATATTGAGATTATATTTATATTAAAGAGAAGATGAATTAGAACGTGTTTTCATTTCTGATAGATGTTCAGATTCCCTAAGATCAGTCGTTCTGGCCAACTTGAAAATCAATTTAAATTAATATTTGCTTCCTTGTAGTAATATACCCGACGACGCGGGCTGCGGTTGAAATACATATATTTTACATTTGAGAAATAAAATAGTACTTATTTTTATACCAAATATATCAGTATAATTCACATACATATTCAGGAAGCTGCTTCAGACAAATTTGCACGGGGCCTATCTGAACCGAAATTACCTCGTGAATATTCCTTTTAACTATGAAAAGGATCGTAGAAAAAATAAAAATTGTAGCAGTTAAAACAGCATAAATCACCAATGTACCGATGATTATAAAACCAACTGCTCTTCATTATAAAACATATTATGAATCACAAAACGGTAATTAAATCTGGAGTCACATTATATTCTTTCAACTCAGTATTCCTATACAAGACCAGTGTTATAAACGTTAACTAAACAGCAATTTTGACATGAAAGCACATACAAATGCTCATTACTGCGCTGCACTAGCTTGCAATCTGTTTCACCGTTAATTTTAATGAGAGAAAACAGGACATCTCATTTATCTGCTTGACAAAGGGCATTTCTCATCATATCGCCGATTATATGTTTCGTCACGAGTTGTTTTTACTCACGTCTTCTCTTCCTAGTGAAAGAAAGCACTTAACGAACAAAACAAAGGAATGACAACTTGACTTCCGGTCAATAAGTTGCCCGACTTCCTTATTTTCTCACTGTGCCATCTTTCACGCGAATCGACTGCACGGGCTAAAGAGAATAATATAAGACCAGACTGAGTAGGTTTCCGCTTAAACACCTATTTTCTAATACATTTAGATCAAATAATACAGGTAAATTATATAGCTATTTCCGTAATATCATACGGATAATTCTAATTATTTTTATCTACTCATTTGTTCATGTAAATTAAACTACATTATTTATGCTGTTTTTCTTGGTACTTCTAAAACCGCTCAAGTGTTTTTAATTAAAAGCGAGTGTTTAGTATGTAAACGGCAAATGCGTTTACTCGCAGTTATGTCAATTTTCAGCGATCAGATACTTCAGTCATAGGTACACAGTAATTCACTTAAAACTACCACGCGATGAATAGAATATATATATGTACCTATCTTGAATGTTTAGAGAATACATTTTTTCATCGGTAAGGAATTTCATACATGTTTGTATAACTGTCAACCCTTAAGCAACAGACAAAAATGTACAGCAAATAAATAAATAAATACATAAAAAAATGGCTCTTTAAAGCACACAGTTCATTTTAAATAACATTTTGCATCATAAATTATTTCCTATACATCCGTTATTAATTGTTTGAACTTAACACTTCATTAAAGTTCTTTCGAAGTTTGAGTTATTTCTCGCGATTGCATTTAAACAGTATGGAACGTTAGTTCTTGAACATTGTATAGGAGGACATACCATATGCTCACAAAGCATATAAAAGTGGAACTGTATATAATATTATAATTGTATAGAAAGCAATGTAAAATAGTTGTGAATATTTAGCGGTAAAAACATGCATAAAAGCGAGTTGTAACTTAAATAATTAAGGCAAAGCGAGCTAGCTTAATTCCAGGTAACAGTCCACCAACCATTTGCTAATGGGCATAGGTTTAGGCTAAATAATGTAAAATAGAAACGGACAGAGATAGAAAGGAGTGAAACATTCATCTTTCTTCTCTTAATTTATATATATATAGGGACTAAATTAAAATCCCCTCAAAAAACATAATAAAATAAACGAAAAGAATAGCAAACTGTCCTGTAGAAAAAGTATATAAATATACTAGCTGACCCGGCGAACTTTCTTCCGCCTTAGAAGCAATAAATGAGCAGATTTTGGATTTTATTAAGTTCAATTTTTTATTAGGATAATAAATATAAATACAAAAAAATCAAGTATTTTAATGATTATTTATTGGCCGTGATTTTGTGCATGGGTTGCACTCTTCAGTGAAGCACCTTGTGATAGACATTTCTTGTTTTTTTATCAGGCGCAAGAGCAAATAACGCAGATGTCTTCCGACCCGTGAACATGCCACATATAATTGACCATGGGGAAAAACATGGATTTTCTAGATTCAGACCACAAATTTTCAAGGATTAGCCTTGTGATTTGTTAATGGTCATGGCGAATGCAAGACGGATCGGAAATTGAAGTCGTTTAAACTCAAAACGGCAAATCGGTTGGGATCATCGGGATCCTCGGAATGAGAACTTCCTCACCTTCGAATTTTCCTTTGAGTATCGTCGCGTAAATCACATTGTTCATCAATTTACTTACCACCAAACGCCTTCCGTTGCACAGTTTTGGTTGGTTTATGTTTCGAAGCATGATTACTACGGAGCCAACCTTTAGTCGTAAATTGTGCGGTGGTAAGGCAGGCACATCCAAGGAGTTTAAACATTTAATTGGATAGTTGCTCTTCACGTGCAATGTCATTCGCAATGTTTCGAATCCTTTGCCGGGAAAGATTCGCCAGTCTTGGTCGCGGCATTGTTAATGATAAGATCGGCACAATAAGCTAATAGAAACTCGAAACAAACACCATAGGCAACAATGCGTTTTTTGTTGTTGTTGTTGTTGTTTTTTTTTTTTGTCTGTTGCGTTTTGCTGTACCACGTTTTATGTAACGTCCCACGGAAACGGGATAAAAAGTATCATATGTCCGTCTCCTGGTTCTCAACTACCTCCCCACCGATTTTCAGCCAAATCGGTTCAGCCATTCTTGAACTATAAATAGTGTAACTAACACGACTTTCTATATATATAGATTTAAGTTTCTTAAAGAAACTACTTCTAAGATCATATGCGTAGTGACATGTCCTCCAGGAAGCACAGGGAATTGGAGAAGTAGACAAAGCAAGCAGGAAGTTAAAAGTATGAGGGAAGCATTGGGTTTTCCCAAACGCGACAGTGGACGCCATGCCAGCAAAACTTGACACAATTTATTTTCATAGCATATGAAGTGATGCTACCAAGGGACCAATCAAAGATACTGTTACATTTTATGGCGCGAAGGTTGGCGTCACCCAGTGGCAGTATATAAGAGAGAGCATATCTCTTTTGTGATTACTCTTCTCTGACATAGTTAATCTTACACTGTGTGCACGTCCACGTGCTTAAGTGGGGAGGGGACGATATGCAGATGGTTAGATTATTCTCCTGGTAAATTGATTTAAGTGGTGGAAAGGTTATAAATGGAAATTTATTTTGTAAGGAAACAAGCTTGAAACCTTTAAAAACTGCAAGTAGTAAGGGAAAATGCATTGTTATTTAATATTTGCCTCACCCACAAAGCATCCTGAGATATAATTAGTTAGGAGATATTAGGAGTAAAATCTTCATCACCCGTTGAACAGAGGACGCCGGAGAAGGAGACGAAAACAGAGTTCCCGCTACAATTTGACTATCTGTATTAGTTTGTATAAGAAATTAGTAATGTAGATATTTATTTTCCACGAGTCATGTTCGTTCTGTGGATTCCTTGCTACGCCCAGTAATGCCCCATTCGCAATGAATGAACAGCGGCAGGCTAAGGACAAAACTTTGCACGCATATTATTCAATGTAAGCATTCACAAAGCCACACCAACATTACGCAATGCAACGCAAGAGTTTGCAAACTTCAAACGTTATCCTTGCGTGCGCATACAGAGAAAGAATTCTGTATGGAGCGCATGTACGCAACTTATTGCGTTAGGCTGGAATGGCCTACCCTCGCGCTTGCGCTGTTTTACATCTGCGCTTGCACTTCATTGTGAATGTGGTTCAAGAAACCCTGTGTTGTTTTGTTTCACTGATTGCATGGAAATTTGACACTAACTTTGAAGTTTAGTACGGGATTACCGTAAATATTGCGACTGTGAACTCGGTTTTTAATACAGTGCAGGGTGTTAGCATGTATTCGATGCGATAGAATATGAATGTGAATCTGGCTGTATTTTATTCTGCGGAAATAAAAGTAAAGCATGACGCTTCATCTCATAAGCTTTCCACGGGAGAAGAAATTATAAAATTGCTAAAAATAGACGTTTTTGTGCAGTCTTATACATAGGATATTAGCTTTATCGCTGTAAGCGTAATACCTGCGTAAACTGCGGCCCGTCTTTTTTGGGAAGTTTTGTTCTAAAAATTGGCGATATTCTTTACATGGTAGCTTTTGTGTGCTCAAGACAAGTGTTTCTTTCTTTGAAAATACAGGGATGTTCTGAAACGAAACGAAAATACAGTTTTCAATACCAACAAAGATACATCAACAAAACGCCTAATGGTCAGGTTTACTTTGTTACACAGGAACAAAGGCCCATCTTTGCTCACGATACCGGAGGTAAGCAGATAGCCTAAGAAGTACCAAGTCGGGTGTTTTGGCAGTGTTTTCTAAACATACTGACATGCTACATAGTGGATAGTTAACATTAAAGGATTCCTTCTCTTAAGAATCACCGCTAAAGAAGTATACCGTCAATTGTTTGTTTACTCTTCCAACATACAATATCATCATAACAGATAACGAATGAAAGGAAATGCCTGGGAAAATAAGCTGGAATACATGCGCCGCTAATTTTACCTTAGAGAGAGAGAGAGAGAGAGAGAGAGAGAGAGAGAGAGAGAGAGAGAAAAGTAAGGTTTTAGGGCGCCCAACCTATAAGATTATTAGCGTCCTAGGAGTTGTAAGAAAACAAAACCCAGCATAAAATAAAACTTAAACTTAGGCCTAAGATTTCATGCTATAAAAACACGCACACAGATGCTAAAACGAGGATTAAACTGTAGGAGATAACACTCCGAAAATAAAGTATAAAAAACCTAAGGTGGTCAAAAGAAACAGATACAACTAGTGACAAAAGCTGTACAACGCCATTAAAATTAGACACGTCCAATCATAGGGCACTGTCGAATAAAAGATAAAACCCGTTCTACAGCAGTCGGACGGTCTGCTAAAATGTCACGCATGCCACTGGGGAAATTCAACGACAGTCGCGTGGCTGCTAAAAATTGACACTGGGTTAAAACGTGTCTCACTGTCAAGGTTGCGCCGCACCGACAAACTGGAGTTTGCTCTCCTCGCAATAAATGGCAGTGGCTAAGTTAAGTGTCCGATACGCTGGCGACATAAAATGACCTCTTCTCGGCGGGAGGTGTGACAAGAGGTTTTCCAGAATCCAGGGAGTGCTTTGATTACCCGCAGTTTGTTACCAGTAGTGCCCAACGAGAATAAATGGTCCCTCGCAACACCACCTTAAGATCACTAGCGGGAACGGCAGAAGAAAATATCCTGGATGATGTAATTGATCTCTTGGCAGCAGAATCAGCTTTTTCGTTTCCCGCTACTCCCGTGTGACCAGGTACCCACAAAAACGTTACACGGAGACCTACTGCCGAAAGCGAGTGAAGGCAATCTTGGATCCGCTATATGATTGGGTGGTAAGTATACAGCGGACGAAGACTTTGGAGAGCACTCAAAGAATCTGAACATATTGCAGTGAGTGGTAGCGCATGTCGCCGCACATAAAAAGGAGCCTGAAGAATACCAAATAGCTCAGCTGTAAAAATCGAACACTGTTGTAAAAGACGAAAAGTAAAACAGTGGTTATCAACCACAAAAGCACATCCAACACCTTGATCATTCTTCGACCCGTCAGTATAAATAAAAATGTGGTCGCGATGTTGGTCTTTAAGGGCTAAAAATTGGGATCGAAGGATGAAACCAGGGGTAGTCGACTTCGAAAGAGATGAGGACCCTAGATAGAAAGAGTTGCCAGGGCGAATCCAAGGAGGGAAATGGGTTTCTCGTTTGGGAAGCACTGTAGGCATAGTCATGCTCATTTGCCCTAGAAGCTTGCGAAAACGTACCCCTGGTGGTAAGAGGGCGAGGGAGCGAGAGGCGTAATTAGCGTCCAAAGAGTCATCAAAAAAGTATGAATGAGCCGGGTGGTGAGGCAACTGGACAGACGGCAGGCGTAGCTGCACAAGAGAAACTCACGGCGATTATATAGCGGTGGTTCTGCAGCTTCCGCACAGACACTACTGACTGGGCTAGTGCGGAGGGCGCCAGTTGCTAGCCGTATGCCTTGATGATGAATGGTGTTTAAACGACGAAGGATAGACGGTCGCGCTGAAGAATAGACGATACACCCATAATCCAACTTGGAACGGACTAATGTACGATAGAGGTATAGCAGAACGCTCCTATCGGCTCCCCAGGATGTGCCACTTAAAACACGTAAAATATCAAGAGAACGTGTGCACCGCGCCTTCAAATAAGTTATATGGGCAGACCAAAATAACTTTCTATCAAATAGTAAGCCCAGGAATTTCGCTTCTTCAACAAACGGTAGCATATCTGTACCTAGGCGGAGAGAAGGAGTGGGAAACTGCTTCCGGCGCCAGAAATCTAAACAAACCGTCTTCTCGGCGGAGAAGTGGACACACTCCAGGAGGAAAGAGAGTCTAGATACCGCTAAAGACGACGCTCGAGCAGACAGGAACGCCGAGCTGTGAGGTACACAACAAAATCGTCAACAAACAGCGACGAGGAAATCCCTGGGGGAAGGCAGTCAACAATAGGGTTGATAGCTATAAGGAACAGAGTGACACTAAGTGCTGAACCCTGAGGTACTCCGTTCTCCTGAGTAAAATAGTCAGATAAAACCGAAACCACACGCACACGAAATACCCGGTGTTTCATGAACTCCCGAATGAATATTGGAAGGAGACCACGGAAACCCCACTGATGAATTGTACGGAGAATGCCAGTTCTCCAACACGTGTCGTAAGCTTTCTCTAAATAAAAAAATACAGCTACAGTCTGGCTTTTACTCAGGAATCCGTTCATAATGTGGGTCGAAAGAGACACCAGGTGGTCGATAGTAGAACGGTAACGACGAAACCCATACTGAACGTTCGACAAGAGATCCCGAGACTCGAGACACCACATAAACCGCCCATTGAGCATACGTTCCATAACCTTGCAAACGCAACTAGTTAGGGAAATTGGGCGGTAGCTGGAAGGAAGTTGCCGATCCTTGCCAGGTTCCAGAATGGGAACAACGGTGGCCTCGCGCCAGGCAGCAGGAAACGCACCTTCGAGCCAGATGCGATTAAAGAGCTGGAGGAGAAAAAGCTTACCATCCGTAGACAAATGCTGAAGCAGTGACGCATGTATGGCATCGGGCCCAGGAGCGGTATGCCTAGAAAAAGAGAGGGCATGTTCTAGTTCACGAAGGCTAAAAGGGCGGTTGTAGTCCTCATGGTTGTCGGAGCGGAATGACAACTCCTGGGCTTCCAACGTGACCGTATGGGGAATAAAAGCTGGGTCATAATTGGTGGAACTGGAAACTGCCTCAAAGGCTCTGCCCAAGGTATCTGCGATAAGAGCCGGCTCCACCAGGGTATCACCTCCTACCCTAAGACCGGGTATAGTGCATAGTTTTGCCTTACCGGCTACACACCTAAGTCGAGCTATGAAAGCTCTCCACATAGCGCTTCCAAGAGGCCTTCTTACTTTCACGGATAATGCGCCGCGCTCTAGCCCGTAGTCGTTTATAGACTAATAAGTTATCTTCTGTTGGATGACGTTTAAAAACCCGAAGAGCACTTCGCCGCGCACGGATAGCTTAGCCGCATTCCTCGTTCCACCAAGGAACCCGGGTACGCCTAGGTTGGGAAGACGTACGGGGAATGGAGCGTTCGGCGGCGGCTATGATAACGGAAGTTAGGTGCTCAACCATGTTATTCACAGCGAGATATTCGGCAACGGAAAATCGGGCTAGGCGAGTATAAAGTGACCAATCTGCTTTGTTAAACTGAAATTTTGGGGTGCCAGTGGTTGGAGGAGTACAATGAAGGAGTGTAATAACAACTGGAAAGTGATCACTGCCGTGAGTGTCAGAGAGAGCATTCCACTCCAAACGGTGTGCAAGCTGTGCTGAACAGAGACTTAAATCGAGGTGAGAAAGGGTGCCTGTAGAGTCTGAGAGAAAGGTAGGTTCACCAGTATTCAAAAGGGAGAGATTCAGCTGGTCCAGAAGATCGCTGATTAAGGTTCCCCTCGCACACGCCCTCGGAGATCCCCAAGGAGGGTGATGGGCGTTGAAATCTCCCACCAGAAGATACGGTGAAGGTAACTGCAAAACTAAATTTACAAGTTCGGCAGCGGCGAGGGGAGACGAAGGTGGAACATAGTTACTACACACTGAAAAACTAAAACCGGGAAGAGAAAGGTGGAAGCAACAGTCTGCAGTTGAGTGGTGAGTGGAACAGTTCGGAAACACATGTCGTCACGTACCAGAACTAGAGAACCGCCGTGTGCAGGAGAGCCCTCATCCGGTTCCAGATCGAAGCGAACCGGGGTATACCGACGTAAAACAAAGGTATCTCGAGGGCGAAGTTTGGTCTCCTGCAAACAAACGATAAGGGGTGAATAGGACTGGATTAAAATATCCAGTTCGGGCCGATGGGTGCGTAGACCACGTATATTCCATTGGAGGATGGACATAAGGAGGACGGTAAGAAGGCTGCTGTTCATTATGCGTGCGCCGGTAAGGGAGCGAATTAATGGTTGCCCGGGACCGGTGGGTTCAGTTTAAGCTTTCTCTTTTTCGTTGGGCTTCGACTCCGTCTAGTGTGGTCGCCAACCGGACACAATCCAGATTGCCATCGCTGGTATCAGTGTCCGAACAAGTCGTGCGGGTGCGGTTAGGGGAGCGAGAACGACTTGTACGACGAATGGGCGATTTACGAATCGGGCGGGCAGAAACAGCGGCGGAAGATGTAGATGGCACAGAAGAAGCTGGTGGCGCTACCTTTGGAGGAGAAACGTATTCGGAGGATGCGGTCTGGATACCTATAGGCACACAGGCACGAGGGCCAGGGAGCGTCTGAACTATAGCATCCTGTTTCCGCACCGGCTGGCGGACAGCAGCGGAATATTTCAAAGGAGTAGTCGGGTGAAGGTCGAGATAACGTTTCCGTGCTGCCTGAGAAGTTAAATGCTCTTTGATTCTAATCTCCTGTATGGTCTTCTCCTCGATAAAACGGGAACATTCTTTAGAGCTGGATGTATGCGCCTCTCCACAGTTGACACAAGTGGGGCCTGGAGCGCATACAGAGCCATCATGTGCGTTTTGCCCACATTGCGCACAAACCGGCGAGTTGTTACAACGTTGTTGCGTATGTCCAAACTTCTGACAACGGTAACAGCGCATTGGGTTCGGGATATAAGGCCGCACGGGCGCTCTTTCATAACCGCGCATAATACAAGCTGGTAAGTCAGTTCGCTCGAAAGTCAAGAAGACTGTACGCAATGGGAACGGCTTGTCATCCCGTTTGCCAACTAATCTATAGGCAGCAACTACAGCTTGATCGGAAAGACAGTTCACTATATCCTCGTTGGTTAAACCATCCAAACTGGAGGTCGTCACCACACCTCGGCTACTATTTAAAGTTTTGTGCTTCTCCACCTTAATGGGGCAAGAACCCAAAAGAGAAGCACTCAGGAGCTTGGGTGGTTGTTCTGAAGTGGCTATCTCAATTAAGAGTGTGCCATCTCTACATCTTGTTGCATTTGTGACTTTACCGCAAATCCTGTCCAGTTCCTTTTGTATATAAAATGAACTGAGGTCTTTCATTGTCTTACTTTCACGCATCAAACGCATAACAAAAAAACGTGGTATTGAAGGGGTTGAGCGCAGAGGAGCCATGATGGTATAGTCCCCTTCCGGAACCGGCGGCGTCAGCTTGCCATCCGGGGGATACAAGAAAAGACACCTAAATCTTTCGGTCTGTGCCGGCCAGGAGCACCCGCTACAGGCCTGATCTCAAGGAGTACGTCAGAGGAGTTACCCTCCGACTATCACTATTGACTGGTATGCGACAGTTTCACCGATGGAAGGCCCGACTTTATGCCCCTACCACTGGAAAAACCGCCAGTGGCTCCCCACTATAGGCCACGCCGCCTCAACGGAGTCAGCGTGGATTCAGGGGACTTGTGGTTGATTACAGCGGGCCCCAGACAGTGGTAACACGCCGGGTCCGCCCGATCAACCCAGCCACTCGCGGTCGCCGAGCCGCTCGTGGGGACCCGGCTCCATTGAGCTACGTGGGTGTACATGACATCGGAACGGCTCCGCACCTAGTGTCGCACGAAAGGGGTAGTGAGGAGGGTCCACTCAACCTTCACATTTGAGCACACAAGTTGAAAGCTGCGCCGAAACCGTGGGACAGGAACCACGGAGATAGGAAAGATCCCTGTTGGTGAGACAGGAGTTCATAAACTTAAATTCCTAAAACCTAAGAATTTTATAAACCTAGAAGAGGAAGACGCTATCATAATGTTGAATATTAAGTGTAATATGAAGACTCCAACGTGGCTGTGACAGATGGGAATGAGCGAACGACAATGGGTGTGAATGGCTTGGGCACGCCAAACCCGTACTAACAATGTCAGCCCCTGGGGAGAAATAATCCTAAGGTCTTAAGAACTAATCATCTCTGTACGCCTAGAAGAGGAAGAGGGTGTCATTGTAAAAACTGAAAAACCAAAAGCAGAAAAAGGACGTGGCAACACCGGATGGCGATGGGTAGGGTCAAGTGGCGGTGCGTGGCTCGGTAACCCCCGGGTGCGCCAAACCCGTACCTACCGTAGTAGGCCCCTGGTGGGACCTTATAGAGACATTTTAACTTTAGTGATGTGAGGAAAGAGGCAATGAACTGATGAAGATAAAAGAGGAAAAATTGCTGATCAGATTACTAGCAAAGGATGGTATATAAAATTAAACAAAAATAAATCCTTTTTGCGGTGAGATAACACATTTATTTTATTATCTTTAACTCGTAAATACTAAATTAAACATTTGCACATTCAACAAGTTCTTGCTGATATTTACAACACATTATTGAGAGCTTACTATTAGGATAAATATAAATAATTACGATAATAAGTTCAAGATATTCGTGATTACGACAAAATACGCATGTCTCGCATCCAAGAACAACCTCATTAGTAGTATTTTGAGTGACTTCCTTTGCCCCTTGTCCTGAACTCTAGAACTGATTTGTTAATAATGAACAAGGAGAATTCAGTTTTTTTCATGACACGTGCTTGCCCTGTTCCTTGTAATTTGCCTCGTATCTGTTAACTGTCTCGTGACTACTCACCCCTTATTGGTTGCCGTGGTGGAATAGGCGAATATACTACGTTTTAAACTTGCCTCTCTCGGATCGCATTTTGCCCCATGTTTCTTAACTGTCACTAGACAAGTCACCATCATTGGCTGCCGTGATGGAATAGGCGAATATCCTGTTTTAAGTCTGCCTCTCAGATGACGAAAGCACGTACGTGCTATCATGCCAGGGTATTTATTATCCGACGTTACTCTGCATAGGGTTTGTATATCGCGCTCAAAGGTGTATTTAGGTGTATAGGTGTATTACCATTACGCAATACCGATCAAACTTAAGTGGAGCAGACCTTAGATATCAGTGTGTATACGTATTTATAGCTCATAGTTGTTGCTCTATTCTGTTTACGAAATTACACGATCCTGCAGAAAAAAAAAAAAGACGGGAGCCGAGCGACCCCCCCCCCCAAAAAAAAAAAAAAAAAAAAAGCCGCACGTACAGTAGTACCCTGTTCGATATTTGTCGTAAAAATCAACAAACCGCAACTGAGAAAGGGCGCTTTTTGATCAGCATAAAACTTTGAAATTAATGCATAATATTTCGTTCTCTCTTCTTAATTTCTTTCGTAAATAGCAAAAGAGTGTGAAGTGTAGCAATTGAAAACCGCGCTAAATTTGCACACACATTAATACACGTATCGATAAAAGCAACATTTGGGTGATTATCATCTTCATTATAATTATTACATGATCATAATCGCGTTTGTCGCTGAAAGAGCAGAACTTCCGGTTATTGTTGCAGATAGCAACATTTACTACGTTGTGGACGGCAACTCCCAGATAAGCAATTAAGCAAAGACACAGATGAATATGCTCAGATGAATCGTTAATCACTGCTTGGGACAAAGGACTGTTTTACTGCGTCACAAAGGGTCAAGTGCAGAAGAAGAACGGTTCCTTGTAAGGAATGCTCGCATCTCTGTAGGAAACTGAAACGCATTCAAATTCAGCTCGCATAGGGAAGGAACAGGTCCTGCATACTTGCATGGAAATGTGATCACTGACTTGAGATTCTACTGAACAGTGAACATCATCTACCAGTAACTCAGTATGGGTGTTCTTGTCATCTCCAAACTATGCATGTATGATGGACCAAGAATGGTTCAATTGGTGGTTACAATTTACGTGCAAAGCTTTGCCAAGACTTATGTACCTTGTAGTAACGCTAGCCAAAACGTAATAATGTTGGTATGACATGGAATTTAGAATGAGTAGTGAAGTAAATGTACAAACATTGCATTAAAATAAATGGGAATTCCGTTATATAAATTCTTGAAAACCCGATAGTACTCATGCTGTCATCATACTCATGCTGTCATGCTTGAAGCAAAGAACATCACTTCCTTTACTAACTCCAGAGGATTACTAACAGAGAGTTTTAATATACTGATATTCTCTCTCCTTACTATTATGAAGGTACGGAGAATGGATATTTGTGCGATTTTACGCCCCCAAATGAGTAATAATTGTCAACGATAACACCAAAATTAAAAATAGTGAATATCAATAGCGATAAGGAAAATGTCCAATGCCAAAGAAACAGGTAGATATTAAAGAAGAAATACAAATGAAATACAGCTTTAAAAAATCTGATGTGTTCCATTCACATGACTTTCTCTATCTGTTCTGCAAACAACCCATTTTTATAGAAGAGTGTTCTTTTATCTACAGCATACTAATTAAGATAAATATTACCAAAAATTGTCTTATTACATAGCTCCTTATAAGAAGAAAGGAAATAAGGGAGCAACTAGGCTAAAGCAACAGTGAAATATTTTAAAATCTGTTATACTATGCCTTTGTTATTGAAATTAGGTTCTCTTTCCATGTGCAAGGAGTAAAACAAAAGGGATATGAAACGGATGACGATATCCCGTTTGAGAAACACTTAAGTATCTATTTTAAAATTGAAACTTATAACAGGTTATATCTTTCAAATGGCTAGCAAAAAAAAAAAGCAAAAGAATAAAAACAAGACACAAAAAACCTAATGTGACACAAATTGTATGTTTTAACGCGATCTACATTTTTGGTATAGTATGTTTTTTGTCTATCTCTTGCGGTTTATTAGAAATGCAAAAGTCATCTAGAATGAAAAAATTTTCAGAGGCAATACCCAGAAAATTCAAGATATACATTTTATTTGTCATGTAATTATCATTAATATACGGCATTTTAATCAAAATCATTAGAACCATTTTTGAAAAAATCAAAATTGTTATACGTAAAAGGTTTTTCGTGTCACATTCTTGGAAGATACTAAACTTAATCAGGAAGTTTTCTATTTAACCAACTTTTCGTTTTTTGATTGGGTGTACATGGACACGCACACAGGGGCCTTTATCTAAAAATACTTTTTTTTTTTACTCAGGGGACCCTAAAACTGCATTTCCGGTGAAATCTCGGTATCGAATTTCTGGGTGGAATACAACAGGTACCTTCTCTTCCTACTATGTACATTATACATACGTGCTAGAGAAAGTAAAGCTCCCATGGCATTGTAAGATTAGCGTTCATTTTCATTGTTTTTCGACGATTCTGCTGTAGCTATGGAAGGAAACTTGAAATTCTCACATTTTTTCTAGAAATTCGATTATTCTGATCGAGTAGAAAGCAAAGTAAGGAAATAAGGAACTCTTAATTTTTTCGGAATCACTAAATCATAACTTACTTTCCGGGTATTTGCTATGTCAAAACATAGAGCCACATATGAACCCTTATCGACTAGATTTTTACCGTAAGTTTATGATTTGCATAAGAACTTTAAGAAAAATGTAGTTAATATGGAGATAGGGTATCTCGGAATCAAAGATAAACAACAAAGTAATAGAAAATGAATTCAGTATCTCTTATTACAAAAATTATTAAAGAATTACCTGTCATAAATCAAAATCTAATAATGTTAAAACCTAATCTTAATTACAAAAAATCTGAAGTGTTCCATTCACATGACTTCTCCACATCTCTGCAACAAATTATTGTTAAAAATCTTATTCTTCTATTTACTTCATGTTAATCGAGAACAAAAAAATACCAAAATGGTCTTATTACTTACTTCCATGTAAGTAGAAGGGAAATAAAGGCCTACAAGTTAAAGCGATAGTCAAAAGCTGGTTTCTTTCTATGTGATAAAGTTCCTATATTTGTGTGGACAGGAGTAGACAAATTTCCGTATGAGAAAAGTATAAGTAGTTTACAGCTGAAACCAATAATAAGGAATATCTCGAAAACGATCTACTCCATGAATAAAATGTATTTAGCATAAATTGTATAAATAAAAATTTTCGTTTTTTTTCCATGTAAAGGGTAGTTTGGGGTGGGAGAATTTTTCTCAAAATCTTTGTGTCGCATCCCTGGAAGATACTAAACTTAAATACCAAGTTTGGGATTTTACCGACTTTTCGTTTTTGAGTTATCGTGTTCACTGATACACACACACATTTACACGCGGACCTTTTTCCAAAAATGCTGTTTGGAGTTTTATTAATGGACGCTATTTAATACTGTGGTTCTCAGCGTCCGTTCTATACTGGGCGTGAAAGACCGCTTAATATTACTCAGAGGCCTCTTTTATCAGGCTTGAGGTTCTTTTACGTGCCGTGAATCTACGATACGGGACCAACGGCTTTACGTCCTCCGCCGGGTTTGAACATAATACGTGTGAAGAAAGTAAAAAGGGACTGCAATCCGTATGTGTAACGTGCGAAACAGAAACTTGGAAACCGCAAAATGAGGAAAACCTCCTTTTAGGGAGAACAGAAACAATCTATATTAAAGAAAAGTTCTTACCTAGAGCCGAAAATAGAACTCAGGACTCCCTAGTTTGAAAGGCATCACATCGCAGGAGCAGTCTCTAAGAAACGTGTTAGAGCTAACTAATGGAATCAAATTCACTTGTTTCATGGGGGACTGTGTAGGACATTGCCCCGGGCAGTGTTTACGAAACAGCGTAATCCAGTCTGATGGTTGTACTCAGCTTCTAGCGACATTTAGCTACTCCGGAACATTGACCTCGCTGAATTGAAAATACAACTGAGATTTTAAAATCGGACTTCAACTGGCTTAATATTCTAGAAGTATATTTAGGTGGCATAACATGTAATTGTAACAGATGCTGAACATTAGATTGGCCTTCAGAACAGCTGCTGATGTAAGTGAAAGTTACACCGAACATCATGCGTGCCACAGAACCTCTATTTTGTCAGTCAATGCCACTTGTAATAAAAGGGCTGATGCCTGGCCGCTATAATAACAAAATCTTCATAATCAGAGCCCGGATTCTGATGTCGATGTCATTTTTTAATTAGTGCATCATAGACAAACCTTATCAGAAGTCCCATATTATGAAAAACATTTTTTTTTTACTTTCTCTAGCCCCATATGTACAATATACATAGTGGACAGAGAAGATATTGTATACCACCTAAAATTCGATGTCGAGATTTCACCGAAAATATGTTTTGGGGTCCCCTGAGCCCGAAAAAAAATCATTTTTAGAAAAACGTCCGTGTGTGTGTTCACTTAATTTACTTAACTAAGCCTTTAAAAGAAAAATTTTAAACCCAGATAACAAAATAAAAATGTGTGTGCGGACAGCATAGCTCAAAAACGAAAATACTGTTAAATACCAAACTTGGTGTTTAGGCTTGGTATCTTCCATGGAAGTAACACGAAGACTTTCAAGACTACCAAAATACCCTTTACATGGACAAATTGTCGAAATTTTGTTTTCTCAAAAATGGCTCTTACGATTTTGATTAAAATACAGTATGTATATTAAAATTATCTATATGGCAAATAAAATGTTTATCTGAATTTTCTGGGAATAGCCTCTGAAGACATCTTTATTCTGAATGAATTTTTCTAAATATTGTATAACTGGGAAACCGTAAGAGGGACAAAAATGTACTACCCAAAATGTAGAGCTCGTTAAAACACACAATTTATGTTATATGCATTTTTTCCTGGAGTTGACTGTTTTTACGATATTCCTTGTTATTGATTTCAGTTTTAAAATATTTATACTTTTCTCATACGGGAACTTGTCAACACCTGGCCATGCAAAGAATAGAATTTCTATACCATAACAACCAAATTTGAAAGCATTTGACTGTTGGTTTAACCTAATGTATCCCCTTATTTCCCTTCTACCTATAAGGAACTAAGTAATAAAACTTTTGTTTTATTACGTAGCATGTAATATTCATCTTGGTTAGTATGAAGTAGATAGAAGAATAAGTTTACTAACAATAATTTGTTACAGAGTTGTAGAGAAAGAAATGTGAATGGAGTACATCAGATATTTTGTCTTCACTTTGCATGATTCATTTATCATTTTCTTGCATTTTAGATATTCATTTGGTAATTTTCTTGCATTTACACTGAATATATAAAGATATTTACTTTATTGATCTTTTATATACGGAGAAGTTATCAAACACCAGAAATGTTTGTACACAACTGAAATACACATAAGAATAGCTTTCAGTCTTTACTCACATTCTTGGGAGAAAAACTTTAGCGCCGTGGTAGCGTTGCTGCTTGCCAAGCGGGAGAACTGGGTTCCAATACCGGCGTGGGGATTTTTTCCCCCACTGGGAGACCTGGACCGGGGTGCACTCAGCCTCGTGAGGTCCCTGGGGGGCCAATTGAGGAGCTACTTGATGGAGAAGTAGCGGCTCCAGGTCGTGAAGACCGCATTAACTGGCCGGGGGGGCGTCTGTAGCCGGGTGGTAGGCCAAGGCTCTTAGTAAAGTAGAGCTGTAACACGGAGTTTGGGAGAAAAACAAAAACATTTCTCTTCAACAGGGGACCAAGTGACATTTATGAATGACCCAAGGTCTGGAAAGTTAACTTCTCCAAAAATGAGTTCATATGTCATCAATGTCCACCCTGTGGTATCGTATGTTGTAAGAATGGGTGCTAAACAAAAAATCTGATGTGTTCCATTCAGATGTCTTTCTCTAGTTGTTACACAAACAATTTTCCTTACAAAAGATTATCTTTTCTTTCATCTACGACATGCTAATCAAGGCAAACATTAGCAGAAATTTATTTTTTGCTTCCTTGTAAGTAGAAAGTGAATACCTAGATAAATTGATATTTTAACAGCTGGTCCAATGTGAAACCATATAAGTTCGACTCGCTTTGCATGGCCTGCCGTAAAACAAGAGAGATGAAACGAAACGTTTGTAGAAAGTTTGTAGTTTAACAGAAACGAATAACAAAGAATATATCTACATAAAAAACGCAAATGACATTATTTATATGTTTTAACGAGATATACTTTTTTGTGTGTAGTAAGTTTTTGTCTATCTCTTACAAAGTTATGCAAAGTTCAGCAAAATTCGTCCAGAATAAAGAGGTCTTCAGAGGCTATTCCCGGAAATTTCAAAACATACATTTTATACTTCATGTAAATATTTTAATATGCGGCATTTTAATCAAAACCGTTACAGCCATTTTTGAGAAAATCAAAATTTCGAAATTGTTTTCACATAAATGTTAGTTTGAGTTGAGGAATGTCTCTCAAAATCCTTGTGTCGCATCCTTGGAAGACAGTAAGCTTAAATACTAAGTGTTTTTGGTAATTTACCTACTTTTCTGTTTTGAGTTATCGTGTTTACAGGACACTCTGCAATACGGACGTTTTTCTAAAAATGAATTTTTTTGGATACATGGGGTCTTAAAACACGCATTTCCGGTGAAATCTCGGTAAGGAATTTTTGAGTGGAGTGCAATACCTTCTCTACCTACGTACCATGTACTATGTAGAAAAAGTAAAAAACATTAGTCATTTTTGAGAAAATCGTAAATTACGTAAAATCTTCCATGTAAACGGCAGTTTGGTATGAAGAAAGATAATAGAATAATAAAAAAATACCACGTTTGGTACTTAACCGAATTATCGCTTTTGAGGTATGTGTTCAGAACACACCTCCACGGCAGACATAGGTACACACACACACAGAGAGAGAGAGAGAGAGAGAGAGAGAGAGAGAGAGAGAGAGAGAGAGACCGTTTTCTAAAACAGCAAAAGGGCAATTCAACTCATTGTAGACTGACATTCACAGTATATTTTTCCAAATAAAGCAGTCTGTCACATGAAGGGTTTCAATTGCGATTTTTGATTACATCATTGCGTCACAAAAAATGCAATTTAAAGCCAAATTTATATGAAATTTCATTTATAAACATTTCATAGCAGACAACATTTGTCACTCCTCTTTACAGGTCAAGTAGCCAAATTATAAATTTCTCTGAATCTTTAATCCCCCCCTTTTTTTTTAAAAAAAAAAAATCCATTTGTAGGGAAAGATTTAAGCTTTATTAGACTATTTTAAAAATAAAAATACTCCAATTACTGAAGAAGCTAGGACCAAAAATGTGATCCGTAACACTGGCATCTGTGAAATCATTATAACGCACCAGAATGAAGATATAGTTTAAAGAAATTCTGACAGAATCTTAACAAACAAAAAAACAAAAAAAAAAAAAAGAACATATACTATTTATTAATTTTAGTATATTCGGATTTCATACAGTAGTTTCAAGTACGGATTTATTTTAACTAGCTGAAATACCAGGCCTTGCCCGTGTATTGACGATTTATTCACAACTAGCCTTAGATTGCTTGTCCAATAGTCGTGCGTTTCTTCGGGCGTATTTAGAAAATATGAAACAAAACGCTCAAAAAAATAAATAAAACTCAGTAAACTACAAACAAAGAAAAGTAACTGAGAAAACAATACGCAAAAGCTCGGTTTAACAACCAAAATATTAGTTTTTAATGATATTTTCTTGTGAATGCACCTATGACTTTCGCGTTTTCATATTTGGGTTGACTCGTCGCTATTTACAAGAAAATCTCAGTTGTGATGAAGTAATGCCAGTTTAATTAACGTCAATATATCTTTGTTTATTCTCAGTAACCAACATACATAGAACTACCAAGAAAACATAAGAAAGAAAGAAACAAACAAAGACATACGATCTAACAAAATGAACATACAAAAGAAAAGAGGAACAAGAAGTGGTAATTCGTCCGCTTTGATATTATTGCTGTTATCAACGCCCACTTTATCGTTTTATGTGTCATCAGTTTTGTTTTCTTGCTTATAAAACTTCCCGTAGATAAATAAACCTTCTGGTTACAAAAATTGAGAAACTGAACATTATGAGTATATTTCCAAACATCGAATATACTCGTGTTTAATACCGACTTATCTATTACTTAATGTTAGTAAGGTTTGAACGCCACAGAACTTTTGTAACCATTGCGATTATACTGAATCCTTATGTGTCATTTTATCTCAATAAAGTATAAAAAATAATCATATGAAAATAAACAAGATAATAATGTTAAAGAGGAAGTTGTTTATCTGTTTGATATGTTTGTTGTTATTGTATGTAATATAACGCAGTTCAAAATTTTGTTAATCTTTCAACCATGCTTTTATTTAAACAAAGTTTAGCTGTTGTAATTATTTGACTTTTATTACTCTATGATCAATTTAAAATATTAGATTAACGCATATTATGTAAACTCACTGTTATTTTTGAGATCGTGAATGCCTACGCAACTAATATTTTTATATTGGCAATATTCCAGCTATTACGAGAAGGATAAGATGGTCTTATAAGCTTTTGTAGGTATTACACGAAATTAAATAGTTAATCCTGTGAAAGGGGACAACATTTCAAATTCTAAGCTAGACAGTAATGTTTGCCTTGTGTCAAAGGTTATCTCTTGTCAAGTTTGGTCGAAATCGGTGTAGAAGCCTTAAAAAAAGAAAAAAAAAAAACCACAACCCCCCCCCCCACACACACACGCGCACACACACACACACACACACACACACACACACACACACACACACACTGAGTTGTCACACGAAAAAATGGATGGATTAAAGTGAAGACATTCCGAAAGCCACAGCAAACAGCACTCACAGAAAGACGCGATTTTATTTAAGGCAAGCTGAATAGTTATTTAGTAGAGCATTATTCTGCACTGGGTTTTGTGCAGAACTTGTTAAGTCTACGTTTATGGCGTGCGTCCTGACTCTCTAAAGCCAAATAACCATAATGATGCAGAAACGTTTTCTATCCAATGTAACAAACACTGCCCAAGGACGCTTCCTCCTGCAGTGCTAGTAGGTGTAATTATATCAGCAGGTTTAATTATGTCTATTTTCAATAAATAGCAACAGTCATTTCCCTGCTTACTTACTGTAGTTTAGTACGCACACAAAATCCGGCGCTGATGAACTTCCACTAAAAATGTACACATAAAACAACACTTCATAAAACATATGACCTTCTGGATGTGAAAACTTACTTGAAATACATCTCTCGGTGGCTTACTCTTCACTATCTCTTACACTTTTATTTAATCCGTTCTCATATCTCTTCATTCTTATCGATAACTGGCTACTGAAGATATGCCATACGTTGACGCCAAATTGTGTTTTAGTCTCATAGTTTCCAAATTTGTATTTCTTTTATTTATTTGGCAGCAACGCTACCTTCCTTTTTTTTTTTTTTTTTTTTTTTCCGCACATCCAATTTACTACATTTATTATTTTTCTCACCTACGGACATCTTCTGACCTGCTTGATTTTCCTAATGAATTAATTTCTCAGAAACTATTGACCTCATTAAATATATGCGTAAGCTTTCACGGCCGGTGTCCATGGTTTTAAAATTTAAAATTTTCGGTCTGTTTTGCCGTGGTCTGTAGGTTAAAATATGTTTAGTTAAAATATTCTTTCCGAGTTAGCGACGTGAGTGCAGTGCCTCTGAAGATGTCCCCCACAGACAGGGACGAAACGTTAAGTAGAAATATTTTAACTAAACATATTTTAACCTACACACCACGGCAAAACAGCCCGAAAATTTTAAATTTTAAAACTATTGACCTCATTGTTTGAAGGGATCATCAATAGAGCTAGGAGAAACAAAAATATCGATGTAGCTTAATAAATCAACAACAACAACAATAATAATAATAATAATAATAATAATACATTAAAATTAAATTGAAGAACTTAAAATATCTCCAAGTACCTATTGTCATTATTTATTCAAAATCCTAGGCAGTTACCATCATCTTCCTTGAAAGAGCATGGAGAGATTTCATACACATATTGGCGGGCTAGCCTATAAAATGCTAAAGGAACACTACAGCACAGTACAGAGAAACAAATATGAAATCTTACAAAATAACTGTACTCGCGACTTGCACTTTAATACATTCATTGCAATTTATTATCTGTTCATTAAACATGGATGAACAGAAAGAGTATAATGATGTGGTAATAGTGATAACAGGTCGTCTCCTTAGCGCGGTGGTAGCGCAGCTACCTACCAAGCGGGAGACCTGGGTTCGATCCCCAGTACCGGCGTGGGGATTTTTCCACCGCTGGGAGACCTGGACCGGGGTGCACTCAGCCTCGTGAGGTCCCTGGGGGGCCAATTGAGGAGCTACTTGATGGAAAAGTAGCGGCTCCAGGTCGTGAGGACCGCATTAACCGGCCGGGAGGGGCTCGAGGCGCTGACCACGTCTCACCCTCCAATACTGCACCCCATCCATGACGTCTGTAGTGGACCGAGATGGGGGACGCAGCGGCCGGGCGGTAGGCCAAAGCTCCCCGTGAGCTGTCGTGCCATGGAGTTATGTTAATAGTGATAACAATAGTATTATTATTATTATTTTCGTTTCGTAGTCGTCTTACGTAGGCCTGACACCTTCTAGGATTTACAAGCGGATGCCTAGAGGGATCAGAAGCGTGGCGGGAAGTCAACGGTATAACGTAACCACAGAATAAAAAGTCTGGAGCGAGTGGTGGGCCCATAGCCAGGCATGAGCGTGAGGAGGTGGATTATATGAAATTAAAACGAAATAGATGATAGGAAAAGTGATGATGGAGCAATTGGTGGAATGAATGGCGGGGAAAACCGGAGGACCCGGAGAAAATCCACACAGACGCCGTTTCGTCCACCGCAAATCCCACACCAGGACATCTAGGAGGGAGGCGAGCGGTCAAACCACTGTCACGATGGCGCCGCCCATAATAATAATAAATAATAATAATAATAATAATGATAATAATAATAATTTGCGTACATTACAAGGAAGCTTGCTATTTCTAGGGTCTTTAGAGTCGCCTTCCAGTCGGCATTTTGTCCTGCGGTTCCTTTAAATGCCAATAAATATACTTACACCGGAGCCATCGCATTTAAGCACACTTAAATGACAATATCCAACATCAGGACCAAAACTGTACCCTTGAGTGCAGAAAGGCAACGCGGGCTGCGCCGTGGTCGAGTGATTAGACCACTTCCTCTTACCTAGACTCTCTTGGGTTCGATCCCAAGCGACCGATCTGAGATTTGTGGTGGACAGAGCGGCGCAGGGGCGAGTTTTCTCCGGATTCCCCGGTTTCCCCTGCCATCGCATTATACCGGTGCTCCATCTCCATTCCATGTATCACCAGTGTCATCGCCTGTGGTGCCGTGAGTAGTAAAAGCGGGCGTTAAACAAAAAAAAGCATCGTCCAACTACTGAAGCGCTCAGCCCTTGATTTGTCGTTTCACATTACATATTTTCGTTTAGGACTGCTCTTGTATTATATTTTTGGGGGACAGGTTAATAAAGTAAAAACAGTCCATTAAATACAGTTTTATTGAATAGGGTTTGGTTTACATGAAGAATGCACATATTTTCCATTTCCTTTTATTGCTCAATTTTCTGAAAGCTTCTTTGTGCTTGAGTAATTATTAACAGTATTATTGCTAATAGTGAATATTTTGTTTTCAATTACAGCGTAATTCAAATGAATACAGATATCCTTATTTTCATTTTCGTTTATTATCAAACCTGTGGCTTAATATTAGTTCAAACTATTAAGATAAATAACATAGTGTTTAAGCTGTTTTCATTATTTTCCAACAATTTCGAACTTGTAGGGAGACTGTAATTTGGAATTCAAGGGTAATTTTACTGTTGATATTTGGTGAAACATAACAATCACAGATGCCTTTTTACAAATGAAAGCTTAGCCCATTTTGCAAGCAATCCATTTCTACACCTTAGCAAGTTAGAAGTTATACATTTGCGACCACCATTTGTGTAGTTCTACATCAAGAGCCTTGTTTACTCGGCTGATGGAAGTTATTTTAGAAGCATTAATTACGTCTAGTTTATACACTTTACAACTCGATTAGTTTTTTCACACTGCCCATTTATTTTAGGCGATGCGCCGACTTACGGGGAGTCAGGCACTTTTTGCCTCCGTAACTTTCAAAACAAGGGGCATCGCTCCTTCAACAATTTTCCTGAAGGGGCCTGGGCCCCCAAAATTCCAAGGTAAATCTAAATAAGAATACATTTTAAAAAATCAACAGACTGCATTGAGTTGCAAGGATTAACTATCTCAAATACACAGTTCAACTTAAAAAAAAAAATACTTGACGGAACCTAGGTTTTACTATCATCGTAATCACGTGTAATTAATTTTGTGTTGACATAAATCCGTACTTTAAAACCTGTTATAGAAGAATGTTTTACAGCTTTAATATCTGCTATCAATTCACGAAGGTGTGATGCAAAATACATTTTCTTAAGCTTAACGTCCTATAACCTGGTTGGTCATATCCGACGATGAAATGGAATTGGTGAAATGATGCGCAAATGAGCTCGGGGTCCATGAGCTTAAAGCCACTCGACATTCGACTTCTCAGGATAAAGAAAAACCCCGAAAAATTCTTATCCGAGTAAATCACTCTAAGCGAGATTCGAGCTCGCGATCTGTTGAATGTGAGATAGATACACTACCACCACACTACTCAGGAGGGCCAATTAATTTCGTTTGTGCTGAGAAATCACGTTTCAACCATTTTTCCGATTCACGCCAAAGTAGTACAAGTTTTAAAATTAGTTTTACTTTCTCTATACATGCATATACAGAGTGTTAATAAACTATATCGAAATATTTTCACAGAATATGTAGATTACTTAAATGAGCAATTTGAGTTAGGAGACTTATTGAAATTTCGAAGTAATGGTTATAAGTTTCCGAAGTGCCAGTACGCCACTGGCTAATTTATCAGCCATTCGAGAGCATAACACGAAAAACGAAGGGACATGTTACAGCGTACCTCTCTAGCGTAGTGGTTATGTTACTTGGCTTTTTCAGTGAAAGAAAGTTTCCGAGTTAGGGTCTCGTTCACCTCGAATTTTTTTTTCTGTTTCTTTTTACGTTTTTCTTTATTTCTTTATGTTTTTGCAGTTTCAGTCTTAGATTCTAAATTCTTATTTAGTGTTTGATTCACCGTAAATGAGGTACATGTCTGCAAGTTCAGAGAAGGTGTACATGTTCTCCGTGTTGCCTTACAGACAATCTTCGGCATACTGACCTCAGTAAGGAAGTGATAACAACGTTAATGCACTGGCCAATTAGAATCGCGGCACTTCGTCTGGAATGAAAGAAATAATAATAAAAAAAATCATTTACTCTATGACAGGAATCGAACTCATGACCATTAGGATAGCAACTTCCCGCGTCACGCATTAAGCCACTAGAGCAGTTGGGGAAAAAAAAAGAAAAACGTCTCCACGGTAGGTTACATAACTCAAGAACGTAGCTAATGAATGCTCAGTGTCGTACTGTCAAGTGACTAGTTCGAGATTTTACAGATTTTTGCGACATTAAATCTTGAGAACGCTAGTTACGAGATGCTAAAAATCGATATTTCTATACTCGAGCAGCAGTTTTAAAAACATTCTAAGCCATTTTATCAACCTGCTTTGCTATAAATCGCACCTGATACCCACTCGTTTAACGCTATATAGCTGCGTTATGTTTATCCGGGGATCATGAATCGCCGATCTCAAATTACTTATATCAGTCACGTGCACAATCTCGCAAATTATTTCGACGTAGTTCATTAACACCCTGTATAGTGTATAGAGAAAGCATTGCATTCCAACCAAAAATTCGATATTAAAATTTCGCCGGATATGCACGTTCTAGGGTCCTCCGAGTCTAAAAAAAAAACATTTTTAGAAAAAAGTGCGTGTATGCGCGCAATTTTGTGTGTGTGTGTGTGTGTGTGTGTGTCTAAACACGATAACTAAAAAATGAAAAGTCAATAAAATATCAAACTTGGTATCTAAATTTAGTATCTTCCAAGGATGCGACACGAACATTTTGAGGAAAATTGCCACCCGAAACTAACCTTTATATGGGAAAATTTTATTTTTTTTAATTTTATTTTATATTTTTTTAATATTTTTTTTTATTATTATTTTATTATGGCTCTAACGATTTTGATTAAAATGCCGTTTATTAAAGATATTTGCATGACAAATAAAATGTATATCTTGAATTTTCTGGGAATAGCCTCTAATAAATGCCTTTTATATAATATTTTTATTTCTGATGTAAATATCCTTGATGCGTTACTTTAATCAAAATCGTTAACCATTTTTGAGAAAAACATCAAAATTTCTTCCATGTAAAGGGTAGTTTATGGTTGGGGAATTTTCTTGAAATATTCGTGCCGCATCCTTGGAAGATACTAAATATAAATACCAAGTTTGGTATTTTACGGTCGTGTAGTTATTGAATTATGCTGTCCATAGACATAGACACACACATAAACCTTTTTCTAAAAATGCTTTTTTCGGACTCAGGGGACCTCAAAACATATTTCCGAAAAAATCTTGACATCGAATTTTTGGTAGAATACAATACCTTCTCTATCTACTATGTGCATTGTACATACGTGCTAGAGAAAGTAAAAATAGCTCCAAACCTTGGAAGATTCTATCAATTTTAATGAGCAGATATCACGATAGATACGTTAACTAATACACTGTTCTTGTGAAATGTACAAATAATATTTACACATTATATACTGTACCATTTCATTTCTCATTGAAAATGCAGTTGTCCTTTAAATTTTATAGTATGCAACAGTAGTCGTTTAAAATAACTATTTATGCCAACGATATCTATCGAATGTAGTACTGACACATTTATTCACTCTGGTCTTCAATAAAGCTGTTACGTCTGGATAGATCAATTGTCAATATTATTTATGGGCTATTAACTTCTATTTGATGCGAGAGCTTACGAAAACAATTGAGATGACCAAAAACTGCTATTTAAAATGTATTTATTTTTATGTATACAGGCAATGTTCCACCGAGGCAATCAATGTGATAAATTGAAGCCGAAATGTCGCGCATTTAAAGTCGTCCAATGCACATAGGGATAGAGAAGTATTGTATTCCACCCAAAAATTCGACACCGAGATTTCACCGGAAATATATGTTTTAGGGTCCCCTGTATCCAAAAAAAAAAAAAAAAAAAGCATTTTCACAAAAAGGTCCGCGCGTGAGTGAGTGAGTGTGTGTGTGTGTGTGTGTGTGTGTGTGTGTGTGTGTGTGTGTGTCTGTGAACACGATAACTCAAAAACGATGAGTCGGTAACATACCAAACTTGGTATTTAAGTTTAGTATTTTCCAGGGATGCGACACGAAGATTTTGAGAAAAATCCCCCCACCCCCAACTACACTTTACATGGAACTTTTTTCGAAAATTTTGATTTTCTCAAAAATGGTTCTAACGATTTTGATTAAAATATCATATATTAAAGTCATTTACCTGACAAATAAAATGTATATCTTGAAATTTCTGGGAATAGCCTCTGAAGAGTAGTTTATTCTGGATGAATTTTACGGAATTTTGAATAACTGCTAAACCTTAAGAGATGGACAAAAACTTACTACACAAAAAATGTAGAGCACGTCAAAACACACAATTTATGTTATATCCATTTTTTTCGTGGAGTTCATTGTTTTTGAGACGTTCCTTGTTTTTGTTTCTGCTATAAAAAACTTATACTTTTCTCATACAGGAATTTGTCAACTGCTGTCCATACAAACAAAGGAACTTCAGTGACATGGCAATCAGCTTTTTGACTATCACTTTAACCTATGGTACTCCCTTATTTGGCTTCTATTTACAAGGAAGCAAGTAATAAGACTATTTCTGCTATTTTTTCTGATTAGCATGAAGTAAATAGAAGTATAAGCTTTTTAAGAATAATTTGTTGCAGAGATGTAGAGAAAGTCATGCGAATGGAACACATCAGATTTTTTTTTTTTGTGTATAGCCCCCTTTAACTTCAATGGTCATATCGGGGGCTTTGACTTCTGAAACTATACGTTCAGAACATTATAAACTTTAAATAAACTTTATACTACTAAACACACGCACATTTACTCTCACATTCATACTTCCAGACTCTATGGGGGATAGGGAATAATTCTGGTTAAGGAAAAATTCCCCGCCCCAACCGGGAATCGAACCCGGGACCTCCGGGTGAGAAGTCAGTTCACTGACCACTCAACCTCCAGTTTTGTTTAAAGATTCCGCAAAAAACAAACTATGGATAAAACGAATGCCTGAATGAATAGTAGGAATAAGGAATTTATTTTCAGTGGAGCTCGACTTATAGGATCTCCACATTTGCTGTTCAACACGATTTTCAGAGATGTCAGAAATTCACACATACGTGTGTAAACTTAATTTCCAGCCTTGCACCGTAAATACATCCATATAACAAAACCAGGTCTTAGCAATCTATCTCGATTTCACCTCTGAATAGCAAACTATGGTGAGATGTTCTACAACGTAACATTTCTATATCAAAGCTCCTTTACATAGATTACGTTTCTAAACATTGAGTTTTAACCAAGTGTTTTCAATATTTTGTCACATTTTACTCTACCACAATTTGTTTTAATTTAATCTAAATATCTTCAATAGAAATCCTTAGAGAAAACAATCTTGTGTTCCATTCACATAACATTCTCTAGCTCTTCCAAATATAAACTATTCGTACAAAAGATTATTATTTTATCTACATCATACTAATCGAGATAAACATTAAAAGAATTGGTTTTATTACTTGCTTCATTGTAAGTAGAAGAGAAATAAAGGAATACATCATGCTAAAGCGATAGTCAAATCTTTTAAAAGCTAATCACTATGAACAATTGAGGTTTGAATATATATCCTAGAGTAATGGTATACCACAAGAAGTGTGTAAAACATAATTTCACTGTACACCATCCATACCTAATAACTGCCACTTTTTCGCATTCATCACATATTCCTTTCAAATTCTTAAAGCAATAATCCGTTGTGTTTTGGAAATATTTTTTTACTTTCTCCATACGCACTATGTACATAGTGTATAGAGAAAGTATTGCACTCCACAAAAAAATTCGATACCGAGATTTCACCGGAAATATATGTTTTAGGGTCCCCAATATCCAAAAAAAGCATTTTCACAAAAAGGTCCGTGTGTGTGTGTGTGTGTCCGTGTGTCAAAAACGAAAAGTAGGTAAAATACCAAACTTGGTATTTAAGTTTAGTATCTTCCAGGGATGCGACACGAAGATTTTGAGAAAAATCCCTCCACCCCCAACTACCCTTTACATGGAATTTTTTTCGAAAATTTTGATTTTCTCAAAAGTGGCTCTAACAATTTTGATTAAAGTTTCGTATATTAAACACATTTACCTGACAAATAAAATGTATATCTTGAATTTTCTGGGAATAGCCTCAGAAGAGTGGTTTATTCAGGATGAATTTTACTAAATTTTGAATAGCTGCTAAACCGTAAGAGATGGACAAAAAATTACTACACAAAAGATGTAGAGCACATTAAAACACACAATTTATGTTATATACATTTTTTTCGTGGAGTTCGTCGTTTTTGTGACATTCCTTATTTTTGGTTTCTGCTATGAAAAACGTATACTTTTCTCATACAGGAACTTGTCAACTCCTATCCATATAGACAAAGGAACTTCATTGACATAGCAACCAGCTTTTGACTATCACTTTAACCTATGATTGTCCCTTATTTCGCTTCTACTTACAAGGGAGCGAGTAATTAGACTATTTCTACTATTTGTTTCTGATTAGCATAAAGTAAATAGAAATATAAGCTTTTTAAGAATTATTTGTTGCAGGGATATGGAGAAAGTCATGTGAATGGCACACATCAGATTTTTTTAATAATAGTCCAGTCAGCAGCCAACGTACTGGAAAGACTATCTGATGAATGGAAAAAGTGGCAGTTATTAGGTGCGGATGTTGTGCAATGAAATTATATGTTACACACTTTTTTGTGGGATACCATTACTGTAAGGCATATGTTCAGGAATAATAACCGCATTTGAGATGCAGTACTCCCGAGAAGCTTCAATTAAGGCAAGAAATGTGATTTCTTCTCACAATAAACCAGCATCTTATTAATATGTACATAACTCGTGAAGTAATCGCAGTCGCGTTATAAAAGAGTATATAAGCACTCGTTTTGACATTACAAACATGTTGAAAGAAACAAATTCACATTTGTACCTGCTCCATTTGAATGTTTGCTTGTCAATTCCGTCCAGAAAAATTTCAAATCGGGTATTTCAAGGTACCGTTATTCATTGCAACTTCTACCAGTTCATATGTGGAAACTGGTTCAGTTATTTTTCGCCCACTTGTATGCAAACAGTTGGCGTAACTGTAAAAGGTCATCCTTGGGTTAAAACATGACTCACCTGGCAAGGCTGTTTCAAAGACAGACGAAACACTTTCTCCTACCGCATGTGTAGGTGATAGCTGTATGTCTGCACACGCTTGGTGAAAATCCAACTTGGGATACAGAGTGTGACCTGACCAAGGTGATCCGGCATTTGCATAACGATGTGGTTTACATTCTCAAGTATTTTCTTCTTCAGCGAATGATATGAAGTGATGATGATGATGATGATGATTTCCTTTAATTCCTAGGTGGAACATAGGGCCGCAACAAATCTTCGCCATCGAACTCTATTCCTTGAGAAGACTTGTATTTCCTTCCATGATTTATTCATTTCTCTCAATTCCGCTTCAATTTCGTTACGCTCAGTTTTCCAATCCTCCTTTCTCCCTGTGGCTTCCATTCCAATACCTGTCTAACTATATTTCCACGATCCTTTCTCAGTATATTCCAATCCATGCCCATTTACGCTTCTTTATTTCTCTACGGCAGACATCTTCGGCCTCGCCGCTGCCACCGAAGATGTTTGCCGTAGTCGCAGACGAAACGTCTGGGAAGAATAAGGAGCCCAGTAGACCACGGCCCACAAGCCCGGATTATACTCCAGCCAGTATGGACAACAAACTGTTAATTTTGTAGGAAAAAAAATATATAAAATAATTTTTGAACCATATATTGTTGTAATTTAACTAAAAAAATTAATTCTTGTTGGAACACCAATAATTATAGTAGCTCCTGTGAAGTGGATAATAAAACTTTAACCTTAAATAATTCTATTATATCATAAATAATGATAATTACTTAGAAACCAATAATGTTCATTTGATGTTGCTATCTAACCGTGGATGCTAGCACAGCCTTTACCAAATCTTTTAATAACATTCACTAAATCTAAACTAATATAATTGCAGGTCACCTTTTAATGACACTTTTAGGAAATACTGGCGGAACAATAATAATCTATCTTCTACCTTTACTTATTATCATACAAATTCTTCTTTTAACCTTAGAATCTGCAGTAGCTATTATTCAATCATATGTTTTTTCAGTTTTAAGAATACTATATTCCAAAGAAGTCAATTCAACTACCAAAACCTCCAATTGAAATGAGTATAACTATAAAGAAAATTACAATGAAAGCGTGAGCGGTTACAAGAACGTAGTAAATTTGGTCATCTCCAATATTAAAGATCCAGGTTGTACTAATTTAGTTCGAATTAAAATTCTTAAAGATGTTCCTGATATATCTGCTCATGCACCAAAGATAAAATATAATATTCCGATATCTTTATGATTTGTTGAGGATAATAGATAATGTGTATTCGTGATTTAATTTTGTCGAAGCAAAGCTTCCAACTTCACGACTGAAAAAAACATCTTCTTCCTAATACGAAAGTGAGTGTTTTATCAGCTATGTGCTTTTCCTGAATATTTCGCCAAGGAATACATGTTCTTTTTAATGACCTCGAATTCATTATGGAAGTTCTGGCCATTATATCAGTGTAAGTGGTTGGCGCTTTCATGGATTCTATCAAACTTCGTCTGAAAGCAGTACTTCTCCACACCTGAAACATCTGTTTCAATTGCTCATTTAGTAACATGAAAGAGACATATGTATCTGGACCTTAAATTGCGTATCCAATATAATGAAATACAAATGGCATATAGATATGTGGAGATCTCAAGGTTATTGCAATTCTGCTCGGCTTGCAGCCCGAGTTGCTGATTTATATGCGCGTGGGACAGCAGAGACATAAAATAACGGTATTCTGGGAAAAATGGCCTGCTGGAAAAAAATTGTTGCCAGGAGAGAAGAATGTGGTAAAAACACCACTTGTTGACCCAAAAGATGTACATTTACCTGAGCTGTATATTAACAAAACCTTCCTGGAAGATGAACAAAACATCACAATGATTCATGTTTTTGCACGATACGTTCCCAAGAATCAGTAAAGCAAAACGGAAGGAATATTTGCAAGACCGAAAATTACGGCATTAATGATGAACATTTTCTTGATTTATCGAATGGTGTTGCAAAAATGGCATGGCTGTCTTTCACGTGTTCGCAAGAACCTTTTAGGCAAAATAAGGAAGAGAACTAACGCGATATTACACAGTTACTAGTGAGATCATACCAACGTATGGGGTTTAACTGTCGCTTAAAATACATTTCTTGAACCACCACATCTTCCCAGATAACTTTGATGTCGTTGGTCAAGGGCATGAAGAACGATTTCACCAGGACGTTTCTCAAACGAAAAAGCTTATCAAGACAATTTGGAGCGTTGCATTGTTGTCCGACTAATGTGGACCTTACGAAGACGTTCCTAAGGGGAATTATTAGTTTCAGTTCTGTTATTTCACTTATCCTTACCCTTATCATGTTCATTTCTTTGATTAATTTGTGTACTCACACATATTTTTAGTTCTCCTTTTGCTAGATACATACATGAACTGCGTAAGCATTTACAGAAAGCATTATCACACGGGAACTAGGCCGATACGAAATTCCGAGATTAGATTTGGATACAAGGTCGAAATATCTTACAGAAACAGCTTGTTTTGTTTATGTGACACTTGTTTTGTTTATGTGACACTTGTTTTGTTTAGACCAGTGCAATTGACACTGTCCCTAATGATGAAAAAGTTTAACGCTTTGCCAATGCAAGTACGTACAATAGTTCAATTAGTAGAAGGAAGGGCCACCTATAATGGGTGCACAGAACCTCACATAGGCCTTTGTGCTTCAAACGTGACTGCTGGGACTAAGGGGAGACCCGAAGGACGACCAGATTCAGACCACGATGTGTCCTAGCAAGAACGAGGATCCTTAAAGTTCCCACATGACATCAGTCTTGACGCGGCTAGTGCTACCTTATCCACCTACAAATTGAGGGTGCTGGATATCTTTCCAAAGCGCAAAATCCACCGTCCTACCGCAGTATACCAATCATCGTCGCTTGGTCCTACAGCTCTGAAATAGATGAAAGAAAATGATGGGGACAGAATCGAAGGGGGACCACCCCACCATTTGCTTACCCACCCGAGGAAACTAAGGAAAAGCCCATCAGAATTGTTGTCCCGGCGGAAATCGAGCCCGGAACCACCCGAATGCGTGCGGAGTCATCTCGCTCGGTTAGCATGAGTATCTAGTAGGCCAATGTTTGTTTCCACAAAACAGTCAAAAGAAAAGAAAACCAAGTTAAGGTAGTGAAAGCTGCTGCCAAGAGGTAGAACTTAAAATCATACATTAAATTTAATCAACTGCCTAGTTTGGCTGCGAAGTAGCTAAATTGATGTTACTCGCCATATAGAGGTATAAATTTGGGAATAGCTTATAATTACAGAGGTAAGCACAAGGATGCCGAATGAAGGTCAACACAAACATTCTCTCCACAAAACTTTACAGACTGTTGAACCTCAGATTGACTTTGCATTTATAACCATTTACGTAAATCTACATCACTGAAAGCAAAAGTTAAAAACGGAATGCCAAATGAAATAGTAAACATTTCAACAATTTGTCCTCATAAAAACCGTACAGATGGAGGTCGCGTTGTAGTTCAAGGTTTGTAAGCCTGTGATAGGTCACTAGTTTATTAGCTAAAGAACAGAACAGCCTCTTAAAACGTGAGCCTATGAGGCTATTTTCATTGATTTCTCTTATATTAAGCCTTATTTAGCAGTGTCCTTTCAAGTAATGTAGTTTTATTTTCTCTGCACGTACTATGTGTATAGTGTATAGAGAAGGTATTGTATTGCACCCAAAAATTCGATTCCGAGATTTCACCGGAAATACATGTTTTGAGACCCCCGAATAAAAAAGCATTTTTAGAAAAAGGTCCATGTGTGTGTGTGTGTGTGTGTGTGTCCGTGGGCACAAGAAAATCCCCCACCACCGAACTACTCTTTACATGGAACATTTTTCGAACATGTTGATTTTCTTAAAAATGCCTCTTAACGATTTTGATTAAAATACCGTATATAAGATATTTTTATGACAAACGAAATGTATATCTTGGCTTTTCTGGGAATAGTCTCTGAAAATCTCTTCATTCTGGATGATAAGTAACTGGCAAACCGTAAGAGATCTACAAAAACGTACTACACAAAAATGTAGATCCCATTAAAATACACAATTTGTTATACTTTTTTTTTTTTTTTTTTTTTTTTTTTTTTTTTTGTAGCCTTAACTGTTTTCGAGATATTATTTTCAATTTTGGCCACTTAAACTTTTCTCAAACGGGAAGACACATTTCTTCTCGTTACTCGTTTTACTCCTGGAAAGCAAAGAGATTGGAACTTCAATTGTTTCACATAGCGACTGGCTTTTAAAGCACTAGATATCGCTTTAGCCTGTGCATTTTATTTCCCTTCTACTTACAAGGTGCTAATAAGTCTAATTCTGCGTATGTTTATCTTGATTAGCATGATGTAGATAACAGATTAATCTTTTGAATAAAATGTGTGTTTGTCGAACAGCTAGAGGACATCATGTGAATAGAACAAATTCGATTTTTTCCCTTCTACTTACAAGAGACCAAGCAATGAGGACAATTTCTGCTAATGTTTATCTCGATTAGCATGATGTAGATAGTAGAATAAGCTTTTTAACAATAATTTGTTACAGAGATGTACAGAAATGTGATTTTAACACATCAGATTTCCCCCCTCCTGATTAGGATATTATTGGATCTAGTATATTATCAGAAACATACTGTAAAATCAAGCTATTGCGGTGGCTATTAATGATAATTTAACATTCACTGTTCCAATGCTAACTTCAAAGAACTTGTGTTCCATTCACATGACTTTCTCATGCTGTTCCGCAAATAAACTTTTCCTACAAAAGATTTTTTCTTTTATCTACGATTATACGATTAATCGAGATAACTAATAGCAGAATTGGTCTTTTTACTTGCTTCTTTGGAAGTAGAAGGGAAATAAGGAATGTACTAGGCTAAAGCGATAGTCAAATCTTTTAAATGCCGGTCGCTATAAGAAACAATTGAAATACGATTCTCTTTGCAAGCCAGGAGTCAAACAAAAGAGAGACGAAAAGAAAGATGGCTTCCCGTTTGAGAAACGATTAAGTAGTTTAAAATTGAAATGCATAACACGGAATATCTCAGAAATGGCTAACTCTACAGAAAAGAAATGTATATGACATAAATTATGCATTTTAACGAGATTACACTTTTTTGTGTGGTAGGCTTTTTGTCTATCTCAGTTTACCAGTTTATCAGCTTATATATATCGGCTATTTACGGTGAAATCTCGGTATAGACTTTTTGGAATTATGAATACATCTGCTCTATTTACATTGTACATTGCACATTCGTGCAAGAGAAAATAAGAGCTTATCAATCTGCATTTAGCCATTAGCAAGCAGTAGAAACTTGTTTGACTGAAGAAACAGTGATAAACGTGAATATAATTGATTTTACATAAATATTCTTGTTACTGGTTTAACGAAAAATAGCAGATGTGAGGTATTAGTTTCATTTGTGCTTGGTTTGATACAAATGGCGGGAAAGATAATGGTAGAATTGAGATTTACAATTTGCCTTCGACTTGCTTCTAATCAAACTTCTTTTCTTCTCCTTTTTATTTCACCTTTCCAACCGATTGGTTACCTTTAGGAAGAAATCGTTCTGATGTGTTCCATTCACATGACTTTCTAACTGTTCCACCAACAAATTTTCCTTACAAAAACGTATTCTTTTATCATCATGCAAATCGAGATAAACATTAGTAAAATGGTCCTATTATTTGTTTTCTTGTAAGTAGAGGGGAGATAAGGGAGCATACTAGGCTAAATCTTTTAAAAGCTATCACTATGTAAAACAATTATTGAAATTCGGTTCTTTTACCATTACCGGGAGTGAAACAAAAGAGATGAAACGAAAGTAGACTTTCCGCTTGAGTAAAGTTTAAGTAGTTTAAAACTGAAACCAATAACAACGAATATCTCGAACGGTTAACTCCACAAAAAAGTATACGACATAAGCTGTGTGTATTAATTCAGTTTTTTGTGTAGCAAGCTCTTGTCTTATCTCTTACGGTTTCCAGTGGTATAAAAGTCATCAAAATGAAGAGATCTTCAGAGGCTATTCCCAGAAAATCCAAGACATAGATTTCGTTTGCCATAAAAATATTTTAAACATATGGCATTTTAATCAAAATCGTTAGACCCATTTTTGAGAAAATCAAAATATTCTAAAAATTTTCCATGTAAAGGGTAATGTTCCATTTAAAGGGTAGTTTGGGGGGGGGGGGTTCTTGAAAATCTTGGTGTCGTATCCTTGGAAGATACTGAATTTAAATGCCAAGTTTAGTATTTAACCGGCTTTTCGTTTTTAAGCTATGCTGTCCACCGGAAAAACACATATGCACGGACATGTATAAAAAAAGTTCTTATTTTGGATTCAGGGGGTCTCAAAACATTTATTTCCGGTTAAATCTGGGTATAGAATTTTTGGGTGGAATATAATTACCTTCTCTTGTACAAACGTTACAGAGAAAGTATACTAAAAATATCTGATATGTTCCATTCACATGACTTTCTCTACATCTCTGCAATAAGTTATTGCTAAAAGCTTATTCTTCTTTTTGCTTGATACTAGTCGAGAAAAAAATAGCAGAAATTGTCTTATTATTTGCTTTCTTGTAAGTAGAACGAAAGGAGTATCACAGTTTAAAGCAATAGTAAAATCTTTTAAACGCTGCTTGCTATGTAATTGAAGTACCTTTGTTTGTATGTATGGACAGGAGTTGACAAATTCCTGTATGAGAAAAGTATAAAGTATTTTAAAGCTGAAACTAATAACAAGGAATATCAAAAAAATGGCCAACCCTAAGAAATATATATAACATATAACATAAATTGTGCGTTTTAACGAGATCTGCATTTTTTGTTGCATAAGTTTTTGTCTCTCTCTTACGGTTAACTAGGTATGCAAAATTCCACAAAATTCATCCAGAATAAACATGTATTCAGAGGCTATTCCCAGAAAATTTAAGATATACATTTTATTTGTCATGTAAATATCTTAAATATAAGAAATTTTAATCAAAATCATTAGAACCAGTTTTGAGAAAATCAAAATTTTCGAAAAATGTTCCATGTAAAGGATAGTTGAAGAAGGGGGGATTATTTTGAAAAGTTTCGTTTGGTATTTAACGGTCTTTTTGAGCTATGCTGCCCACAGCAAAAACACATACGCGCCGACCTCTAAAAATTATTTTGGATTCAGGGGGCCTCATAACATGTATTTCCGGTGAAATATCGATATAGACCTTTTGGGTGGAATAAAATTTCCTGCTCTTGTACAAACGTGATAGAGAAGGTTTACTAAAAAAAAAAGACGTGTATCAAGATTTCACCCAAAATATAGTTGTTGAGATCTCCTGAAACTGATACATTAAGCATGTATTATGTACTTTTATGTAAATGGTATATTTCAAAACCTAAAGTGGGATAAATACTAAGCTGGCTGGCATTGTAACAGAAAGCTTTTCAGTTAGGTGAAGACATAAGTGTTCTTGGGTAAGTCTCCCCTCTCGTAAAGTAGCCATAGGGTGTGGGGAATGCTCCTTTTAACTAAGATATCGAGGGGAGCATATGTGGCTGGCGCCACAAGAGACGACTTTTGGGACATAAGAAGCCAAACGGTAGTGTGCGAAAATTCGGGCTTCTGTGTCCGTGCATAAAGGCCACACGTTAATGAATAAGATTATCAAGGAGGAGGGAGCGCTTAGATAATTTCAGATCTGATGCAGTTCTCGGACAAAAGTCGTCTCCCATAGGATTTGCTGTTTTTCTCAGGAAGTGATTCCCAATAAGACGACTCTCATCTCGGTTTAATCTTTTGCAAGGAAAATCTGTTTGTGGAACAGCTAGGGAAAGACATGTGAATGAAGCAAATCAGGTTTTTATAATAGTACGATCGGCATTACGGCTCTCAAGGTTTACGACCAGACAAAAAACTCTCCGATACCAACCATCACACTGAATAATTGGTTCTTCGTGTTATCCGATGAGGACATAAAGTACTGAAAAGCAGATGAGGTTTTATTGTTCCGTAATTTGTGTATGACAGACCTCCACTTCATAGCAGTGATTTCGTGACGTCCTTGACCACTGAGTAATTCAAAGCGGCCCAAGGTCGTATGTACGCAACAGCAAATTAGCCACGCTTCTTTCAAAATGTTAACTGATCAGCTGGAAGTCCGTCGAGCAATCCCAGCAGGTGTTTACTTCAACGCCTTTCATGGCAACTGTATAGCACTAAGACTACAAATTACTTCGTTTGAAACCATAAAAATAGATTGTAAATTTACGCACGTCGTACAATTCAGGATAGGATAAAAAAAAACGTAGAACGGATAAGATGCGTTATTTACCCAATTGCTTCACTACCACAAAATCATAAATAATTAATGCCACCGATTTCAATTGACTCTAAAACGACGTGCCACACATGTTTTATTTAGACCTATATATAATGGTAACTCCTTTTGTTCGATTGAATAAAGGTATACTTTAAAAGGAATAGTTTTGATTTACTTGTCTTGACTTACTTTTGAAAGAACTATTTTGGTCTAATCATTGCTTAAGAATATTGTTGCGAAATGACGCTTAATTGAAAATCCACAGCTTTCTTAAATATCTTTAATGCATATACGTTTTTAGCTCTTCTATCGGTGAAGGTGAGCTCTGGTGGCAGAAAGGGTCACAAATCTATTACGTGAATTTTATTGGTGTGCTATTCTCTTCGGGTTTTTGAACCTGCAGGTGCTATATACCACGCTTCATCTCACAAGATCTGACCACCAGCGTAAAGAACATGGATCACTGCTTCTGTACAACTTATGTTAGTTGGAGCTAAATTATTGTTTCCTTGTTTCAAGGCCAACCCTGTTATAATCAGTTTATTTATCAAACGGCAACACAAATACACATCATGGTAGTTCAGGTTATTAAGATATTTATTGTCATGGATTTCCAGAGCAGACAAAATGTGTACAAGCCTTACTTCTGAGGAGCGAAATACTTCATATGACAATGAAAGACAAAAACAATATTTTATCTACTATTATAATAATAATCATAATTTAATTTGTAGTTTCTAGGCAACAAAACCTATACTTCATATTCTAAGAAAACACAAAACATGCTATCAAAGCATAAAATACTGGTTCAACAAAACGTACAAAACACTTTACTGATGATCACTTGATTTTTATTTTTCTTGATAATAATATACATTAAAACAAAAAGCTTTCTCTCCCAATTAATAGTTATTGTAATACTACAACCATTACAAGTTGTAATTCTTACTAGCGGCATATTTTCTCTATTATTAGAAGTATTGTATTTGTATTTTATATTTTCCAAGCCTGCTGATTTCAGTAGTAAACTTAATGAAACCAATTGATCTCACCATGAAATACTCACTCCAAATATTTAAAACATTTCGACTTTTTATAAAAATACGCCAAATAAAGATCAGTATTTGCATCTGCTTCATTACTCCACACCAGTACTTTAAATTTCGTATAACTGTGTACATAAACTTGCCTTGACTTTTCTGGAAGTGTATTAATTAATTGGTGTATCTTGGACTGCTTTTAAAATTGTTCCTAATGAATAGTGAAAATCACCTTCTTCGCTCACTTTTACTTTAAATTCACATATGAAACTAACATAAAAATCTTATGAGTTCCATTCACATGACTTTCTCTACATCTCTGTAACAAATTATTGTTCAAAAGCTTATGCTTATATTTACTTCATGCTAATGGAGAAAAAATTAGCAGAAATATAGTCTTATTACTTGTTTCCTTGTAAGTAGAAGCGAAATAAGGGAGTACCATAGGTTAAAGTGATAGTCAAGAGCTGGTTGCTATGTGACTGAAGTTCCTTCGTTTGTATGGACAGCAGTTGACAAATTCCTATATGAGAAAAGTATTAAGTTTTTCAAAGCTGAAACCAAAAACAAGGAATATATCAAAGACGATCGAACTCCACGAAAAATATGTATGTTACATAAATTGTGTGTTTTAACGTGCTCTACATTTTTTGTGTGGTAAGTTTTTGTCCATCTCTTACGGTTTAGCAGTTATGCAAAATTCCGTAAAATTGATCCAGAATAAAGTAGTCTTCAGAGGCTACTCCCAGAAAATCCAAATTTATTTGTCAGGTAAATATCTTTAATACCATATTTTAATTCAAAATCGTTAGAGCCATTTTTAAGAACATAAACATTTTCGAAAATAGTTCGATGTAAAGGGTAGTTGGGGGTGGGGGATTTTATTGAAAATGTTCGTGTCGTATCCTTGGAAGATAGCAAATTTAAATGCCAAGTTTGGTACTCAACGGTCTTTTCGTTTTTGAGCTATCCTGTCCACAGACACGCACACACGGACCTTTTTCTAAAAATGCTTTTTACTTTCTCCATACGCACTATGTACATAGTGTATAGAGAAAGTATTGCATTCCACCAACAAATTCGATACCGAGATTTCACCGGAAATATATGTTTTAGGGTCCCCAATATCCAAAAAAAGCACTTTCACAAAAAGGTCCGTGTGTGTGTGTGACCGTGTGTCTGTGAACACGATAACTCAAAAACGAAAAGTAGGTAAAATACCAAACTTGGTATTTAAGTTTAGTATCTTCCAGGGATGCGACACGAAGATTTTGAGAAAAGTCCCCCCACCCCCAACTACCCTTTACATGGAACTTTTTTCGAAAATTTTGATTTTCTCAAAAATGGTTCTAACGGTTTTGATTAAAATTTAATATATTAAAGATATTTACCTGAATAATAAAATGTATATCTTGAATTTTCTGGGAATAGCCTCTGAAGAGTAGTTTATTCTAGATGAATTTTACTAAAATTTGAATAACTGCTAAACCGTAAGAGATGGACAAAAACTTACTACACAAAAGATGTAGAACACATTAAAACACACAATTTATGTTATATACATTTTTTTCGTGGAGTTCGTCGTATTTGTGACATTCCTTATTTTTGGTTTCTGGTATGAAAAACGTATACCTTTCTCATATTTTAACTTGTCAACTCCTATCCATATAGACAAAGGAACTTCATTGACATAGCAACCAGCTTTTGACTATCACTTTAACTTACGGTTTCCCTTATTTCGCTTCTACTTACAAGGAAGCGAGTAATTAGACTATTTCTACTATTTTTTTCTGATTAGCATAAAGTAAATAGAAGTATAAGCTTTTTAAGAATTATTTGTTGCATGGATATGGAGATAGTCATGTGAATGGTGCACATCAGATTCTTTTGGATTCAGCGGGACCCAAAACATGTATTTCTGGTGAAATCTGGGTATCGAAATTTTGGGTGGAATGCAATACCTTCTCTAAACACTGTACATAGTACATGTAGATAAAGTAAAAATTGCAGAATATAACAAAACCATTTGTTGATTTATCGTGTATTTCCCCCGCCCCTTCCAAAGCCAGAATTAGTCGTTCTCTAACCAGGCTAGGTTGCTTAGGCGCTTCATCTGAGACTGGCACAGTCAGGGGATCGGTTCCTCGGCCAACCTCCGTGATCCATCGGTTTTTTCGGAAGTTTTTACCAGGTCACTAGGCAAACGCTGAGGAGGTTTCTTCATTACCCCGTATTTCCTGTCCCTTCATTTAATCTTTACAACATGGCCCATAGACAACATTTTGCTGACTTCACACGGGGAAGAATCGTCGGGACCGGAAGAAGGACGAAGTGCTGTCCAGGAGTTTGGTATTGCTCACAGCATTATTGCATGGGAAGCCTTCCAAACCACACGCACTGCTGTCCCAAGGATGCCGGTCCCCCTGGCCGCTCGCCAAGGCGTCCCGCTTTGGTGCTTCGTAGCGTGGGTGTTGTAAAAGTAAGAAAACAGTAATAATACGGCAAAACAAGGTAAAAAGAAAAAGATAAATAAAAGTAGGGTATACAGTGCCGGAGTCCTGATCAGACTCCGGTACTGTATTTAAAAAAAAAAAAAAAAAAAGGAAAGTAGGTGGTCGACCACTGTCAACCACAGCAGCAGATGACAGCTTCATTGTTCAACTTGCAAGAAGGGATCCACATCAAAGACAGTTACAATTGCTACCACACTTAAAAGACACGCAATCTCACAGCGGCTACATAGGGGTGGTCTCTTTGCCCGACGTCCAGTACGTAGTGTTCCATTGACACCCAAAAGTCGGCGGCACCGTTTGCAATTGTTCTAGGGCATCAAAATTGGACCAACGAGAATGAGAGCAGATTCGGTCTGAGTAGTGATTCTCGATGTACCCTCCTCTGGACAGAGATGGGAACATGTAATACACCAAGGAACATCCTTGAAAGGGATCATTTTGGTGGTCCGGGTGTTATGGTATGAGGAGGCATAATGTTCCATGTGAGTACCGACCTCCAAATCTTTGAACTCGCTAGTGAACGTTATTGAGATACGGTAGTCTTTCACCATATGCATCTTTTCAGAGATGCAGTCGGCTCTGACTTCATTTTAGAGGTAATGCACGACCGCATCAAACAGCGCAGGTGGAAGATCTCTTGGAATGATAGAATAGTCGTCTTGTCCGTTCCTCCAATTTAAATCCCATTGAACACGTGTGGAATGCTTTGGAGAGAAGCATTGCAGTATGGCCACATGCACGAACGACGATCCAACAGTTGTCAACAGCGCTGGTGGAGGAAGAACCACGAGAACTCCTTACCAACCTTATGGCCAGCGTAGGAGTACGATGCAAAACATCCATTGTGGTCCGTGGTGGTTATACACCCTTTTAAGCACAAAGGCTTTATCTTTGTAAATTTAGCGGACCATAAATGGCGTAGTGACTTTAGTGTAGCTTACTTTCTTGAATAAAATGTCATTTCTGTTCGTCTCATTGCATATTTCGTTTAGTTGCCTACTTTAGCAACTATGATACAAGTTTCATCGAGCAGTGGCACAGCATGCGAATGTTACTTTCGTCCTTAGATTATGCACACCAGTATATTTTAGTCAAAAGAGTTACAGCCATTTTTGAGAAAATTACAATTGTCTAAAAGTTATAGAAACGATAGTTTGGGGAGTGAGATTTTCTTAAAAATTGTGTTACATACTTTTGAAGATGGAGAATTTCAACTTTTCATGTTTAAGTTATGCTGTTCATATGCGCACGCGCGCACACACGCATACAAATGGACCATTTCTATTTGCAGGGGGTGAGGGAGTTCAAGGAGCATCTAAATATATATTAACGGTGAAATCTCGACATATAATTTTTCTACTGTGTTGGTAAGCTTAAGTATTGTAAGAATAAAAGAGTTAAGCTTAAAGGTAAATTACGCACAAACTACATTTTTACCATAAGCTTAAAACACACCTTCAATAAATTAAACACTATAAAAAATACGATGACGTAATTTCGCCAACTAGCACTGCTGTTTTCGCAAGTTATATCGAAGAATTGCCTATCTTTCGCTTTACTGTTTTTGCTCTGGCTATTTAAGTTTCTCTAAATCGTTTCTCTGTTAATATAAGTGATTGTGATCAAAGAGAGTAACAGAAAAGAAAGGTATTGAATATGCGTAAAATAGAAAATTATACTGCAGAGAAATTAGCCTACTACAGTACAAATTACTTACCTTATCTCGGGTAGCGGTTTTAGGACATGCGCTATACGTTAATTTTCCTGTAAAAAAGAAAGAGAAGTGTTAGTTTCAAATTTTAAAATGTATTTGTAGTACTATCTACATTTATACGGTATTTCCGAATCTCCGTCCACTTCATGAGCTTCGTAGTTATGCACTGTGCTCCAGTAATGTAGTTAGTTGTATGTTACAGAGTTTAAAGGGTGGTATACATTTTAATCTGTTAATAGTTGTGGCTCTGTACATGTATTACCATGCTACTCAAAAGGTTAACATGGGCCTCTCATATAACGCACTGATTATTCTGGGAAATCGCCTACGTTTTACAGTGCACCAATAAGCGCGTCGTTTCAGCCAATAGAAATCACAAATGATAGAAAGACAGAGTACGCGTGGAGTAAAACACGTCTTATCGCAGCCTTTGAAGCCGACATGTTAACCTTTTGAGTAGCACGGTATGTAAAGGTGGTGGTGGTAGTAGTGGTGGAGTGGTGCTGGTTACCACTAATAATAATAATAATAACAATAATAATAATGTACATTAAGGAACAACTACAACTTAAAACATTAATAAATCAAAAACAAAAATTATGACTTGCAGGAAGAAAGGGAATAGTAACACAAAAATTAAACTAAATGGACAACTATTAGAAGAAACCGAAATATTTCAATATCTAGGAAGCAAAATAACAGCTGATGGAAGGAGCAAAACAGAAATAACCAGTAGAATACAACACGCAAAACTTGCTTTTAATAAAAAGTACCAGCTATTTACTGCAAACAATATTAGCCTTGAAACCAGGAAGAATTTATTACAAACATATGTATGGAGTATTATGTTATATGGATGTGAAACTTGGACAATTTTAAAAGCAGAAAGAAAGAGAATAGAAGCATTTGAAACATGGTGCTATAGGAAAATGCTAAAAATTAAATGGAGTGACAAAATTAAAAATGAAGAAGTATATGAAAGAGCAGAAGCGGAAAAACGAATTTGGAACCAAATTAAAAGAAGAAGAACAAAATTAATAGGGCATTTATTAAGACATCAGAGCACACTAAATATTATAATAGAAGGTATGATAGAAGGAAGAAGTGGCAAAGGAAGAGCAAGATCACAATATATAAAACAAAATATGGAAGATATGAAATGCAGTAAATATGAAGAACTCAAACGGAAAACAGAGAAAATCTGAATGGAGAGTCGCTGCAAACCAATCCAAGGATTGAAGACTCAACAAACAAAAAAATAATAATAATGTACTCCTATTATATGGATTATAGTTGCCCGCCTCGGTAATGTAGGGCTAGCGTATCTGCTTCACATTTAAGAGGTCGCGAGTTCGAATCTCACTTAGGGTGAATTAACTAGAAAAACATTTTTCGGGGTTTTCCCTTACCCTACGAAGAGGAATGTGGAGTAACTTTAAGATCCATGGACCCGATATCCTTTGAGTATCATTTCACAGATTTAATTAATCGTCCGATATGACCTACCAGGTTAAAGGACCTTAAGGTAAATAAAAAAAATATTATACTATCATACAAAGTTAATAGAAAACAATATGTCGATTAGATCGATGTAGGAACAATCAAAGCTTACTGCTGTACACCAAATCAATTGCCTCATACGAGGTAAATGTGTTTAATACCAGAACGCTTTTAAATAAAATAGCTGAAAGCGAAATAAGTAGTCTATGTAATGTAATGATAAAACAGTAGAAATATTTTACCATCCTTGATGAATTTCGGTTGCATATTTAAACCAAGTAAACGATTTGGGAACACTATGTATAGCACCACAAAAAAGTTGTGTTTCATTCACACGATCTTGATAACAAAGTATTGTTTTTATAGTGTTTAACGCCCGCTTTTACTACTATGGTACTGTAGACGATGACGCTGATGACCGGATGCACCGGTGGAATGCGATGGAGAACCCAGAGAAACCCGCCCTTGCATCGCATTGTCTACCACAAATTTCACATGGGATCGAACCCGGGCCATCTATTGAAAGGCGAGCGGTCTAAGCAATAAGCCACGGCGCCACCACAAATTGTTGTTCTTTTACTTCATGCTAATCGAGATAAACATGAGTAGATTTTAACCTGGTTGGTTATATGGACGATGAATGGCATTGATGAAATGATGCTCCAAATGATCTCGGGGTCCATAGAGCTTAAAATTATTCGACATTCGTCTTCTCAGCCTAAGGGAGCCCCCCCCCCCTCAAAACATCCTGGCAACCTTAAGCAAGACTCGAACTCACGACATGTTGAATGAGGCAGGCACGCTACCACCACACCACCTAAGAAATGGTCGTGCTTGTAACTATGAGGGAAGTAAGGGAGTACACTAGGCTAAAGCAATAGTCAAATCTTTTAAAAGCTGGTTGTTTTGTGATTGAAATTCATTTCTTTCCATGGCCAGGAGTTGAAATATTCCTGTATGAGAAAAGTTTATGCATTTTAAAATTGAAACCAATAACAAAGAATAGCTCTAAAATGACCAATTTCACGAGAGAGGAAAAAAAATGTACATGCCAAAAACTCTGCGTTTTAGCGAGATCTACACTTTTTGTGTGGCAAGTTTTTGTCTATCTCTTACGGTTTACAAGTTCTCCAGAATGAAGTATGAAACATTTAAACTTTACCCTGTTAAACATTCATGTTCCATAACAAATATGTTTTGTTTTAGCACGTTTTTCGGCGACAGCGCTGTTTTCCTTGTTACTTCAACAATTAAACTCTTCCACGAGAAAATTCATATGGTTTCATTATTACAAGCATATATTTAACTGGAAAAGGCCGACTCATACAAAATTTCTACCAGATACAGAGCTACAGAAATATGTAGAAATTCTATTCTGCGCTTCTGAGTGTGTTGGTGAATTGATGACATTTGTTGACTGCCAGCTTGCTATGTATCTAAAACAAAAAGAATGTAAACGCTCTCCGAAGCTGTGGGTCCCTCCTGCGACACATGCATACCGGTTAAATTTGTGAAGCTATGTGGCTTTAAGCCAATTCAGACACGTGTTTTTGTGAGTTGGGAGAGTTTTCCAGCTGCTGGAAAAACAATCAGCCCGCGGAGAGACGAGAGTGCAATTTCACGATTCAGCAACTTGGAATTCGGCAGGTCTTATATTATGTACTTTAAAATATACTCATATTCTCGTACCAGCAGAACCCATAGCTCCACTTGCGTCTTAACTACGGAGATTTTTGTCTTTCTCCCTCTTCTGCAATCATTCTACCCCGTTCACTCAATTCATTTTTATTTTTCTACTCTTCAATATCTTCATTCCTCTCCCACACACACCTTTTTTACTTTCTCTACATGTACTGCGTACATAGTGTATAGAGGAAGTATTGTATTCCACCCAAAAAATTGTTATCGAGATTTCACCGGAAATACATGTTTTAATACCCCCTGAATAATAATAATAAAAAAGCATTTTCAGAAAAAGATCCGTGTGGTGTCTGTGGACAGCATAGCCCAAAAACGAAAAGGCCGTTAAATACCAAATACACCCCACTCCCAAATACCCTTTACATGGAAAAAATTTCGAAAATTTTTATTTTCTAAAAAATGGCTCTAACGATTTTGATTAAAATCCCGTATATTAAAGATATTTACATACCAAATAAAATGTATATCTTGAATTTTCTGGGAATAATCTCTGAAGACCTCTTTATTCTGGATGAATTTTGCCGAATTTTGCTTAACTGCTAAACCGTAAGATATAGACCAAAAACTGACAGCACAGAAAATGTAGATCTCGTCAAAACACACAATTTATGTCCTTTACATTTTTGGTGTGGAGGTAACCGTTTCCGAGATTTTCCTTGTTATTGGTTTCAGTTGTGAAGTAGGTAGGTACTTATATTTTTATCAGACAGGAAGTTTCCGTTATTCTTTTGTTCTACTCCAGGCCAAGGAAAGAGCGATTTGCAATGACAATCGCTTAACGACAGCTTTTAAAACATTTGACTATTGGTTAGCATAGTGTATTCCCTATTTTCTTCCTGCTTATAAGGAACTAAGTAATAAGAACATTCTGCTAATGATTATCTCGATTAGCAAGGTGCAGAAAGAAGAATAATCTTATGTAAGAAGTTTGTAGAAAACTAGAGAAAGTCATGTGAATGCAACACATCCGATTTATTTCCCTTCTTTCTCCTTCCCTTTCCTTCTCTACTATTTCTCTCCCCCTCTCTCACATGTTCCTAGACTTTCGTTCTCTGGACCTGTCTTCCATTCTATGTAACATACTTCATGTTTCTATTGTTATAATAATTTCATTACTTTTTACTTTCTCTAGCACATATATACATACAATGTACATAATAGCTAGAGGAGTTATTGTATTTAACCGGAAATATGTTTTGAGTTCCTCTCAGTCCGAAAAAGGCATTTTAAATAAGGTCGTCACCCTCCGTTGTGTAATGGTTACCATACTAACTTCATATACCCAAGGTCGCGGACGATGGATTTTTAGGGCGTAAAAATCCTTAGCATGGCTTCCTTCAGAAGGGAAGTAAAACCATTGGTCCCGCGTCCTCAATTTGCGGCACGTAAAAGAATCTAAAGCCTAATAAAAGAGGTCTCTGAGCAAAATTAAGTGGTCCTTCACCCCAGTATAGAATGGGACGCTGAGAACCACAGCATTTAAAGTGTGTCCACATACAGTTCTATTTCTATTTAAGAAGGTCCTTGTGTGTGAGTCTGTGGACAGCATAGTTCAAAAACGAAAAGATCGTTAAAAACCAAACTTGGTATTTATGTTACGCATCTTCCAAGGATGCGACACGAAGATTTTCGAAAACCCTCCACAACAAACTATCCTTTATAAGGAAACACTTTTGAAAATTTTGTTTTCCTCAAAAATGGCTAACGATTTTGGTTAAAATACCGTATATTAAAGATATTTACATTCCAAATAAAACGTTTATCTTAAATTTTCTGGGAATAGCCTCTGAAGACCTCTTTACTCTGGATGAATTTTGCCGAATTTTGCATAACTGGTAAACCGTAAGAGATAGACAAAAGCTTAACACACACAAAATGTAGATCTCATTAAAACATACAATATTATATATACATATATATATATATATATATATATATATTAATTCTACAATATATATGTATATAGGAGAGTTAACCGTTTTCGAGATATTCCGAATTATTGTTATCACTTTTAAGGCACTTAAATTTTTTCTCGAACGGGAAGACATCTTTCTTCTTGTTTCTCATTTGTTTACTCCTGGCAAGAAAAGAGAATGAAATTTCAATTGTTTCACTTAGCGACCGACTTATAAAGTGCGAGACTATTGCTTTAGCGTGTGAATTCCCTTACTTCCCTTTTATTTACAAGGAAACAAGTAATAAAACTAATTCTGCTTATGTTTATCTTGATTAGCATGATGTAGCTAAAATATTAATCGTTTGAATAAAATGTTTGTTTGCGAAACAGAGAAAGACATGTGAAGATGTTTTAAAAATTGATTATATTGATCGATCAGCACACTCACTATACACACCGTTGATAACATTATAAATATAGACATTCATACTGAATAAACATAATAACAAAGAACGTGATAGAAATGAGGTTGACCTCAGCAGGTTCCCCTGTAAGGATGTAGGGTAATCAAGCTCTGCTACACTGCTGCTTCTGCGTTGGGAAGAGATATTCTGAGGTACCCGACTGCGGATTGTGGAGGGATGTAATTGTCCAGAGAAAAGAAAACTGCAGTTGACGCTTTCTGTAAATTGCGGAAGAACCTGTGAGCTGTTTGTATATCTCTTATGGTTTGCCAGTTACACAAATGAAGAAATGAAGAGATCTTCAAAGGCTATTCCCAAAAAATCCAAGATATACATTTCGTTTGTCAAAAAATTATATTTAATATACGGTATTTTAATTAAAATCGTTAGAACCATTTTTGAGAAAATCAATATTTTCGAAAAATGTTCTATGTAAAGGGTAGCATGGGCTGCTTTTTTTTTTTTTTTTTTTTTAATCTTCGTGTCACATCCATACCAAGTTTGGTATTTCACGATCTATTCGTTTTTGAGCTATACTGTCCACAAACACACAGGGACCTTTTTCTAAAACTGTTTTTTTATTCAGGGGTCCCAAAACATGTATTTCCAGTGAAATATCGGTATCGAATTGTTGGGTACATTACAATACCTTCTCTGTACACTATGCACATAGTATGAGTAGAGAAAATAAAAATGTAAACCTGAGACTTTTAATTTAACCGAAGAACAGTTGTACACGGTGAGCTGTCGTCATTCCCAGGAGTTTCTTAGTTGATTCATTGCTTTTCCCTAATTTTGACTTCCCCGAAGATTTTAAATGAGCAAGCCAGAAGTTTCAATAAGGTCAATTTGAACGACATACACGAAGTGGTGCACTGCCATTGATTAGCTGCGGTTCCCGTCACCGCATCCCTCCGCCAGCAACGATCCTGGCCTTTATAGTTAGCACTAATCGATATTCTGTCGCAAATCTAGCATGTTTTTTTTAACTGAGAAAGAAAATATCTGGAGTTGTTCCCAACTATCTCTGTGTATGTACCATTTTTCTGAATTGCATGGTCGAGTTGCTCTTAAATTGATAGCCAAACAGCAATGACGTTGCGTTTCCAGCAGATGACATATTTCTGTCATACTTTTCGTGTTAAAAAAAGAAAACAAATTGGTGTGTTCCATTCACATGTCTTTCTCTAGCTGTTCCACACAAATTCTCAAACTATTCTTATAAAAGAGTATTCTTTTATATACATCATACTAAACGAGATAAAAATTAGAAAAATTGGTATTTTACCTGCTTCTTTGTGAGTAAAATGAAAATAAGGTAATAAACTAAGCTAAAGCGAGAGTCAAATCTTTTAAATAACATTCAACAGGAGGCCGTTCGAATCTCGCTTAGAGTGAGTTACCCGGATAAGGCTTTTATTCGGAGTTTTCCCTTATCCTGAAAAGACGAATATCACGTATATGACTTTAAGCTCCATGGACCCCGAACATCCATGGATCATTTGAACATAATTTCACCAATTTCATTCATCGTCCCATATAACCAACCAGGTTAAAGGACGTTAAGCTACATACAAGAGAAACAAAAAAAAAAAATATTTTAAAAGTTGACCACTATATGAAAAAAGAGTTTGGTTCGTTTTGCATGGCCATCAGTAAAACTATAGAGACGAAACGAAAGAAGGCTTCCTGTTTGAGAAAAGTTGATGTAGTTTAAATTTGAAACCAATAACAAGGAATATCTAGACAACGGTAAACTCTACAAGAAAAACGTATATGACATAAATTTTGTGTTTTAAAGAGATATACATTTTTGTACGGTAAGTTTTTGTCTATCCCTTACGGCTTATCAGTTATGTGAAATTCAACAAAATTCATCCTGATAAAGAAGTCTTCAGAGGTTATTTCCAGGAAATTTATGATACACATTTTACCATGTAAATATCTTTGATATATGATCTTTTAATTAAAATCGTTAGATCCATTTTTAAGAAAATCAAAATGTTCACAACTTGTTCCATGTAAAGGGTAGTTTGGGGTGGGGGATTTTCCTGAAAATCACCGTGTCGCATCCTTGGAAGATACTAAACATAAATACCAAGTTTGGTGTTAAACGGTCTTTTCGTTTTTGAGCTATGCTGTCCACATACACTCACCCACCTACACGCACGCACACACGCATACACAGACACACACACATACACAGACACACACACATGACCTTATTCCGAAATCCTTTTTTTTTTTTTGTGTGTTAATTTATTCAGGAGGTCTCAGAACACAATTTTCCGGTGAGATCTCGGTATCGAATTTTTGGGTGGAATACAAAACTGCTTCTATGAGTGAGTGGTTAGCGAGCTGACTTCTCACCCGGGTTCGATTACCGGCCGGAGGGTGGACATTTTTCTTTAATTAGGATTATTCTCCACCTCCATAGAGTTTGATAGTATACATGTAAGAGTGAATGCGCGTGTGAAAAAGTTCATACAGTAAATCAACAATGTTTCAGTGCAAAGTCCTATAGTTAAAGGGGGCTATAGAGATGCATTAAAAAGCTTCTCTATACACTATGCACATAAGTAGGCGTGGAAAAAGTTAAAAAAAAAAAGCATATTTCTTTAAAACACACACTTTATTGCCGATAATTTTTTTCTGTGGCTTAAGCCATTTCAGAATTTGTTCAATGCTTTGTCATTCTTTTAAAATCGTTTCGATAATCAGTTGTTTATTCTTCCTAACTGAGCTTTTCTCTGTAAATTGTGATGAGGTAGCCCAAATGTTAAACTGAATGAACGTCACAGCTGTATTCACAAGATATCATTACAAACTGAAGTATTTGAGGCTAAACCGTTTTTCTCAGTTAATTTTCTTTATGGTGTTCTGAGAGTTTTAATTAACTACATTAACCATTTATTTAAGTGTTGTGTAATAATTTCTAAAAACGTTCAAAGGAGCGCACGGTTATTGTAAAAGTGCAACCTAAGGCTAAATGTTGCAAGGAAAAAACCGTCAAAGCAAAGGCAAGGCTGGGCATATCAGTGGTCTAAGTTAAAATTAAGCATACTTGTATTAATGCTGATTTTGGGCTTAGGCATTGTGAAATAACGGTTCCGATTTTTTTTTTTTAATCGAATGCAGAACTTTTTACTTTTTCTGTTTACTGCATAGGTAAAGAAGATATTGCATTCCACCCACGCATTCAATACCGAGAGTTCACTGGAAATACTCGTTTTAGGGTGCCCTGTATCGAAAAAATCATTTTTGGGGGGGGGGGGGGAAACGGCGCTTGTGTGTCCGTGTGTCTGTAAACACGATGGCTTAAAAAAGAAAGGATTTTAATAATAAAGGGATTTAAAATATAACAAAGAAAATAGAAAAAAAATTGTTAAAAATCTGTCCTGTTAACATATAAAAATTATCTCGGTAAACTGCTAAACTTTGCATTTAAGTTAATTATCTTCCAAGGATGCAACACAAAGTTTTTGAGGAAAATCCCCACCACGCTTTACATGGAAAATTTCGAAAATTTTGATTTTCTAAAAAATGGTTATAACGATTTTGATTAAAATACCGTATATTAAAGATATTTACATGACAAATAAAACGTATATCTTGAATTTCCTGAGAAATATCCTCTGAAACCTCTTCATTGTGGGTGACTTTAGCGTAACCTGTCTACCGTAAGAGATAGACAAAAACTTACTGCACTAAATTATAATCTCATTAAAGCACACAATTTATGCCACATAGATGTTTTTCGTGGATTTGACCATTTCCGAGATATTCCTTGTTACAGTATTAATATATTTAACATTTTTCTCATACGGGAATTTATCAACTCCTGTCATATTATAAGGAAACGAATTTCAATCATATGGGAACCAGTTTTTAAATGATTTATCTATCGCTTTAGCCTAGTGTATTCCCTTATTTCCGTTCTACTACAAAGAAACAAGTAATAAGACTATATCTGCTAATAAGACCCTTTCTGCTAATGTTTATCTCGATTAGTATGAAGTAGGCAAGAGAATAAGCTTCGTAACTATAATTTATTACAGAGATTTAGAGAAAGCATGTGAATGTAACACATTATATTTTTCACATTATAAGGCCCAGTAGAGGCCGAGCCGTGGCGGAATGGTTAAATCACTCACCTCTCACCTAGATGGCCCGGGTTCGATCCCAAGCGACGTCATGTGGGATTTGTGGCGGACAGAGCGGCGCAAGAGCGGGTTTTCTCCGGGTTCTGGGGGTTCCTCGCCTCATCGCATTCCACCGCTGCTCCATTTTTCTATGTATTATCAGTGCAGTAAAAGCGGGCTCTAAACACACACACATACACACACAAAATGAAGCAGTACTTTTTCTTTCTTTTTTTTTTTCTTTTTTTAATTCTGTCTCTTTTTATTTTATATCCATTAAGTGACAACGCCTATATTTACAATACTGCTTGTCTTTTCTGGAAACTAAACCAATTTGATCAAGGCGAATTTGCAAACGGGTTCTCGCCCACTAAAGGCGTGCTGACACGATCAGTGCCCTCTAAAGGCACAGTTCCAACTACACTGCTCATGGAACGATCCAAGGACTATCCAAATAGAAAATGCGGATGTCCAATTAAAGTCAGACGACAGGCGTCCAACATGATGATTACTTTTCCACTGCAGACAATGCACTCTCAAGGTCGTACAAAGAGAATAATAAACGGTAATTACAAAGGAAAGTCTGGTGTGCGTGGGCCATCATGCTAGCAACCCAAACTCGGTGGTTGCTGCTGCTTGCTTTTCTTTCTTCGTCTGGTTTGCACCTTGATATTCTTATGAAATGTCTTGTGGAATTTAGTTCAGTAGGTGTATTAAACAAGGGCACAGATCCTATACTGTCTCCGTTACTGACTGTAGTGTGTGACAATTTAGAGTTATTATCAGTGCAGGAAATAGCATAAAACCTATCAAAGTTGCAAGAAAACAAAACAAATCTGGTATGTTCCACTTACATGTCTTTCTATGCATCTCTGTGACAAATTATTGTTAAAAAACTTTTTCTTCTATCTACTTTTGATAATCAGATTAACATTAGCAGAAATTTTCCTTATTACTTGGCTCCTTGTAGATAGAAGGGCAGAAATCTATTGCGTTCCATTCACACGATGTTCTCTAGCTGTTCGGTAAACGCACCTTTTATTCAAAACATTAATCTGTTATCTATATGATGCTAATCAAGATAAACCTAAGCAGAATTAGTCTTCCTTGTAAATAGAAGGGAAAAAAGAAAATGCACAGGCTAAAGCGATAGTTTCGTCCTTTAAAAGCCGGTCGCTGTGTAAAAAAACTGAAATTCCTATCTCTTTGCTTTCCAGATGAAAAAGAGAAAGAGGAAAACGATGTCTTCCCGTTTGAGAAATGTTTTAAAATTGAAACAAAAAATCCGGAATAACTCGAAATAGATTAACTATATATAAAAAAAAAAAAAAAAACGCATATGACATATTGCGTGTGTCAATGACATCTGCATTTTTTGTGTACTAAGTTGTTGAATAGTTCGTACGGTTTGCCAGTTATATAAAAGTCATCCAGAATGAATAGGTCTTCAGAGGCTATTCCCAGAATTTTCAAGATATATATTTCTTTTGTCTTTAAATATATAAGGTATTTTAATCAAAATCGTTAAGAGCCATTTTTGAGAAAATCAGAAGTTTCTAAAAATGTTCCATGTAAAGGGTAGTTTGGGGTGGGGGGATTTTCTTGAAAATCTTCGTGTCCGCAGTCTTGGAAAATACTCTTTTCGTTTTTGAGCTATGCTGTCCACACACACGGACATTTTTTTCCTAAAAATGTTATCCACGGGTTCTCAAAACATGCATTTCCGGTGAAATCTCGACATCGAGCTTGTTGGTGGAATACCATACCTTCTCTATACACTATGCACATAGTACACATAGAGAAAGTAAAAGTCTGGTATGCACCATTCACATGACTTTCTGAACATCTTTGTAACAAATTATTGTTAAAAAGGTTATTATTCATCTACTTCATGCTAATCGAGATAAACATTAGCAGAAATGGTCTTATTATTTGCTTCCTTGTGAGTAGGAGGGAAATAAGGGAGTATACTATGCTAAAGCGATAGTCAGATCTTTTAAAACTGGTTGCTAAGTGATTGATATTGATTTGTTTGCAAGGCAGGAGTTTACGGTTTACTAGTTATGCAAGTCATCCTGAATGAAGATGTCTTCAGAGGCTGTTTCCAGAAAATTCAATATATGTTTTTTATTTACCCTGTAAATATTTTTAATATACGGTACTTTAATTAAAATCATCAGCCATTTTTGAGAAAATGAATTTTTTCCCATGTAAAGGACAGGGGTGGGGGATTTTCTTAAAATCTTCGTGTCGCATCCTTGGAAGATACCAAGTTTGGCATTTTATCGACTTTTATATTTTTGTATTATCATGTTCACACACACACACACACACATCATTATTTTTATTTAAACTACCTAAATAAACAACATAAAATTCATAAAAAAATATTTTTATAATTGCAATAAATAATAAATACTCTAAACAATCTCTATTCTCTTCACATGGACCTTTTTCTAAGATTGTTTTTTCCTTCTATGTACTATATGCTAGGTAGAGAAAGTAAAACTGCCTTTTTGGTATAGGGGACCTTAAAATGTGTATTTCCGTTGAAATCTCGGTAATGAATTTTTGGATGAAGTAAAATGTTTTCTCTTCCTATTTATGTACTAAGTAGAGAAAGTAAAGAGTAGTATTCCCTTTCTGATTTGTGCAATAAGGTTGCTACATTCGGATTTGTCTTGAATGTTCTGTAAAAATATATTAACTATTCGGATTCGTATGGCAGATGACATGGTTCATCGATGAAACAAATCTATTGACTGACCAAGGAAGCAAATTATAGGAAGACAAAATTTATGATTTACATCATGTATGACGATAGCATGAAATAGAAGTAACTAGTAATAACATGCGTCTAGTGCTTAAGGTTCCTTTCAGCATGTGCTCGTCTATTCCACCTTTAACGCCCTCAAACCTGAATATGAATGAACGGAATAAGTGAAATGGATACTTGCTCAACTGGTAACTCTGGAATACACGGGGTTTAGAGTTATTCGACACTCCTCTTCTCAAGACAAAGTAAAATCCTAGGGAGATGAAACTTATCCAGGTCAATCAACCAAGCATAACTCGCGCCCTCCTGAATATGAGGAAGACGTACTACCCCGTACTATTATTAGTATCATTGTTTTTTTTACTTTCTCTACACGTACTATGTACATAGTGTACAGAGGAAGTATTGTATTCCACCCAAAAATTCGATACCGAGATTTCACAGGAAATGCATGTTTCGAGACCCCCTGAATCCAAAAAAGCATTTCTAGATAAATGTCCGTGTGTGTTTATGTGTGTCTGAGGTCAGCATAGCTCAAAAACGAAAAGACCGTTGAATACCAAACTTGGTATTTAAGTTTGGTATCATCCAACGATGCGACCCCAAACTACTCTTTCTATGGAAAAAATTTCGAAAATTTTGAATTTCTTAAAAAGGGCTCTAACAATTTTTATTAAAATGTCGTATATTCAAGATATTTACCTGACAAATAAAATGTATATCTAGAATGTTCGGAAATATCTTCTGAAGACTACTTTATTCTGGATAAGTTTTACGGAATTTTGCATTACTGCTAAACCGTAAGAGATAGAAGAAAAAAAAAATGTAGAGCACGTTAAAACACACAATTTGTTAGATATTCTTTGTTTTTGGTTTCATCTTTGAAAAACATACTTTACTCGTACAGGAATTTGTCAACTCCTGTCCATACAAACAAAGGAACTTCAGCCACATAGCAACCGGCTTTTGACTATCACTGTAACCTATGGTACTCCCTTATTTCGCTTCTACTTACAAGGAAGCAACTAATAAGACTATTTCTGCTAATTTTTTCTCGATTAGATAAAGTAAATATAACCATTTGTTGCAAAGATGTAGAGAAAGGCATGTGAATGGAACACGTCAGATTTTTATTACTTTCGCTACACGTACTATATACATAGTGCGTGTAGCGAAAGTAATAAAAATCTATACATAGTGTATAGAAGTATTGTATTCCACACAAAAATTCGATACCGAGATTTCACTGGAAATACTTGTTTTAGGAACCCCTGAATCCAAAAATAAAAACATTTTCAGAAAAAGGTCCATGTGTGTATATGCGTGTGTGGTGTGTGTGTGTGTGTGTGTGTGTGTGTGTGTGTGTGTGTGGACAGCATAGCTCAGAAACGAAAACACCGTTAAATACCGAACTTGGTGTTTAAGTTTAGTATCTTCCAAGGATGCCACATGAAGAATTTCAAGAAAATCCCCCACCCCAAACTACCCTTTACATGGAAACATGTTCGAACTTTTGTTTTTCTCTAAAATGGCTCTAACAATTTTGATTAAAATACATTATATTAACGGCATTTCATCATAAATAAAATATACATTTTGAATTTTCTGGGAATAGCCTCTGAAAACCTCTTTATTCTGGATGAATGTTGTCGAATTTTGCTTAACTGGTAAACTGTAAGAGATAGACAAAAATTACCACACAAAAAATGCAGAACTTGTTAAAACACACAATTTATGTTATATACATTTTATTCGTGGAGATGACAGTTCCTGAGATATTCCTTGTTATTAGTTTCAGCTTTAAGAATCTTACACTTTTCTCATACGAGAATTTGTCAACTCCTGCCCATAAAAACAAAGGTATTTCAATCACAGAGAAAACAGCGTTTAACAGATTTGACTATCGATTTAGCCAGTGGTACTCCCTTATTTCCCTCCTACTTACAATTCTGCCAAATTTTCTCGATTAGCATTAAGTAAATAGAAGAATACACTTTTTAACAATAATTTATTGCAGAGATGTAGAGAAAGTCATGTGAATAGAACAAATAGAAATGTTTATTACATAAGATAGCACTATTAAGATGTGAAGAAGACTGCACGTAACGGGAATATTTATTGTGCATGGTGCCAAACAAACGTGTATTTTAATCTCTATATCAGCCCGTCACATCTGTTTAGCTTTCGTCCCTATAAAATGCTTACCAGGACGGTTGTCTCCGCGCATCCGGAATGACGGCTTGCAAGTAAGAGATGTTCTACTCCTGATGCTCTACTGTTTCCATCGGACATTTTCGACCTCGGGCACTTCAAATTGAAAACAGCAGCTTACATTTTAAGTATGGACTTCTTATATAGTTATTGAGGTGAGACACGAATAAATCTTGCGCATAGGGGAAGTGTTTTCCTTCCCTCCCTCTCTGCAAAGGCTGAGAGAGGGATAGAAATGCCAGCCTCCCGCGATGGATTAAACACATTCACAACAGCGTGCAGCGCAAAACAATTGTACTTCACATGAAAGTAATTAATTGTTTGCACCTAGCTATAGTTATAACGAAATCACTTGTTCGTTATAAAGCTATTTTTTATGAATATATAATATACCATTAGGAATATGTAGCGCGTGAGACGGAGTAATTGGTTTGAAGGAATGTCGATGTTTTTGTTTGCGATCCAACTTATCACAGAATGAGTTAACAATGAACATAGCCAAAAATAAGCAATATTACTGTATTCACCACAGGCTTCTACAGATCCTTAATTCCGCTCATCGCACCATCTTCCTCGTTCTCATAACGAGCATCGTTCGTTATTGATATCGTCAGCTTCACTGTCTTCTTCCAAGTTAACAATAATCTGCTAGTTTATCTGAAAAAACACCAGAGGTTGCCGTACTAAACGTAGCAGTAGCATACTTCATTCCTTCGGGGAGAGAAACGTTATGACTTCTGCGCATACATGTTGGCGCAACTTCTCCCACCATCGACCATTCAGGTGAAGAGTTGCCACTGCGCAACCTAGGGTTTTGAGCTTGTCTCGCCTCACGAACTATACAACACAGATGCCACAGAAACTCTTTTGACATGTTTGTGATATCAGTAGTATAGAGAAGGTGCCTTGTAAAAACGCAAAATTAATTATCACAGGGCACGTGCATTATGCATACTATGTAGTTTGCAAAAGTATGTATATGAATGGAATAATAGAATGGACTACAAATATAACATTACATTGTCATTCACGGTAATCTCAGTAACTTGATGCCTGTGATCTGAGTTATGATTTTCAACTACATACTCTACCTATAAGTACATGCATGTAAAGTGTCATTACTCAGTGATGCTAATAAAAATTATTATTGGCGAAAATTTTTAAAAACCTGACGTGTTCCATTCATACGACTTCTCTAGATATTCTGTTCTTACAAACGTTTTTCTTCTATTTACTTCATGCTAATGAAGACCAAACATTAGCAGAAATGGTATTACTTCCTTTTAAGTAGAATGTAAATAAGGACGCACTCCTGACGCGATAGTTAGATATTTTAAAAGCCGGTACCTATGTGATTCTCTTTTCATTGCCAAGAGCAAAACAAAAGAAAAAGGAATGAAAAATTACCGTTTGAGGTGTTTTTTCGTTTCCTCTCTTTTTTGTTTTACTCGTGGTCGTGTAAAGCCAGCCGAATTTCAATTGTTTTTGCAGCGCCGGTTTTTTTTTTTTTTTTTTTTTTTTAAGCGTTTGCTATTTCTTTCCACTAGTTTATTGCCTTGTCTCCCTTCTACTTAGAATAACGTTATACAACCATTTCTGCTAACGTTTATCTCGATTATCATGATGCAGATAAAGGGATACTTTTTTTCTTTCTTTTTTTCAGCAGTTTAGCGTCCATTAACCTCGTTGGTTATATGAGACGATGAATGATATCGGTGAAATGGTGTTCAAATGATCTCCGGGTCCACGGAACTTAAAGTTATTCAACATTCGTCTTCTGAGGATAAGGGAAAACCCAGAAAAAAAATTTATCCGGTTAATCACCCTAAGCGAGATTCGAACTCGCGATCTCTTGAATGTGAGGCAGACACGCTACAGTTGGGAAATAATCGTTTGTAACAATAATTTGTAGGCAAAATCATGTGAATGGAACACATCAGATTTTTAGAACAATGTCACACCGTATTAGTAATGCAACAATATTTAAAGGCAATGTTTTAACCTCAGAAACAAATGAACATGTTTCAAGAAGAGTAGCTGCAGATGAAGACCTTTAAAAGGTGACGTTTTCAAGTAAAATTCTGAGCTGTGAGTTGCACAATTCCTTGACAGTGTATATGTCCACGAGTATACAACGCTGCGGTAAAGAGTAACGATTTTACCAAAATTCTTCCTGAAATTACAGAATCTTTCAATGTAATCTGTAATTTTTTCGTTTCGTAACCGGCTTAGCCTCCCCGACTTTGTAGGGCTGACACCCCTTACAAGCAAATGCCTAGGAGTCAGAAGCCCGTATCTGTTATTCTACTAGCACATTATGCACTATGCAAAAATGGGCAGGTATATAAACGGCCTGATATCGACCTTGTGACTAAGTGCAGCATATTGACCAGACAGACTGACAGACAGCTGGGCGCCCACGCCGCTATCAACAGAATTTTGACCGCAGCGCCCCGCCTACTCTGCTCAACCGATAATGCGTGCTGGTCACACACATCGCTATAATAGTCGGAAGTGACCTGGGAAGCGGCCGCTGCCGATTAGGAGTCATCTCCCGCTCCACCAACACATCCCTATTCAAGGTTACGCATGACAAGCACCGATGGGTTCAAACGACCGAGTGGGTTGGAATGATTAGGTGTACCTGCTGCTATTCCCAGGATCTCCAAACCACTCCAGTGAATCCGTGTTCTGCTAGCGAAGAAGCATCAAACGCTCTCTAAAGCCATTCATGTCGAATTTTGAAGATAAACCCACAATTTTTTATTCATTGGCGGATCGTTTGTCAAAGTCACATTAATCCAAAAAAGCCTTTAAACCGAGCAGGATGCTGTAGCATCTGAGGCTCGTATTCAGAAGGTCTCGGCTTCAAGTACGTTGGACTGGCCATCTTCACCTGAGGCTTCCCTAAGTCGGTGAATGTTGGCAAGGTTCTGCTCATTATCTCATCTTTCGGGGTTGCAGGACCTGGCGCGACGGGATTGTGTTGTACGATATATGTGGTAAATGTTTAGGGTTCTACCTTGGCTCGAAACCCTGTGCTCGAAATTGGGAGTGGAGTTTTATTTATGGAAGCTCTTTAACAGCTGTGGTTCTCAGCGTCCTATTCTATACTGCGCAGAGCCTTCTTTATCAGGCTTGAGATTCTTTTGCGGGCCGTAAATCTACGACACGGGACCAACGGCTTTACTTCTCTTTCGAAAGAAGCCATGCTAAGGATTTTTACCCATGAAAAAATCCATCGTCCTCCGCATGGTTTGAACTCGATCCTGTGCCCAAAATCGGCCTTGAAGAAAAGGAGGCATCGAAGGGTGCTCTGAGAATGCTTAATCTAGGAAGTAGGAACCCCGCTGAGCATGTCATTTTTAAATTCATGGTACTCCGGGAATGCATATGGTGACCACATCGACAGGAAAGCGGAGCATCGATTTTGATATTTATCAGCTATTTCCAATTCAGCCAGCATAATGAAGGCTACCTCGACCTTAAAATTCGAAGAGTAAGCATTTCCTAAGCAGAGATACATTGCTATTTCCAAGTCCACAAAAATGTTACAAACATTTAATGACAGTGTAAATTAAAGATATATATTTTTATTGTTGGGTTAGATTCTACTGGCTTTTTCTTTCTTCACTGTGGTTATTGTATTGTATTTTGTTTATTTATTTATTTATTTATTTTTGAAACTGTTGAGTTTTGGATTGCATATAAATAAACTTCAACATTCTGACGCTTTCGCTAGAAGTGTTTCACGGCCTCCATGAATCATTTCTACATCGAACAGTTCGTATATACGTAAAATGGATCAGTATGATGTTCCCGGAAAGGAAAGAGAAAATTAAATATCGTAGTCTTCTTTTCCGTTTCGGGACCCCTAACATTTTCCGCTTACGAAACACTCATATCATAATACTATTCAGCTTTGTTCTTCTCGTTTTCATTTCTGTTCCTGGTTATTATGAACGAATATCGAATTTTTGGATCAAAGGTGGAGGAAGTCAAAAGAGGCAAAACACTGTTGAGCATGGAGTGTTCTCTACGAATTCTGCCTACTTTCTTCGCTAACATTTTCAGTTGTTCATTCCTAAAACAGCTGTACAGCTTCGCTTCTTCATTCTCCCCTTGTGTATATCTCACCAACAGCTGCAGGGGCCCACGCTCTATCTTCCCAGACATAACCATTCCCCTCCCCTATACTTTCTCCACCTCATATTGAGGGGAGAAAACAACGATATGGGTGCTGAGTATGGTATGCACACAAACTCCTCTGCAATAACGAAGCCACAAACACGCATTCTCTAACTTGGCCTTGTTATTAAGATATAACTCACTATTTTAATTCCAGCTGTGAAACAACCAATTATCAAGATTTATTGAGAAAGTAGGTCTTTGTATCTCTCTAAACAGAACATATGTGTTTATTAGTCATATTATATACGTCATCCATCTTTTTTATTTGTATAATCTCCCCCCCCCACCCAGTTTATCACTTCTAGAACTACCCTGAAGATATCCTTTAACTGGACAAGTAGCAACAGAATTAGTGGGCGGCGCCGAGGGTGAATGGTTAGACGGCTCGTGGGATTTGTGGTGGACGAAGCAGCGTCTGGGCGGGTTTTCTCCGCCATTCATTCTAATCATAAATTTCGCTTACATTTCCACTTCCTCATGTTCATGCCCTTAAGCCGACCCTTTGTAACAGGTTCTCCGTTCTGTGGTTTCGTGTCAGTCCTACAAATACGGGGACGAAACGAAACAACAGAATTAAATCTACAAGACTGGTGAAATGCTTGACAAAGGAAAAGCTAATTGCCACGACTTTGTTGTTATGTGATGATTTCCACAACTTTTTGTCCATTTGCAGGAAACAACAGCTTGCTGCAGCTCTACTCGGATATTGCATTGCATTAATATTACTTTATCTCATAACAGACATTATTTATTATTTTATTCTCAAACCCCAATTCAGTTTTTGTTTTCTCTAGATAAATTTAATTGAAAGATCAGAAAGCCTAGCAAGATTACTACAGATAATATCACTCAGGATTCTCTAAGCGTTACGATACACAATACACTACACTAATCTTACTGCACTGACAACTCTAACTTGCCTATTAGAATTTGCACATATCTTGAAGACTCCTTTCTAAATGCACTGGGACAAAAATATCTGTGTTCCATTCACATGACTTTCTCTACATCGCTGTAACAAATTATTGTTAAAAAGCATATTCTTCTATCCACTTTATGATAATCGAGATTAGTCTTAATTACTTGAACTAGGCTAAAACGATAGTCAAGCCTTTCAAAAGTTGCTTGCCATGTGGTAAAATTCCGTTTCTATGCAAGACTAGGATTTACAACTTTCCGTGTAAGAAAAGTTTTAGTATTTTAAATCTGAAACAAATAAAAAGGAATATCTCAGAAATGGTAATTCCAACGAAACAAAACGTATATTACATAAATTGTGTCTTTTAACTTTACCTACCCTTTTTGTATAGTACGTTTTTGTCTATCTCTTACGGATTACCAGATAGGTAAAATTCTGCAAAATTCATTCAGAATGAAGAGGTCTAAAAATTCAATATAAACACTTTTTTGCAACATAAATATCCTTAATATGCGGTATTTTAATCAAAATCTTTGTCATTTTTGAGAAAATCAAAGGGTAGTTTGGGGTGGGGCGGATTTTTCTGAAAATCTTCGTGTCGCATCCCTGGAAGATACTAAGCTTAAATACCACATTTGGTATTTTACCGACTTTTCGTGTTCACACACACACACACACACGCGCGCGCGCGCGCGCCTTTTTCTGAAAATACTATTTTATATATATATATATATATATATATATATATATACAGCGGATGCTAAAACTCTATTTCCGGTGAAATCTCGGTATCGAATTTTTAGGTAGAAAGAAATACCTTATCTGTACACTATGTACATAGTACGTGTAGAGATAGTAATATTAAACATATTATCGTTAAACATTGGAGCAGCTTTAGTTCAACGCTTCATGTACCCAATCCAATTCATAGATGAGAGGAATGCTATTTCGAGGTGAGGAGACCAGGAGCTGCTTACTGTTTTTTTTTTCTTTTCTTTTTTTTAAAACAGTAACGAAGTCTGATCAGGACTCCGGTACTGTATCCCTATTTACATTTCCCCCCGTAGGTTTTACTGATTACTGGTTTTACTGTTTCTTTTACAAACATATACACATTGCACAAACATATAACATCCATGCCCAAGGCGGGACTCGAACCCACGATCCCCTGCCCACGAAGCACCAAAGCGAGACGCTTTAGCGAGCGCGGCCATGGGGACCGGCCTGTTCGACCACGATATGAATGCACTTAGAGGGCGCCACGATGTTTGTTAACATCGTCAAAACTTGGGATAAGAGAGGAATAAGGGGAAGACGACTGTGGGAATGTACAGTTGCACAATGAAAACATTATTAACCAGGCGTCTCCAAAGTGTATGTCACCAGAGATCGGTACCGCACTACGAAATTATTGGGGGTAGTTGGTAGTAGCGTACAGGGTTGCCCTGCTGCACTGTAAACACCTGCCACGGTAACAGCGAAGAATGAATTTGATGGAGGAATTATGTATGACACAAGAGTATTCAAATCTACTTCACTATCAACATGCAACTACTTTCAATTACGCACATAGATTTCCGCCTAGTATCCGAATGCGATTTTACCGTTTTCAATGTTCAGTTCCTGGAGTTGTATCGCACGCTCCATCCCTACAGTTCGATTATCAATTATACACTTTTATCCGTTACTACACTTCTACAAGACTAAGAAAATACGAGGCGTGTCCAGAAAGTATGGTTTCGTCCTACCGCCATCGCAACACTAGTGTCCCAGTTCTACGCATGCGCACTCGTTTCGTGTTTTGACTATCGCTTTAGCCTAGTTATTTTCTATCTATTTAAAAGGAAGCATGTAATAAGATAGAAGAAAAATCTCTTGTAAGGAAAGTTTGTGGAGTAGCTAGAGAAAGTCACATAAATGGAACACTTGAGATTTTTTTTAAAGATAAGTGAATCTCTACTTTCTCTATTCATTGGTAGATTAGAGAAGGCATTATATTCCACCCAAAAGGTATGTACCGAAATTTCACTAGAAATACATGTTTTAAAACTGAGCTACTAATAATATTCTTAGGTTTGTAGCTAAACATAATCAGTAGAGCTAGGAAGTTCGTACCGTTTGCCGTTCTGTATACAGGTTGCGACCGGCCGTCTCGCTACATCAAAACAAGCCATTGATAAGGAGGTACAGTGGAGAGAGGTAAACAAACTTGTTGTCAAGTAAACAGTACTGTTTCCAGAGAACAAAAATTACTTATGAGATATTCCAAAAAGCACACTTATTTTGATCATTAAGTACAACATACACATTGTTACATATATATGGTGGCTCTGACTGGTTTCCTTCTTTACATATATACATTACGAAAACACCCAAGCGATTACAACACGGATTTTAATATTTACGGATCGAAAGTAAAATAATATCCAAATAATAAAATGTCTTAAATATCTTCAGAATCTTAGAAGGAATTAGACTAAATCTTTACTCATCTGCAGCTGTATTACTGAAAGCTATATGTACTTCTGAAGCCTTTCAATGGCAGACCTAATTCTACGTTCCAACAAACAAGATTTGTAATGCGAAGAAGTTTGTTCCTTTTTGCACGATGTGATCGGGGCATATTTGAAATATGTTATCAGTTCCGTAGCAGTATCATTAAGCAAATATCATTTGTTGGGATCTAAAAGTGCAGCTTGTATGCGATACATACTGAACCCTGCATTCTTTTCAATACACTATTCATTTTCATCTTTCTTTCAGTAGGGTACTCCTGGATTGGTAGACCCGTTTTGATAGTTCTACATACCGCACCGAATCAGCTCAGCTTCATACCTCTGGACTGCAACGTTGTGGGTAACTCTTTGACAATATTTTCAATCAATTGTGAAGCTGTTCTGTTATTAGACGTTTTACAGTTTATTTAGTAGAACTGCCATCGGTTTCTAAACAAGTGTATGAATAAGTACACTTCCAGAAAACTTACTATGGTTGTAAAACAAATTAATGTTGCTCACATTTGAACAGAACAAAAATGTTATTCACACGCCTTCCTTCCTTCCTACCACGACACGAGCAGTTGGCAGGCTGAGGGCAGCCCAAGGAGTGTTCCTATTCTTTAAGAGAACTTAACCACCCTCTGACGGGATTGTGGGGTTTGCATGTTGGCGGGGGAGAATGAGGTTGTGGAGTGACAGGAGGAGGCAAGTTTTGCTCCTCAACGGTTGCCAGTCATGGTGCAACGGCTCTTGTGCACCGCTGGTGTAATGGTTTTGCAAAAATGTTTATTTTGGGGATTTTAAATTTTGATGTCCAAGCAACTCTTGAAGGATTGTAAGGAGCTTAGCCGTAGCAGCTGTTGCATCCTTCCTACCTACCGACGTGGTTCTGTTTTATACAGTGATAGCTGTTTTGCGGTAATGGGTTACACTCTACGTTGACCTTCGCTCGCGCAAGAAATGCCGCATGGTATTCTCAAGCCTAGCCGGTTTTACTCTGCATAAGGAGATTGGTACGAACTTTCTAGCTCTTTTTTTTTTGTAGTGTTTAACGCGCGCTTTAACTACTTATGGCACCGCAGACGATGACACTGATGATGGAGCACCGGTGGAATGCGATGCCGGGGGAAACCGGAGTACCCGAAAAAAATCCACCCCAGCGCCGCTTTGTCCACCACAAATCTCACATGTGGTCGCTTGGGATCGAACCCAGGCCGTCTAGATGAGAGGCGAGTGGTCTAGTCTAGCTCTGATAATCAGTTTTGACCTGATAGTAAGATAAATAATTATCCTTATTTAGTTAAAAATTAAGAAGCAAATTAACTGTAATCAGTCCCTGGTTCCAAAATATTTCATTTTCTGAAAAGATCCGTGTGTGTGTCTGCCTTATACCTGTGAAAGCATAACTCAATAACTAAAAGTTGAATGAGCGTGTGGGTGTTCATTATGAATATATTAATATTTGTCTCTCTTAATTATTTGTTTATACGGTGTGTTAAACACAAATGTGTGAGGTATGGTTGTAATAATGTTTCTGTAATATTATTTTTTGCCGAAAAAAACTAAATTGACAGGAACGAAAAGATAATGTAGTTGAAATTTAGTACTGATATGTTTCTGAAGCTATGGGCAGGTCCAGTAAACTACACATGTAGTTCATTTTAAAGTGATCTGTACGCTTATCTATCATTTAGCCTCTTTTCACAGATGGTGTGCCCAAAACACATGGAAGTAATTTCATGCATTTTAAAAACAATTTAAGCAAACGTCAATCGCATATTTTTTCTAATGCGTTTATTCTAAAACAATTTCTCCGAGTTTAACTGGTTCTAATACAAAACTCTTCAATTAGCGTGCTTATATGAAAGTTCTCAAAGCTCTCTCACAATTTGTTCTGTTCCGTTTGTTCCAGTACTAGATTTGCTAACATATCAAAACCGGTCTAAAACGGGTTTGGAATATTATATGTAGCTGTTGGGCGAGATGCTTATTTCCCCACATATTTACTTCACGGGAAAACAAACACGTTTATACGAAAATATTTCACAATATTACTTGTTGGAAAAGAAAAGAAAAAAAAAAACAAGGTCATTTATTACATAGGTAGTCAGACTGAAAAATTCAATGGCATAGCCGGGATTTGAACCACTGATCTCCCGGCTTGTGTGAAAAACAATTAAATTAAGGTAATTTATGTTTAATTTATGGATAGGTAGAGTCACACACACACACCCACCCACCCACCCCCACCCACCCACACACATACACACGGCTTGTGTGAAAAAAAAAACAATTAAACAAATTTAATTTGTGGAGTTAATCGAGATAACCAATAGTCAAATAGCAGAATGGCCTTACTACTTGCTTCCTTGTAAGTTGAAGGGAAATAAGGGGATACACAAGCCAAAGGGATGGTCAAATCTTTAAAAAGTTGTTGCTGTGTCAAACAATTACATTTAAAAAAAATTTCATTTATGTAATCGCCTTTAGCATCTAAGGTCATATCGGTGGCTGTTGCATTTTGGTTCCCTTTGCATGTCCAGGAGTCAGACAAAAGAGAGATACAACGAAAGCTAACTTCCCGTTTTAAAACATTTAAGTAGTATAACATTGGAACCAATAACAAAGAATATCTAGGACACGTTTAACTCTACAAAAAATGTATATGATATAGATTGTTTGTTTTAACGAGATCTACACTTTTTTCTATACTGTTTTTTGTCTATCTCTTACGGTTTCTCAATTAGCAGAATTCATCCAGGATGAAGAGGTCTTCAGAGACTATTCCCACAGAAATCAAGTTAAACTTTAGTTTGTAATGAAAATATCTTAAATATACGATATTTTAATCAAAATCGTTACAGCCATCTTTAAGAAACTCAACATTTTTGCAAACTTTTCCATTAATGGATAGCTGGAGATGAGGCAATTTTCCTGAAAGTATTTGTGTCGCATCCTTGGAAGATACTGAACTTAAATGCTGTTTGGTATTTGTCGGACTTTTCGTTTTTGAGTTATGCTGTCTACATACATACTAAAAATATTTTTATTCATGGCCCTCAAAACATCTATTTCTGGTGAAGTCTCGATATAGAATTTTTGAGTGGAATACAAAGCCTTCTCTATCCACTAAGTACATTGCATTGTACATACGTGCTAGAGAAAGTACAAATCCTCAACCTCAAATAACTTTAATCAAACCTTCTAGGTTCATAACAGTGCATAACAATACAAGGGTTAAAAGCCTGTTTTAAAAAGAAAGAAAGAAAGAAAACACAACCTCCCCACTGGACTAAATTGTTTGGATGGTTTTTATTGCGGATTTCTGGATTTTGCTATGTTAATATTGGACACATTCTTTATTATTTTATTATTCTTATTTTATTATTAACATTATAATCATTATTCAGTACTAAAAAGTTGCTCTAATTTAGTTAAGCCGATTTCATTAATATAATGATCATTTTAGTGCACCCAACAAATTGATATCTGAAATATGTATTTCTTAAATGTAATATACCCCGCCGCTGAATCCTTGCACTTGACAGTTAGGAGTTAAGTTGGTACCACCGCAAAAAACAGATGAAAAGTTTTACCCGTTCGACTTTATGAGCCAATCACAAAGCAACATTCCGATCGATCGGTCAGACTACGGAAACGGATCTATAGGCCGCACCGTTGCAATATCTGGTTATTTCCAACCGCGTGCTCAGTTCGTGAACCCCTAACACATGCGTTGAGCTGATTGTTCTACACAAGCTATGCGTTGTTATTTATGTTTGTTGATAGTGTTGATGTTTGCTTGTACGTGAGGGAACATAAGACTTTCACAATTATAGAGGTGGATAGACTTTTGCGGTAAGATGTGCCGAGGGTGGACGCGGCTTCTTGGAAGAAGAAAGTGAATAATGTGCACAAACTAATACGAAAAACAGAGGAATTAGAGGAATTATCAGTGAGTGTGAACCACTAATAATATATATTGGTGACGATGACGACGACGATGTGGTGGAGATGATGATGATGATGATGATGATGATGACAGTGATGCTTCCGAGAATGATGACGACGGAAACTTGGATGGAATTGAGCCATTAAAATTCTAAACCGGTGAAAATCATTTTGTTATACCTTGCTCTCATTGTAACAAGCTATTTTGCATTAATTTGTTCTATATTGTCGTAAATACGCAATGTATAGTGCATACGTTATTGTATCACTGTTATTTTCAATTAACATCAATAATAACGAATTAGCTTCATTATTCTCGCATTTATTTACTATGTACACTGTCTACACTGTACACACAATAGAGACATTTGTAATCAGCTGTTGGTTATTAGTTACTCTGGCAACGCCGCAAAGGCAGCAACCAACCCTACGCGAAACCTCCCGAACCTTCAAGTGCAAGGCTTCAGCGGCGGGGGTATAGTCTAATGTTGAAGATCAATGTTATAGCTAAATATGTTAAATTTTACTAACATTTTATTCTATCTAGCTGATGTTAAATTCATAATTTGTTAACATTACGTAACTGGCTTTGCTTACTTTTCTGGAATTTAGACTTTGCTGTTTATTAAGTTCTGAAAGTTTTGAATCCGTAATAAGGTACCTAAGTGTGTTACTGTTATCCTCTAGCGGTCTTGGCACCGGCTGATTGTAATTGCTTGCATGTCACTCTCGTTCTCCCTTGCTATCAACCTCTGCATTTTAGTTGCGTTTTCTCATTTTCTAACGTTGGTACTGTTTAGAGGTTTCGCGGCCAAGTAATTATTCAGCATTTTGCTCTACAAGTACTGCATCCATTGAAAGGACGTTTTCTGCTTATGGAGTTTAGTAATCGAAATTGAAGTACAACCTAGGAGAAGAAAAAGTAAAAAGTTAGGGAAAGTCTACAAACTTCTCCATAAGAAAAACGACTAATTTATAAACCTACTCTCAGTAAAGTTTCATTAAAAATTTTTCCAGTAAACTTTGTGGAAATAACTTAATTTTTGTTTAACATTTTGGTTACTAATATTTATTAAACTTTTAAAGTGTTTATCGCCCGCTTTTACTACTCTGACACCGCAGGCGATGATACTGATGATATATGGAACCAAGATGGAGCACCGGTGGAAAGCAATGGCGCACCACTTTCCATCGGAGAACCGTGAGAGGCATTTTTGAGAAACTAAACATTTTCGAAAAACGTTCCACGTAAAGGGTAGTTGGGATGGAGGGATTTTCTTGAGAATTTTCGTATCGCATCTTTGGAAGACATTCAACCTAAATGCCAAATGTGGTATTTAACCAAATGTTTGTTTTTGAGCTATGCTGCCCCCCCACACACGGACATGTTTCTAAAAATTGTTTTTGGAATTAGGGTGTCTCAAAACATGCATTTCCGATGAAATCTCGGTATCGAATTTTTAGATGCACTACAATACCTTCTCTTTACATTACGCACAGAAAAAGTAAAAAGGATTTTGTTATTGTATTTATTTCAGCTTTTATTTAGATTTTATTAAAACAAGCCTCCTATTTTTGGGAGGTGGGGGTAACTTACAACAACCCTGATTTTAACACGTGTGGCTATACTATTTTATAGACAGCAATCGAAGTTGTAAAATATTAATATTGTATTGATTCCTGAAAATAAGAGAAATCACGTTTAGAACGAGATCAACTCACTTGTGCAGCCATTTCAGATGTTTTCATGTATTGCTTGTTGATTCACCAGCAGTGCTCGGAACATACCCAGCTAAATCTTAAGAATGTTATACGCTTACTAATAACTTGATTGTTCTCGACATTAAGACAAATTGTAATAATTGAATAGTTGATCAGTAATGATGAAGCGTTTTTATTCGCTTCAACACATTTTCAGTGAAAATGCTTTGAACGTGTTCTGCAATACACCAGGTAACAAAACATTAAATGCCATTTCATAGTGTTTTCTAGATTTTAGGGATAGTAGTTCTAATGCTATTCTTTCTACGCCTTGTGAATTTCCATTTCAATTTCTTCTGAATTATATATGCCGGTATTTATTCTTTATTAGGCTATACAAGATAAAAGAACAACCGTTTTAGATCAAAGAAAGCTGAAGGCTGCCAACATAACGACTACTACGGATTGCAATAAATTGAAGTTTGACAAATTGTATAGTGAATAGATAATGGGAGCGCCATAAGAAAAAGGAAAGAAAAAGGAAAAAAAAAAAAAGTTAAAATACATAATGAAAAGTAAGCCCTAATCAAACCAAGTCAATTCTTAAACATATCATGCATAAATACCAAGCGCAATTGCAATATGATTGGACCTGAAAGCAATTTTGTCACATTTTTTATAGTGTTTAACGCCCGCTCTACTGCCATGGCACCGCAGACGATGACACATGATACATGGAGTGAAGATGGAGCACCGGTGAATTGTGATGGTGGGGGAAACCGGAAAGCCCGGATAAAAACCGCCCCTGCGCCAGTTTGTCCACCACAAATCTCACATGGGGTCACTTGAGATCAAACCCGAGCTGTCTAGGTGAGAGGCGAGTGATCTAACCACTCGGCCTTGCTGGCCCATAATCGCCGCACGCAGTTCGCTTTGGAAAATTTAGAGCCAATTGTTGCATATGTTCGTTGGCTTCCCCTACGTGGCCGCACTCATTGTCGCAGAGGCCGTAAATTTAACAGGTGAAGAGCGGCGGCAGTAACTCAAAGCCTTGGAAAGTCACACCTTGGCACAATGGAAACGTGCTAGAATGTTCATTTTGTCTATAAATCTCTGTCCACGTGATCAACAACTATAAAAAGGAGAGCTGCAAGGCGCAGCTGCGGCGCACTGTGAACTCGTATTCGAAAATGACTCGCCTGCGTGCGTGCACGCACGCACGCAGGTGAGTCATTTTCGAATACGAGTTCACAGTGCGCCGCAGCTGCATTAGCGAAATCAATCAGCTGTCTAAGCGTTAAGCGACGAGAGAAAAAATGTACTACAGAATTGTTGCGAAAGCAATAGAATAAAGACTGTTTGTAATCAGTTTTGAATGAATAGCGTCAGGAGTGGGATAAGCCTGTTACAGCAAGTCCCTCTCCAACGTCGAAAAGTACTGCGTTACCCGGCGAGAGCTCCTAGCTGGAGTAAAGGCGCTGGAGCACATCTACAGGTAAAGTACCTGTTCGGACAGCCATTCCACGTGAGAACTGACCACTTCGTCCTCACCTGACTGTTAAGTTTCAAGAACCTGGAGAGCCAGACAGCCCGTTGGGTCAAGAGACGATTTACCAACCTCTATCAGAGGTTGGGTTCAGAGGCGGATTTTTTCTAACCTCTGTATCAGAGGTTTATTAAAATGCCACCACACCATGACATTCCCTGTGAAGTTTTAACTGCGTAAAAACGGCAGATGGTGTAAAAAGAGCACAATTATGACTTATGGATGAAATTGAGAGAGTTGTCAGCTTTCAGTTCAGATGTCACCTCATTAGAAGTGAGGTTATAGAACGAAATGGTTGTTCATCACGATTCACTTGACTTCTGGCGGAGGTTAACACACTATTGAGGGATACCATTGAGTTGTCACTACTTCATTAAAGTTTCTTTTTTTTTTTTTCTTTCATGTATACCCTGCTTTTAACTGCAATGGTTGTATCAGCAGCCTTTTCGTTTGGAACATTTTTTTTCATGCAGACAATTATGTTAACTCGTATAAAAACGTAGATCTCGTTAAAACACAAACTTTGTCACACAATTTTGCAGTTGATCATTTTCGAGATATTTGTTTCAGTTTTAAAACGTCTCTCACGCGGGAATTTGTCAACTCTTGGTCATGCAAAGACACGAGTTTCAATCACATAGCACCCAGCTTTTTAAAAGCTTTGATTATCGGTTTAGCCTAGTGTACTCCCTTATTTGTCATCTACTTACAAGGAAGCAAATAGGACAATTTCTGTTAATGTTTATCTGTTATTAGCTTGAAGTAGATAGAAGAAAAATATTTTAACAATAGGTAATTTGTTACAGAGATTTAGGTAGTCATGTGAATGGAATACATCAGATTTTTTTTAGTTTGCTTTAGATTCCGACATGAAATTTATTCACTGACGTATAAATTGAAATAGATTACGAACTCGCTTCGAGAAATTCTTGATGGAATACCTATTTTATAGATTAAGTATTAGAAAATCTGATGTGTCCCATTCGCATTGACTTTTTCTACATCTCTGTGACACATTGTTAAACAGCTTATTCTTCCAACTACTACTTCATGCTAGTCGAGATAAGCATTAGCAGAAATGGTTTTATTACTTGCTTCTTTGGTAGAGGGGGAATAGGAGAATATACTAAGCTCAAGCGATAGTCAAATCATTCAAAAGTTGGTTACCATGTGGTTGAAAGCCGTTTCTTTGCATTGCCAGGAGTTGACAAATTCCCAAATAAGAAAAGTTTTAAGTATTTTAAAACAAACCAATAGCAAGGAATATATAAAAAATTGTTAACTCCACGAAAAAAAAATCATATATAGAACATAAATTGACTGCTTTATTGAGTTCTACACTTTTGTGTATTAAGGTTTTTGTCTATCTCTTTCGGTTTACCGGTTATGCAAAATTCATCCAAAATGAAGAAGAGCTCTTCAGAGGTTATTTCCAGAAAATTCAAAATATACATTTAATTTATTATGTAAACATCTTTAATATATGGTATTTTAATAAAAATCGTCACAGCCATTTTTGAGAAAGTTAAAATTTTCGAAAAATTTTCCATGTGAAGGGTAGTTCTGGGTGGGGAAAATGTCCACAAAATCTTCGTGTCGCAGCCTTGGAAGTTACTAATCATAATTATCTAGTTTGGTATTTTACAGATTTTTTTGTGTTTGAGTTATTGTTCACAGACCCACATATGGACCTTTTTCTAAAAATGATTTTTTAGATATAGGGGATCCTAAAACGTGCATTTTCTGTTAAATCTCGGTATCGAATATTTTGTTGGAATGCAATACCTTCTCTGCCTACGTACCATGTGCTATCTAGAGTATATAAAATTAGACTTAGTATTTTAGATGTTACAGTCAGTCACAGTGTAATGTTGGACAATAAGACAGATAAAAATAGAAATTAGAAACGGAGCAGAATTTCAAGACTGCGATCAAGTCCAAGTCAATTTCTGTAAAAGTTTCCAAAGGAAGGGATGATGCGTGAGATTAGGAAGGGTGGCCAGATCTGTTACAGGCCTGGAGCAACGGGATACTTAACGTTTGCAGACTAAACACCCCGTCTTCCTTTCACGGATAAGTTCGAACCAAAGGTGCAGTACCAACAAAGAAATAGTTCTCTCCTGAGCAAAAACACTGCATACGCTACACGCGACCCTCTACGGTTGTTAATCACACTATGCTGCAAGATGAAAATGCATGAAAGAATATAATAATTACCTATGATAAACACGAAAAAACCAAGGTCAGGAAAGCCGGTCCAACTGGAAATCTCTCGCTCGGTAACAACATAGGTAACCATGTAGACAGTGCAACTCTCTCAAAGTGAGACAAACATGGTTTTAAACTCTTTTATTCCGCGAATTAAGCTTTATTCTCATTAAGTTCGCTTCCATTCAGTATGCCTGAAGTGCTCATGAGAGCCAGCCTCATGAATGAAGCTGTGGAGCTGTCACCTTCATTAAGTTCAGAGATGTGAACTCGGTTGTATAGATTTCATGCAATAATACGGTCGTTCAGCATGAATCACCTCTCATTTACACGGGATTTAACGAACTGTCGAGGGGGAACATATTGAGCCAACAGTTTGAATTTCATTCTACTTTCTCTCTCTCTCACTCTTGTAACTGCGCTAATGAAATGTAGCTTGTGCAGTTACCGTGCCTGAGGCTTTTATAAATTCGTTCATATTGATGTTATCAATAAAATCCTCCACATGATTTACAATTACTTCTAAACCAGAGGCTCTAATATGCTGCATTAGGGATGTCAAAACGACATTTTCCTAATAATGTTTTCTTTCCCCACTTAGTACACAGTACATAAGTAGAAAAGATATCGCATTCCACCCAAAAATTAGATATCAACATTTAATTGAAATATCTACAAGTTTTAGGGTCCCCAGAAGCCAGAGAATTTTTTTTCACGAAAAGATCCGTGTATATGTGTGTGTTTGTGTGAATGCGAGTGTCTGTAAAACACGATAACTCAAAAACGAATGTCGGTTAAATACCAAACTTGAAATTGAAGTTCAGCCCCTTCCAAGGATGCGACACGAAGATTTTCAAGAAAATCACTTAACCCCAAATTACCCTTTACATGGAAAAATATTTCGAAAATTTTGGTTTTCTCAAAATTGCTCTAACGATTCAGATTAAAATACTGTATGTTAAAAATAGTTATATGAGAAATAAATTGTATATCTCACATTTTCTGGCAATAGTCTCTTAAGTCGTCTTTATTCTGAATAAATTTTGCATAATGGTAGATCGCATGAGGCAAACAAAAGGTTACTACACAAAAAGTGTAGATCTCGTCAAAACACATAGTAATATGTCATAGGTATACAATTTTTGTGGAGAACCATTATCGAGATATTCCTCGTTATCGGTTTCAATTTTGAAGTATTTAAACTTTTCTTATTCGGTAATTTCTCAACTTATAAACATGCAAAAGGAACGCATTTCAATCACAGAGCAACCCACTTTTAAAAGATTTGACTATCGCTTTAGCCTAACGCACTCCCTTATTTTCCTTCTACTTATAATGAATAGGTACATTTCTGCTGATGTTTACCTCGATTATCATGAAATAGAAGAAGCTTTTTAAGAAGCATTTATCCCAGAGATGTAGAGAAAGTCATATGAATGGAACGCATTTTTTGGATAAATAATTGTAGTTTAATGGAATACTCCCAAGTCAAAACTGGTATTTCCTAAAGAGAAGAATAGGGATACAATGGTTAGTAAGAATAAGCCGGAGACAGCTTTGCCGACATTCAACAAAAGGAACATTCTCTTCCTTTGAGAAGGCACTCAGTTTGAAATGAGTCAGCTCTAAAAGATCGAGAGTTGCCTCAAAGACCCTGTGTCCTCATAAGCTGTACTCCAAAAACCCAGTTAATACCTGACAAATGCCATGTGGTTATTCTGTTCAGCTTTATGTTTTCGTATGATTAGGGTTACGAAGAGGTAGATATTAGGAGAAAAAGCTGAAGCTTATCATCAGAAGATCTTCTAAATACTTTTAAGACGGTGATTGTACCAAAAATAAGGCAAAGATGAATCTCTGAATTTCCAACAATTAGAGAAAGGAGCACCAATTAAGGAAAAGTTTAACATGAAAACTACAGTATTTTTCAGAACATGATAACCCTGCTCCACTCTTCTTCCAAAATTGTCCCTAACTTCCCTTAAAGTTTGCGGTTGGAAACCAACCTTCGCTGTTGCGAAGTCTTCCACTTACTGCACTCTTTACTGAAGCACGATTCTCGACTTGCCAGCAGTATCTCCAGGAAATATATTTTACTACGTTGATTCTCGTTCCTAGTACAGGTCCTTCTTTTGTTTGATAATGGTTATTGCCCAGTGGTAGGAGGGAGCGGTCCCGTTTGAGCACCATCATATTTTGGAGAGAACTATATGATAAAGCTATACGACGGTTCCACCACCCATATACTGACATGCGCGCGGCGCGCACACACACACACACGCGCTAAGTTGTTCAGATGTGAAAGTTGCCAGATTGCCAAAAGTTTGACTTCTTGGGAACATTGGGGTTTTAGCTTCACAGATTCATCGTCTATACCCTGTCGCCTTCGGCCGCAACTGCTACACTCCTCAACTTATAAAAAATATCCCTCGGCTACGCATTGCGGCTTAGGGCCCTACACGTTGGGCTACGGTTTGCAGCTTAGGACCCTAAATGTTTATAACAGACCAATAAGTAATTACAATGCGGCTCTAATGACGAAATAACAAAAGTACCCGCGTATAGAAGTAACGCCAAGTGGTGGAACCATTGTATACTAATAATAACTATATATCTACTGAAAGGGAAGAATGCTCTGAAAAACTGGGGAGGGGGGCAATAAAATTGACTGACTGGAAAATTAAGCTATGCGATTTAATAGAGACACATTATCAACGGGATGGAGTGCATTGTTTTATGACAATGATGATGTTTAGAGAGCGAAGTGGAGTCTCGTTTGAGAAATTGCAAGTTAACAGCGCTACAGGGGTTGCTGACATCAGAGATAGGCTCCTGGCTAGTGAAGCTACTGCTCCCCCTCCCTATTTTATTTTTTGTTCCAAAGCCGGTTATGAGAGTACGCGCTGCTTGTGTCTACAAGGAAATGTGCAATGAACTTCAGTCTTTACGTACGCCAAATGCGCTCCCTATCGTTGTTGTTGTTGATGACGATGACCATAATCATAATAATAATAATAATAATAATAATAATAATAATATGCACTCCCGAAAGCAGGTACGACTCTATTAGGCAATGCAGTGCATGACCATCATGATAACCCCAAGCGAGAAAAGCCCGCCCAAGTTCTAACACTCTATATGCATAAGAAATGAAGGAGAAATTAAAAGTGGAGAAAGTAGTGGGGAAACGAAGGATCTGACCCCTCCACCTCTCTTATTATGCAATTGGGCTGGTCAGTGCTATTGCGCATCAGTTCTTCAGGAGTGGGGGGAGTGTGACAACGATTTGGAGCTTTACTACAAGGCGCTGGTTTGTCATTTTCCTCAATATGGGAATAAACGGTATCTCCCGTGAATGAAAATTCCACTTCATTGTCCCAGAATAATACTCGAGTTTCTTTGCAATCCAGCTGAGAGTATTGCTTACAACGTCAAAGGGACGATGGCGACGACGATGGTTCACAAGGTTTTCATGTACAACGGGAGTCTACTCCGTAGTAGGTAGCTTGTTGCTAAAAGATATAGTGAATCTTTGGTACTTGCTCAGATTTTTTATATTAAAAAACACAATTCTTCAACATACGAATAATCTCACGTTGCTCCATTTCGATCATACCACTCAAAATCATAAAGGGATGTAACTGTCCTGTCGTTATAAATTTGTATTCATGAGCATCTGTCACTCACTCGAGAACACATAAGAAACTACATTGGTACAAACATATATCAAAGCCGACTATCTTAACACAAATAAGAGACGGAAAAGTAGTCCAGAAACAAACTTAGGTATTCCAAATGTGAATACAAATAGGTAACCTGTGAGCTAAGCATGAGGCGGGATGTTGCTTGGTTGTCACTGCAGTTATCAAGCTCTACAGATATAAATTTGGTTTCTCGCCATGTTTTTAACATTTCAGTTTATTGAATAGGGACCTATGTGTTCAGGAAATAAGAGTACTTCTAGGCGCTGTAACTGACATCTTGGTGGTTGGTACATTTCCGGAGGGGTTTCCACACTGCAGTCACTAGGGCGTTTTGTGCGTCAGAGCCAAGGAGGATAGAATGATATGAGAGTATCCGACGGCGGCCGAACCCACCGCGGGGAAAGAGCACCATGGTGAGTCCTTAACATAGTCCGATTAGTTCATCTCAACGCCGGGAGCGCTAGGAGCCCGCATCCCGAACATGACTGAATTCCCTAAGTCCTGCTGATGACTCCAGAACTCTCCCACCGCCAGAGCTGTATTTTCAAAGCGCATTCACAACAGTCCCATTGACACAACCCTGAAAGAGATCGGTTGGAATGAAGAGCCAGGAAGTCGGAGGAATGAATAACCCTTCCCGTGTTCCCTGGTGACACGGGGAAAACACCGAAATAACATTAGTCAGAGAGTTCAGCCGCGGGAATCGAGCGAATAAACTTCTGGATACCAGTCTCAGACGAAACGTCTGAGCCACCTGGTACGGAAATTGAAATGTAAAACTTGTCCCACGATTATTCATAAGATACATTAATACTACATGTTTATTTTGCAGTTAAAGACGGTGGGAATAAGCGAATTACAGTTCCTTCTCCCAGCAATAAAAGAACTTTCTCACAAAGACAAAGGTAGTGAACGAGAGGTAGTACCTTGCTTGGTTCACACAGCAACAACATGGCAGTGGGCAACAATAATCGCTTCCGGTACTGTTAAAGAATTGGTGAAAGTTTCATAAAACATTCTTACCTGATATGAATAGTCGTGAACAGAGGATGCTCCGTTACTTAAAACGAGCTTATGTGAATGGACATATATTTGATTCTCACCTTCAGTGATTCTCTCGAGTCTGAACTTTAGGTTTGATAATGAAGGGGGTATAGGGACGGGCAGACCACAGAAGGTATACTATGAGATTAACAGGCCAGTTCTCCCACTGTCTTAGGAGAGACTGGTGTATAGTATATGTTGATAAAAATCCCGGAAGTCGGTAGTGCACGATAAATAATTGCAGTGTAAATGAAAACCTCAACTTCATTTAATCTGTTATTCTTTCTAGGTACACCTAATCAGCGTGGATATTCAACTTGTTTCCCAAGAGGTTTTGGTTTCAACAGAAACGGAAAATCTGCAAAATGTGAAGTACATATGTGCCTTGTAATAAATATATAAATTGAATTTGGTATATATTGTGATTATTTCTCGATAGCATCGACCGAAGAAATGATGCTATTTAACAGATTGCAGAAAAATTCAGTAATAAGCAAAACAGCCGAAAATAGACATTTACGGTTTGAGTTACAGCATATTAACGCGCCAAAATTTAAATTAAAGTTATAAGCCCATAGATTAAGAAAAACTATAGATATAAAATGTGCACTTAATTTTACAGCACTAACAGTGAAAAGTAGGTAAGAAAAATCGATAAACTGATTTACACAAAATCGAATGAGTGTAGGTGTGTGTGTGTGAGAAAGAGAGAGAGATTTCGGAGAGGATTCCACATTGTAGACATTGGCTTATTGTCCGTAGCCCCAGGAGGAAATGGTGAGATGAAAGTACAACGGCAGGCGAAACAGAAACGGCGGGGAGGCAGCCACCGTGAAGGGTCCCTAACAGTTTCAAGCAGTTCTTTATCCCGACGCGGGGAGTGATAGGAGCCCGCGCCCCAGGTCTGACCAATCTCTCTGGATCTACCGACGACTTTCAAGGCCATCCCGCCGCCTAGGGCTGTATTTCCAGAGCGCATTCACCCCCATGGAAGGACGTCACTACGCAGTCCTCGCCGACACTTACAACCCTGAAAGAGGCCGATTGGAGGAAATGGAGATGATATGAAGAGACAGGAAGTTTGGGGGAATAAAGAAACCTCTTCAGCATTTACCTAGGGACCTGGGAAAACCCTCGAAGGAAATCCAAGTGTCAGTCGGCCGCGAAAATCGATCCCACGACCTCCCGAATGCCAGACTCAGACGAAACTCCTGAGCCAACCGATTCGGTAGGAGCATAGGTGTATTTATAAATAATTAGCTGCCTTAGGTATAATGGAGAACATACTTTCAAATCTCCATCTGCGTTTGCTAGGTTTATCGCGTAGTATTTCAGTAACCCTTTGTATGGCTTTGAATGTAAAATCTTGGATTTTATACAACAATTGTTCAACGTTCCCGACTGCCTAATAATATATAATTACTTTTCTTTATAGAATCCAGTTGATAGCGACATTGCAAGCGCGGTAAGTGCATCTATTTTGAACGAGGAAGAAGCTTTACTTCCGATTTCTGCAAAACACTTAACGTATGAGCATTGCACTCTTTATTTTTTCGGCGATAACGAATAATAGAAATGCTTAAGCGAAAATAAAATTAAACGATCTGTTTTTCAAAAGCAGTACAACGCCTTCCTCGGTTAAGGACGTTGATGCCGGTCTTTGCCCTCTAGTAATCAACTATGATTAAAGGGAATGCCAGAGATGTATGCGACGTGCTGTCTTCCGGTGAGTATGCATACTGTTTCATTAATTACTCTTTATTAGTATTCTATGGACACTATGCAGTTATTTATAGCATACAATGGTACATAAATACAGCGATGAGTAATTATAACGTTTATATCTGAGAAACAGAGTAGTATAGCGCAAAGACATTAATATTAACCATGGATCTGGAGGGCAAGATCCATCTTGTACTTGCTAAACTGCTAATACATGTTGTAGGCTGATTTGTTTTCGCTCCCCCCCACCATTTCTTACTGTAGGGCTTTCACACATGAAGTCTCTATCTCTCACATCCATACTACCAGACTTTATGGAAGGTAGAGAATTCTTCTAATTAAATAAAATTGACCACCCCGCCAGGGAATCAAAACTGGGACCTACGGATGAGAAGCCGGCTCGCTGACGACTCGACCATGGAGGCAGTGAAGCCAGATTTGCCAGCTTTTTTAGAATAATAATACGAGACACTTAAGCCCCCTCCTGAAATATTTGAAAACCAGATACGGTGCTATAGGTAAAACAAACTTGAAACATATATCTACATAAATTGAACATTTTATTTGTACTGTCTTAAAATTTCAAAGGAAGTCCCAGGCTGATTTTCATTGAAATATATACATTAACACTCATACTTGTAATCAAAGTTTGTGTATTTTATAATATAAAATTAACTCTTTTATACAAATAGATCATCTGCATATCCCGATGGACGTTATACTTGCATATTTTGCCTGCACGGTCAAAACCTGCATCATTCTTAAAAAAAGGTCATAGGCCATACTACAGTTCAATGCGATTTGAATTTCAATGTATCAAATTCAAACAATATTTAAAATGTTTATGATGTTCATATTTGACTCAAAATTGAAAATTCTCTCTCTATAGAGGCATATAAGCGAGGACATTCAACAAATATATTAACATATCCATCTTTGAAAAGTGATCACTGAAAAATGTTAACTATTTCTTTTCAGTGGTCTTAAACTATCTGGAAATGCATAACATTCTTCAAAAAAGAAACTATACTTTTCGATCCCAACACATGTTTTTTTGCCAAGCCCAGTTTATTTATTCTACTGGAATATCAACAAAAAGAGTCGAATAAGCCACACATTACGATTATAACTATTGTAACTAAAATTTTGCCTTACATTGTGAAGAAGTTTATCATATTCTTGCTTCTAATGCCTCTGAAACAAGACGTATCTTCAGGATCCTGAGATAACGTTTCTCAATATCATATTGCAAATTAAACAAATCCGAAGCGTTCCATTTACATGACTTTCCCTACAAACTATTGCTAACAAAAGATTATTCCTTTATCTGCATCATGAATACAAAATAGACAATAGCAGCACTGGTTGTATTACTTAGTCCCTTACAAGTAGAAGGGAAATAATAGTATATACTAAGCTAAAGCGATAGTCAAAGCTTTTAAAAAGTCGGTCGCTATATGAGGCATTTAAAATTCGGTTCACTTTGCTCCGCAAGGCATAGAACGAAAGAGAGACGAAACGGAAGATGACCTCCGTTTGAAAAAAAGTTTAAAGTAGCTTACAATTGAAACCAATATCAGTAAATTTATGCTTCTTGTTCTTCTTCTTTTTTACCTTAACGCCCTTTAACTTGATTGGACACATCAGGCGATGAATGGACTTGGTGAAATGGTGCTCAAATGATCTTAAAAGTTACTCGACATTCTTCTTCTCAGTAGAAGGGAAAACCCCGAAAATACTTGTATCCGGTTAACTTACCCTAAACAAAATTCGAACTCGCGACTTGAATGTGAGGCACACACGTCGCCACCACACTGACCAGGTGGGCTTATGTGAATTAAATTGTGTGTTTCAACATTGTTTGTATAGTTATGTCTATCACTTACAGTCTACTAGTTATGCAAAACTCATCAGAATGATGAGGACATCAAGAGCTATTGCCAAGAAACTCAGGATATGCACTTTATTTCCCATGTAAACATCTTTAATATAAGTAATTTTAATTAAAATCGTAAGGGTCAGTTTTGAGAAAGGCAAAATAAAAAAAAAATCCTTGTAAAGAGTAGTTTAGGTGGAGGGATTTTCATGTAAATCTTCGTGTCGCAACCTTGGAAGATACCAAACTTAACCGCTCTTCATTTTTGAGTTATGCTATCTATAGACTGACAGATACACATACCTACATACAGACACACCTTTCTCTTAGCATGATTTTTGGATTCAGGGGTCTCCAAAACATGAATTTCGGTGAAATCTCTACATTGAATTTTTGTGGAATACAGTACCTTCTCTACCTATTATATGCACAGTAAGTGTAGTGAAAATAAAACTAAGCGAATCCAGACTTTCTTCTGTTTTAATTAGGTAATTATTATCCTGATTTTAAAATTGTAATACTATTTCGGATTACTAAAACGTAATTAAATATACAGCATTATATAGAATCGTATGATTAATGTTTCAGCTGTTCTTATAAGATAATCTAGAAAACTAAAATCTAAAAGAGCTGCCATTCGTTTCCAGTAGTGAAAACCGTTACCGTCTACTCAGTCTTTGTAATTTTCCTGCTTTTCCCTGATCGGCAAGGGAATACTATATTACTTTCTCATTTTCGATTTCCTTTCCCCAATTCCCATCTCATTGCCGTTTTCTTCTCATATTTGAGACTGCTATAACCTACCAGTAGCTGTAGTTGTAGAATGTAATATGGATTTATTGGAAACCAATAGTTTATTTAGGTTAGTATTTACTTTTGTTGATTGATTATATGATGTTTAATTGTACTGTAAATGTATAAGCTTTTTGGAAATAAAATAGTTTGACATCGAGTCCTGACTTAGGGAACTACATGCCAGGATAAAGATGTGAATTGAGTGTTGTTTATGGTCGCTCTCAAACTACTATGGTTCTCAGCGTCCCATTCTATATTGAGTGTAAAAGACTGCGTAACTTTGCTCAGAAGTATCTTTATCTTATGTGCCGTAAATCTATGAGACGAAGCTAACAGCATTACTTCCCTTCCAAAGCAAGCCAAGCTAAGGATTTTTCCGCCCGTAAAATATATCGCTCTCTGTGGGGTTTGAAACCGCGACCTTAGGGACCAGAGACTAGCATGTTATCACCGTTAGGTAGGTAGCTTGTTAGATTAGGGTAGGGTTGGTAGGTAGGATAGGGTTGTTAGGTAGGTAGATGGCTATGGTTGGTAGGTAGGTTAGAGTTTGGTGGATAGGTAGATGGTAGGGTAGAGTAGGTAGAAGGGTAGGGTTGTTAGGTAAGTAGATGAGTAAGGGCAGATAGTTAATTAGGGTAAGTAGGTATGGGTTCGTGTGTGAATATACATGTGGTATGTCAGTGTAAGAATGTATCTATACATATATGCTTGTGTGTAATAAAATGTTCTTCATATACACAATATAAGTGCAAGAAAATAGCAATCAAGACGCAAAGCTCAAGAAAACATGACAAAACAAGAAGTAAAATAAAATACTACTCTAAAGTAGAAAATAATACAAAATTAGGTCTCTAATAAATAGCATCTTCATAATCTGGTGCCCATGAATAGAATTTATGTATTACCGTGCTACTGAAAAGGTTAACATGCGGATTACCTTTGTTAATAGAAACCTCACAGTTAACGGTCTGATTGTTCTCAGAAGTCGCCGACGTTTTGCAGTGCACCAATGAACGCGTCACTTCAGCCAATGAATGCGTAGAAATCACAAATGACGTGGATTACGTGTGGAGTTGTGATTTCTACGCATTCATTGGCTGAAGTGACGCGCTCATTGGCGCACTGCAAAGCGTCGGTGACTTCTCAGAAAAATCATAGCGTTATCTGAGAGGTTTCTATTAACAAAGATACGCGCATGTTGCCCGCCTGGGTAGTGTGGTGGTAGCGTGTCTGCCTCATATTCAACAGATCGCGAGTTCGAATCTTGCTTAGGGTGAGTTACCCTAAGGTTTTTTTTTCTGGGTTTTCCCTTATCCTGAGAAGACGAATGTCGAGTAACTTTAAGTATGGACCTCGAGGTCATTTGAGCATCATTTCACCAACTCCATTCATCGTCCGATATGACCAACCAGATTAGGGAACGTTAAAACTCAAAAACATGCATGTTAACCTTTTCAGTAGCACGGTAATACAAGGTAGCAATTACTTGTGCCGCATTAATTAAAAGATGACACTCCGGCACCCGATTACGATTAATACGTCGGTCTTCTTTGAAATTTGAAACTCCATATTAAAACGAAATGTAACTTCATTGCAGCTGTGACTGAATTGTCTCTTGCTAAGAAAACTCTTTAACTTTTGACACATAGTATATCCATTCATAAGGCCCTCAAGATGTCGGGTCCGTGTTAGTGATAATAATGGAATACCATTGTACTCCCTGCAGCTCTCCTATTATGTCCTCCTTTGTTCTTGAAATGTGGTCGTTGCAACAAAAGAGTCGTGAGGAAGGTGTGGGCTTAGAAAAGTCTCGCTCGAGTTCTTTTAACAACACAATTGATCCGACTTTTCGACTACGATGCCAGTTTTCCCCGTTGTTTTCCATCTATTCTCTGAAGGGTATGTATGACTGAAATTTTATGAAAGATTATTAAAAAAATTAACTTTATTTCTCTACACGTACTATGTGCATACTACATAGTGTATAGAGAAAAAAATACGATACCGAGATTTCACCGGAAATATATGTTTTAGGGTCTCCTGTAAAAAAAAAAAAAAAGCATTTTAAGAAAAAGGCCCGTGTGTGTGTGTGTGTGTGTGTGTGTGTGACCGCGGAAGTTCATGAACACGATAACTCAAAAACGAAAAGTAAAATACCAAACTTTGTATTTAAGTTTAGATCTTCCAGGAATGCCACATGAAGATTCTGAGGAAAATCCCCCCACCCCAAACTACCCTTTACTTGGAAAAAAATCGAAAATTTAGCTTTTCTCAAAAATGGCTATAACGATTTCGATTAAAATACCGTATATTAAAGATATTTATATGGCAAATAAAATGTATATCTTGAATTTTCTGGGAATAACCTCTGAAGACCTCTTTATTCTGGATAAATGCTGCTGAATATTGCGTAACAAGTAAGCCGTAAGAGATGGACAAAAGCTTACTGCACAAAAAATTAAGATCACGTTAAAACACACAATTTATATCCATACTTTTTTTTCGTGGAATTAACCACTTCTGAGATATTCCTTGTTATTTGTTTCAGATCTAAAATACTTGAACTTCTCTCGCGCGGTAAGTTGTACACTCCTGGTCCTACACAGAAACGCATTTCAACCACATGGCAACCAGCTCTAAAAGATTTAACTATGGTTTTAGCCTAATGTATTCCCTTATTTTCCTTCTACTTACAGGGAAGCAAGTATTAAGACAAGTTCTGTTAATGTTTATCTCTATCATAAAGTAGATAGAAGAATATACGTTTTAACAATAATTTGCTACAGCGATGTAGAGAAAGTCATGTGAATGGAACACATCAGATTTTTATTTTAATTCCATGAAATAAATTAAACATTCCTGAATACAAAAAAGATATAATTGGCCACCGGTACAGCTTTTAAATGCAAAGCATTAGAGCTGAAGCTGTGTTGGACTCGGCAAAAAAAAAAAACTCCCGGTGCAACGAGATCTCAATTGCATCATGCAGATTAAAAATCGAAGTTATGCAATAGAAAAGCAGCAATGCAAGAAGAAAAGGACAGAAATGACAACAGCAAAGGAAAAGAAAAGTCCGACCTACCAACCGGGTGGATATTTATGTAGCAGTGCATTCAAATCTTTCCTTGTTTTCTCGATATTGATTTTTTCTGCATTTATCTTCCTGTAAAATGTTCCTTGCGGAGCAGTTTTTCTGTTACAGAAATAAAATTTGCTGTACTTGGTCAAAGAGGTTCAATGAATAAGAATTGTCCTAGGTTTTACTGTCAGATGTATTAGTATATGTTTTCAATTTTCAAACACAAAAATTATATTTTTATGACAAAAAAGCAGATTCATAGCTTTAAATATTTTGGAGCATTAACCAAAAGAGACACAAAAATAGTCTAGGCTAATTTCAAAAGGTAGATGTATGGTGAACCTAGGGTTAAAATATTAGATAAAATTTTAAATTTTTTGTCGCAAGGGACTTTTTAGTGACGTAACAAAAACAAATTTGACCATCTTACTTAAGTGACTTTTGCATTGTCACTTATTTGAATTATATTACACTTGTGGTATAAATTTCAAAATGTTAAAATTATTAGTTTGGAATTTCAAATTTCAGTCATACAAGTCCTTAATAACTTTTGCATAAAGACAGGATAATTCATCAATTAAAATGTTTGAACGGTAAGCCATCCTCGTATGTTCGACGCGAAGTTGACAGCCATCATAAAAACACAAATCCATGTAATATACAACTGTAATATGGGCGCGCGAACGTGTAATGATAAACAGATGGACTATCCGAACCAGAATATAGGTACAGAAAACGTGTGGGGGGGGGATGAAAAACAGGAAATGCGGTAACATGTGTTGTATAACACGCAACTGTCTCTACAATCACATATAGATTTGTATACTATCATTATTTACAGTTTGTTTTTTTTTTTTACTTTATCTAGCACACATGTAAAACCTACATAATAGATAGAGAAGGTATTGTAATTCCATCTAAATATTGATACCGAGATTCCACCGGAAATGCTTGTTTTAGGTTCCGCTGATTCAAAAAAAAAAATTATTTATGATAGAAGTGGTAAAAATGTTTTATATTGTGAGTAGGAAGCCATAGGCAGAGTTTCGTAATCCTATGAACAATTTAAAGCAATTTTAACACATGTGCCATACACGACTTTTAGACAGCTTTCGATATTTATACGCATATCATAATTATAAATGAACCCTATTACCTATTTTACGGAGTTAATGCTTAATGGTCTGCAATATTCAGTTGTTGCCTTGCTTAGCATCAGTGCTGACAGCATGACGACTTACTCATACAGAACGAAAACACACTATACAACGGAGGCAGTGTAGCAGTTGTAATTTACTCGCACCGCTGCTTGTATAATTTCGTCTGGTTCGGCAGATTCCATGTTAATGACATTGAAATCATCTGCCATTTTAGTCGCCCTCCGTGGGTAATGGTTGCAGTGCTAACTTCACATACCCAAGGTCGCAGGTTCAAACCCGGCGGTAGACGATGGATTTTAAAGGGTGTAAAAATCTTTAGCATGGCTCCCTTCGGAAGGGAAGTAATTGGTCCCGTGTCGTAGATTTACAGCACGAAAAAGAACCTCAAGCCTAATAGAGACGCCTCTGAGCAAAATTAAGCGGTCTTTCACACCCAATTTAGAATGGGACGCCGAGAACCACAGTAGTTAAAGAGCGTCCATAAGTAACTCGCCATTTACATGTTTTCCGCCATTTTATGAATCGATGCGAGCTTTCAGAGTCGTAACCTACTTGAATGAGGCCGTGGACGCATAAACCAAAGTGGGTTACATTGAAACGTTTTAATTTTATAACACTGAGTGACAGAATTTTCTACTTGAAATACTACTGACATGTATGTGATAAAAGATCTACTTTTAACATCAACTGTCTAAAAAAGAATTTATATTAATAGTATATTACAATAACAACCATAATAATAACTGTTAAGGCTATTCAGGAATATAAGTTATGTTTTAAATATTGTATGTCCTTTAACACAGACCACAATGTTTTTATACAATTGACACATTCAAACACGACAATTATTATAAATTAGAAGTTGAAGATTACGATACAAAAATAATATATCTTTAAGCTTTTCTGAAATAATAATAATAATAATAATAATAATAATGGTAATAATATTGGTAATAATATTGGTAATAATAATAATAATAATAATAACAACAAATGTTGGAATACGTCGATATGAGCCATTTTTAGAAAATACCTAAAAGTTTCGGAACATTTTTCAAGCAGAGTGTGCTTTGGGGTAAAAAATTAAAATATTTATAGTTTGTTAGCGATGCTATCACATTATAAGCAGTGTGCTGGAATTTCTTCCCGCAGGATTTCTTTTACATCCAGTAAATCTACATACCGCGTTTAAAGCAAAGAAAGCAAAAACGAAATGCAATCCGTCGTGCCCATCCTGAAGAAATATCCCTAGAACGAATGCATTTTCAGGGAAGGGGTGTTATAAAACTCAACACGTGTGCGGGCCGCACCAGACGCAGCTGGTGCTTGTTTTTATGAGTGGACTCCGTTTCAGGACTTTTTATTGCATTTCTTCAAGGTTTTCCAGAACCCTATTTCTATTAATGGATCACAGTAATCCAAACATTCACCCGACCGTTGTAAGTGAACACTGTTTATTTTAACATCTGAGCGTTTTAATTCATTGACTTAATTTCATTATCATTCAACAGGTCTGATGCGTTACTTTCTAGTCACCATCTTTTATGTATGACTTTCTCTACACGCACTATGTGCATAGTGTATAGAGAAGGTATTGCACTCCACCCAAAAATTCGATACCGAGATTTCACCGGAAATATATGTTTTAGGGTCCCTTATATCCAAAAAAAAGCATTTTCACAAAAAGGTCCGTCCGTGTGTGTGTGTGTGTGTGTGTGTGTGTGTGTGTGTGTGTGTGTGTGTGTGTGTGTGTCCGTGTGTCTGAACACGATAACTCAAAAACGAAAATTCGGTAAAATACCAAACTTGGTATTTAAGTTTAGTATCTTCCAGGGATGCGACACGAAGATTTTGAGAAAAATCCCCCTATCCCAAACTAACCTTTACATGAAACTTTTTTCGAAAATTCTGATTTTCTAAAAAATGGCTCTAACGATTTTGATTAAAATAGCGTATATTAAAGATATTTACCTGATAAACGAAATGTATATTTTGAATTTTCTTGGAATAGCCTCTAAAGATTATTTTATTCTGGGTCAATTTTACGGAAGTTTGCTTAACTGCTAAACCGTAAGAGATGGACAAAAACTTACCACACAACAAATGTAGAGCACTTTAAAACACACAATTTATGTTATATACATTCTTTTCGTGGAGTTGATTGTTTTTGAGATATACCTTGCTTTGGTTTCAGCTATAAAAAACTTATACTTTTCTCATACAGGACTTTGTGAACTCGTGTCCATACAAACAAAGGAACTTCAGTCACATAGCAACTAGTTTTTGAGTATCACTTTAACCTATGGTACCCCCTTATTTCGCTTCTAATAACAATGAAACAAGTAATAATACTATTTCTGCTAATTTTTTCTCGATTAGATGAAGTAAATAGAGTAATTTGTTGCAGAGATGTAGAGAAAGTCATGTGAATGGAACCCATCAGATTGTTTTTAATTGTTTCATTCATATCACCCCCTTTAACATCTAAGGTCATATCGGGGGCTTTGCTTTAGAATCAACTCGTTGACTGTAGGTTATTTAACGTTTTTACTTTCTCTACACGCACTATGTGCATAGTGTATAGAGAAGGTATTGCACTCCACCCAAAAATTCGATACCGAGATTTCACCGGAAATATGTGTTTTAGGGTCCCCTGTATCCAAAAAAAAAAGCATTTTCAGAAAAAGGTCCGTGTGTGTGTCTGTGAACACGATAACTCAAAAACGAAAAATCGGTAACATACCAAAATTGGTACGTATTTAAGTTTAGCATCTTCCAGGAATGCGACACGAAGATTTTGAGAAAAATCCCCCACCCCCAACTACCCTTTCTATGGAACTTTTTTCGAAAATTTTGATTTTCTTAAAAATGGCTAACGATTTTGATTAAAATCTCCTATATTTAAGATATGTACTTGACAAACAAAATCTATATTTTGAATTTTCTGGGAATAGCCTCTGAAGACTACTTTATTCTGGATGAATTTAACGGATTTTTGCATACCTGCTAAACCATAAGAGATGGACAAAAACTTACCGCATAGAAAATGTAGAGCACATTAAAACACACAATTTATGATATATACTTTTTTTTCGTGGAGCTGATCGTTTTTTAAGATATTCCTTGTTTTTAGTTTCAGCTTTGAAAAACTTACTTTTCTCATACAGGACTTTATCAACTCCTATCCATACAAACAAAGGAACTACAGTCACTTAGCAAACCAGATTTTGACAATCACTTTACTTACTTTGGTATTCCCTTATTTTACTTCTACTTACAAGGAAGCAAGTAATAAGACTTTCTGCTAATGTTTTCTCAATTTGCATGTAGTAAATAAAAGCCTACGCTTTTTAACAATACTTTTTTGCAGAGATGTAGAGAAAGTCATATGAATGGAACACATCAGATTTTTTTTATTATTATTTATTTATCATCTTTCTTTTTTCTTAAAACACATTTACTCTAACATATGCTTCCTATGACATCGCAAGTAAGTGTTAAAACGTTCAAATCAATAAGAATGAATATCTGGGAAATGGCTGAGGTCACTCTCCCTCCTCACAAGTGATACATTAAAGTAAATTATGTGTTTTAAGACACCCATCTACATTTTATGTGATATGTATTGTCCATATCTTATAGTTTACCAGTTATGCTATATTATACAAAGTTCATACCGATTGAAGTGCACAGTTCACACATATTCATGAAAATTGAACATATGCATTTTATTAATCATGCAGATATATTGAACCTATGGTATTTTAATCGAAAGCATTAGGGCCATTTTTAAGAAAATAAAAACAATGAAAGCCTTTCCACATAAAGGATGGCTTTTGATGGGAGTATTTTCTTAAAAATTGTTGTGGTGTACACACATGGATCTTTTTCTAATAAAAAAAGAACAAACATTCTATTTACATGCTTTTTTGTACCCACTATCTAATACTATCGTTTATTTTTCACATTTTCAACAAACTATTCTTGCAAATGTATATTTTACTCTACCTCAAGTTAATTAAGATAAGCATTTCTGTAAAATTTGATTAGGAAATAACTATACTCAAGTTTCAAGCATTGTTCGCTTTATACTGATCTTTAAATTCCATGTTCTTTCCATGACATTGCAAGAAAAAGACAGCTAAGCGATTGGCAAAGGAATGTAAAATTATTGAAAAATTAAAATCAATAACTAACCGTGCCGTGAAATGGTAAACGCCACCCAAATGTTATTTGAAATAAAATTGGTGTTTTAAACAGTTGAGAAAATCAGAATTTTGGATACATTTTTGACAGAATGTTGTAAAGGGCAGTAAAATCTTTGTGCGCATCCTTGAAATATGCCAAACATAAGCATCAAGTTAGTTTTTTAACGGACTTCTGCTTTCGGTTGTAATTTATGCTAGATATTGCTACATTCACGTAACTTTCAAGATAAACATCAGTAGAAGTTCCAGACCGATGGTTTTTTAGTGTACTTTAAAGCGACAATCTCATGTCGGTAGATTTACTGGAATGTTAAAGAACTCCTCCGGCACACCGACGGCACTGATATGATCTTGGCAATTGACCGCGTCGTTAACAAAATGTTTTTTTTTTAATTTTCAGTAGAAATTATTTAATTACATATTATTTCTTTGTGGTCGCCTCCTTAGCGCGGTGGTAGCGTTGCTACTTACCAAGCGGGAGACCTGGGTTCGATCTCCAGTACCGGCGTGGGGATTTTTCCCCCGCTGGGAGACCTGGCCCGGGGTGCACTCAGTCTCGTAAGGTCCCTGGGGGCCAATTGAGGAGCTACTTGATGGAGAAGTAGCGGCTCCAGGTCATGAGGACCGCATTAACCGGCCGGGGGGATTCGAGGCGCTGACCACGTCTCACCCTCCAATACTGCACCCCATCCATGACGTCTGTAGTGGACCGAGATGGGGGACGCAACGGCCGGGCGGTAGGCCAAGGTTCCCCGTGAGCTGTCGTGCCATGGAGTAATTATTTCTTTGTGCAAGGGGAATAAGGGAATGCAATAAGCTAAAATGGTAATCAAATCTTTTATATGCCGGTCGCTATGATATTGAAATGCCGTCCTCTTTGCTTGACCAGGATGAAATGAATGTGAGTTACGAGTTCCCATTTGAGAAAAGTATTAACATTGCTAGAGTGCTCTATCTGCCTCTACACTTCTAGCTACTCATATGGTTGCCAGAGTATCAGTGAAGTTTACAACTCCTGCCGCATAGTTATCTATGCTACACAGCGATTGTTCGACAACCTGGTAACGCATGGTAGTGGGCTATAGTTTGACTGTTTTACTTCCTCTACACCTAATATATACATAATGTATAGAGAAGGTATTGTAATGCACCCAAAAATTCGATACCGAGATTTCACCGGAAATACATGTTTTGGGTCCCCCTAGTCCAAAAAAAGCATTCTGGATAAAGGGCCGTGTGTGTGTGTGTGTGTGTGTGTGTGTGTGTGTGTGTGTGTGTGTGTCTATGGACAGCATAGCTCAAAAACGAAAAGACCGTTAAATACCAAACTTGGTGTTTAACTTTGGTATCTTACAAGGATGCGACATGAAGACTTTCAGGAAAATCCCCCACCCCCAACTACCCTTTACATGAAACTTTTTTTGGAAAATGTTGATTTTCTTAAAAATGGCTCTTACGATTTTGATTAAAATATCGTATATTAAAGATATTTACCTGACAAATAATATGTATATATTTAATTTTCTGGGAATAGCCTCTGAAGAATGCTTTATTCTGGATCAATTTTACGGAATTTTGCATAACTGCTAAACAGTAAGAGATGGACAAAAACGTACCACACAAAAAATGAAGAGCACATTAAAACACACAATTTATGTTATATACATTTTTTTCGTGGAGTTGATCATTTTTTCTCCTTGTTTTTGGTTTCAGCTTTAAAAAACGTATATTCTCATACAGGAATTGGTCAATTCTTGTCCATACAAAGGAACTTCAGTCACAGAGCAACCAGCTTTTGACTATCACTTTAACATATGGTTGTCCCGTATTTCGCTTCTACTTACAAGGAAGCAAGTAATAAGACTATTTCTGTTAGTTTTTGCTCGATTAGTATGAAGTAAATAAAATCATTAGCTTTTTAATAATTTGTTTGAAGAGATGTAGAGAAAGTCGTGTGAATGGAACACATCAGATATTTTATTGAGTTATTATTGTCAAAATTGCAGTTGTATGAGATGTGAATAGTACATGAATAAAATATTACTTCCTATGTATTTTTTATGTTACGTACTCTTTACACTGCAATCGTTTATGAAGGTGATCTCTAGAAAACTTATAGTTGAAAGTGTTTATACCGCTTTTGCACTGACACTGTAGTTGAGCATACTGCAGAAAGCGTTAAAATACTTGCACCCAAAATAGGTTAATATAATGTATTTTATTTTAAATAGTCTGAAAATACACTCCTTACAGATATCTTACTGGTTTGGGCCTTTCTGTGAAAATGAGGGAATGTGAAAAGAAAAACCAAGTGTAAGTTAGCATGTACCCGCCTGAGTACTGTGGTGGTAACGTGTCTGACTCGCATAAAACAGATCGTGAGTTCGATTCTCGTCTAGAGTGAGTCACCCGGATACATTTTTTCTGGCTTTTCCCTTATTGTAAAAAGACAAATGTCTTTAAGCTCCATGGACCCCGAGATCATTTAAGCATCATTTTACCAATTTCATTCATCGTCCGATATGACCGATTACGTTAAAGGAGGTTGTCGTAACCTAGCCTCAACCAGCGCAACCAGGGGGAAAAGAGTTTCACTCGGAGCAAACCACCGAGCCATCTGCCGCCGACCTGAAAGATGAAGGAATGAAAGGGAAAGGACCCGTGGTGGGAATATAGCATTTGCCTAAACGGCCCAGGAAAACCACAGAAAAACTCAGGGTCAGAGTGCGCGGGCAACGGGGAGTGAACCAAGACCTCCCGAATCTTCATGTCCACCTGGCTCGGTTTGCAGTCCCGAACTTGCAAATTTCCCTCGGTAGTAAGAAAACAATTCGAAATATAGTGTTGCAACAAAACAAAAACGGCTTAGTTATGTTTCAAAGATAGCAACGTTATTCAGCACTTCTTAATACCCCTATAAGTAAATCTGTCTTACCAGTTGTGCTGAAGCAGATAGCTTCTATTGCGACAGAAGCTTATGAAAATCACAAGTTTTTGAAATCCAAATAAGAAGCCAAATCTTCATGTCCACCGTTCATCTGTATCGTGTGTCTGAACTGTCTAGTCGCCCTCCGTGGTGTAATGGTTACCATACTATCTTCATATACCCAGGGTCGCGGGTTCAAACCCGGCGGAGGACGATGGATTTTTTCCGGCGTAAAAATCCTTAGCATGGCTTCCTTCCGAAGGTCCCGTGTCGTATATTTACGGCAGGTAAAAGAACCTCAAGCCTGATAGAGGCCTCTGAGCAAAATTAAGCGGTCTTTCACGCCCAGTATAGAATGGGACTCTGAGAACCACAGCAGTTAAAGAGCGTCCATAAATAAAACGCCATTTCCGCTTCTTTTTCTGAACTGTCAAGGCTTGAGCGAGTTTTATTTTACTAATACTTTGTACTGAAACACACATACAAAAAAATAATAAAATAAAACAGATTTTTAGTTTGTTATTCTTGCACATAAAACCTCGCAACGTGTACAGTAGAAATTGTTATAGTTGGCATTTTGGAACGTGGAGAGAGAGCGTACGGTCATGTGACTGCATTCTACTCCGCCCGACTTGAGCTACCGGTGCTCACTGCCAGTGTTGCCAACACATGATTATTTTTTACGTCAGACCAACACCCAAAAATGCATCTAAATCCGTCAAAATTAGAAAATTCAGTATTTTATTTCAAAAATAAAATAAAATTAAAACTCATGGTCAGCACTTTGGAAAAATCTCTTGATTAGATCTGAAATATGATCAAAGGAACTAATTGCACTGTGCTTAATAAAAACACTGTAGTAGCAGTTTCTGGAAGGAAAGCAAATGAGTACTTTTCAATTCAGCTTTCGGTTACATCCTATATGTATTTAATGTTATATATATATATATATAGTGTGTGTGTGTGTTTTGCACGTACACAAATATTCACATCCATGACAGTTTTTCTAAAGAAAACCAATATAATATTAATTAATAATTTCTAATGGTATCAAAATCCGTCATCAGTCAAAACTAAATCTTACCCGTCATACAGCTTGAAAATCCGTCAAGTTGGCAACCCTGCCCACTGCTCACGTCTGTCTCTCCACAGCTGCTAGATGGTAGTCAGCGCTATGCACTGCAGTAATCTGCTCACTTCCCATCCATTAAAGACTGCCCAGTCTGATGGTGCGTATTAGCGCGCTATGGTGCAAGTACATATTGGAAAATTTATATTAAGAAGTAATATCTCGGAAATGGTTATCTCCAAAACAAAAATGTATTTTGCTTATATTATTTTACATACGAGATCTACATTTGTGAGTGTGTGTGTGTGTGTGTGTGTGTGTGTGTGAGAGAGAGAGAGAGAGAGAGAGAGAGAGAGAGAGAGATATTCCACACTACAGCCATTGATTTATTGTACGTCAGATCCCAGGAGAATAGGATGAGATAAGAGTAATATCAACGGGCGGTCGAAACCGGATAGGGGGGTAAGAGCCATCGTGGAGGGTTCCTAACGTATTTCAAGCAGCTCTTCATCTGTACACGGGGAGCGCTAGTTCAGTCAGTCCCAGGTCTGAGTGAACTTTCTAGATCTACAGACGACTTCCAACGCCATCACGCCGCTGAGAGGTGTATTTCAAGAGCGCATTCACCACTATGAAGACCGCCACCACCGCAGTTCTCACCAACACTTACAACCCTGAAAGAGACCGATTGGATGAAATGTAGACGATATGAAGGACAGAAAGTTTATGGGGAATGAAGAAACTTCCCCAGTATTTGCCTCGTGACCCCGAAACCACCCCCCCCTGCCGAAAAACAACCATGGGCCAGAGGTCGGTGCGGAAATCGGTCCCACGACCTCCCGAATGCTAGTCTCAGACGAAACGCCTGAGCCACTTGACTTGGTACATTTTTTGTGTAGTTAAGCTTTCATCTAGTAATCTTTTGTCTATCTGTCTACGGTTTAACAGTTATGTAAGTCATTCAAATAAAAGGACTTCAGAGGCTATTCCCAGGAAATTCAAGTTATACATTTCATAATATCTTTAATCGAAACAGTTAGGACCATTTTTAAGAAAACTATACTTATAGTAAAATATCCCGTGTAAATGGTAGCCGAGGATGCGATTATTTTCTTGAAGATCTTGTCGCATCCTTGGAAGATAAACTTAAATATCAAGTTTCCTATATAACCTACTTGTTTTTATATAATGCTGTCCACACACAAATTTATTTCTGATAATGAATTTTCTAGATTCTGGGGAGCTCAAAAGATTTACTTCCAATTAGAATTTGCGCGCGCGCGTGTGTGGAGGGGATACAATACAATACTTCCCTATTCACCATGAGTTCAGTTCACATGCCTTTCCGTACTTATTCTGTAACGAATTATTCTTACAAAACTCTTATTCTTCTATCCCAATCGAGATAAACATTAACGGAGATGGCCAATACTCATTTCCTCACAGGTACAAGGGAAATACGGGAGTACACTACGCTAAATCGACAGTCAAGATTTTTAAAGAACTGGTCAGTATGTGATACCTTTGAAATTTGAGTCTCTTTGCACGACCAGGGTGGAAAGAGCAAAAACGAATGACGACTTCCCATTTGAAAAATATAAAACTATTGGAACATTTAAACTAATAAGAAGCAATACATTGAATTTTTAAATCACGTTCTTTTTCTAGCTGTTCCATATACAAACTATACTTACAAAATATTATTCTTTTATCTATAACATGCTAATCGAGATAAACGTTAGTAGAAATTGTCTTATTACTGTAAGTAGAAGGGAAAAAAGCGAATACACTAGGCTATAGCGAGTCAAATCTTTTAAAAGCTGGTTGTCATGTGAACAATTGAAGTTCGGTTCGCTTTGCATTGTTTGCAGAGCAGGTAGAAGACGCCAAGTGAATGGAACACATCAGGCATGTTTCTACTCAGGGAGTCCCTAAACATATATTACCGGTGAAATTTCGGTATTGAATTTTTGGGTCGAATACAATACTTTCTACACCTACTATGCACATTTACATACGTGCTGAGAAAGTAAACCCGTGGAGGTAGGCCCTTTTGAAATGAAGCATACTAATGTAGGTATTGAGCAAGATAATGCCGACATTTAGAAGGAAATGGAAAGCCAGAAACTTCAAGTATAACGAAGGAGGTGCAATATATCTTTCTCGTTCCTGAGTGTGGAATGGAACTGGTCTGCAAGGCGAGTGGGATGAAAGTTTAATGAAACCCGAGGCAGCTTTCTTTCTTCGGGCTTTACTCCTCAAGTCAGAGTGAAAGAGGCATCAGAAGTAATGTTTGCAGTATTTTTCAGAACACGATTGACTTAGGATAGCATCTTGGGGACCGATAGCGGGTATATAGTATGCGTAGCATGGTATATGCCTAGCTGTAATGTGTTGACAATGCAGTGTGTACGTAGTGATACTAATAGAAGGAAAATGGGGCAGTGGTTCCAGGTAGACTGTGATGTTTTCACTAGTAGGGGAAGGCGATTGAGGTTGGCTGGGTGATAAACATAAATAACACTTGTTTACGGGAACAAACAATGTTAATATCTACGTGCATTCAATTGCTGTTGTGCAACAAGTCATCAGCATCATTATCCGTTTCATTTTCTCTCAAGATACACAGATTACAATGCACAACATACATTCATAACGTCTTAATCGTCTCCGATTGGCACGTTAACAGGCTTTATATTGTGAAAAACTTCGCTCTACATCATCGACTATTGGGTATAAAATACTCCCATCAGCAATTGTTTCCGTGGCAACACCTCGTAGCCATTTCGAAATTCAAGCATTATTGGAAATCCGATCTTTTTTCCAAACAATCTCTTCGCTTTTTTTTTAGACGATCTTAAATAGGTGTCACGGGTATCTGATTAATTGCTTGCACAAGTTCATCGACAGTCTTCAGAGCTCGAGGCGTTTCAATGTTCGATGCTTCCAAATGTGTGTTATTGTCGTACATATATCTGCAAAGTTCCTTTGCATGAATTGCAAATCTTCATGCAATCCATTTGAAGCAAGAGATTTTACAATCTTGATTGAAGAACATGCACCATCATCAAAGGCATTAATTACCTGTAAAACAGTATTGTAATATACAGCATAGTATACTGCTGCGTCGAACCACGTTCCCCAACGCGTTACTACAGGTTGTTTACATGCGGCGCATGCAGTCGCCAGTGCAGGTGGGTCTCTACTCTGTAGGTATGCAATTGGTATGAGCGTGTGTCCCTCTATCGGTCCCCAAGATGCTATCCCTAATAATGATTCTGCCCCACTCTTCTTCCAAAGTTGAACGTTTGGCATTTTGGTGTTTGAGGTTGGAAACGACCCTCGCTATTGCAAGTCTTCCACTTACTGGTCCCTTAACTGAGGCGCGATTCTCGACTTGCAAGCAGTGTTTCCAGGAAACAGATTTTACTACGTTGCCTCTTGTCCCTAGTACAGGGTAGTCTTTTGAATAGTTATTGCCCAGTGGTAGGGGGAGCTGTCCCGTTTGATGGCCATCATATTTTGGAGAAAACTATACATTGTTGTAACTAAGCTGACCAACATCTCAATGCTTATACCGATCCGGAGCAATAAGAAAATATTTAATTGAATAGATAAGACTAGATCAAAACATTCAATGCCATAGCCGGGATTTGAACAAAGGACTCCCCGTCTTTAACCAGTTGCTCTAAACAATGAGTAATATGCCAGCACGGAATTCAATTTCTCAACTGATTCGTATGATATCCAGTAAACTACAAGATGATCTCAAATTATTTTGAGATGGCATACCCCAATGGCGGCTTACAATGGAAAAATGTTTGAAAACTTTGACTTTCTCAAAATGTGGCTAACGATGGCTTTTGCATAACTGGAAAACTGTTAGAGATTAAACAATTTTACTACACAATAAAAGCATATCTCGTTAAATTATACAACTTGTATTAAACAATTATTCTTTTGACTATTTCTGAGATATTCCTTGTTATTGGTTTCAAGTTTAAAATACTTATACTTTACTCAACTGGGATGAGGATATTAGTTCTTTTTACTGTTTCATTTGTATAGATCCTTTTAACTACTTCTATGGTCATGTCGGGGGCTTTGACTTGGGAAAAAACTTATATTGTAGGTTATTGCCATTAAGTCATTTTATACCATTAAACACACGTATACACACAAGCTAATATGCATACTTCCAAACTCCGCGGGGGATAGGAAATAATTCCGGTTAAAGAAAAGAAAAAAAAAATGCACGCCTCAGTCAGGACTCGAGCCCAGAACCTCCGGTTGAGAAGTCAGCTCGCTGACCTCCCGACTACGGGACAATCGATATTCGTTTTTATTTTTAATTTCTCACCTGATACAGACAGTAAAGAGAACGGTATTTCAACTCTTGAAAGACTGGCTAGATTTTAAGCCTACCGTATTCCTATATTCCCATTGTACCTACAAAGAAAAGTGCAATCAAATCATCTCTACGAACGTTTACATCGATTAACGTGAAGCAGATATAGAACATACTTTTAAAGACAAGTTTGTTAAAGAACGGAAAGTGAAAGTAATATCAGATTGAGATAACATATCGAATTTGCTTGTTACTGGTTTCAAATTTCTTACGTTTTTCTCAAACTGGTTACGATTTTTCTTTCTTTCTTTCTCTTGGTAAAGAAAGAAGAGAAACTAGAATCTTAAAGTCATCGCAGCGTTCAGCTCTCGAAAGGTTTGACTACACCTAAGCCTATTGTATTCTTTTACTAATTATACCATCAAGGAATTATGTAGGTACTTAATAAAATAATTTCACAAACGTTATCTCGATTAATGTGAAATAGATAGAAGAAGAAACTTCTAAAGAATAGTTTGTAGTTTGTTGAAATATGGGAAGAGCAAACCAGTAACATATCAGAATGTTTTATGGTTTCAGTTTTCAAATGCTTATACTTTTTTTCTTTCTTTTTGCTTTTTACTTTCTCTACACATATTATGTACATAGTGTATAGAGAAGGTATTGTATTGCACCCAAACATTCGATACCTTGATTTCACCGGAAATATATGTTTTTGGACCACCTGAACACCCCCCCCCCAAAGAAAAGCATGTCCGTGTGAGGGCAGCAGAGCTCAAAAACGAAAAGCCCGTTAAATACCAAACGTCATATTTAAGTTCAGTATCTTTCAAGGATACGAAGATTTTCAAGAAAATTCCCCCAACCTCAATAGGGAAAAAATTCGAAAATTTTGGTTTTCTCAAAAATGGCTCTAACAAGCTTGATTAAAATCGCTTATATTTAAGATATCTACACGACAAATAAAATGTGTATCTTGAATTTTATGGGAATATCCTCTGAAGACCTCTTTATTCTTGATTAATTTTTCTGAATTTTGCCTGTTGGTTTAGCCTAGTGTATTCCGTTACTTCCCTTATACATACAAGGAACTAAATTATAATACCCGTTTCTGCTAATGTGTATCTCCATAAGTATGAAGTAGATAGAACAATAAGTTTACTAACAATAATTTGATACAGAGATGTAGAGAAAGTCATGTGAATAGAAGACATAATATAGTTAGTATATAATTAGTAGGTTATGCTGCTCTTGTTTTTATTTATTTTTTGTTTGTTTATTTGTTTTTGTTCTACTATATTGACCGTCAGGCGAAACCTAAGTGGCTACCAGGGGAGAGAGAATGACTTACATACTCGTAGAACACACAAACACATTACACTAAACATCCATACTTACAACGGGATTCGAACCCGCAGCCCTTTCGCGGCAGACTAATGGGGCCGGCTATTATCTCTTTCTACTTACTATGTTGTTTCAAGTTAAAGTAAACACAACAAATACCCTCACCGCAATTTATTTTTAACCCCCGCTTTTACTACCATAGCACCGCAGTCGATGACACTGGTGATATAGGGAATGAATATGCAGCACCGGTGGAATGCGATGGCGGGGGAAACCGGGAAAACCCGCCCCTGCGCCGCTTTGTCCACCACAAGTCCCTTATACGGTCACCTGGGATCGATCCCGGGCCGCTTCGGTGAGAGGCGAGTAGTCTAGCCACTCGGCCACGGCGAGACATTCTGTTAAGTGACACAGACAGTTCAGCCGCAGACGTTTAAATTTGAAAGACTTTGAATCAGTGCAGTGTTCTTTCCTCTTATCTCTTCCATTCTCAAAAACAGCATGAACCATTTCTGTGATCACTAATTCTGCTTTGTCAGCACACCGTTTAGTTCGAGGAGTCCTGGCTAACCTTATATTAGCATCAGTTTGTCTTAATGTTTCTGTTATTCAACCTGAACTGCAAAGCCTTCGTGCTTGACCAAGAACAAATATATAATAAAAAAGGGCTCAATACTAAACTGTGTTTGTTTTAGCGTCCACCAAGAATTTGACACGAACATTTTCAAGAGAATGCTCACTACCCTTTAGATGGTAAAATGTTTATTAGTATTTTTTTGATTTTCTCAAAACGATCCTTTAGCAACAAAATACAATATATCTAAGATATTTGGATTACAAATAAAATGCGTACTCGCTCTTGGATTTTCTGGGAGTAGCCCAAAATAAGATTTCTTCATTCTCAATGATTTTTTGTAAACTGTAAGAGGTAGACAAAAGCTTACTGCACAAGAAATGTGGATCCGGTTAAATTACAGAATTTATGTCAGGTTTATTATTATTATTATTATTGTATTTTGTATCTATTTCCAAGGTATTGTTTATTATAGATTTGAATTGTCAAATATTCACTTTTTGAGCTGCAAACTCCCTTGTACCTAAACGATATATGCAATTAGTCAATCTGCAAATGTTTATCCCGATTAACCTAAAGTAGATAGGAGAATAGGTTTTTGTGACGAAAAAGAGTGTGAATGCCACACATCCAATTATCTCCATTTTCAACGCTACTTAAGACTTCTAATAATGGCCTTGAATAATATTTCACGTCAAAAATATTTTAAGACAGACATTTCTTATCCCGCCAATTAGAATCATTACAAAACAACTCCATTTCTCCTTCGTCACGCCATAATCATATCGCTTTCCCTAACACCAGCGGCTTGAGAAGTATTCACACCTTTCTACATACGACTAGGCATGAACAATCACATCGAACTCGTGTGGGTTTATCAACCCCTCTGCTATATTTGGCCTAATAAAGTTATCAAGTACTTTTACTCTCTCAACCTAATCCCAGTACACTAGGCCCTGAATGTATGAGGTATCTCATTTCTCCAGTCATTTCCCTTTTTCCATTATACTACTGACATATTTAAAGTATTCAACACAGAGAGCAGACGGTAGCATTTGAGGCATTGCAAGTTAATGGCGCTACGAATATTGATGACGTCGGACAGGGGTGGAGCCAGTACGCTCACTGTCCGCTCACGATAGTTATGTGACGGAACTTAGCTGCTGTTCTTGTGTTTTCTTTATTTTCACCTATGTGTCAAACAACTCGTAAGATAATTTTCCCAAAGTGTCGCAAACGCAGTCATTTGTAGAAGAATTTGAATCGAAATTCTTATCTACTGATGGTACAAAAAGATTTCCTCCGTAAAGGCGCGTTAAAAATAAAATATTATACGAGCTTTACGCCAAAATCTCGGAAAAGTTATATTCCATTCCATTAAATGTGATGAAAGAAACGATACATCTAGTAGTACAACATATTCTAGAGTACCTGAAATGACCATTTTGAATACATTACATTTAATTTGATAGGAGGTTATTTGCACCGCTTCAGCAATCAATATTGATGGCAAATGTCGAAATGCTGACATAGCTGTGTCCTCTTAAAGCATAAGCATGGGTTTAACTATACAAACACAGGTAGTAGGTAAGTAGGGCACAAAAGACCATTTTTATATGAGCTGATGACGTTGTAGGACGTATTCCGGACGGACGTCCACCGAACGGGCTTAGTTTTATTTCAAAAATGTTAACTTCAAGTATACAACGTACAGGTGACTGCTGAATGGAGTTTGGGTAACTCCTTAGGTTTTCTTTTATTTCTCATCCCGAACTATACATTCATATACTTTGTAATAAAAGCCCTGTGTCTCTTCACACCTTTGCTTATTTATTTCTATCCTGTATACACCCGTCTGCATCTTTAACACTCAGGTTACCTGCTTCCCTTTCGCAGGCGCGACCAGCGTTTACCTCTGAACTATACCCCCTAAGATGCGCAGTGTAGGGGTAACTCCTAGCCCACGGGGTACACTGCAATGCATTAACTAATTGACTACTACATTAGAATGTACCTTACATAGTACTCCTGTAATATCTTAAGTTATATGCATTATAAACAGATACATAAATAGCGTTTACGTGTATACACGTTTGTGTATAAATGTTTTTGTAACATAAAATGCAATCGTGAAACATTTCACTCTGCCTTGTTTTATCTTCGTTGCTCAAAAAACGGCTGTAGTAGAGCAAGTGCTTCTTGCATCTACAGATATATGTGGAATGAACTTCAGTCTTTACGTACCTCTTATACCCTCTGTTATCAAATAGTTCATACATTATCTTTCTGAAATCAAAGAAAATATGGCTGAGCAGACATGATTTTACCTTGTCCACCACATACCAACGATAGGTTAAGCAGCATAGAGCTCCATTCCAAACTGATATCGATATTTTTTCCGGAAATGCATGTTTTGAGGCCCTCTACGTTTTGTGTGGGAGAGGTGGTCCTCGTAAACGATTTAAATTAGGAAGGTTCGAGAGTCCCCTGAATATTTGCTTGCAAAACAGGAATTAGGCTTAATTGACACTTCAGAATGAGGCCACGCAATTGGCCTAACTGTGTAACATGGTCGTGTTATTATTTTATTCCTATGTATGCTGGTATCTATGGTGATTTGCTTTATTTGCTTAATTTGCTTTCAAATGCTGAGTTTTCTGTGTTCTATTAGAACTACTGTTAGTCCGTTTTTGCATAGTGGATGGAGAAGATATTGTATTCCACCCAAAATTCTATGTCGAGATTCGATACCGAGATTTCACCGTAAATATGTTTTGAGGTCCTCTGAGTCCAAAAAAATTAGAAAAAGGTCTCTGTGTGCGTCTGAGGACAGCATAGCTCAAAAACGAAAAGTCGGTTAAATACCAAACTTGGTATTTATGTTTCGTATCTTTCAAGGATACGACATAAACATTTTCAAGAAAATCTCCCACCCCCAACTAGCCTTTACATGGAAAAATTTTCGAAAATGTTGATTTTCTCAAAAAATAGCTCTAACGATTTTGATTAAAATATCGTATACTAAAGATATTTACCCGACAAATAATATGTATATCTTTTATTTTCTGCAAATAGCCTCTGAAGACCACCTTTATTCTGGACGAATTTTGCTGAATGTTGCATAACTGGTAAACTGTAAAATACAAAATCGTACTACACAAAATATGTATCTAGATCTTAGTAAAACAATAATTGATATTGATATATAAGTATAACCGATTGTTTCTGAGGTATAACTTGTTATTGGTTTCAGCTTTAAAATGCTTATACTTTTCTCAAACGGGGCTATAAAAAGCGAACTGAACCTCAATTATTTCACATAGCGACGAGCTTTTAAAGGGTCTGACTATCGCTTTAGGCTAATGTATTCCCCTATTTCCCTTCTACTTAAAATGAAGCAATAGGACCTATAATGATCATACTTATCTGATTAGCATGATGTAGATAAAAGAATAATCTCTTGTAGGAATAGTTTGTATTTGGAATAGCAAGAGACGTTATAAGAATGGAACATCAGATTTTTCGTTCATGGAAAAAGTCGTCATGTTCTGCCACCTGACTTGTACGCAGTTCTTAGTTTCAAAACATAAAATCATGTTTTACCGGGAATATAAGTGTGAGGGGAGAAACTGAAATTTTTTCACAGCAAATTTACCGCTTACTCTTTTTCTTATTTTTTATTTTAGGTCGAAGAACTCCTCAGTCTTATAGCGACCATATTAAAAATCTTATACACAGTCTTGCAACCAGTATACAATGAGAAATTTAAATATTATAAGTAAATAACTGTGCACACAGGGATTAAAATATACATTAATGATTATTTATATATATGAAAACATTCGTCCAAGTAGAAATAATATAACGATATTAAAATTACAATAAAAAAAAATAGTGACAATTGAAAGTAATTTAGGTATAACATGTTAATAATTATAATTCTGAAAGTTATGTACAATTATATAGATTGATTTCTTTAAGGTATATTTATACGTAAATTAAAATTTTAGTGTCTAAGTGTTAATGCAATACTTTTTGAAACTGTATGCTGTTTTCTGACATAACTGTATTTTGGACCGTTTACCCTTGTATGTAGTGCAGTAGTGTATATACAGCTTAGATGAGAGATTTTCCCTTCTGTAAACATATGTCGGGTAACTCTCAGAACCTCAGAACCTTATTTGAGAATTTTTTTTATTCATCATCTCTGTGGAGTCCAGATGCTACAAGTGTTAAATAGATGACAAAATCTCCCCCTTCCGCTAAAAGAAAGCTACAGTCGAGCAACGACGCTGTCTGCTTGCTTCTCTTCAGCGTTAGCTACTTAGGTTGAGAGATGTGTCGTGGCGAGCGGACTTTAATGCATATAAATTGCTGGCTCAGATGTGTTACTATTGTTCCATGGGCAGGGACATAAATAAAGTGCTTGGGACTCATTCCTGGATAAACTGGGCACTCCTCCAGGAGGATTCGTGCTGGCATGTAGGCGCACACAAACGTAGAGCTGTAGCAGTACTATAGAAAATACCAGCTTGCTGGAGGATATAGCATATCAAAATTTGATGTTCTCCATTCGCTGTCTGTTCTGCAAACAAACTATTTTTACAAAGGACTATTCTTTTATCTACGTCATGCTAATCGAAATAAACATTAGCAGACATTCTCCTATCACTTGCTTCTTTGTAAGTACAAGACATTTAAAAGGAATACACTAAGCTAAAGTCATTTTTTTTTTAAAGTTGGCTGCTGTGTGAAACAATTTAAATTCGGTTCTCTTTGCATGCCAGGAGTAAAGTAAAAGATATATCAAAAGGAAAGATGAATTCCCGTTTGAGAAAATTTTAAAAGGAAACCATAAAAAGGAATATTTCGGAAACGGTTCACGTGTATATGAAATAAATTGTGTGTTTTAACGAGATCTACTTTGCTTATCTATCTTTTACGCTTTACCAGCTGAGTACACTCATTCAGAATGAAGAGGTCTTCAGATATTTCCAGAGAACATTCAAGATGTACATTTCTTTTGCCATAAAAATATCTAAACATATGGTATTTTAATCAAAATCATTAGAGGCATTTTTAACAAAAACAAAATCTTCCTGTCGCTTCCTTGGAAGATAATAAACTTAAATACCAAGTTTGGTATTTTACCGGCTTTTCGTTTATGAGTTGTGTTCACATACACACCCGGACGCGGCAGAAAATGACACAAAGATGTGCCTCGTCCAAACGCTAACTTCTGGTCCGAAACTTAAGATGCATTTAATGCCGCAGGTTTAATTATAGTTTTGTTTTTTAAGTCAGCGTTATAAAAATGAAAGATAACGAAAGTAGGCCTATCAGGATCCGTTAAGGAGCTCTTCATGTTCATATTAAATCCTGTTTATAACTCACTTTGTGCACACGGTCTGGGCTTTACTCATTATTCTCAGAAACTCTGAAAACTTCTTGCTATCAGAAACAATGCTGTATTGTGACGCTACACTACTTGTGGCAGTTCATTTTGCCTGTGTTAAGAAAAATAAATTCTCTCTAGTTTTTAATTGTTTCGCATAACTTGATTTTTTATTTTCCCGTCGCTTATTACTGTTATTAAACTTTTTCATACGATTAAGTTTATGTTGTAATCCCTGACCAATATAATTGTGATAGGACAACGTTAACTGCTTACCCTATGCATTCCTTAAAAGTTATATCCCGCCAAAGTTAAATATTGATAGCTTCTTGGCTGTCTCAGAAACTATGCAGGTTTTTTAAGATATCAAGACTGAATTTTCTGCAGAATATACATAGATGCATTCGTTCTTAGTTTTCTCCTCTATTTTTATACAATAATGTTGTTTATTAACAAATATATGAGTTTTCTCAATTAAACTATATTTATTTAATGTAAGCATAACTAAACAAAATTAAAGTATATCATTAATAGAATTGACGCATTGTTTTTATTACATCAACATTTAATTTAGCTTTCTTGAATAGTTTCTGTGAAAGGGGGGCATTTATACCAGAAAAAAATCTCAGGGGAAAATAGTTGCTCGAACATTATATAAAAATATAAATATATTTATATTTAAGAGCCTAAAACACGCAATAGTAAAACTGGCAATTCATACAAGATACGCAAGAATACAGCATACCACGACCCCAATGAAAAATGCGCGTGCTCGTTGTGTGAAAAACTTGTGAGATACATCACCAGGTGTAAAAAGAATACAAAATCTCTATGCGATTATAGCAAAGACCTAAACAAATTAACAATTATGCACGTTAGTACGCTTTTAGCATAATATATAATATAAATTGTAATATAAAGCATCAAAATGCATATATAAAATATCAGTATACATGCACTATGTACATGTAAATGCACATATAGAAGGTGTTAGGGGTGCGAGTGCATAACTTCAACGGGGTTACTGACGAAACATAAGTTTCTGTACCATGTTCCTCTTTAGTGCATGGTTGCATAACTGATTCTCGCTTCAGTTGCGTTAAATGCATTCAGAACTATGCCAGTCTTTACGAATCAAGAGTATCTGGACATGTTTCTTGCTCAGGCAAAGCTCTATCTCCTTTAGATTATTATTTCTGGGGTTATTTGAAGAACAAAATTTACCATGACGAGGTTGCTACCATTGATACGTGTGTTTGAAGTCGCCCTAAGATTGGGCAGAATGCAGAAGCTCTAACAACGGTTGGACAAAACTGGCTAAGAAGATGCAATGTCTGCTTAGATTCTAACGGAGCACATTTTGAACATATATTGCAAATGCTGGAGTTACTGACCATTACTATATTTCATGTTTAACAAAGATGGATTTGATTTCATTATTCAAGTATACAACTGAATGATTTATTTCAATTATTCACATTCAAATTTGATTTATCTTTAACCATCAGAGTAAATCTTAGGTGTCTTACGTAGCTTTAAGTTCAGAATATACCATGGAAATAAGGAGGATGAAATAAATTGCACATAATCAATTAACACAGTTAAATGCGCCGCAACTAATGGAGTCAGTTAACTTAGGTGAACATACTGCATGCCTGTCCAAGTTATAAGAGGATTAGTATTCTGTCAGAGATAAGAATAATTTGAAAAAGTAAAGACAAAGATTATTTAGATTAGGTTAGACATAAGTGCCTTAGAAAGATCGTAAAGTAATGCAGCTTATCCCTCGATTCACATTTGAACATTCCGAAGTTTATAAAAGGACACAATATGGTTCTTGAAGTATAGCAAAATAATGCCAACAGTGTAAAAAATGTTCATAAAGTATCCAAAGCCGTTAAAAAAATCAAACTATAAAACCGTTCAGATCATCAACGTGTTGAAGTGCTATAAAACAAAGCAATTACCGTGGAAAACACCAGTAGTACTGTATAGACAACGTAAATTATTGTAGAAACACAGAAAATAACTATGAAAAGGTACAACTTACCATAAAATGTCAACAATTCCTAAAAAACGGCCAAAAGGTAGTAACATATCTGTTCCAGCTCTCTATATAATTTCAAAATGTTCTGAAATATATGTAAAATAACCCAAACCTGTTCCAGCACTAAAAGGACATTCAAAGCGTTACAAAATGACCGAAAACGGGCTGAAGTATCTGTTCCTGAAACTGAAATACACACTGAAGAGCTCTAAATACCCTCAAAATGGCATGGAATGACATTAAAAGCATATTAAAATATTTGTTCCATCAATCAAGGCATCTTAAAAATGTAAGGAAAGAGAGAAAAAAGGCTCAAATACCTGAATCTAAAATAGCTACCTTAGAGCTGTAAATGTGACATGGGAGCTTCTTGAAACAACTTTTCCAGAATCAAAGGACCCTCAAAATGTCACGAAATGCCTGATGAAATCTAAAATCGTTAAAATATTTCAAAATACTGGGAAAAAAGCCTTTGTCCACAAAATGCACGAAAAAGCGCTTAAAATCGTTAAAAAAAGACATGTCAAAGAAGTTTCCAAAATTCATGAAAAAGTGCTAAAATGTCTAAAACATGAAAAAATACTGTAAAAATAACTTCGTTATCTCTAAATGCCTTCATACTCCCTTAAGTTGCTTGAAAACTACTAAAATAACCTTAAAATATGCTGAAATATCTTCAGTCTCTTACATATTCTAACAACACACAAAATAATTGTAACTGTGATCTCAAAATCACTGTAAAATCCCCTTAAATACTTGAAAAAGGCTAGTTAAACTGTGCAATCTAGCTGTGTGCCAGTACTATTCAACCCCCCTAATCACCTTTACTGGTTATATTAAAACGCAAAACACACGATTATAGTTAACGAAGAATCCTCATGCTGTCATAAAACTCCCTGGTATGATCAGAAAATTGGAGAGTAGGTAGCAATTTGCAGACGTTTCATCATTGTCCCTTTATTCTTTGAAGCAACCATGAACGGTCTATGTTGTTTAATGACCCAAGTTTGCATTGGTCAGTTAGAGAAGAGAAATCAATTACTCATGGTTTCAATAAGACTGTGCTGCTGCACATACAATGATACACTATGCGAATAAATGGAAGTACAAGATGAAATGTGAAAAATTGATTTAAAGTTGCGTTATTTACAGCAAATCCACAATTGCAACAAATGTTAGCAGGAGTTTTTCTTAAAGTATGGGGATATGGATAATTACGGGAATTTTAATATTGCTGGAAGAATTTTTTATTGGGAGTAGGGGGGATATGTCATGTCTAAATACTTTCGGACCCCTTGCAAATTTGCAGTGTATCGCAATCGCCCATGCACACTTAATTTTATTGTTTATAAAAACTGACCATTAGATTTCTTATTTTGCAATTAAAGAGTAAATAAGTAAATTAATGTGAGTGCAGTGATTTTTTGTTTTTAATTTTATTAAGAGTTACAGCTTTCAGAACATCACCGGATATTTAAAGCACGATTTAAGCCAACAAGTTACCACTTGGTCCGAATGTGTTACACTTTGTATTTACTTTCAATGGTCCATGTACAACAAAAGTAAAACTGTCCCACTTAGGGTTTTCGTTCCTAATACACGCATACAACTGTGGCCTCAGACTGCAAACACATTTCTATTACAGACTGGTAGGTACTGTTAGGTTTGGAAGAGTGCGCTTGCTCTTTCTTTGTCGACCCTTCACTAATTGAGACCGCGTGCTAATCAATTTTAAGTGTATACCACCGTTTCAGAATATATATATATATATATAAATTTTACTGAACATTTTGGCAGATGGTACCTGTACATGCTGCACTGTAGTGAGCCAACTTGTGTCACTTAATTTTAAAGTATCTTAAACTATAGTAAGTACTATGTGTTTCTCAATGTTTTAATTGTGTGCCTACATTACAATGAGTGGTGGGAGTAAGAGAAAATTTGTACCATTGAATGTGAAAAGTCTAGATAAAGGAGAAACTTTTAAAACAAACTTGCTGCTGAGTATGGAGTCGATGAAGTGACAGTTGAAGATTGACATAGAAAAGAGAAAAAATTGAGAAGTTTTCATCTAACAGAAGTTCAAATATTTCGTCATGTTTGTACATATAACACAGTTATGTGCTATAAAAACGCTGGAACTATTTTTGAGAAACTAAAAAAATAACGAATGGGAGGATTTTCTTCAAAATGTTGGTGCTATACCTTTAAGATGCTGAACTTAAGTACCAAGTTTTGCACTGAATCAATTACATATTCGAATTATGATAACCCTCCCTACCCCACACACACACTTTTCTAGAAATACTCTTGTATTCAGGGAGCCTCTCTCAAAACGAGTATTTCCTGAAATCTTGGTTTCTAAATTTTGGGTGGAATGCAGTAATTGCTCTTCTTTAGCATAGCAGGAAGGCACTATGATATTTAAAGAACATATGTTAACAGACGAATCTCAATCTAAAAACCTGCTGTGCCCTTCTTGTTAATGGTTTAACTCTAATCAGATGACAGTATTTCGAGATAGGAATCGAATCCAAATAGCTTGGTCCTTATGCAGACACGTCCTATTTAGCTATGAGGGAGTGGGAGATGAAAGGAGGACGGAAAGAAACCAAAACAACAAGTAGGAAAAGAATTTCCATTAAGTCGAAAATAATTGAAAGCTTAATTCAGCTGATGACACACACACATACCATCAGTTTCAGAAAAGGTTTTCCCTACAAGGAATTTAAATAGCTTAAAGTATAGGTAAATTAACTAACTCTTCGAGTGGGTCACCACTCTCTGCTTGCGTCCACTAGAACGGGGTTAACCTAGGGTGGGAGGGGAGGAGAATTTAAGGGGAAGCGTGATGAGCAATGGAAAACGTGCAATATAAATTAAAATAAAAAGAACAGAAAATGTGTGCCAAATACAAACCCCTTGTGTAAGTCTCAGATATCGCACAGATATCGTTAGAATCACGTGTAGTATTCCCAAAAAAAACTTTTACGGTGGCTACGAGTGATGGGCAGAACCGAACGGCTTGAAGAGTTGAATACTCTCTATTCGAATATTTAAGAATCGAAACTTTGACTCGAGTACAAGTTCTTGAATACTACTTTCATGCTTTCGCTAATTGAAATCAGTCTGTAATCGTATGTAACTTCTAAGATACTACTTTATCGTCACTCGAGTTATGTTCTCAGTTCTTACCATGGTTGCTCTCGAATAAAACATCATTTCAAATAGTCGACGAGAAATAATACAACAGATAGGTAAACCAGGGCTAGGTTTACTTATTTTTACTTTTTCTACACTACTATGTACGAGGGTCTTTTTTTTTTCCAACCTCCGATAGGCTATAAATAAAACACAAATTCATAGAAAACAATTATTTTATTACTAAAACTTTTGTACACTTATGATTACTTTTCAACATAATCACCGAAAAGATTGAGACACTTATCGTGCCTGTGCACAAGCTTTGCAATACCCGCTTCAAAAACTGTTGCTGCTAATGATTTCAAATGAGTATTGACATTGTTTTGAAGATTTTCGTACTTTACGACGTTTGCGGAGAGCCATTCAAAACAAACGAAGAGGAATGCTGACTTCAAGAATTGTGTTGATCCATAATAATGCTCGTCCACACACTACTGGCACAACCCATCGGCTCCTTGAACAATTTCAATGGGACATTTCCGATCATCCGCCATACAGTCCTGACCTGGCACCCAGCGACTTTCACCTTTTCCCTGAACTGAAGACGTGGCTAGCAGGGCAGCACTTTCAAACCAACGATCTAATCGAGATAAACATTAGCAGAAATCGTCTTTTGCTTCCTTATAAATAGAAGGAAAATAAGGGAATACACTAGGCTAAAGCGATAGTTAAAGCCTTTAAAAACTGGTTGCTATGTGACAAATTCGTTTCTTTGCATGGCCAGGTGTTGACAAATTCTCGTATTAGAAAAGTTTTAAGTAATTTAAAACTGAAACCTGAAATAAACTGAAATAACAAGGAATGACTTGGGTTATCGTGATATGATAAACAATGCAGTTGTATTACTTTCATTAATTTATTAGAACATATACTTCATTTTACAGAATTAAACTGTAATCCTAAAATATAAAAAAATGTATGTGGACCAAATGGTCAACTCCACGAAAAAAATGTTTGTGACAAAAGTCGCGTGTTTTGACGAGATCTATATTTTTTGCACAGTAAGTTTTTGTCTACTACTTACGGTTTACTAGTTAAGCAAAATTCAGAAAAATATATCCAATACGAACACATCTTCAGAACTATTCCCAAAAAATGAAGACATGCATTTTATTTATCATGTAAACATCCTTAATATACGGTATTTTAATCAAAATCGTTAGAGCCAGTTTTAACAAAATTGAACTTCTTGAAAATTTTGCCATGTAAAGGGTAGTTTGGGGTGGGGTGATTTTCCTCAAAATTTTCGTGTCGCATCCTTGGAAGGTACTAAACTTAAATACCAAGTTTGGTATTTTCGGACTCTTGTTTTTGAGTTATTACGTTCATAGCTACACTGATACACGGACATACAGACCTTTTTCTAAAACGCTTATTTCTAGAGAAATATCAGAATCGAATTTTTGGGTACAATGAAATAAATACTTTCTCTATACGCTAAGCATAGAGTGCAGAAAGTAAAAACAGAAAGAATATAATGACATACGAAAATATGGGATATATGTATGATTTTTACAAATAATTAGCTTTAGTATAATATTACATATAGGTGCGACACCTTTTCCCAATTTCCTACATTATACACCCTAAGATTGTAATAAAGTTTACTCTCGTATCATTATAGTTTAATTTTAGAATATAACGTTTCATATTCTGCCGGTCTCTAATCGGAAGTCACTTACTTCTACACCCCTGTTTTAATGTCCTGCCGCGTCATTCTTTATGTTATCTACATGTGTATAAGGCAGTATCCTAAGTAACCCAGAGCAAATTTACAATAACGCTGCAGACAATGTGCATTTCATAATAACCATTCTGCTACCTGAATTATTCCCGGAGTATGCCTGCGAGGGAAATGGTTTTCGATCGATTTTCCGATGCAGATCTACCAGATTGCACGACAGCAACAGACTGCCCTTTCGACAGCCAAGTGCTTACAGCGACGAGTACATTGCAATCTCGATCTGCGGTTTTCCAATCAAACTACGGAAATTACTAGAAGCGCTCATTTATTGCACGTCCTCGAATTACAACTGTCGACCAATGTCTTTTACCCTTTATGACAGCATTGCAGGACTCAAGCCAAACGTTTTGTGCATAGAATAATAATAGGATGTCTCCTCTTCTATGTGCAGCCGTCCTCGGACGGTCTGATTTGCAAATCCCGAATACATGTAAGGTTTTATTCTGTGCATTCTTCTGTCTAGTCAGCCTGATGTTCACGCCCAAAAATTAGTTGTAATTCTCGAATTAACAAAATTGTTAAACCCATTTTCAAAAATCTGATGTGTTCTATTCACATAATTTTCTCTAGCTGTTCCACAATATATATATATATATATATATATATATATATATATATATACATAAGATTACTTTTTTTTATCTGCGTCAGGCTAATTTAGGTAAACATTACCAGAATTGATCGTATATTTGCTTCCTTATAAGTAGAAGGGAAACAAGGGAATAGGTTAGACTAAAGCGATAGTCAAGTCAATTTCAAAAACGGTTCGCTTTGCACTGTCGAGTTTGAGAAAAAATTGATTAGTTTAAAACTGAAACAATAATAATGAATATCTCAAAAACGGTTAATTCTACAAGAAAAACTAAATTATGTGTTTACATTTTTCGTGTAGTAAGTTTTCGTCTTTCGTGTGTAACAAGTTTTTGTCTATATCTTACGGTTTAACCATTATGCAACATTTTGCAAAACTCAACCAAAATAAGGAACTCTTCAGAGGCTATTCCCAGAAAATTCATAATAATGCATTTAATTTGGGATGTAAATACCTTTATGATACGGTATTTTATTCAAAATCGTTAGAGCCATTTTAGAGAAGAACAAAATTTTCGAAAAATGTTTCATGTAAAGGGTAGTTGGGAGTGAAAGGATTTTTTGATAATCTTCGTGTCGTATCCTTGTAAGATACTGAACTTAAATATTAAGTTTGATATTTAACGGACTTTTCGTTTTTGAGCTATACTATACACACACGCGGACCTTTTTCTAAAATATTTTAGACTCAGGGGACCTCAAAACATACATTTCCGGTGAAATCTCTGTATCGAATTTTTGGGTGGAATACAATATCTTCTTTATCCACTATGTATATTGGGCTAGAGAACGTAAAAAATTAATATCAGAAACACTTCTGTGTAAAAATCTTATGTGTTCCATTCACATAAGGTAAATTATTGTTAAAAAGCTTACTCATCTTCTCCATGCTAATCGAGATAAACTTTAGTACTTGCTTCCTTGTAAGTCGAAGAATAAGGAAATACACTAGGCTAAAGTGATAGTCAAATTGTTTAAAAGTTGTTGCCATGTGGTTGAAATACTTTTTACTTTCTCTACACGTACTATATAGGTACGTAATGTCTAGAAAAGGTATTGCATTCCACCCAAAAGCTGATACCGAGATTTCACGGGAAATAGTCGTTTTAGGGTCCCCCTACATGTGTGTGTGTGCGCGCGCGTGTGTGTGTATGCGCGCGCGCTCGCGAGCGTGTCTGTGAGCAAGATACTCAAAAACGAAAAGTCGGTAAAATACCAAACTTGGTATTTAAGTTTAGTATCTTCAAAGGATGCGACATGAAGATTTTGAGAAAAATCCCCCCACCCCAAACTGCCCATTACATGGAAAAAATTTTAACATTTTGTTTTCTCAAAAATGGCTTTTACGATTTTGATTAAAATACCGTATATTAAAGATATTTATACGACAAATAAAATGTATATCTTGAATTTTCTGAGAATAACCTCTGAAGACTTCTTCATTTTGGATGACTTTTATATAACTGGCAAACCGTAAGAGATATACAAAAACTTACTACACAAAAAATGAAGATCTCATTAAAACACACAATTTATGCCGTATTCATTTTTTGTGCAGTTAACCGTTTTCGAGATATTCCGGATTATTGGTTTCAATTTTAAACCACTTAAACTTTACTCGAATGGGTAAAGTTCAAGTTTCTTCTCGTTTCTGTTTGTTTACTCCTGACAAGCAAAGAGATTGGAATTACAATTGTTTCACATAGCAACTGGCTTTTATAGCATTAGACTATCGCTTTAGCCTCTGTATTTTCTTATTTCCCTTCTACTTACAGGGTAGCTAGTAATAAGACTAATTCTGCTTATGTGTATCTTGACTAGCATGCTATATAAACAGTTTAATGTTTTGAATAAAAGGTTTGCTATAGCTTTTTTCCCTTCTTCTTACAAGGAATCAAGTAACAAGGACAATTTCTACTAATGTTTTTACCTCGATTATAGTGAAGTAGATAGAAGAATACGCTTAAAAATAGTTTGTTACAGAGATGTAGAGAAAGTCGTGTCGATGGAACACATCAGATTTTTCTGTTTAGTCAGCCTGAGGTTCACGCGCAAAGATGCGTTGTAATTCTCGAACATGCATAGGCATATTAATTAAAATTGTTAAACTAGTTTTAAAAAATCATAAATTTCTCTAGCTGTCCCATAAACATTATTTTTTTTAACAAAAGATTACTCTTATCTGCGTCAGGCTAATTTAGATAAACATTACCAATATTGATCGTATTATTTGCTTCCTTGTAAGTAGGAGGGAAATAAGGGAATAGGTTAGACTAAAGCGATGGTCAAATCATTTTTAAAAACGCTCGCTACATGGAACAATTGAGGGCGGGTTCGCTTTACATTGCCCTGTTTCATAAATGTTAATTGGTTTAAACAGGAAAAACGTTAACGAGATCTACATTTTTTGTTTAATAAGTTTTTTTTTTTCTTCTTTTTTTTTCCTGTGTAGTAAGTTTTTATCTATCTCTTATGGTTTAAATGGCAATGCAAAATTCTGCAAAACTCAACTAGAACAAGAGTCCTTCAGAGGCTATTCCCAGAAAATTCAAAGTATACATGTCATTTGTGATTTAAATAACTTTAAGATATGGTATTTTAATCAAAAGCGTTAGTCATTTTTTGAGAAAATCAAAATATTCAAAACTTTTCTCCATATAAAGGATAGTTTGGAGGTGGGAGAAGTTTTTTTCAAAATCTTCGTGTCGTATTCTTGGAGGATACTAAACTTAGACACCAACTAACTTAGATCTTAACTGCTAATTCGTGACCATCTATATATACCTATACTGATTGGAATGAAATATTCGCGGCATTTATCTTATTTTACATGCATTTGCTGTGGAGCAACAACAACAACTATAGAGTACAAGGGTTATATACTTTTAATGCTTTAATTATTTATGAAATAAAATTGGAAAGAATTTTCGAGTCCCATGTTCGTCAAAACGAATTGTGGTTTCCGTTGGCGAAAGAATTAAAAATCAGTTGAGTGTTTTTATTTTTTGATTACCCTACATACACAAATAAATACCGAGCATAGTGGCTCAGGCGTTTCTTCAGGACTGGCATTCGGGAGGTCGTGGGATCGGTTCCACGTGGCCGACCTCTCGGATTCATGGGTTTTTATCGCGGGTTTTCCCTGCTAACTAGGCGAATGCTGCAAAGGTTTCTTCATTCCCCGAACTTCCTGTCCCTCCATTTCATCTCCATTACAGCCAAGAGTTCTCTTTCGGATTGCAAGTGCCGGCAAACACTGTGTTGGTGACTGCGCTTTGGAAATTCCACTCTCCGAGGCGGGATGGCGTTGGCTATCGTGTGTAGGCTCAGGGGCATTTGGTCTGACCGAAGGCGAGGGCTCCTAGCGCTCCCCGCGAACCGAGATGAACTGCTTGGAAACGTTAGGGACCCTTCACGGTGGCTCCCTCCCGCCGTCATCCTTGGTCATCAAGATAAATTAGCGATCACAATGCCATATCTCCATAAAATTGACACACACGTGCGCGCGTATTTACTCTGTCATACTTCTTGACTGAGAAATAATGCTGGCTAAGAAAATTTCCTATCCTCCAGCCGGGAATTGAACTCGGACCTCTGAAGCGCAAATGGATAATATTAATTTTGATTTAAGGTAAGCGCTACTAGAAAGAATAAAGGCATCGCTTAAATGACAGAATGAATTGCGTACGCAGGCTATTTTAGTGAATTCAATAGTGGCCTTGGCCTAATTTTAAAACTTAAGAAGGCATTTCAAATTTGGCTGATATTAGTAGAAAATTACAACATTCAAAATCATTAGGAATAATTGCCAAATTATCATCTCTAATACAGGTTATAAATTATACTTAATTATCTACTCCGCTAAATGAACACATTTCAAACTTAACGAGAGCCTAACTTCACATTATAAAGGCCACAATATTATTTTATCATTATAAAGGTCCAGTCCTTGAGAGTTAGCTTCCATCGTGTTCTACCTCTATTAATGTTGCTGTAGAAGTACAAAAAACACATTCTAAAGCACTATTATTGCATGACTCACGGTGTGTCATTATTAAAATTTATTCCTCACGGCTCAAGGATTTCTATCTGTTTTCATGGGCTAAAAAAGGAACACGGTACTCTTTGAGACTCCTACAATGGTTTTGGACTAACAAAGGAGTAGAGTTTCCTCCCTTTTCTCCACTCCTGAAAATTGTATACTCAACAAAGGCATTGTTAGAAAATATTCAGTTGTTTCTAAGTCCAGAAACCCTGTTTTCGATTCCCTGCTGGATGGGCGATTTTTTTTTTTCTGTGATCAAGATTTCTGATCTGTTGTCTTCGGTATAGAAATGTGATTAACGTAGAACGAAAGTGTGGGAGGGGGGGGGGAGGGAGGTTTAACGTTTAACCGCAAAAATAATAAAACGTCTTTGCCGATAAACATCTGATAAAACCTTAGGCGTTAAACACATTACACATAAAATAAATAAGATTTTCAACTAAAACTTTTAGCTACTTGACTGCATTAGAAATGTCACGCTCATTTGACACTATACGCGTAGCAATGGCGTTTTTTTTTTTTTTTCTTCCTCATTTTTTTTCTGCTGATTCCCGCATCCCCAACAACCGAGTCCGTATATAAGCTAATGCTTGTCCATAAGAAAGCACAAATAAATATTTTAGTGTGCTTGTACTCTACACTTGCATAGAGCAAGAATGCCCGTCCGCTACAAGTGGACAGGTGGAGTGAAAAGTGGAGGGTGGCGGTACAACGTCGTAAAGCAGCATGGCTCACGCCAACCTTTTCCTTTACGTGTGAAGTGAATATGAGGACGCGGTCGAGCTCATAGCCTAAAGCAGATGTGGGCAAAGCACGGGTGGAGCACGACTCCGCGGTATTTGGCGAAGCGAACTTAGGGGATTCTCCTCCGCCGCAGCCATAGAGGCCTTTCCGGCCGCCAGCGACGAATCTTGCACAGTCATTTCACACTAATGCACTAGTCTATGTGAAAGCCCCTTCAGAGCAGCGTATTACCCCACACTACAGCACAAAAGTTCGTTCTAGCGAATTCGTAACCTTCCGCTTCCCAATGCCTCCTTACCTCCAACTGCGATTATCCCACCTGTGTTACTGCATAGCTGTAGATCTGGGGTTCGGTTGCTCATTCCACCATCTGCAGGCTGCAGGTCGTGTAGAACAGGGCACTAAGGATCTACGACATAGACCTAGATTCCCGTCCCACATCCTCAATACCCAAACGGTATACCATACAAACTGCGAGAAAGAGCTCGCCCAATGTACACTAAACTTGCACACTGCCAATATGACCACAGGTTGTCCAGAAGACGCATCAGCTACCGGTTATGCCAGTTTGCAAATTCTAGTTCAGTTTTAGACTAAGGCTCTTTCCAATTGGTTACGGACACAATATAGCTACGTGGCAGGTGAACGACAGATTTCGAGATTTCGTCGAGGTTAGGCTACGTTAGGTTAGGTGTATGTAAATGAACTGGATCGAAATCAGGGGTAAAAATGAACTTTCTGAAAATCGGTTCTGCTTTCCAATGCGAAATACACATTCTTCCGTTCGTTCTGTCTGCTTGTGTATGGGCAGCCATGTTTGTCAATCGACCAATGGCAGAGTCAAAACTAACACTGAACTAGAATCTGCAATGTCGCACCGGCTATCCAAGGGTGCCTGTCTGGTAGTTTCTGCCCTTCTTCTTCTGGAACTACCTACTCAAAAGGGCTATAACGCTGCTTTCTTACTTTCTCTACAAGTATTATGTACATAGAGTATAAATAAATTATTGTATTCCACGCAAAAATTCGATACCAAGATTTCACCGAAAATACATGTTTTTGAGTCCCTGTATCCAAAGAATCATTTTTAGAAAAAGGTCCCTATGTGCAAGTGAGAGTGATTTTGTGTGTGTATTCAAGTGTCTGTGAACATAACTCAAAAACGAAAAGTTGCTAAATTACCAAACATGGTTTTTGAGTTTAGTATCTTTCAAGGATGCGACTCGAAAATGTTGAGGAAATACCCTCTACCTTTATATGAAAAATATTTCTAAAATATTTATTTTCTCAAAAATCATTAACGATTTTGATTAAAATATAGTATATTAAAGATATTTACATGACAAATAAAACATGTATTTGAATTTTCTGGGAATGGCCTCTGAAGAACTCTTCATTACTCTTCATTCTGGATGAATTTTCGATAACTGGTAAACCGCAAGAGATAGACAAAGGCTTACCATATAAACATGCAGAGCTCGTTAAACCACACAATTTATATCATATACATTTTTTTTTCGTGGAGTTGAGCATTTCCAAGATATTCTTTGTTATTGATTTCAGCTTTATAGTACTTCACCTTTTTTCATATGGGAATTTGTCACCTCCTGACCATGCAAAGGAACGGATTTCAATCACATAACAACCGCCTTTTGAAAGATTTGACTGTCGCTTTAGTCTAACTTATTTCCCTTCTACTTACAAGGAAGCAAGTAATAAATACACTTTCTGCTAATGTTTATCTCGATTAGCATGAAGTAGATAGAAGGATAAGTTTTTTAACAACAGTTTGTTACAGAGATGTACACAAAGTAAAGCGAATGGAACACACAAGATTTTTTGGATACAGAGTATCCCAAAATGTGAATTTCTGGTGAAATCCTGAGGTCGAATTTTTGGGTGGAGTGCAATACCTTCTCTTTATGTACCATTTAGTGTGTAGAGAAATTAAAAAGACTTAGTTATATTATGGCACGGGTAAATCCGTATGAAAAACAGATACTAGGTACCATGACGTTTTCCTCTGCGCCGAGTAAACTAGGAAGACCTGCTCTTGCTCCTGGCTCATTTGTCTATGCTCGAAATTTTGGTGAATATATGATGATTCAAATCATACTTGCCGATCTCGCTAAATAAAGTTGAAATTTGAATAAGTAATCTTTAGATGAGCTCGCAGAGAGCATAATCATTTTAAGCGCTATGTTTTCTTCTGTTGAACGATATGGATATGAAACAACTCTTGATTCCTCAAATTAATATTTACATTTCTGAGAATATATGTGAATGCTGGAAGGTCATGTTTTACAAATAAATCTCTGGTTGCAGAGCGCTGGTCAGTAATGTTAATGTCATGCCACTGGTCAAAATGAATGAAATGCCTGTGAAACACGTGTGTTCTTTTTTCCGTGTATTAATATCGGTGTGCGTTTCGTGTGTACGCACATTGGTAGTTCCGGAAGCAATACCTATTAAATTAGTCCGCAACCCGGAATAAACGTACAGTACATGTGTATGTATAATTATAAAAACTGCACACTCATTCCACACCCATGCATGCACTACTCTTTGTGAGAGCCCCCTCAGAGCAGCGTATTACCCCACACTGTGGGAGAAAAGTCATACAGTCATATTACACCCTCGTAGTACTAGGGCACGTGCGTAGATTCAGGAAATACAATTTCGTGATAAAAGGGGCTTTCCCCTGCCTGATTTTCGTATTGATCTGCTCTTTGTGGGTACAGTACCTTGTAGCGTGTGTCTGCGGCGGAAACACGCATGCAGATACACGTGCTGGAAATTTATAATAAATAAATAATAATACAACGTAAACGAAATTGTATAGTAATTTTGGATAATGGATAAATACTGATGTTAATGTGTTCAAAACTCTGTGTGTGTGTGTGTGTGTGTGTGTGTGTGTGTGTGTGTGTGTGTGTGTGGTTGTAAAATAGCACAGTAATTTCCGCCTATTACAGCAACTTTATGGTACAGGTCGCGCTAGTTCTTGACGAATGACATTTTTAAATGAGAGGTTAGATGCGAGTCACTTGCTCACGGCGCGGCCCCAATAGGAATACAGTAGGCCTAAGTGATAGTCATTCTTTAAGAGTTGTTTGCTTTGTCATAACTTTGAAATTCCGTTATATTTCTGGCCAGGAGAAAAGAAAAAGACTGCCCATTTTAGAAAAGTAAACTATCTGATTATTCGAAATGGCCGTGCCGTGGCCGAGTGGTTACATCACTCGCCTCTCACCGAGGGGAGCCGGGTACTATCCCAGGTGACCGCATGTGGGTTTTGTGGTGGCAAAGTGGCAGAGGGGCAGGTTTTCTCCGGGTTCTCCGTTTCCCCCGCCATTGTATTCCAGTGATGCTCCATCTTCATTTCATGTATCATTAGTGTCATCGCCTGCGGTGCCATTGTAGTAAAAGCAGGCGTTAAACACTATAAAACAATTCAAACCAATAACAGGAGTATCTCGGAGAGGGTTAACTCTAAGATAAAACTATTAGCGAGATCTACATTTTTTTTGTGTAGTAAGATGTTGTGAGGTCGTCTCCTTAGCGCGGTGGTAGCGTTGCTGCTTACCAAGCGGGAGACCTAGGTTCGATCCCCAGTACCGGCGTGGGGATTTTTCCCCCGCTGGGAGACCTGGCCCGGGGTGCACTCAGCCTCGTAAGGACCCTGGGGGGCCAATTGAGGAGCTACTTGATGGAGAAGTAGCGGCTCCAGGTCATGAGGACCGCATTAACCGGCCGGGGGGACTCGAGGCGCTGACCACGTCTCACCCTCCAATACTGCACCTCATCCATGACGTCTGAAGTGGACCGAGATGGGGGACGCAGCGGCCGGGCGGTAGGCCAAGGTTCCCCGTGAGCTGTCGTGCCATGGAGTTATAAGATGTTGTGATCTCTTATGTAAAGTTCGTTAAAAATGAAGATAGTCAGAGTCTAGTTCCAGAATATTCAATATATATCTACATTTCATTTTTCATCCCAAATTATACTTTAGCAAAATCGTTAGCTGTTTTTGAGAATTTCATCTCCAACCCGCCTCCTTTTGGTAACGTGGCCTGCCATTTTTAAGAGCATGGGTGAGGTCAGCGAAAAGAACCAGTCTTACAATAAGAATTTCCAAGCGTTTTTTTTTTTTTTTTTTTTGTCTTTGAATGTACATCCATGAAGGTGTCCAGGATTTGTGTACTCAAGTGGCAGATATGCCATGTAAAAATGCGTCACATCAGTTTCCAGGTAGTTGTTTAATGGTTATCAACATAATAGAGATTTTCAAACCAATATCTTTGCACTTCTAGTTTACAGTATTTTCCATTAGTTTTAAATGAGCAAGCAAAGATCAAAAAGGTTAGACAAGGGAGAACTACAAATAATTTGAAATAGTAAAAAATCAGGATGAATGAATATTTCAATCCTGCTTTTCATAGGTCGCCGGGACACGAGGTCATGACATTGCTAACCTAAATTAGAAGGGATCAAGAGGGTTATAGAAGGTTGTAGAATGTTCCACTTTAAGAGCATATTACAAAGATGCGAAAACTAATACGTTAGCAACAGTTTTAGTATATCATCATTTTTAGACAGCATTTTTCGTACCCATTCCGAAAGTGATTGTGCGAATCACGCCACTAGAAGGTCTATTCAAAACTATATAAAAGCTGTTTAAAAACAGATCATTTTTAGGCATTGTGATTTTATTCTGGCACTTACCGACAAAGTTTCCAGCCTGATGAGTTGACCATAACATATGGCGTCTGCTTGCTCTAGAAACAAAAGAATAACAGTGTTATTATTCCACATTCCTGAAAGTAAACTTACATTATCTACAGCAATATGGCAAAATTAAAGATAACAGGTACAATAACAGTTATTAAAAAGCACGCACGAGTGACCCTGTACTTCATAACCTGATTTTACCGAACGCAACAGAAGTTTCTGGTTTATCACCCTCGGATACCGTTGTGTTCTTTTGGTTTAGTACATGTGTATAAGTTTAATCTTATTGTAGGCAACAACTCTCTGAAAAGGATGACCGAAATTCTGATTTGCAAAAGGTACATCATTATGTTAGCGGTCTGGCGGGTCTGATTTGCAATGGATATCCGGAATTTCAATAGAGATAAGTTCCTGTATACACACGCATTGAAGCACTCATTCAGTTTTACTTTCACTAGCTCACACATAGTACATAAGCAGAGAAGGCATTGCATTTCATTAAATTTGGATAGCTATATTTCACTGGAAATAAATGTTTTAGGGACCCTTGAGTAAACAAAAAGGTAAAAAAAAAAAAATAGAAAAAGTCCAAGTGTAGTGTGTGTGTTTGTGAACAGCTACTCAAGAAAAGCAAAGTCGAAAAAATATCAAACTTGGTGTTTCTGTTTAATATCTTTCAAGGATGCGACAAGAAGATTTTCAAGAAAATTCTCCCACCCCAAGATCTCCTTTAAATGGATAAAATAGGGAACATTTTGATTTTCTCAAAATTGGCTCTTAAGGATTTTGATCAAAATACCGCATATAAAGATACAGGACAAATAAAAGTTATATCTTGAATCTTCTGGGAATAGCCTCTGCAGCGGCATAATGTACACCACATTACAGAGCCAAGTATGAAGCGTTTTACTGTGCGGCCGTAGTATGCCCCCCTGATGCTCTATGCTTGCGAAGTGAAGATGTGGAAGATGTTATTAGGCGCCGGGCTCAAAAGTTCTACGCCAGATTGGGCGACCACGAGAACGTACTTGTCAGATCTCTGGGGGAGTACTTACCCTCTGAACGCCGAAAGAGGCGGTTCCGGGTTCCCCGCATGGCTTGTGGGCACCCCCGGTAACAACGGCTTTAAACCAGCCAACAGCGTAATAGCTGAACAAAGCACTCCCCCCTCCCATTGCGAGAGGTCTATCAAAATTTCACCACCATAATTAAATAAAATAAACACCAGCGGAGCAGAGGAAAGGATGCTGCTCCTGAAATGCAACCGCTCGAGGAACCTACCAGCGCTACCTCCTTAACACCAACACTCGAAAACTCCAAAATTAAAACCTCAACCTTCACCTCATTCCTGTGGTTAAACCCTTACCAGGGTAAGTACACAGCAACAACACCTGGGCTCATCACGAGCCTACCAGACACGCACGCACACGCACGCACGTAGTGTGCACCACGTTCGGGGCGCCAAGAATGAAGCGTTTTAGTCCCGCGTTTGGGAGCCAAGTATGAAGCGTTTGTGGTTCACCGCATTTGGGAGCCAAGTATGAGGGTGTATTATTGGCCCCGTGCTCAGATGTGCGATGACGTTGGCGGTGCTTCAAGATTCACTTCACTACCAGATGAGTAGATCTACGTACCTTGTGTTGCGCAGATCCACTACCGTTGAGGTGCCTCAGCTAAACTCAGCCTGCGTGATAGTTTGACTCACTCGGGGTGGAGGCAATGAGGGTAGTTTAGGGAGTGATCTTATCAACTTGCACACACCTTACTTTTGCTTCAATTTGTCACTAGAAGACACGAGATAAGTACTTTACTTTACAATCTGTGAAGTCAATTATTTACTAGAAGCTTTCTTTATCGACGATTCATACGTATTTTACTTATTACCCTTTTTCTTTAAGTTAGCTTTATATAATTAAGTCTAGATGCGCGTCACTGACTGTATCTATCCTCTACTGAGGGCGCCGCTATCTATGAGAGTTGCGTTGTTTAACTTGAAGGCCGATGTAACTATGTGACAGCAGCATAACTAAGAGACAGCACCGTAAATAAGAGACAGCCCCGATGTGCGGTAATCTTCTCCTTATATAGCAAAATTGCTGTTATGGCGGCTTCTTTCTGATTGGTCATAAAGGCTGCGAAACTGGAGTCGATATTACCCAAAACACATCATTTTGTTCCCAGGATGCAATATAACACCCACGTGACAAGTGTTACACAATGCAAAAATACTCTTCTCTAAACTAAAAGGGTCTTTATCGTCACACGTCGCTCGTACGTGCTCGGACAAAAGAGCATCTGCTAACGATGAAAGCCTCTCACTCCACTTTCCAGGTTTGAAGTAAACAAATCTCAACTTCCCTTGCTAATAATGCTTTCTACACTCTTAAATACATTAAATAATCGAATATTATCACTCTTTAAATATATCAGTTAAACAATTAATAAGATGACAAGAGTTATAGAGAAGCCAACCAACGGTTTCACCTCTTAAGTTTTCTTAATTCTGAATGACTTTTGAAACTGGTAAAACATGAGAGAGAGAGAGAGAGAGAGAGAGAGAGAGAAAAAAAATACTTGTTATTGGTTTCTGTTTTTAAATACTTACATTTTTTCTCACACAGGAATGTTTGAACTCCTGGCCATGCAAAGAAACGGCGTGTTATTTATGGACGCTCTTTAACTACTGTGGTTCTCAGCGTCCCATTCTAAATTGGGCGTGAAAGACCGCTTAATTTTGCTCAGAGGCCTCTCTATCAGGCTTGAGGTTCTTTTACGTGTCGTAAATCTGCGACACGGGACCACTTCCCTTTACTTCCCTTCCGAAGGAAGCCATGCTAAGGATTTTTATACCCGAAAAAATCCATCGTCGCTGGGTTTGAACCCGCGACCTTGGGTATATGAAGTCAGCATGGTAACCATTACACCACGGAGGGCGACTAAGCAAGCTAAAGTTCAAGTGAAGTTTATATTAAGCATAGTATTTCTTATACATGTTACATGTGATGAGCGCAAATCGAATCGGCTTTCAGATATGTCAATAATGCAACAGTTATTCATTTTAACAAGAACAGGCTGAATTCATTTTTTCTGAACAAGAAGCTATAGCCACAGAATAGAGAGTATACAGAAAGGAAACTCAGCTGTAATCCGTACGCCAAAATTCAGTGCGCATGCGCGAATTCCGCCATACTTGGACCAAGTAAACAGTTATATTGTTGAAGTTACACACTTCGTAATATACATTTTATTAATGTTATTAATTGTGTATTTTACATACTGGGATTATATTCTACTCAATGATTATATTATACACTGTACAAGTTAGCATATTTGTTGACTCTTAAAGCTTTACTGCTTTTATAATGAGCAATAGTAAGAGAAAAGGCGGCCAATGGTGCTCAGACTCTAACGCAAAAATAAATAATTCAAATACAATTGATATGGCAAAGAAACATGGAAAGTCTCCTGTAAAGTTAGTAATGTGGTTTATCATGTGTTTGCATCAAGCTTTAGTTTGGTTTTTTGTTTTGTTGTTTTTTCTATGGTAGTACTGATGCATTCTGCCTAATCATATTTACTGTTCATTCTGATTCAACGTATTAAGCTTTTTTATTATTTTATTAAATAAAGCTTGCCAGCCTATCGAATCACTTGGTCATTTACTCTTATCTATATATTTTCCTAACCATAATTTCATGTTGCTACGGTTTGTTTTGTAGATATGTACAGCAAACAAAATAGTCTAAAAAATCTGACGTGTTCCATTCGTATGACTTTTTCTAGCTGTTTCACAAACAAAATTTTCTTACAAAAGATGATTCTTTTATCTACATCATGCTAATCAAGATAAAACTTACTAGAATTTGTCTTAATACTTGCTTCTTTTTAAGTAGAAGAGAAATAAGAGAATCACAGGCTAAAGCGTTAGTCAAATCTTATAAAAGCCTGTGACTATGGTATTTAAACATACTATCTTCCAAGGATGCGACACGAAAGATGTTCAAGAAAATCCCCACAGCCCCAACTACCCTTTACATAGAACATTTTTCGAAAATTTTTATTTTTTCAAAAATTGTCTAACGATTTTGATTAAAATAGCGTATATTTTGTTTTGTACAAGTAAAATGTATGTTTTGAATTCTCTAGGAATAGCCTCTGAAGAGCTCTTTATTCTGGTTGGGGTTTGCAGAATTTTGTATAACGGTTAAACCGTAAGATATAGACAATAACTTACTGCATAAAATGTAGATTTCGTTAAAACACAGAATTTATGTCGTATACTTCTTTTATGTAGAGCTGACGGTTTCTAAGATATTCCTTGTTATTGGTTTAAATTTTAAACCAATTACCTTTTCTCCAACGGGACCATAAAAGCGAACGAACATCAATTGTTTCACATAACGACCAGCTTTTCAAAGATTTGACCATCACTTTAGCCAAATGTATTCCCTTATTTCCCTTCTACTTACAAGGAAGCAAATAATAGATAATTTCTGCTAATGTTTATCTTGAACCGCATGGCGTAGATAAAAGAATAATCTTTTATAAGAAAAATTTGTTTGTGGAACGGCTAGAGAGCGTTATGTGAATGACATACATCAGATTTTTATGCACTACGTTTTTGTCTATCTCTTACGGTTTACCAGTTATACAAAAGTTATATAAAAGTAATCTAGAATAAAGAGGTCTTCAGAGGCTCTTCCCAGAAAATTCAAGTTATACTTTTATGTTTGTCATAAAAATATCTTACACCTGCGACATTTTAATCAAAATCGTAAAAATAGATAAAATCTTACTACACAGAGAATGTAGATCCTGTTAAAGCCCACAATTTTTCATGTATATTTTTTATGGTGTTAACCATTTTCGAAATTCCCTGTTATTGATTAAAAATTTTCAAATACATACACATTTTCTTTTGTGGAAATTACACTCAGGTTTTTTTTTTCTTTTCTTTTTTCAAATTCTTGCAAATAGAATGGGGTTTCAAAGCATCACTAGCTGCTGATTATTGTTTATCCCTATAACGAAATGCGCAATTAAAATGTATCTCTATTAATAAGAAACAGAAGAATAAGCAGCCGTATAAATAGTTTGTAGGAGAGCAAGCAGAGACTCATGTGTATGCCACACAAGCTATTATTATATATGTTCGTGCTTTTTTATTCTACACGTTTTAATCTGCTTAAAATGGTATTTAATAAACAGCGTTGGGTTTGCGTTGACTAGGTCCCAATATGGCGTCTAGCGCAGTTTGGCTTCAAGCACATCAAAGCAGCCGCCCTCGAGTTTCCTTTCTGTATACTCTCTATTCTGTGCTATAGTGACATTATTGCTGTTCCTGACCACATTGGAGTGTTCGGGTAAACTAAACCAATAGCGTGCGGGAGTCAATGGTGAACGCGGAGGAATACATTAATTTCAGCTTATAGCAAACAAAGAATACTTTCTTGTACAGACCAACTTTGGTATACGTACTCTTTGCATTAATTCAGATAAAAATCCAAAGGTATGGCTTCAAATAAAATGCCAAAATATTCTCTCTTTGCAGTAAATCATTCTACACAAATAAAGAAATTAATTTATTCTGTATTAACCTTTGTCTATCTCTTATGCTTTCTTATACATGTCATATTCAGTGAGAATGAAAAGATTTTCAAAGCTTATCAGTATAGGCACGTACTGATTTTTTTCATGCCAACATCTCAGATGTTTAATATTTTAATCAAAATCGCAGTAATCATTTTTGAGAGAGAGAGAGAGAGAGAGAGAGAGAGAGAGAGAAAAGTAGTTTTTTTTTCTTCTCTCCTTTCCTTTAAAGGGTAAATTGCAAAGGGAACTGATGCAACATTCTTGTCTGGAATTGTTTAAGCATTCTGTAAGTAATAATTCAAATATGAAATCTAATATGAATTCACTTTCGTTTAAGAGTTGTGCTGTTCTTTCTATCTTTCTTTCTTTCTTTCTTTCTCATGCGAGCAGACCTTTTCTCAGAAGTGCTGTTTCTATTATGGAAACCTCTAAAAGCATATTTACTTTAAAATCTTGATATCAAATTTTTGTCTCGAATACAATATTTTCATGAAAAATACCTACAGGAAGATATAATAAAAAGTTTAAACAATAAAATGCTAACGATACTATTGAGGAAGATTAATGTTAGCTAATGATAGCTTCGTTTACTCTTTTTCTGGTGAAGGGTTCTTACCCGAAGTATTAGAAGTTAATGTGACGCAATAATGTTTTAATGCCTTTCATTATTCAACATTTTAAAGGTTATGGAGTTAACTTGGATATATCTGTCTCTACCTAATGCATAGGAACACGATGCCATTAATTTCGCCCTTTTCTGTTTTCGCAATGTTGTCATGTTGCTAACAACATAATGTAAATATTTAATTATAATTTGTAGCTTTGAATTCATTATCTTATATTTTTCTCTAGCAGATTACATTATTTTCAGAGTCTTTTAGATTTTCGTGGGTCCAAATTTCAAAAGAAAGCTGTTTTTTCTTCTCAGTAAAAGTGAGATATTTTTTGCTTATAAGCTTATTACGCAGCAACTGATAAACGAAAGGTCACAACGCAACAACACTTCTTTCTTAGAGTAAACTATAGTGCTGGTGCCTGCTAGTTGGAATTTTCTATCTTAAATAGGATGAGCGATATGGCGTTTTAAATAAAAGATTTTCGCAAAATTCTATCATGTGCAATAGAAAGGTTAGGGAGCGAGTAACTTTTTTACTTTCACTACTACGGGAAATGTATGTTTTGAGGTCCCCTAAGTCGGAACAAAATATTTTAGGAAAAGGTCCGTGTATGTGTCTGTGGACAGCATACCTCAAAAACGAAAAGTCCGTTAAATACCAAACCTGGTATTTAGGCTTAGCATCTTCCAAAGATGCGACAATAAGATTTTCAAGGAAATCCCCCCTCTCAAAACTACGCTTTACATGGAAACATTTTCGAAAATATTGATTTTCTCCAAAATGGCTCTAACGATTTTGATTAAAATATCTTATGTTAAAGATACTTACATGAATAATAAAATATATATACCTTGAATTTTCTGGAAATAGCCTCCGAAGACCTCTTTATTCTGGACTAATCTAGCTGAATTTACGCAACTGGTAAACCGTAAGAGATAGACAAAAACAGACTAAAAAAAAAAATAGTTCTCGTTAAAACAGATGTTATGTTACACACTTTTTCTTTTTCTTTTTTAGTAGAACTGACGTTTCTGAGATATTCCTTATCGTTTAGTTTCAGCTTTAAAATAGGTACTTCTAATACTTTTCTCAAGCGGGAATTTGTCAACTCCTTGTCATATAAACAAAGGAATTTTAACCACACAACAACCAGCTTTTAAAAGATTTGACTATCGCTTTAGCTTAGTACCTATACTCTCTTGTTTTCCTTCTATTTACAAAGAAGCATGTATTTAGACTATTTCTGCTAATTTTATCTCAATTAACATGAACTAGATAGAACAATTACCATTTTAACAATAATTAGAGATGTCATGTGAATGAGGCACATCAGATGTTTTCAAGAACAAACAATGATGATGTCCTACAACATTAAAGCTTTTATCATGTGATAGCTGCATATTGGCTTTTTTAAGTCTGTAAAATCACATTTCTAAGTATTAAAATATAATGAGGATAGATAAAGTGTAGTTGAGAAATAGTATTACAAAAGCTTTAAAAACATACGCACTCCATAATTCAGAAGATGATATTGAATTGATAGATCGATCGCAGATATGCGCCAAAGTTCGAGCGTACATATGTGGTAACAGTGCGCTCCTTGGACTGTCTTTTAAGCATAAGACACGCTTTAGTTTGATGGATCTACATTTTTCACACCCCCAATCCACATAACAATTACAAGGAGATGGGGTAGGGCGTTTTCATGTTCTTCAGAGTTCGAATCTTGGTTAGGCTGAGTTACCCACAAAGTTTTTGCCGGGATTTTCTCTTCTGAAAAGATGTGTAGCTTCAAGCTATATGGTGTGCTGCCCATTTCCTTTAATTCTCATGAATTCAAAAGTTTATCTCTAATTGAAATTCCCTCAATTTGCGACCAAAACTGTGTATGGATGACTATTTAAAGCAACTTTAGACGACAGTAAAGGAAAGCATTTTCCCCTTGTTATAATTAAGAGGAGCTGGTGCATTCTTGAACGCAAAACAGCTTCCGAATGACTCAGAAGAATTCCACCGAAAGTCTCGGCAGTGAAATGCATAAAATCAGCAATGCTGTTCTAAAAATACTCTTTCTAGTAATGCTGGAATAAGTTCTTATTCACTCCAGAGCCCACTTGAGTCAGCTACTAAAAATTCATCCACTCTGAGAGCTGGGCATTAGCTTCGAGGAATCACATTTGCTGTTATTATCTGTATGCTTTTGTTTTGTTAGATACTTTGAGAATTGCATCACATAGCGACCAGCTTTTAAAATGTTGACTTTTGCTTTAGCCTTGTTTCCCTTCTACTTAGAAGGATCTAAGTAATCCAACCATTTCTGATAGAGTCTGTGAGATTTAACTTGTCAGCTCTAGAAAAGAAAGAGACAGAAACACTTACCCCTTTGTTGTCTCTTTCTTTATGGTGACGGATGTATATGCAAAGAGCAAGTAGCCATTTAACAGACATTAGAGTGTTGAGAGAGGGTGCATGCTTTCCAAGAATTTGGACAGAGCAGGTAGTGTGTGCCAAAGACAAGGACAGAACCAAACTAGACAAGTTATATCTAATAGAGTATAACATCTCGATTAGCAAGAAGTAGAGAGAAGAATTGAAGAATTGGCTTTTTAAAAGAATAATTTGCTGCAGAATAGGTAGAGAAAGTTAATTTTATACATATAACAGATCACACCTTTTTCTCAGTCCTCCAAGTAAGTTGTGCGTGCTTCTCACTATGAATCACTACTGCCCTCCAGTTTGGGAACTACTCTTTAAAGAGAGGTGCTTTGCTGAGAGGTCTCCTACAGACTCCTTAAGGGTATGTATGACAATTTTCATGAAAAAAATCACAAAAAAATCAACTTCTTTATTTTAATTCCATAAGATAATGGAACCATTAATTTCTGAATATAAAAAAGATTGGGCACTAGGCACCATTTTAAATGCCTTAACTGGAGATACAGCAAGCAAAGCATTAGATGTGCAACTGTACTGGACTCCATAAGAAAACTTTCAGTTTCACGAGATCTTATTCGCATCATGCAAAGTAAAAAACGAAATTGTGTAGAAAAAAGTAATGCAAGAAGAAAAGGACGGAAAAGGCAGCAGCAGAAGAGAGGAAAAGGAAAGCTGAGGGATCCAACCTACCAGCCTGGTGAGTTTTAATGTGTCATGCATTCAAATCCTTCCTTGTTTTCTCGATATTGATATTTTCAGCATTTTTCTTCCTGTAAAATGTACCTTGCGGCGCAGTTTTTTTTATTACAAAAATAACATTTTCTGCACATGCTCACAGAGATATAATGAATAAGAATTGCCCTAGGTTTTACTGTCAGCTGTATTTAAGCTTATTATTTCAATTTTCGAACCTAAAAATTATATTTTTATGATAAAAGAAACCACGTTCATAACTTTAAACACTTTTGGAGCCTAAATCAAAGGAGGCACAGAGGAATCTATAGTAATTTCAAAACATAAATGTATTGTGAACTTAAGGTTAAAATATTAAACCAAAAGTTTAATTATTTTATCGTGAGGAGCCTTTTTAGTGACGTGATAAAAACAAAAATTTGACCATAACCTTCAAACCATTGGAGCAAAATGCATGGAATTTGCACTGTTCTTATATGCATTATATATCGAGGTATACATTTCAAACAGTTAGCATTATTAATTTGGAATTTCAAACTTTCAAATCATACATGTCCTTAAGACTGGAAACCACTATTGTTCGCTAAAGCACATTAAGCAGTACATACAGTGTGGCCAAAATACCAGAGACGGCAACTGACCACACGCAATGTTATTCACAATGAATATACACCTCTCTTCTGTGCCTCCCAGAGCGTTCTGGTTCTTCGCCAACGTACTTTCCTGTTACTCGGGAAATATGAGATAGAAAGGGAAAACGAGAGAAAGCTATTTGCCAACATTGTTATGATACAGTGTTTTATTTTTACTTTCTCTACATAGTACTTAGGTAGAGAGGGTATTGCACTCCACCTAAAAATTCGATACCGAGATTTTACCTGAAATTCACATTTTAGGGTTCTCTGTATTAAAAAAAATTTAAAAATCCACGCCTGTGTGTCCCTGTGCCTGTGAACATGATAACTCAAAACAGAAAAGTCTCTAAAATACCAAACTGGTATTTAACTTCAGTATCTTCCAAGGATGCAACACAAAGATTTTGAGGAAAATCCCTTCACCCCAAAAGTACCTATTACATGCAAAATATTCCGAACATTTTGATTTTCTCAAAAATGGCTGTAACGATTTTGATTAAAATACCGTATATTAAAGATATTTACTTGACAAATAGAATGTGTATCTCGAATTTTCTGGGAATAGCCTTTAAAGGCCGCTTCATTCTGGATCATTTTGCCTATCTGGTATAACCGTAGTAAGCGGTAGACAAAAATTTGCTGCACCATAAACGTAGATCTCGTTTAAATACACGATTTACGTCATACACATTTTGTTCGTGGAGTTGACCATTTTCGAATTATTCCCTGTTATTGCCTTCGGTTTTAAAATACTTAAACTTTTCTCACACGGGATTTTTTTTAACTCCTGGCCATGTAAAGAAGCGAATTTCAATCACATCAACCAGCTTTTAAAACATTTGACTATTGCTTCAGCTTAGTGTACTCCTTTGTTTCCCTTCTACTTACAAGGAAGCAAGTAATAAGACCATTTCTGTTAATGTTTATCTCGATTATCATGAAATAGATAGACATTTATAAAGAATAATTGTTACAGAGATATTGAGAAAGTCATGAAAATGAAACACATCAGGTTTTTTATTTCCTGTATCTATCTGTAGGCGTTATGAACAGCATTTCGTTGTAAAATATCAAGATTTCACAAATGTTAAGACCAACAGAGTCCTAGGTTAAGTATGCGCAAATCTTTGTATGCTTCAATTATTCAGGCAGCTGAACTCTCATTGTGAATAATAATATTTATTCTGTGCTGTATGGGTTCTACAGCTAGCATCCATTTGTCCTAAGAGAGTTTATATAAAGATGATGTATTAAGCGAAAAATCTCACAAAAATCAGATATATAGTGTGATGAAATGTGATACAACAATCAGACAGAATATGTAATTTACACTGACTCACTAAGCACAATTCTTGCCACTCAGAATCTAAGTCCTAAGCATCCTTTAATAAATGACACACTTCACCTATATTCTATCACTCAGCGCTCTGGAAAACAAGTAATCCTCACTTGGGCTGCAAAGGAAGCCACCCGACATCCTACCAGTGACCACGGAATAACTTCTACACATCAAGACGCCATTAGATACACCAAACAGCTGTTTATAGAAAACTGGAAAACGACATGGTCAACATCCCACAGTAAACTGCATGATGCCCGAGCCGGATCTACCAATTTCTTCGAACCCTACGAAAATTAGAACGTCGTAAGCAAACAATAATTACCCGCCTCAGAATTGGACACTGCAAACTGACACATTCCTTCATCATTAATAAAGATCCATCCAGAATCAAAATGTGAGACCTACAACATACCACTTACTGTCCTATATATCCTGCTGCAGTGTCCGAGATACGCCAAACAGAGACTTCAGGCCGGCTTCAATGACTTACCAAGTGCTCTACATAACCATCAGACAATAATATTTATAAGACAGTATAAACTTTTGAATTATTGTAAAGTATAAATGTAATCATTTTGTATTTTACCAATGTGTAAATAACTATTGTGTGTACAATTTGTAAGGTCGCGATATGACCATGCTGTCCATGCTGTTAAAGCGACCCAAAATAAATTATATTGCAAAAAAAAAAAAAATCCACTTATTTGCATAACACATAAGATGGCATGGACAGATCAGAGGGGAAAAGGAGATATGCTTCACAGTCAAGAAATACTAACAAATGTGAATTAATTGTTTTTCTATACCAGTCGAGTGTAGGAAAGGAGTTGGAGAGGTAGAGTCAGTTGGTTAGACTATAAAGCTCGGTACTTAACTACTTACAAAGTTTGTAAGTCGCCATTGAGGTATGCCATCTCAAAACCAATTTGAGATTTCTTTGTGGTTTACCGATAAAACTGTGAAGTCAGTTGGATAATTTAGCGCCGTCCCAGCATGTTATTATCATGCTGCTGAAAAGGTTAACATCGTCGACATCAAAGACTGCGATAAGATTGGAGGTATCAGCGACATAGAAAGCAACATTGTCACGTTTTCTCCAAATAAACTGGTGTTACGCGCATGGACGTTTATTTCTTAGAGTACCAAGTGAATAATAACATTAGCAAGGTTCTTATTAAGCGCAACGAGAGTACTACACAGTACTAAGTAACAATATCTAACCGCATTTTCTACTTACATTACGCCGCGACTTCGCCTTCCCTGCTGTCACTGTCGTTTTCACTCACATGAATCACAAACGAAGCAATTGTAGTGTGAAACATCTCGCAGCTGAAGTTTTCGCTCTTGCTGCATGGTGTGCTGAACACATCTTTCCCAAATGCTCGAATCTATATTCGGTACACATACTATCAACACTTTGCACACACTGTCACTTATAGAAAGAGTGACATTCTTCTTTCTTACAGCTTGTTTAAGGCACGCCCATATCAGATCAGGCTCCACATATTTAAGTACATACATTACACACCACTTGTATCTGTGAAGTGCCCAAGAAAACTACATGAATGAGGGAGAAAACAGCGAAGACGTTGCAATGCTGTTTTTACTCCACGTGTAAACTCGGGGAGATCCATAGTAATTCCTGACAGCCAGCTGATAAGAGGTGTGTCTGCCTCTCTGCCAATAGATTCATGCTACGCAAGCAATGTTGTCATCCTTGTTGCAAGATGTAACAAACATTCCTCAATGCAGTTTCAGGTGGCGTCGACTAAGCCCAGTGTAATTGTAAAATAAGCAATGAGAGGTTTGATGCTGTAGCCATGGACGGGACGAAATGGCAACAAGAGAGGCCACAAGGTAAGGCAACTGTCAGGGATCACTATGGATCTCTCCGAGTTTGGTTAACGTCTTTGTGATTTCTACGCATTCATTGTCTGAAGTGACGCGCTCATTGGTGCACTTCAAAACGTCGGCGACTTACCAGAATAATTAAAGTGTAGCCTGAGAGATTTCTATTAATAAAGATAAAGTGCACGTTAACCTTTTCAGTAGTACGGTAATACCATAGTAGCTCAGTGGTTGGAGTAATTGCAAGGGGTCCGTGGCTCAAATCCCGACTATGCATTGAACTTTTCAGTCTGATTCTACCTTTCCATTACTAACAGATTGTCGCACAGGCTACGTTTCACAAGCATAGTTATGATAATACACTTTTGAGTTTTTATTTATGGACGCTCCTCATTCTATTAGGCATGAAAGGTAGAAAATTTTGCTCAGGGGTCTCTTTCAGGGTTAAGATTCTGTTAAATGCCATGACACGGAACCACCGGCTTTACTTCTCTTCTGAAGGAAGCCAGGCTAAAAAGGGAACGCTGAATGTATATAGAAAGCTATCCTGAAATTTCGTAGAGAGATAATCACAATAATTAGGCACACAAAAAACCCTAGCTGTTTAAATTAACTTAACTACTTGAAAACCAGCCTAAAATGTTGCATTTAATCACAATGGCGGGCACTTATTGCCATGAGTTCACGAGTCTCGAACACGGAACCACGGTGAGGGGTTGAGAGATGTCAGCTGCTATTTCTATCCTACCTAAGCCAGGGCATCACTTTTGCGAGTATTTATTTTCACGGTTAGGATGTTACTAATACAACATAAACTTTGCGATATTGCCTAATTTAAACATTCTTAGCACAAGTGAGAGTACTCGATTGTGTGGTTAAAACGCATATTACTTTTATTCGTACATTACCAAAGCATGACATTGCATTCACTCTGTTGATTTTTCGTAGCCAAACGAATTTGTTTTATTTTTAAGAAATGTGGTGGTTGCGCCAACATGCAAACCATGAACATTTGATCATGTAATAAAAACCTGGTAGAGACAGAAAAAAAAAAAAAAAAAAAAAAAAAAAAAAAAAAAAAAAAAAAAAAAACTGAGAGATTGCAATTTTAAAATACTGCATCTATTGAAGAGGTTAACATCCACTAACGGAAGAAAAAAATGCCCAGGGGCTGGATTTTATCTGTAGTCCCGGGAGGGATTCGAAAAAAAGTTCAATGATTTTCCCGGGCGTAGACCTTTTAAACATGTACGATCTCGAAATGCGGTCCATGAATTTAAAAATAGGTCAGACGTGTCTCCCATAAATGGGTAGAATGCTTCATTGTACCAGTCATTTAATTATTTCTTACACATCTCCCCTTACTGTTTTACTTTCGCTATAATATTTCCAGCTGTGAATATATGTTTGCTAATAGTACGGCCGAAGTTCCAGTTGGCTCTTGAAGAACATAAGTAATTTTGGTGTAGAATTCCTGCCTTACTAATTTTGGGCATTATTGTGTATGAGTAGTTAAAAGCACTGACTGACTGTAACATTGCTCCTGCGTGCTTCACCGGTGAAATACACTAGTTACCCATTTCCTTCTCGAAGACGCTTTGATCGCGTTTAGAACATCGGAAATACAATAGCATGCTAAACGCTCTTGTTTGCCAATAAAAAGTCTATTGTTGACTTTTGTATTTCCTGCTCGTCTCTTGTGTAAGAACGAGACATGTATTTTGTAATTTATCTGCTCTTAATATAGTTAGATACATTTTTATTTTGTTGCTCCACAAATCGCGAGAATAAGTTTTCATACATTACTTTTTAAATTCCATTGTGTTCACTTTTTCCTTCTGTATCCAATTTTTTCATAAATAAAGCTGCCTTGCGGATTTAACCAACCGACAACACATTTGCACTGTGGTCTCTCTCCCTCCCCCTTCCCTCTTCTTTGTTATGTCAATATCCTTTCTGTATTCAGCAGTCTCGTTATTTATATGCTTTTTCGAAGGTTTGATTTATAGTGCGAATATGTAGAATTATATGGTGATTCACCAGCAAACAAAGCTTGTCTGTAGAAATGCCTAACTAATTTTTAAATAACCTGCATCCACTATCTTCATTTATTGGTTCATTGCTAAATTCTTTATCTTTAATTTCTATTGGCTTTTCAACACAGATCTTCCCTAATAACTGGAATATACTCACCGTCAGTTAGTTTCCTCTTTAGTGATTCCATTTGTCACATAGCAGAACATTAATTGGATTCAACGTTGGTTTAGGCATTATGAACTCACGGTGCTTTCAGTTCGCCGGATATTACAAACTACCATGGTCAGAAAGAGAAGAGGGTAGCAGACAGTGAGGGAGCCGTATCTCGCCACGGTAAGGCAAGGCAGGGGCTGCCCCCGACACGACGTCTTGGTATTGCACGCATAGACTACGCCTTCATAGCCGCTGAAGAAGGATACGCAATTTTTTAAAAGTGCAGTTTGTATTTTAAGCACCAATATTATGTCTATATCTAACTAATGTGTTTGTCTACCTGTTTGCGAAATTTGAGGTTAGTTTTTTATATGAATTCACCTAGAGTTCCTTTGAATATTTATACTAGAAAGAAATCCACGCCCTCCGCCGTGTTTGAATCCGCGATTTCGAAATCTCAAAGTACCCTTAGACTACGAGTACTGTGGGCCTATATGTTTTCACAAATGAGTCTCAAAGCCTGACCATACAAGTAGTGAGGAAAGGGGGATTTCAGGACTCAAAGGATGCCGCCCATGTAAAACATCATGTACATATGTAACACTTAAGATAAACATCAGCCGACAGACCACCCACACAGCGCTGCCTCTTTGCCAAGACAACAGTCTAAAAGCTTCCCCATGTACCTGTCAATCAAAGTATGTGCTGCCGGCTACTACCCCTTTGCCAAACCACCTGTCTAAAAGATTTTACTTGCAGGGCTCTTAATCACTTGAACAATCGTCTTTCACATTCACAGATCAAATTCAATTTAATCGATTGACCACGCCCACTCGAATTTCTAATTTTTGAGCTATAAGGTTCATCTGCATATCAAATCGATCTAGTTTTTCACGAGGAATCTGAATCTCTAATCATAAATACAAAATTCTTTTTGATTTCAATTCGATAGTCTCTTTTAATTAAACACACGTAGGATTTCTCTATCTCTGGCAATTCGAGAGCTACAAGGCTCATTTGCATGACAAATCAGTCTAACTTTTCACAAAGAATCTGAATATACAAACATAGTTCAACTGTCATGGCGAAAAAACTCGATAAAATTACTGAGTGGAATATTTGATATAAATTATTAGATATCAATTGAACATGCGCTAGCGGTAATATTTTTGCAATGAATTATAACACTCACACGATTGAACATGTTAAAAGCTTTATTATTCAATACCAACATATGAAATGAAAAATAGCAAGAGAGAATTGCTTTTATAAAACCTACTAACTTATCACATCAAAACCAATATGGCGGCGAAGTGATTGTGTTTCCAACGAGCAGAGGGCACCCAACAGGGAATTGAACCTGGGACCTCTCGAACACTGAGAATGCCAACATCATTACAACTCCAAACATTATAAATCTTAATATCCGTTCTTAAACGAGGACCTACATTCGACTTTCAGTGAGGATGCAATCACATGACTTTACGACTATGTATAATTAAACAACTGCAAAAAGGATTGAATGTAGAACGCAATTATAACACTCGCTATAAATAAAAGCTGTTCTTATTCCCTTATAATCCCCTATCTAGTACAAGAATTAACTTCACGAATAATCAATAAACTTTAATTACAATTACACTAATTAAAATGACAATAATGCTTAAAGAATTGAGGTTACAATAAGACGCCATAACACTTTTCTTATTCCTTTATCAGCCCATACCCAGCACAAGTACAAGACACACGATTGGTTAATTTTAAGAAATTTGAATTACAATTACGCTAATTAAAATGTTAATAACGGTTAAATAATTGAGATTACAATAAAATACTATGAGACTTTTCTTGCTCATTTATCACCCTTCATCCAGTACAAGAATGAATTCCAGCTATCCAACACTCGAGAAACTTTAATTACAATTACGCAAATTAAAATGTCAATAACACTTAGAGAATTGAAGCTACAATAAAACCCGTAACACTTTCCTTATTCCTTTATCAGCCCATACCCATTTGTGATTGGCTAATTTAAGAAATTTTAATTACAATTACGCCAGTTAAAATGCCAATAACGCTTTGAGAATTGAAGTTACAATAAAACGCTATTAGACTTTTCTCAATTCTTAACCATCCCCTATTCAGTACGAGTATTAGATTCGGGATTAATTCAATAAATTTTAATCACAATTATACCTTTACTTTAAGTTTAAAAATGCAAATAACAACCCAATTTGCAACGCTATAGCGAAATGAGTGATACAAATTCTTCACGAAATTACATCTACATGTCAACTACTACTTGGATTATACGCCCAGTGTATTCAAACATTATTCGTAACTATCACAAGACATATAAAATGTTTTTATTTACGCAAATGTCAGACCTATACCAAAATATGGTGTGTTCCATTCACGTGACCTTCTATACCTCTCTGAAACAAATTATTGTTAAAAAGCTTGTACGTCTTTTTACTTCATGCTAATCGAGTAAAAACTAGTAGAAATAGTCTTCATACTTGCTTCCTTGTAAGTAGAAGCTAACTAAGGGAGTACCATAGGTTAAAGTGATAGTCATAGTCAAAAGTTGGCTGCTATGTCACTCTACTGTAAGAGAAAAGTATATGTTTTTAAACAAATAACAATGATTATATCGAAAAAAAGGGTTCACTCCACAAAAATCATGTATTTAACATAAATCGTGTGTTTTAATGTGCCCTACATTTTTGCGTGGTAAGCTTTTATCTATCTCTTATGGTTTACTAGTTATAACAATTTATTCAGAATAAAAAAGGTCTTCAGAGATTATACTCAGAAAATTCAAGTTATACATTTTATTTGTCCGGTAATTATCTTTAATATGCGATATTCTAATCAAAATCGTTAGAACCATTTTTAGAAATAAAATTTTTCGAAAAAACGTTCCATGTAAAGGGTAGTTTGGGGGTGGGGCTTTTCTCAAAAATCTTCGTGTCGCATACCTGGAAGATACTAAACTTAAATACCAAACCGAATTTGCGTTTTTGAGCTATGCTGCCCAGTCACACACATATACACACCAACACACGCAAACACACAGACATGCAGACACACACGAATCTTTTTCTAAAATGGATTATTTTGGATACAGGGGACCCTAAAAACATATATATTCCCAGTGAAAAATCAGCATCCGATTTTGGGTGGAATACAATACCTTCTCTATACACTATGTACAAAGTACGTGTAGAGAAAGTAAAAACAACAGCTAACACAATTTGAAATCACTTAGACTGCCTACAACTAACTGAGCTGTATTCTCTAATTTTCAACACTGTACATTTTCAACAAGGAGATACCATAGTAAAACCGACAGCTAACATGGCTTGAAATCACTTAGACAGCCTACAACTGACTGAGCTGTATTCTCTAATTTTCAACACTGTACATTTTCAACAAGGAGATACCATAGTAAAACCAACAGCTAACATGGCTTGAAATCACTTAGACAGCCTACAACTGACTCAGAAGTATTCTCTAATTTCAACACTGTAGTATAAACTATAGCTTGAAGCATAACGTACCTTGACGATTATGCGTAAATAAATACCTTCAAATGAAATACCATACCAAAATAACAGCTAACATTGCTTGAAATCACTTAGACGGACTACAACTGACACATCAGTATTCTCTAATTTTAACACTGAAGTATAAGCTATAACTTGAAGTACTCTCCACATAACTTGACAATTATGCATAAATAGACATCTTCAAAAATAAATACCATACCAAAAATAACAGCTAACATTGCTTGAAATCACTTAGACAGCCTACAACTGACACAGCAGTATTCTCTGACTTCAACAGAGAAGTATAATTTATAACTCGAAGCACTCATCACATAACTTGAGGATTGAGCATAAATAAACATTTTCATAAAGGGGGGGATATTTAGTAGCCACTTATCACAATCGCTATGAAAGAAAGCCGCGCAAGGCTGCTCACCTCTTGGCTAACATATAACACAAGGGAAAACGGAAACATACTACCTATTACAAAAAGCGAAGCATGATCCGACCAGTTCCAGACGATAAAGAAGGCTGGCGACATTTTGAACAAAACATCCTAGCTTTCTGTTAGAAAAACATCCTCACTCGGCCCCTCTAGGCTAAGAACAGGCAGATACACGCATTCCCCTTCCTTAGGTATACACTGAAGAAAACATGTTTTTATGTGAGCAACTATATAAGCCTGAGGTCTGCAATATAGAGCTACTTATTCGATATAACCGCCGTGAAAAAGCATTCTTGAAAACAAACGTCAAAGCTTTTGATGATATGAACGAATACAGGAGAGAGTGTGCTGAAGATTCGCATCATTATACATACTTTCACAAAGAATCGTGCAATGGACGAATGCATACGATTACATGCATATACCCTGCTTACCATAATCAGATACCTTCAAGGAATCCCTGTACCGAAGAGTGCTCTGTCTACAAGATAGATATATTGTAAGTACAATACATTCACGTCTTTCTACTATTATAAGTACTACAAATGTATTCGAGTAATGATGGCTAATTCCAATACATTTTTATATATCAAGGGGTCGGAACACACAAGAGCTTCACGATTCAGATACCATAGATGCAACGGATATGTTTAGATCAGCACATGAGATTGAAGATCACTTAGAATTATGCAACGGTCGCACTCATGTGGTGATTTGTTCAAAACCCGCAGTGCATGATAGAATAACATCATACTTCATCTGCAACTTGACCTGTAGCGTGTATTGGTCAAGGCATATGAGACAAAGGTAATTACAAACTAAAAATACGATGAGTGACCAGCACATCACACATTTATTTCTTGAAAAAGTTAATAACCCTCATTGTTCTTTCCAGAGTTCGAGAGTCAATCCCCATACCGCCAGAGCTCATAGACCCTGTTAGGACTGACGTTGACGAGGTGGATGTCTGCATTTCAAACCCATGGAACACCTGCCCTGTACAAGATTATGATGACATTCCGAATACGAGTACGTCGAATCAAGCATCAATGTGAGTATAATATATTGCTATTACATCAAGAAAGAAACTAACCTTATTTCCATTGCAGTGATCGAGTCAAAGGAAAATTAATAACATTTACTAATTTTCAATAATTCTAATGTTCCAGATCCAAGGAGATATAAGAGGAGAAAGACCCTTTTGCTAGTCATCTCAGGAAGCTGAGATTGCTGGAAGACCGCATGCACAGCATTTGTAAACGAGAGGCAAGCATAGAGAAATATGAAACCCAGAGCAGACCAACTGAACGTATCCATCCAATTCTACATATCCAAAACAAATAGTTCTAGTGTAGCGCTTTATTATGAACTACCAGTGCTTCTCAACACCAGTGATCCTAATGGCTTTGTATATACATGACATATATAAAGCGCGCCTATGACTCCCTAAATTCTGCATGTGCACAAAAGACAAAGTGCGCACATTGTGAATATATTGAAAAATATAGTGCTATAATATATAATTGCATTCATGAAAAAAAAAAACGAAGCCGCTAGACCCTTTTAATAAAATAAAACAAAGGATGAGTAGGATTTAAAAAGAAATGAAGATGTAAAGAAGCTGGCACATTTATAAGCAAACATTTATTTAATCTAACTAATGAAAATAAAACATTTTGAAGAGGCATGGACATGGAGAAGGAATGTAATGAAAATACTTATAAATAAAACTATTATGTACATATAATCCCACTAATGTTTTTATTCCACAAAAACCCTATTCCTTTGCATAATTAGGCATTTAAATTATCGATTACATGACAGGTGATAAGGGCTTGTAGGTAAATACCTCATTGTGTATAATCAGACAATTTAATATTGTAATTTCTGGTGATAGACGTCCTGCATGCTTTAAGGTTGAGAGCGAAAATACCCCTTAACACCAGCAAAACAGGAACACCAGGCTGAGTCGCAAATATCTAGAGGGCACTTCTGTTTACTAGCATTCATACAGGAAATAATCCGTTTCTTCAGCTTTACTTTTATCACACACTTCTCTAACAAGAGTGTAAGTAATACATACCTCGACCAATGAAAAACAGTTTCAATGCTAAAAACCCAATCAAGTTTACGGTAGAAGCCCATCTATAAAAGTGGAACAGGCAGATATCAGATAACTCAATTTAGAGAAAAGGTCTCAGCGCAGTGATTGGTAGGAATCATCTGAAAAACTACGAGCTAATTCGCAAAAAAGAAGATACCTAATCAATCAAGAACCTTGAAACGGCTGGTAGGATTTTTAAAAAATTCGCTCTCATTGTTCTTAAATGTATAATATACAGCGACAGCTTAATTTACTTATAATGCTTTTTCAGAAACTTTACAGGTGATTGGCTAGCTTCATGAGAAAAAAATTGCATTACATAAGAACTTCATATATTTCTACAAAAGAGAATTTGTACAAGTAAGTTCGATACAAAAGGTTTTTCACACTGAATACACGATTTGAGGGCAACCGAACATTTAAAAAGCAAGTTTTAGACAAAGTATAGTGTGCGAGTGAGTGCATGTGAAGCAGCGTACCTCTAAAAATACACAAATTCGAAGTGACAATTGAAGTGCTTTGGCACATTAAATTTCTTATTTCTAATGTACAACGGAGTAACATGTAATGAAAACATTCTGCTATTATTTAGAATTATAAGCGTGAATTATATATAAAAGAAAATCTCATCTTAATGATGGGCGATTCGTTCAAGTCATGGGTGCAGGAGCACAAGGACACTAATCGGTTGAAAATACCAATTGAGCATTTTCAGAAAAATATTAGTGTTGTATGTACAGTATAACTTAAACACTCAATTTTTATTGACTTCAGATTTATACTACTTCAACTCTCTTAAACCGGAAGTGATGTTTCGTTTCATCTTTATTGGTTTACTCATGTCAATGCAAATCGTGAGGCCGCGCCATGGTCGAGTGGTTAAGACTACTCTCCTCTCACCAAGGAGGTCCGGAGTCGACCCCAGGCAACAGCATGTGGGATTTGTTATGGACAAAGCGGCGCAGGGGGCGGGTTTTCTCAGGTTTCCCCCTGCCATCACATTCCACCGGTGCTCCACGTTCATTCCATATATCAGTAGTGTCATCGCCTGCGGTACCACAAGTAGTAAAAGCAGACGTTAATCACATAAAAAAAATGAACGAATTTCAATGAGAATCGCAGGGCTAAACATTATAAAAGATCCGACTAAACTAGTAATTTCCGCTAATGTCCCTAATTATAAGGGGAACAATTGAATAAGAGCATTTTTTTCTGGAAAATGTTTATCTTGAATAGCATGAAGTAACAGAAGAATATAATTATTTTAATATTGTCTATCATGAAATCTCAACCCTTGTGCACGCTTATGCTAAAGAATGTTTCCTTACACCTACATCACGCCGAAAAGAATACTACAGGTGAACTCATGGTTTCACTACAGAATTTCATGTCTAGTTCTTTATTACATTAAAACTCTTATAAAGTGAAGGAAATGAAAATCCATTTATGTTGATAGAACTAAACCGAACACGCAGTTTTAAATGGTCACTCCTACAATCACTGCTTCTAATCAGATCTGCAATCAATACAAAAACAAGGTTAAACATTCAATGCACATAGTTATAATATCAGAAAATAAGACTGTCTCCGTGGTCAAACGGGTAAGTGAGCTGACTTCTCACCTGCAGATACCGGGTTCAATCCACGACTAGGACGGCGAATTTTTCTTTAACCGCAATTACTCCCTATCCCCGCAGAGTCTGGAAGGTATAAATGGGAATGTGTTTAGTAATATAAAAAATTAATTACCATAAAGTTCTAAACCTACACTAATACGAGTTGCTTCATAAGTCAAAGCCCCTATGTGACCATTGTATTGCAACAGGTCCCTAAAGAGATATAATTACACATTCATATATCTCAAGGTTTTTCTCAAGCTCACTCAACATCCAGGATTCACAAATATTAGTTTCTTATATGCTCTCTTTATAACATGGAAAATATTTTAGCATCTTCAATTTCTTCTTTTATTATTATTATTATTATTATTATTAATATTATTAGTTTGTCACATTTCTGGGAAAAAACACGACTGTAACTCAAGTACAAAATTAAAAATCGAATGCTAGCAGTTTTGGTTTGTATGAGAACTGGTAAAATAACTTAAGGATAAACCCATGCGGATTTTATTATATAACGTTACAAATTTATTTGTTTCTTGCCAAGCGGTAGATCTGCGATCGATTCATAGTACAGGCATAGGAATTTTTTTCCCCAGCTAGGATACATGGACCGGGGTGCACTCAGCCTCGCGAGGTCCCTGGAAGGGGCCAATTGAGGAGCTACTTGATGGAGAAGTAGCGGCTTCAGGTCATGAGGACAGCATTAACTGGTCAGGGGGGGGGAGGGAGATCGAAGCGCAGTCCACGTCTCACCTCCTCAATAGTGCACCCCATCCATGACGTCTGTAACGGAGCGAGATGGGAGACACAGCAGCAGTCCAAGGCTCTTAGCTGTGCAAGGGAGTCACAAGCTTATATTAAAAAGCCTGCGATTTTCACAATACACACAATAATTTTCTTAATAAGTAACATTTAATTAGTTGACCCACCCTAACCTAAATAACCTAAATTAACCTAACCTTCCTAAACTAATCTAACATCATAACCAATAATAAACATCAGACACACCACATTCATTATAGAAATACATTACAACATCATATGACCTCATTTGTCAATTTTTCGCTCTATTACAGCAGAATCATTCATCTCACGATACTCTCTTCGAGAAAGAAATGGTCAGATAGTGGTATGTACTTCGGTTCCTTTAGGAAAGTGTATACCCCATTTGAAGAGTTCTCCAAGAATTAAACGTATTGGTAGATAAAGATGTGTCTATTGTCTGTCATAATTAAGATATACAGAATGGATTTTCTTCATTTAACGTATAATGTTATTGCTTGCGTTATGTTGAATATGATGACTGAGGTTAGGTTGTCCTTAGGATATCATACATTGGTTTGTTAAATTAGCATTGTGCAACTATTTTTTGTAATTTTCTGATAGAATTCTATGTTATGTTTTGCACAATGCTGTGCAAGTATCTCATTGCAATTGTGTTTGCCTGTGCTGTAATTTGCCTTCCTGATGCAACATGCATGGCAACATCATTTAATGATGTATATAATTCAAAGTCACGAGTCTTGTGTTAGCCATGATTATTACTATTCAAGAATAAAGAGAACCTACATGTCTCAGCAATGTAGTGGTTGGACCAAGTCAGCGGTGTAGATAAAACATCTTCTTATGATGATGTAAATTCTCTGGTAGATCGGCTGCGATTGCTAATGTACTCGCAAGCAGCTTACAAAGGGAAGCAGTCAAAAGAAATCTTCTTGAATATGCGTGAGATGAATGATTCTGCTGTAATAGAGCGAAAAATTGACAAATGAGGTCATATGATGTTGTAATGTATTTCTATAATGAATGTGGTGTGTCTGATGTTTATTATTGGTTATGATGTTAGATTAGTTTAGGAAGGTTAGGTTAATTTAGGTTATTTAGGTTAGGGTGGGTCAACTAATTAAATGTTACTTATTAAGAAAATTATTGTGTGTATTGTGAAAATCGCAGGCTTTTTAGTATAAGCTTGTGACTCCCTTGCACAGCTAAGAGCCTTGGACTGCTGCTGTGTCTCCCATCTCGCTCCGTTACAGACGTCATGGATGGGGTGCACTATTGAGGAGGTGAGACGTGGACTGCGCTTCGATCTCCCTCCCCCCCCCTGACCAGTTAATGCTGTCCTCATGACCTGAAGCCGCTACTTCTCCATCAAGTAGCTCCTCAATTGGCCCCTTCCAGGGACCTCGCGAGGCTGAGTGCACCCCGGTCCATGTATCCTAGCTGGGGAAAAAAATTCCTATGCCTGTACTATGAATCGATCGCAGATCTACCGCTTGGCAAGAAACAAATAAATTTGTAACGTTATATAATAAAATCCGCATGGGTTTATCCTTAAGTTATTTTACCAGTTCTCATACAAACCAAAACTGCTAGCATTCGATTTTTAATTTTGTACTTGAGTTACAGTCGTGTTTTTTCCCAGAAATGTGACAAACTAATAATATTAATAATAATAATAATAATAATAATAAAAGAAGAAATTGAAGATGCTAAAATATTTTCCATGTTATAAAGAGAGCATATAAGAAACTAATATTTGTGAATCCTGGATGTTGAGTGAGCTTGAGAAAAACCTTGAGATATATGAATGTGTAATTATATCTCTTTAGGGACCTGTTGCAATACAATGGTCACATAGGGGCTTTGACTTATGAAGCAACTCGTATTAGTGTAGGTTTAGAACTTTATGGTAATTAATTTTTTATATTACTAAACACATTCCCATTTATACCTTCCAGACTCTGTGGGGATAGGGAGTAATTGCGGTTAAAGAAAAATTCGCCGTCCTAGTCGTGGATTGAACCCGGTATCTGCAGGTGAGAAGTCAGCTCACTTACCCGTTTGACCACGGAGACAGTCTTATTTTCTGATATTATAACTATGTGCATTGAATGTTTAACCTTGTTTTTGTATTGATTGCAGATCTGATTAGAAGCAGTGATTGTAGGAGTGACCATTTAAAACTGCGTGTTCGGTTTAGTTCTATCAACATAAATGGATTTTCATTTCCTTCACTTTATAAGAGTTTTAATGTAATAAAGAACTAGACATGAAATTCTGTAGTGAAACCATGAGTTCACCTGTAGTATTCTTTTCGGCGTGATGTAGGTGTAAGGAAACATTCTTTAGCATAAGCGTGCACAAGGGTTGAGATTTCATGATAGACAATATTAAAATAATTATATTCTTCTGTTACTTCATGCTATTCAAGATAAACATTTTCCAGAAAAAAATGCTCTTATTCAATTGTTCCCCTTATAATTAGGGACATTAGCGGAAATTACTAGTTTAGTCGGATCTTTTATAATGTTTAGCCCTGCGATTCTCATTGAAATTCGTTCATTTTTTTTATGTGATTAACGTCTGCTTTTACTACTTGTGGTACCGCAGGCGATGACACTACTGATATATGGAATGAACGTGGAGCACCGGTGGAATGTGATGGCAGGGGGAAACCTGAGAAAACCCGCCCCCTGCGCCGCTTTGTCCATAACAAATCCCACATGCTGTTGCCTGGGGTCGACTCCGGACCTCCTTGGTGAGAGGAGAGTAGTCTTAACCACTCGACCATGGCGCGGCCTCACGATTTGCATTGACATGAGTAAACCAATAAAGATGAAACGAAACATCACTTCCGGTTTAAGAGAGTTGAAGTAGTATAAATCTGAAGTCAATAAAAATTGAGTGTTTAAGTTATACTGTACATACAACACTAATATTTTTCTGAAAATGCTCAATTGGTATTTTCAACCGATTAGTGTCCTTGTGCTCCTGCACCCATGACTTGAACGAATCGCCCATCATTAAGATGAGATTTTCTTTTATATATAATTCACGCTTATAATTCTAAATAATAGCAGAATGTTTTCATTACATGTTACTCCGTTGTACATTAGAAATAAGAAATTTAATGTGCCAAAGCACTTCAATTGTCACTTCGAATTTGTGTATTTTTAGAGGTACGCTGCTTCACATGCACTCACTCGCACACTATACTTTGTCTAAAACTTGCTTTTTAAATGTTCGGTTGCCCTCAAATCGTGTATTCAGTGTGAAAAACCTTTTGTATCGAACTTACTTGTACAAATTCTCTTTTGTAGAAATATATGAAGTTCTTATGTAATGCAATTTTTTTCTCATGAAGCTAGCCAATCACCTGTAAAGTTTCTGAAAAAGCATTATAAGTAAATTAAGCTGTCGCTGTATATTATACATTTAAGAACAATGAGAGCGAATTTTTTAAAAATCCTACCAGCCGTTTCAAGGTTCTTGATTGATTAGGTATCTTCTTTTTTGCGAATTAGCTCGTAGTTTTTCAGATGATTCCTACCAATCACTGCGCTGAGACCTTTTCTCTAAATTGAGTTATCTGATATCTGCCTGTTCCACTTTTATAGATGGGCTTCTACCGTAAACTTGATTGGGTTTTTAGCATTGAAACTGTTTTTCATTGGTCGAGGTATGTATTACTTACACTCTTGTTAGAGAAGTGTGTGATAAAAGTAAAGCTGAAGAAACGGATTATTTCCTGTATGAATGCTAGTAAACAGAAGTGCCCTCTAGATATTTGCGACTCAGCCTGGTGTTCCTGTTTTGCTGGTGTTAAGGGGTATTTTCGCTCTCAACCTTAAAGCATGCAGGACGTCTATCACCAGAAATTACAATATTAAATTGTCTGATTATACACAATGAGGTATTTACCTACAAGCCCTTATCACCTGTCATGTAATCGATAATTTAAATGCCTAATTATGCAAAGGAATAGGGTTTTTGTGGAATAAAAACATTAGTGGGATTATATGTACATAATAGTTTTATTTATAAGTATTTTCATTACATTCCTTCTCCATGTCCATGCCTCTTCAAAATGTTTTATTTTCATTAGTTAGATTAAATAAATGTTTGCTTATAAATGTGCCAGCTTCTTTACATCTTCATTTCTTTTTAAATCCTACTCATCCTTTGTTTTATTTTATTAAAAGGGTCTAGCGGCTTCGTTTTTTTTTTTCATGAATGCAATTATATATTATAGCACTATATTTTTCAATATATTCACAATGTGCGCACTTTGTCTTTTGTGCACATGCAGAATTTAGGGAGTCATAGGCGCGCTTTATATATGTCATGTATATACAAAGCCATTAGGATCACTGGTGTTGAGAAGCACTGGTAGTTCATAATAAAGCGCTACACTAGAACTATTTGTTTTGGATATGTAGAATTGGATGGATACGTTCAGTTGGTCTGCTCTGGGTTTCATATTTCTCTATGCTTGCCTCTCGTTTACAAATGCTGTGCATGCGGTCTTCCAGCAATCTCAGCTTCCTGAGATGACTAGCAAAAGGGTCTTTCTCCTCTTATATCTCCTTGGATCTGGAACATTAGAATTATTGAAAATTAGTAAATGTTATTAATTTTCCTTTGACTCGATCACTGCAATGGAAATAAGGTTAGTTTCTTTCTTGATGTAATAGCAATATATTATACTCACATTGATGCTTGATTCGACGTACTCGTATTCGGAATGTCATCATAATCTTGTACAGGGCAGGTGTTCCATGGGTTTGAAATGCAGACATCCACCTCGTCAACGTCAGTCCTAACAGGGTCTATGAGCTCTGGCGGTATGGGGATTGACTCTCGAACTCTGGAAAGAACAATGAGAGTTATTAACTTTTTCAAGAAATAAATGTGTGATGTGCTGGTCACTCATCGTATTTTTAGTTTGTAATTACCTTTGTCTCATATGCCTTGACCAATACACGCTACAGGTCAAGTTGCAGATGAAGTATGATGTTATTCTATCATGCACTGCGGGTTTTGAACAAATCACCACATGAGTGCGACCGTTGCATAATTCTAAGTGATCTTCAATCTCATGTGCTGATCTAAACATATCCGTTGCATCTATGGTATCTGAATCGTGAAGCTCTTGTGTGTTCCGACCCCTTGATATATAAAAATGTATTGGAATTAGCCATCATTACTCGAATACATTTGTAGTACTTATAATAGTAGAAAGACGTGAATGTATTGTACTTACAATATATCTATCTTGTAGACAGAGCACTCTTCGGTACAGGGATTCCTTGAAGGTATCTGATTATGGTAAGCAGGGTATATGCATGTAATCGTATGCATTCGTCCATTGCACGATTCTTTGTGAAAGTATGTATAATGATGCGAATCTTCAGCACACTCTCTCCTGTATTCGTTCATATCATCAAAAGCTTTGACGTTTGTTTTCAAGAATGCTTTTTCACGGCGGTTATATCGAATAAGTAGCTCTATATTGCAGACCTCAGGCTTATATAGTTGCTCACATAAAAACATGTTTTCTTCAGTGTATACCTAAGGAAGGGGAATGCGTGTATCTGCCTGTTCTTAGCCTAGAGGGGCCGAGTGAGGATGTTTTTCTAACAGAAAGCTAGGATGTTTTGTTCAAAATGTCGCCAGCCTTCTTTATCGTCTGGAACTGGTCGGATCATGCTTCGCTTTTTGTAATAGGTAGTATGTTTCCGTTTTCCCTTGTGTTATATGTTAGCCAAGAGGTGAGCAGCCTTGCGCGGCTTTCTTTCATAGCGATTGTGATAAGTGGCTACTAAATATCCCCCCCTTTATGAAAATGTTTATTTATGCTCAATCCTCAAGTTATGTGATGAGTGCTTCGAGTTATAAATTATACTTCTCTGTTGAAGTCAGAGAATACTGCTGTGTCAGTTGTAGGCTGTCTAAGTGATTTCAAGCAATGTTAGCTGTTATTTTTGGTATGGTATTTATTTTTGAAGATGTCTATTTATGCATAATTGTCAAGTTATGTGGAGAGTACTTCAAGTTATAGCTTATACTTCAGTGTTAAAATTAGAGAATACTGATGTGTCAGTTGTAGTCCGTCTAAGTGATTTCAAGCAATGTTAGCTGTTATTTTGGTATGGTATTTCATTTGAAGGTATTTATTTACGCATAATCGTCAAGGTACGTTATGCTTCAAGCTATAGTTTATACTACAGTGTTGAAATTAGAGAATACTTCTGAGTCAGTTGTAGGCTGTCTAAGTGATTTCAAGCCATGTTAGCTGTTGGTTTTACTATGGTATCTCCTTGTTGAAAATGTACAGTGTTGAAAATTAGAGAATACAGCTCAGTCAGTTGTAGGCTGTCTAAGTGATTTCAAGCCATGTTAGCTGTCGGTTTTACTATGGTATCTCCTTGTTGAAAATGTACAGTGTTGAAAATTAGAGAATACAGCTCAGCTAGTTGTAGGCAGTCTAAGTGATTTCAAATTGTGTTAGCTGTTGTTTTTACTTTCTCTACACGTACTTTGTACATAGTGTATAGAGAAGGTATTGTATTCCACCCAAAATCGGATGCTGATTTTTCACTGGGAATATATATGTTTTTAGGGACCCCTGTATCCAAAATAATCCATTTTAGAAAAAGATTCGTGTGTGTCTGCATGTCTGTGTGTTTGCGTGTGTTGGTGTGTATATGTGTGTGACTGGGCAGCATAGCTCAAAAACGCAAATTCGGTTTGGTATTTAAGTTTAGTATCTTCCAGGTATGCGACACGAAGATTTTTGAGAAAAGCCCCACCCCCAAACTACCCTTTACATGGAACGTTTTTTCGAAAAATTTTATTTCTAAAAATGGTTCTAACGATTTTGATTAGAATATCGCATATTAAAGATAATTACCGGACAAATAAAATGTATAACTTGAATTTTCTGAGTATAATCTCTGAAGACCTTTTTTATTCTGAATAAATTGTTATAACTAGTAAACCATAAGAGATAGATAAAAGCTTACCACGCAAAAATGTAGGGCACATTAAAACACACGATTTATGTTAAATACATGATTTTTGTGGAGTGAACCCTTTTTTTCGATATAATCATTGTTATTTGTTTAAAAACATATACTTTTCTCTTACAGTAGAGTGACATAGCAGCCAACTTTTGACTATGACTATCACTTTAACCTATGGTACTCCCTTAGTTAGCTTCTACTTACAAGGAAGCAAGTATGAAGACTATTTCTACTAGTTTTTACTCGATTAGCATGAAGTAAAAAGACGTACAAGCTTTTTAACAATAATTTGTTTCAGAGAGGTATAGAAGGTCACGTGAATGGAACACACCATATTTTGGTATAGGTCTGACATTTGCGTAAATAAAAACATTTTATATGTCTTGTGATAGTTACGAATAATGTTTGAATACACTGGGCGTATAATCCAAGTAGTAGTTGACATGTAGATGTAATTTCGTGAAGAATTTGTATCACTCATTTCGCTATAGCGTTGCAAATTGGGTTGTTATTTGCATTTTTAAACTTAAAGTAAAGGTATAATTGTGATTAAAATTTATTGAATTAATCCCGAATCTAATACTCGTACTGAATAGGGGATGGTTAAGAATTGAGAAAAGTCTAATAGCGTTTTATTGTAACTTCAATTCTCAAAGCGTTATTGGCATTTTAACTGGCGTAATTGTAATTAAAATTTCTTAAATTAGCCAATCACAAATGGGTATGGGCTGATAAAGGAATAAGGAAAGTGTTACGGGTTTTATTGTAGCTTCAATTCTCTAAGTGTTATTGACATTTTAATTTGCGTAATTGTAATTAAAGTTTCTCGAGTGTTGGATAGCTGGAATTCATTCTTGTACTGGATGAAGGGTGATAAATGAGCAAGAAAAGTCTCATAGTATTTTATTGTAATCTCAATTATTTAACCGTTATTAACATTTTAATTAGCGTAATTGTAATTCAAATTTCTTAAAATTAACCAATCGTGTGTCTTGTACTTGTGCTGGGTATGGGCTGATAAAGGAATAAGAAAAGTGTTATGGCGTCTTATTGTAACCTCAATTCTTTAAGCATTATTGTCATTTTAATTAGTGTAATTGTAATTAAAGTTTATTGATTATTCGTGAAGTTAATTCTTGTACTAGATAGGGGATTATAAGGGAATAAGAACAGCTTTTATTTATAGCGAGTGTTATAATTGCGTTCTACATTCAATCCTTTTTGCAGTTGTTTAATTATACATAGTCGTAAAGTCATGTGATTGCATCCTCACTGAAAGTCGAATGTAGGTCCTCGTTTAAGAACGGATATTAAGATTTATAATGTTTGGAGTTGTAATGATGTTGGCATTCTCAGTGTTCGAGAGGTCCCAGGTTCAATTCCCTGTTGGGTGCCCTCTGCTCGTTGGAAACACAATCACTTCGCCGCCATATTGGTTTTGATGTGATAAGTTAGTAGGTTTTATAAAAGCAATTCTCTCTTGCTATTTTTCATTTCATATGTTGGTATTGAATAATAAAGCTTTTAACATGTTCAATCGTGTGAGTGTTATAATTCATTGCAAAAATATTACCGCTAGCGCATGTTCAATTGATATCTAATAATTTATATCAAATATTCCACTCAGTAATTTTATCGAGTTTTTTCGCCATGACAGTTGAACTATGTTTGTATATTCAGATTCTTTGTGAAAAGTTAGACTGATTTGTCATGCAAATGAGCCTTGTAGCTCTCGAATTGCCAGAGATAGAGAAATCCTACGTGTTTTTAATTAAAAGAGACTATCGAATTGAAATCAAAAAGAATTTTGTATTTATGATTAGAGATTCAGATTCCTCGTGAAAAACTAGATCGATTTGATATGCAGATGAACCTTATAGCTCAAAAATTAGAAATTCGAGTGGGCGTGGTCAATCGATTAAATTGAATTTGATCTGTGAATGTGAAAGACGATTGTTCAAGTGATTAAGAGCCCTGCAAGTAAAATCTTTTAGACAGGTGGTTTGGCAAAGGGGTAGTAGCCGGCAGCACATACTTTGATTGACAGGTACATGGGGAAGCTTTTAGACTGTTGTCTTGGCAAAGAGGCAGCGCTGTGTGGGTGGTCTGTCGGCTGATGTTTATCTTAAGTGTTACATATGTACATGATGTTTTACATGGGCGGCATCCTTTGAGTCCTGAAATCCCCCTTTCCTCACTACTCATACAGCACAAGCCTAAGTGATGATGATGATGATAATGGTGTTTAAGGGCGCTCAACTGCCGAGGTCATAAGCGCCCTTACGATTAAAACTTGGCAATAGGCAGTAAGAAAATACCAGAAAAAGAAAAAAACACAAGTAAAAGAGCTAACACAGTTGAAAAGGAAGTAACAGAACGGTCCAGTCCTCTAAACAGAGCTGGATATAAAACTCCATCTAAAATCAACACATTAAAATTAAAAGAGTTTAAAAAAAACTGCTATCACACTAAAACGTCAAGGTAAAAGAAAGTTTTGCTAAAAATTTAAAAACCCTGTCCACTGCTCTTGGGTCATCTGCCAGGACCTCAGCAAGAGAGGCCGGCATGCCCATAGATGACCGAATGTGTGCCAGGTGACCACACTCCAGCAACACATGACGAACTGTCTGTGCCTCCCCACAGAGCGCACAGACAGGAGCAGGTTCACGTTTAAAAAGGTAACTGTGAGTAAAAATACAGTGGCCAATTCTTAGCCGAGCTAGTACTACCTCCTCCCGGCGGAATAAACGAGAGGAGGTTACCCAGTTGATAGGGAGGTCCTTCACCTCTCGCAGCTTATTACCACGGAGAGCCGACCACTCCGCATGCCAAGTCGAAAAAACGGCTCTCCGTACAGCCACTCTAAAATCTTCTGCTGTTGAATGGGTAGTCGTAACACTGGGCGCTGTGACTGCCGATTTCGCTGCCAAATCCGCCGTGTCATTCCCTGGCAAGCCAACGTGTCCAGGAATCCATGCGCACTCCACATTAAAACCAGAAGCGTGCAAAATGTGGAGAACGTCCTGGATGCGCTGCACCAAAGGATGGTAATTGTACAGCTCACGAATGCTCTGAAGGGCACTAAGGGAATCACTAAGAATAAGGCAGTCACCTAATTTTCGACGTCGAATATACAGAAGGGCTTGATAAATAGCATATAGCTCGGCAGAATATATAGATGTGCAATTAGGCAAACCGTAAGTAGAAGTTGCGGTGCCAGTGACAAAGGCACATCCAACACCGTCGGGGCTCTTACTACCATCGGTGTAAATACAAATACGGCCACTGTATTTGGATAAAAATTCTAAAAAGCAACGACGAATACTATCAAGAGGCGTAACAGATTTCCCGTAGAGCGTCATCCCGAGATCGACACGGGAGGTAGCGCGTAACCAAGGGGGGTGTATACTCTCTCCCTTGGATAACAGCCGAGGAATGTCAACATGGTGCTGGCGTAGAAGCTCACGGAAACGAAAACCTGCTGGCCTGGGGCTCAGAGAGCGGAGGCAGTATCGCTCGTGCAGCTCAGGGGAGAAAAACGCGTGATAAGTTGGATGCCCAGTATGTTCCAGTTGTGCAGAGAACGCAATATTCCCGCCCGCCAACACGTGTCGTAGGCCTTCTCGAGGTCAAAAAATATCCCAACTGTGGGGCTGTTCTTAAGAAACCCGTCCATAATCTGAGTTGACAGAGAGACAAGGTGGTCAGCAGTTGAACGTCGTCGTCGAAAGCCACACTGGATGTTCGTCAGAAGATTGTGGGATTCCAGCCACCACACCAACCGTCCATTGATCATGCGTTCCATCACCTTGCACACGCAACTGGTGAGGGAAATAGGACGGTAACTGGAAGGAAGATGGCGGTCCTTTCCAGGTTTAAGAATGGGTATGATGGTGGCCTCCCGCCACTTGTCTGGAAAAATGCCATCAACCCAGACACGATTATAGACCTCGAGTAGGAAATCTTTGCCATCAGGAGAGAGATGTTGCAACATTTGGACGTGGATACCATCTGGACCTGGTGCTGAGTGTCGTGAAGAGGAGAGTGCATTGTCTAGCTCTGCCAGGGTGAAAAGGCGATTATAATCCTCAAGGTTGCCAGAAAGAAACGAGAATTCTTGAGATTCCACCTGATTCTTTACTGTAAGAAACTCAGGGGAATAATTGCCTGAGCTAGACACCTGAGCGAAAGCACTGCCTAAAGTATTCGCCACGTCAAATGTATCAACAACAGCTCCGGTAGGTGTTTTGAGACCGGCGATGGGCATATGGTTCGGTTTCCCAGCCACACGTCTTAACTTATCCCATACGACAGAGGAAGGTGTATGTCGATTAAAGGAACCCACGAATTTATTCCATGACATCTTTTTGCTATCCTTAATAACCCGTCTAGAATGTGCACGCATCCGTTTATAGTGTATCAGGTTATCCGGTGTAGGAAAACGCTGGAAAACCCGTAGAGCTCGTCTGCGAGCGCGAATAGCATCCCGGCAGTCATCGGTCCACCAAGGTACCGGAAATCGACGGCTGTAGCCAGTCGAACGCGGAATGGATTGCTCAGCAGCAGAAAGAATGGTCCCAGTGAGATGTTCGACCAAGTGGTTCACAGAGTCGTGCTCTTCGTAGCTAAATTCAGCCAAGTGGGAGTACAGTTCCCAGCTGGCGTGGTCTAGGCGCCAACTAGGTAAACGGGTGGAACATACAACGGGTGTCAAGACACTAATACGACAAGGAAAGTGGTCACTAGAATGCAAATCCGAGATGATATTCCAGCATAAGGTGACTGCCAGCTGAGGGGAACAAATTGCAATGTCAATGTGTGAAAAACTATGAAATGCGTCAGATAGAAAGGTGGGCTCTCCGGTGTTCAAGAGAGCAAGATTCTGACTATCCAAGAAGTCTTTAAGTAGCGTACCTCTCGCACAAGCCCGAGGAGAGCCCCAAAGAGGGTGATGGGCATTCACGTCGCCTACCAATAAAAAGGGTGGTGGCAACTGCGAAATGAGGTGTTCTAAGTCGCTGTGCGAGAGGTCCGCAGATGGAGGCAAATAGATACTGCAAATGGTGAATGAAGCGGAGGGTAGCTTAATGCTGACAGCAACGGACTGGATTGCAGATTGTATGGGTACGGAGTTGGCAAAAATATCATCTCGAATAAGCATCATAGTGCCCCCATGTGCCGGGACACCGTCCTCCGGGGATAAATCACATCGTACGGAGGAGTACTGCCTGATGGTAACGGTGTCCTGTGGACGGAGCTTCATCTCTTGTAAGCATACAGCCGAGGGTTCATGTTGGTGCAGCAACAAGTCAAGCTCTGGTCGATGTGGTCGAATTCCGCGTATGTTCCAATGGAGGATAGCCATTGAGTATATTATGGGATAAGTTTCAAATCGAAAGACGCTTCTGCAGATTGGGATTAGCTGGTCGGTTCAATTTGTTCTTCTTAGGCGTTGGGCTAGTACTATTTTCAGGAGCACGATCCTGCCGTTTCCGCACTGTCCCTCTGGCAGTGGCGGCAGAATCCTCCTGGTCCATCACCTCCACAAGGGAGGTCCCTTTGTCAAGAGCAAATTTCGGTCCGAGTAGTTCGAACCGATTGGATGTGCTGATCGGCGAAGACGGCCGTCGCCGATTCACGCCCTCCTCCCCAGATGACCCTTCAGAGGAGGATGCACGTGTGGAGTTGCGTGTACTTTTCTTACCCTTAGATGACTTGGTAATAGATTGCACATTCTCTTTCAAGAAGTCTTGTCGTACATACTTGGTCTTAAACTGTTTTTCCGGGGCAGAAGACGTCGTTAATTTACCAGCTTTAGTTCCCGAGGTCGAGGCTTTCGGTGACAAGTGTGCAGGACTATTCTGTAAGCTGGCGGATTTGGCAGATGTTGATACCAACTTGGGTGTAGGTGCCGAAGGCTTTGGCAGCGCTTGGGCTAAAATAACCTTTTCCGCAATTGTAGCCCCGTTCATATCGCTGGTCTGTGTTGCGATTTCCCGACGCGGTACCGGTTTAGCTGCAACTGAGCTATAGGTACCGGACCTCGGGGCAGAGGGTTGGCGGAGTCGCAGGAGCTTCCGGGCTTCCAAGAAGGACACCTTCTCTTTCACCCGTATCTCCTGGATCGCTCGTTCCTCTGCAAAACGGGGGCAGTCTCGGGAACTAGATGGGTGTTCCCCGTTACAGTTCACACACGATGGAGCTGAAGCACAAGCCCCATCGTGGGAGATGTCACCGCAGTGGACGCAGGTGGACTTGCCGGTACACAACTCACTAGTGTGACCAAAACGTTGGCATTTAAAGCACCTCAGCGGATTGGGTATATAAGGCCTAACTTCGATGGCTTCATACCCTGCTCTAATCTTTTGAGGCAGATCAACCCGATCAAAAGTAAGAAACAGGGTACGAGTAGGCAGGAATTCACCGTTGATCTTACGTTGTAACCGATAAACAGCTGAGACACCCTGAGTCGCTAGATTTTCTTAGATCTCCTCAATAGACAAACCGTCCAACGCGCGGGTTGTTACTACACCGCGGGAGGAGTTCAGCGACTTGTGCACCTCGACCTTCACTGGATAGCTGGCTAACCTGGTGGCTTTAAGTGTCCTTGCAGCTTGCGAGGCGGAGTTGGCTTCGACAAGAAGTGTACCATTGCGAGCTCGAACGCAAGATTTGACCGGACCAGCAATGGCATCGAGACCCTTTTGGATAGTAAAAGGGCTCACCGTAAGGAACTTCTTACCTTCCTCTGTCCTATGAATAACCAAGTAGCGAGGACCACATGACTCGACTACTTCCTTTCCAACGTCTTTATTAAGGGGTTTTAGTTTTGGTGCCATAGAAAAAATGGTATAAATTCATCCCCCAGTGCTCCCCACCCACCACGGAGCCCAACGAGGGGTCACCCCACTGGGGTGACAGGGCTACACAGGGGATATAGCGGGCTCGCCGTCCCACTCACCCTGGAGTTCGGTGTAATACCTAGTCCTGGCCGATTGACTAGGGGTGGGTTAGTCCCTAGCCTCCCGTTTAGGCAAATCAGAAACCAAAGCGGTGTATTAGGCTGCGCACCCTCCCCAGTTACTGAAAGACAGAAGCCCAGGCTCAGGTACGCAACCCTCAACCAATCAGGATATTCCTTTTCACCGACACGGGTCTCCACGCACGGCCTACACGTGGGTGGGCATTTTGACCTACTGACTCCCTCACCACTCTGAGGTTGCCCACAGAGGGAGTCAAGGTGGCTCGGGACCCCGGGTGCGCCTAACCCGTACCTACCGTAGTAGGCACGTGGGGGGACAAACAAGCCTAAGTGATAACGAAATTGGTATGAATGCACGCAATGATTTTAAAAAATACAAAATGAAATCAAAGTAATGCACTTGTTTAGATTTTAGAAGTTAAAATAGCTACAAGAAAGTCTCCTCTTACAGGACAGTAACAGGGGTTCCTTATATTCGGGCAAAATTTCACCATATGCCATCAATTTTTAAGTCTCAAAATCCACACTGTATACCATTCTCGCAATATGTTTATGTCTGAGTGCTCAATGTGTTAGAAGCAAGAGCCTGGCATTTCAACTTCCAATAACTGTTTTTATTCTAGTACGAGGAGTGTCCGGAAAGTAAGCACAATTTCGTTCTACCCGCACCGCAACGCTAGAGTTGCAGTTCCACGCAAGCGCGAGTCATATGTGTATCCTGGCACTTCAATAACTCGCCGTTACTGCCACTGGCACGCAGCATCCATTCATCACAAGAAATGCGCAGGTGCTTAATGCGGTACTGCACAAGTGAGGCATGGGACTCCTACTTCTGGTGGGGGGTTTTCGTGGGTAGTGCAGCACTGATTCGAGTCCAGGGCGGAGAGTCTCACACCCCCAGGCTTGCCTGGGGTTAGGGCGTCAGTAGCCTTTTCCCCCACCACACAAAAAAACCTAGAGTTCACTTTTCATTGGGAATGCATCGCGTGCAACAGTTGAGGAGTTTCGACAGTAAATTCGTAACGAGCAGTAGTAGCCGTTGCAGCGAACGTCGAAATGAAACTATACGGCAGAACTGTTACACAACCATTAAGAGAGCTATTTGTGAGCAGATTCTGATAATATAATCAGTTTGTGAAAGAAATGAAGAGTAGGAGAAAAAGAGTTTTTGTTACAATATTTTCGCCGATGGATTGTCTTAAACTCCTTTGGCCGAACAAATCACTCTGACGATGAAAGTATTAAATCAGTACAGAAATGATCTCGATGCCATAAAGTACTAAAACCACCTGTTATAAGTCTCAATGACGGGAGATAAACCTCAGCAAGATACAGCCTGACCTAATCGAGTTCGAACGCGAGCTCGTAGCGTGAGTTTATTAGTATTACTGTGCTAAACAGTCGTGCTTTATGTATTAGTGCTCCAGGTTAGGTTTAGTCAGTATGAAGACGCTGTTACCAATGCGGCTATGAAGGGAACCAGGTTCAAATGTCAGTTACAAACTTGAAGGTGTTAGATTAGAGAAAACAAAAATTAGATTGTACTGCTTTGAAATCACGATTTTGGATATCCCTAAGCACCACTGCTTACAGCACTGAACTGGTAAAGCAACGAGCAACGTGCTTCAAAGTAAAATATGTAGCGAGCGACGTTTTTTATAATCCACAAGTGTCTATATTTAAGATAGACACTTGTGGATTATAAACAACTCACAATATTATTGTATGCCGAGTTTGTAGACATGTACAATTCATACACACGTGGATTTCATCTTTGTTTTCTCTATGTGCACTTTACCCAAAATTTCGATGCCGAAATTTCACTGGAAATACACGTTTTAGGTTTCCTTGTATAAAAAAAGGTACGAAAAAAGGGCAGTGTGTGATTAAGAACACGACACCAAAAAGTCCGTAAAATAGGTACCAAACTTTACATTTTTTTTTTTTTTAATGATTTATTGATCGATCACCGCATGTGCGCTCTACAGATCATTGATTTTAGACATTATTTACATGCATGGTGAATAACATTGAAATGAGGTAAGCCCCATTGGGCCCCTCATAAATAGGTACATTTTTTTTTGTTTTTATTTTACAGAGAGTTCTGCTGTGAGAGCTGGTCCAGTGGTAGGCGACTCTTGATGCGAGTTGGATAGCTAGATTTTCTGCCAAGAGAATAGTGAATGGCTCCTGAGACGTCTTTTAGCTTGCTGTAAAACTGTTCGGCTTGTGAAGAAATTGACTGTTGAATGATGCTGATTCAGTTTCTCTATGTAGTTGACTATTTCTGACAAACCATGGTGCATTCGTTGAGATTCGCAATATTTTGTTTTGAAATGTCTGGATACGTTTGATTTCAGAAGGACTAGTTCCTCCCCAAACTGGACAAGCGTATAGTAGCAGTGGTCTTAATAGAGTCGTGTAAAGTAGTTTGCAGTTTTTTAGTTTGAGTGAAGATCTTTTGTTGAGTTTTGCCAATCTTGCTCGGGCTAGTTTAAGTTTGTTGCTTATATGTGGTTTCCATGTGAGTCGTCGATCCAGGAGTACACCGAGATATTTCACTGTTTCTGTATTAGTTAAACTTGACATTTAAGTTTTCTATCTTCCAATGATGCAACACGAAGATTTTGAAGAATATTCCCTCACCTCAAACTACCCTTTGCATGGGAAAAAAACTTTAAAAACATTTGATTTTCTCAACAATCGCTCTTGAGGATTTTGATTAAAATACTATACATTAAATATATTTACATGAGAATTAAAATATAATAAGGCAATTTCTTATAATTTTTATCTCGATTAGCATGAAGTATATCCAAGGATAAGTTTAACAATAATTTCTTCCAGAGATGCAGAAAAAGTTATCTAAATGGAACACATCAGATTTTTAAAAAAATATATCAATAACAGCGTCTTTAGATGTTGGAAATGAGTGCAGGGCATACTCAGATGAACTCCCCCGTGGTAAAAAGAATTATTTTCAAGAAAAGAAAAGCCCAACTAAAATGACTCCACAATTCGCAATCTTCTTTAAGACATTGGAAGAAGATCTGGCAATGTTAAGTTAATAAAAAATGTAATTAGGGGTAAAGATAGAATCGCATTTGTTCATTTTTTCCCAATTCGAGGTTCCATCTTTGTCCTTGAAGATCTTTAAAATTAAATAATTTATATTGCAAGATAAGTGTGCATATATTCTTCCCGGTATGCATAGGTGTGAGCTTTACATTACGCACAGAAAGAGCGTGCTTAAGATCATTTGGTCAGGAACAAAGCTCTATAGAGAGTTAGTGCCGCAGTAACATTTACCACTAACACTCTGGATGTCCAGGATTGATTTCCGGTGACTGCCAGTGGGTTTTTACGAGGGTTCCTCCAGGTCGAAAGGCGAGTGTTGGAATGATTTCTTTCATACCCCGAATTCTCTATCCTTTCATGTCGCTCCATTATAACTTCATTCATCTTTCTCCCCTTTAGTTTCTTTCAGAATTGTAAGTGTCGGCGACAGTGCTTCGGTGCGGCGTGGCAAAGAAAAAGAATCACCTCTGGAACTGTCACTGGACCCAGGCCTTCGGCTGTCTGCCGGGGTAGGTATAAGGACCGTCTCTTGGGGACGTTGGACCATACGCGGGGCGGCATCCCCGGTCTACCTGAAGGTATGACTGTCAGGGAGTCTCCTGGCCGTGTGCCCATTCTTCATTAATATTTCACTGTAGGAAGAATTTGACTACCGCGATGAACGGTCATTTGTGGTGCATCCACGACGGTAAAAAGTGCATGGGGACGGAAGGAAGCAAGTAATAAAGACAATTTCTGGTAATGTTTATCTCGATTAGCATGATGTAGATAAAATAATAATATTTTGTAAGAATGGTTGCAAAGCAGGTAGAGAACATATCGCTTTTTTTTTATCTCGCTTTCAGAAGGCGAATGTCGACAAAGCTAAATGAAAATTAAATGGGCGTTAAAAGAAAATAAAATATTGATAATAGTTAAGTACATTCTCCTATTCAATTATAAGACCACATTTTCCCACATCTCCAACTTTGTTATTTCTTCTATGGTTTTACTTTCTTAGAAACTACATGTTAAATATGATTAGATACTTATTCCATGTTTAAAGAAACATGGAACAACTTTTGCAAGTTACTTTCCTCCATTGCACGCCGAACAAGTAGATAAATATACTTAAGCAAAGAGAGAGAACAAATGAAAACACAGTGCTTCCGGGTTTATTCAGTATAGTTTATCAGTACTGATCGGTTCGCTCAACCAAGGTGAGCGCCGGCAATGATGATTCATGTATTGAAGATGGAGCACCGGTGGAATGCGATGGCAGAGGAAATCAGAGAAACTGGAGAAAACCTGCTCCTTGGCCACCACAATCCCACATGCGGTCGCGTGGAAGCGAACCCGGGCCGCTTGCTAATTGATATAAACGTTAATAGAAATGCTCTTATTACTTGCTTCCTTGCACGTCGAATACATTAAGCTAAAGAACAGACAAATCCTTACAAAGTTGGTCGCTATGGGAAACAATTGAAATTCGGTCCTATTTTCACGGACAGGAGTAAAACAAGAGGGATGTGCAGTCGCCCTCCGTGGTGTAATGGTTACCATGCTAACTTCATATACCCAAGGTTGCGGGTTCAAACCCGGCGGAGGACGATGGATTTTTCGGGCATAAAAATCCTTAGCATGGCTTCCTTCGGAAGGGAATTAAAGCCGTGGGTCCCGTGTCGTAGATTTACGGCACGTAAAAGAACCTCAAGCCTGATAGAGAGGCCTCTGAGCAAAATTAAGCGGTCCTTCACGCCCAGTATAGAATGGGACGCTGAGAACCACAGCAGTTAAAGAGCGTCCATAAATAACACGCCATTTCCATTACAAGAGGGATGTGAATTGAATGAGGAGTTCCCGTTTGTGTAAAGTTCTAAGTATTTTAAAATTAAACCCATTAACAGGAATATCTCTGAAATAGCTCTAAAATGCATCCTATACATAGGTAATCGTGTTTTAATGAGATCTACTCTTTGTGTAGTAAGCTTTTGTCCATCTCTTATACTTTACCAGTTATGCAAAAGTGATTCAGAATGAAGAGGACTTCGTTGGTGGTTATTTCCAAGAAATTCAAGATATACAATTTATTTCCCACGTAAACAAGTCTAATTTACAGAACTTTAATCAAAATAGTTAGCCATTTTTTCAAAATCGAACATTTCGAAATCTTTTCCATGTAAAGGGTAGTTGGGTTGGATCATCTTCCTGGAGCATCCTTGGAAGGTATTAAACTTAATTTCGTTTTTGAGTTGCGCTCTGCCCCCCCCCCCCACACACACACACACACACACACACACACACACACACACACACACACACACACACACACACACACACACACAACTTTTCTAAAAATGTTTTTTTTTTTTTTATTTATTCAGAAATGTGTTCCGTTTTTGGGTGGAATGCAACATCTTCTCTCCTGTTACGCACATTGCACGTACATGCTAGAGAAAGTAAAAATTAAAGCGGGATGGGATGGCGTGCTGGTAGGTTGATTCATTTCCACATTCAGCTCTAGAAAATGACTGGCAAAGAGGGGAAATGATACTTGGGGTTGGTGTACCGTTACACGGTCAGGTTGTTCATCCCCATTTCCGTTATTTTACCTTCACCACTAGAATCCTCAGTCCTATGTACTGCCTACCTGCAAATTTGCTTGTGTAGCACAGTTGTCAAGAGCAGGCGTTTAGCTGGTTGTTTCATAATGTACAAAATGGGATTCCCTCGTTTCTTCGAGCCCAATTCGTACAAAAAGCAGCAACGAATATGGGATACACCGAAATACATATATTTGAGCTCTTGGTTTATATGCCCTCTCGTGGAAAATGAGCATGTACTCTTTGAGTATTCGTTTGTTTGTAGCGTCTTTCTTTAACTGCCTTTAACAAGGTTGGTCATATAGGACGATAAATAACATTGGTGAAATGATGCTCCAATGATTTCGGAGTCCGTGGAGCTTAATGTTACTCACATTTGTCTCCTCAGGATAAGGGAAAACTCCGAAAAAAAACCTGACCCGGGTAACTCACCCTAAGCGAGATTAGAACTGTTAAATGTGAGGCAAACACGCTACCACATCACGCAGGCGGGCTGTAGCGCTGATAGGCATATTGCTTCCCTGCGCTAAAGGGAAAATGAGCGGCAAGAGCATATGCCATATTATTGTGTTTTAGACGTTTCTACTTGCATACTACAGTCAAAACTCCGTTTACTGCGTTATGTTACACAAATTCCATGTTGTCATTTTCTATTCTGTCATTACATCTACGCAATATGCATATTAAAATAAGTTCCAAAATAAAAGTTATAAGTACAAGTTTTATATAAAATTTCAATCAGAATTTCAGTGAGAAAAAAAAATCAGACATTTTTATAATCATTTGGTTAAATACAATTACAAATTAGTAAAATACAATCAAATTATGATTATTGTTTAAACTGCAGAGATTTCACAACTGTTATTAAAATATTAATGCCAATACTAACCTTTAACACACATTAAATGTAATAAATGCAGAAGTTGTTATTTTACTTTAAATCATCACTATACGCGGATTCTATACTTTAAATTGCGTCTTGTTTTAAAAGCTGTTGCTATCAATTCGCATTGAAATTTGGTTCTCTTTGAAGTATACAAGTATGCGACTTTCCGTTTGAGAAAAGTAGTATTTTAAAACTGACACCAATAACAAGAAAATAAATATCTCGGAAATGGTTTAGGGACACAGGGAATGAAATGTCTATATTTCTGTATAATTTTTATGAAAGTTTTACTGTGACTGCATTGCCATTATGTTAAAATAAATACTAAATTTAATTCAGATTGGATAAATAATTTGGAAGATATAAATCATTTTATAAACGTTATTATGTTAATATGCTGCATAATCAAAATGTCCCAAACGCCTCAAAATTTGAGAAAATTAGTATACATTTTCTGAACTGGAGTTTTGAGCTACACACAAAAACTTTAAATGTGTAGTAGTATTTCGATAACTTTGATAACTGAATTAATACATTTTTTGAAACAGTTAAAAATGTTAATCTCTAAAATTATTATTAGTATTAGGATAATTTTGCCCTTTTTAATGTTACAATAAATACTACTGCACATTTTGGGAATTTTCAGTGTTATTTAAACATCATCTGAGTGGGTGGAATATTTTGAAAGTGTGAAAATGTAGCTTTGAGAAAAATATTGTTTAATGAAATGTATGCTAAGAAATAGGAGTATTGTACGATCTTTATATGACTGTAGATCCAGAAGAAAGGGAACAGTTAAACGTTTATTCGCTATAAAAGCTCAAAACTTCCAACTATTTGTAATAAAAAAGTATTTTTCGATTTTTTGACTTATTGTAATAAAAATTTCACTCCCGGTGTCCCTTAACGGTACAAAAAAGGTAATATAAATTGCATATTTTAACGAGATCTAAATATTTTCTGCAGTAGGTAAGATTTTTTCTATCTCTTACGGTTTAACACTTATATACAAATGTCATCCTGAATGACGAAGTCTTCAGAGGATATTCGCAGAAAATTCAAGATAAACCTACATTTCAGTTGTTATAAAAAGGCCTTTAAAATGTGGTCTTTTAATCAAATTCGTTAGCGCTATTTTTGAGAAAAACATTTTCGAAAAATATTCCTTGAAAGCGGCAGTTTGGAGGGGGGATTTTCTTAAACATCTTCTTGCCGCATCCTTGGAAGATACTAAACTTAAATATTTAACGGACTTTTCGTTTGAGAGCTATGCTGCCTACACGCACTGACAAACAGAAACACACGCATTCTCTCTCTCTCTCTCTCTCTCTCTCTCTCTCTCTCTCTCTCTCACTCACACACACACACACACACAGATACAAAAGAGAGAGGACCACACGAACCATTTTTAAAAGTTTGTTTTTATTCGATGGTCTCCAAAACATGCATTTCGGTGAAATATCGGTGTCTAATTTTTTGTAGAATATAATACCTTCTCTACCTATTCTGTGTATTGTACATAGTACTCAGTAGAGAAAGTAAAAATTCAGCAAATCAAAATTCATTGTGCCCAAGACTGGTCATTAGTTTAGTTGTAGAAGAAGAAAGGGAAGAAATTCCAGTTCATGTCATTAATATTATTAAAATTTATGAATTGATTCATCCTCTTTTGGTCTGTATTCGAACAGTCCCGGTTCGAAGCTCTTCAGGTCATTGTGTTTCTCTTCCGAAGTTTTTCTTTGTTCTGAATATAGCTTCCCTTCAAACGATTTTGGCATTAGACATATAGTGCATAAGCATTCAAGTCATTAAAAAGTAATTAACTAAACTAAAATAATGCATGTAATTAGTCTTTAGTGTTGCTGAATTATAAAAAGAAAAAAAAAAAAAAAAAACAAATAAGCGAGACTTCTAGTAAGGCAGCCTAAATGGCTATAAAAACTAGGTTCCAACATTACAGATCGAATATCTGCTATGAGTGAAATCCTGGCTGTCAGCCATGCAGAACTTTTGACATTCTTCCTTCCTTATTATGAAAGTATGAAATGCCTTTAACAGTTTTATTTCTCCATATTTGGAATTAGTTTTTTTTATCTATTTTCTCTACACGTACTATGTACATAATGTATAGCGAAGGTATTGTAATGCACCCAAAAATTCGATACCGAGATTTCACCGGAAATACATTTTTAGATTCCCCTAAATCCAAAAAAAAGTATTTTTGGAAAAAGGTCCGTGTGTGCGCGCTGTGTGTGTCTGTGTGCGCGCCTCTGGACAGCATAGCTCAAAAACGAAAAGACCTTGGTATTCAAGTTTGGCATCTTCTGAAGATGCGACAGGAATATTTTGAAGAAAATCCCCCCACCCCAACTACCCTTTACATGGAACTTTTTTTCGAAAATTTTTATTTTCTCAAAGATGGCTAACGATTTTTATTAAAATATCGTATATTAAAGATATTTACCTGACAATTAAAATGTATATCTTGAATTTTCTGGGAATAGCCTCTGAAGACTTACTTTATTCTGGATGAATTTGGCGGAATTTTGCATAACTGCTAAACCGTAAGAGATGGACAAAAACTTACTAGACAGAAAATGTAGAACACATTAAAACACACAATTTATGTTATACACATTTTGTCCGTGGTGTTGATTGTTTTTAAGATATTTGTTTTTAGTTTCAGCTTTGAAAAACTTATACTTTTCTCATACAGGAACTTATCAACTCGTGTCCATACAAACAAAGGAACTTCAGTCACATAGCAACCAGCTTTTGAGTATCAGTTTAAGCTATGGTACTCACTTATTTCGCTGCTACTTACAACAAGGTAGCAAGTAATTAAGCTCTTTGTGCTAATTTTTCTCGATTAGCATGAAGTAATAGAGGCATAAGCTTTTTAACAATAAGTTGTTGCAGAGATGTAGAGAAAGTCATGTGAATAGAACACATCAGATTTTTTTTTTTTAATTTGGCTATGATTCTGGGTAACCTAGCTCTTCATTTCAATAACATTATAAAATACATGTCGAGAAGAATTAATAACTTGTGCACTCGGATATAGCGGCATTAACTCGTCAACTGTTAAGAGATTAATGGGAAATGTTCTCTATCGGTGACACGAGGCAACACAGTTTATTGAGACATCTGACAAACAACGCGTGTTACATTACTTGGGTAGCACACACAGGTGGCCATATGTTCATCATAAAGGAAAGGGATCAGCACTGCACAAATTATTCTCCTTTCCACTGGTGCAGGACATTAATAAGATCAGGTAATTTGAATTACAAAATATTTTTCGTAGTGAATTCTCAAGATCACGGCAATGGTAGTCGCCCTCCATGGTTACCATGCTAACTTCAAATACCTAAGGTCGCGGGTGCAAACCCGGCGTAGGACGATGGCTCTTTTTCGTGTGTAAAAATCCTTAGCATGGCTTCCTTCGAAAGAGAAGTAAAACCGTTGGTCCCGAGTCGTAGATTTACGTCACATAAAAGAACCTCAAGCATGATAAAGAGGCCTCTGAGCAAAATTCAGCGGTGTTTCACGCCCAATTTAGAATGGAACGATGAGAACCACAGTAGTTAAAGAGCGTCCATAAATAACACGTCATTTTTTAACGACAATGTTTAAACGCACACAAAAGACCAAATAACCGCAACAAAAGAATAATTACTTAGCCTGAAATTAATGATGAGAGCTGGGGTGGCAATAAATCTTCCCTCTTCCTCCACCACCTCTTTATGAAGTGGGTTTTTATATTAAGAAAACAACACTCACCCCTTTTATCATCGGCTTTATTAATAAAATGAGGGGTGGAAATTATTTTTATTTGTTTTTATGAAATAACCATCTTTCAACATCATGTTCAGACCTGCATACCTGTATGTCATTCAAGTACCATTGATCGTGGGCAACTCCCTCAGGTATGCATAAACATTAGCAATAATAATAGAGTCAAAGTCCCTTATTTAAAAGAACGCCTGCAAGTAATAAATAAACATTTAATGAGGCATGAGTATTCTGTTGTCTTCTCCCTCATTCCCTACATGAGATCGAAGACCAGTTGCAGACAATAATAATAAGAATAATAATAATTAGTCTAGTTATACATTATGAGAATGTGGCAAATAAAGCATTCTGAACAAATACAAGGTGCGACAGAAAAAGCAGTGGATTTTTTTTTCAGGCTTAAAGATCCTTAGCACGGCTTCCTTCGGAAGGGAAGCAAGGCCGATGGTCCCGTGTCGTAGATTTTTGGCACGTAAAAGAGCCTCAAACCTGATAAAGAGGGATCTGAGCAAAATTAAGCAGTCCTTCACGCCCAACATAGAATGGAGAACCACAACAGTTAAAAAGTGTCCATAAATAAAACTCCATTTCCTTTAACTATGGTAAAATTTCCGTTAAGTTTGGAGAAATGGTTTCAACGTTTTAAAAAACATTCATCGATCCCCTTATCATTGAACATTAATTGGACATACTAGCTTTACCTTGCAACTGCATAAAGGAAACCTTAATATATATTAAATCGAATCTCATTAAAGCTCTGAGATCCGTTCTCATAACAGGAGGAATAAAAATAAATTGTGTACTCCTACTCATAAAACTGAACTATTTGAAAAGTCGTTTAAATACAGGGTGTATATATATGAATATCGGGGTTTTAACTCTTTATAATATTTGTTACATTCAACCTACAGTTATGAATGATATGTCAAATGAAAAAGCAACTCAAACAGTTTTACCAACAAGCTTATAAATGTTCAATGTGACTACCCTTTGTCATACGGCACACATCAAGTCTATAGCCGAGTTCTTCCCAAACGTTGATAAGTGTGTATTCAGTAATTGTAGCAACAGCTGCTTCAATCCGGTTTCTTAATTCAGGGAGGTCAGCTGGTAGCGGAGGCACGTACACACGATCCTTGATGATGCCCCAAAGGTAAAAATCGCATGGCGTTAGGTCAGGAGAACGTGGAGGCCATGCATAGCAAGCCCTGTCATTGGGGCCCTTGCGGCCTATCCAGCACTCGGGTACACTAACGTTCAACCTATCGCGTACTTCGTTATACCAGTGAAATGGCGCACAATCCTGCTGGAAAATGAAGTTCTCTGGCTCATTTTCTTCCAACTGAGGGAACAGCCATTGCGCTAGTGTATCAAGGTAAGAAGTGCCAGTTACAGTAGGTTCACCAAAAACGAAAGGCCCATAAACTTTTCACCGGGATACGGCACAAAAAACATTCACTTCAGGGGAATCTCGTTGCATTTGTACCATCTCGTGAGGATTTTCTGAGCCCCAGATGCGCACATTATGAGTGTTAACATATCCACTAAGGTGAAAGGTCGATTCATCACTGAAGACAACACGATCCATAAAATCGTCATGAAACAACATGTCGTTTGCGAATTTGGCACATAGTCCGTGGTCTGTCGGCTTTAGAGCCTGTAATAACTGTAAACGGTAAGGACGTAGCTGAAGGGTTTTCTTACAACTTTCCAAACAGTCGACACAGAAACTTGTAATTCACGACTAGCGCTCCGGACTGATTTCTTTGGGCTACGAGTGAACGACTCTCTCACTCGCTCAACAGTCTCTTCACTTACTCCTGGTCGTCCCGTGCTCTTCTCTTTACAAAGGCAGCCGGTATTTTCAAACTGATTACACTATCTACGAATGCTTTTATCACTAGGAGGATCACAACTGAACTTACTACGGAACGCATGTTGCACAGTAACTACAGATTCGGTCTTTGCAAACTGCAAAACACAAAACGCTTTCTGTTTACTAGTCGCTATCTTTGCTACTACCGCTGTCTAGCGGATTGTGGCAGAAACTTGCACATAAGCACTTGTGCCAACAAACAAAACTGGTTGAGTTGCTTTTTCATTTGACATATCATTTATAACTGTAAGTTGAATGTAATAAATATTATAAAGAGTTAAACCCCCGATATACATTTATGTACGCCCTGTATAATAGCTTAAAACTCTATAATATGTAATTTACCGTCTAACCTGAGGAATATAAGGTTTATTAAAAAAATTCATTGCTAACTTAAATAAATTCCTGCTTTATAACCAATTTTACGCAGTTGATTTTAATATATACGGTGTACCTACAAATAAGTCGCTGAAAGCAATAGAATATCTAAAATCCAAGTAAATGCTGAGCTCCCTTTTTCAATATACTCAATGCCAAAATGATGTTTTTAACCAGTTAATAGGTTTTTTTGAAATTGCTTGGTTAAGCAGTTCATTACGAATGTGTGTTATATTTACTATTTTACTTTTGTTGTATAAAAACTCTTGTACTGCATAAATGACCTGATAAATCTAAGTCTGCAAGGTATTTTTGTGACATATGAAAATATTTTCCATTAACGTTATTAAGGTGGCTGCAGGGTGTTAATGAACTATACCGAAATATTTTCACACAATATGTAGATTACTTAAATAAGTAATTTGAGATAGGAGACTTATGGCCTGTTTATTGAAATTTCGAAGTAACGCCCATAAGTTTCAGAAGTGGCAATGCGCCACGTATCGCGGCACTTCGTCTGGAATGAAAAAAAAAATAATAATAAAAATAATTTACTCTATGACAGGAATCGAGCCTTTGGGATAGCAGCTTCCAGAGTTACGCATTAAGCCACCAGAGCAGTTGAATTGATTAGTTCGAAATTTTAAGATTTTTGCGATATTAAATCTTGAGAACGCTAGTAACGAGCTGCTAAAAATCGATATTTCTATACTTGGGCAGCAATTTTAAAGACATTCTAAGCCATTTTTACTTTCTCTAGAGGCACTATGTACATAGTGTATAGAGAATGTACTGCACTCCACCAAAAAATTCGATACCGAGATTTTACCGGAAATATATGTTTTAGGGTCCCATGTATCCAAAAAAAGTATTTTAAGAAAAAGGTCCGCGTGTGTGTGTGTGTGTGTGTGCGTGTGTCCGTGTGTCTGTGAACACGATAACCCAAAAACGAAAAGTCGGTAAAGTACCAAACTTGGTATTTAAGTTTAGTATCTTTCAGGGATGCGACACGAAAGTTTTGAGAAAAATCCCCCCACCCCAAACTACCCTTTACATGGAGCTTTTTTCGAAAATTTCGATTTTCTCAAAAATGGCTCTAACGATTTTGATTAAAATATCATATATTAAAGACATTTACCTGACAAATAAAATTAATATCTTGATTTTTCTGGGAATAGCCTCTGAAGACTACTTTATTCTGGATGAATTTTGCATAGCTACTAAACCGTAAGAGATGGCCAAAAACTTAACCCACAAAAAATGTAGAGCACGTTAAAACACACAATTTATGTTATATACATTTTTTTCGTGGAGTTGATCGTTTTTGAGATATTCCTTTTTCTTGGTTTCAGCTTTGAAAAACTTACTTTTCTCATACAGGAATTTGTCAACTCCTGTCCATACAAACAAAGGAACATCAGTCACATAGCAACCAGCTTTTGGCTTTCACTTTAACCTATGGCACTCCCTTATTTCGCTTCTACTTACAATAAAGCAAAAAATAAGACTATTTCTGCAATTTTTTCTCCATTAGCATAAAATAAATATAAGATAAGCTCATTAACAATAATTTGTTACCGAGATATAGAGAAAGTCATGTGAATGGAACACATCATATTTTTTCAACCTGTTTTGCTTTAACACCGACCTATCAGCACCTGATATTCACACGTTTAACGCTGTGTAGCTGCGTTATGTTTATCCGGGGACCATACATCGCCGATCTCAAATTATTTATATCAGTCACGTGCACAATCTCCCAAATTATTTCGGTGTAGTTCATTAACACCCTATATATGTGTATACATTTGCTAAACTTGACGTGTCGAATAACATGCGTATGTTTCAAAGGATAAATAAATAACATGAACTGAAACGGAGTTCAAAAATACTTAGTTTTTATACTGGACTGCGGTTGAGAGTTGCAAAGGGGATTTCAAGGCGGTACATGTCTCAGTGATATAATTCTCAGAATGCAGCCGGCATAAAAGCTAGGACATTTGCCCCCACGCTCGGCATGGATTCATCACGTCACAGCCTCTGTATTCCAACGGTCTCGAGTAATAAATAGACCTGCAGAGAACTTAATTAATTTGTGTAACGGCAAGGCTTAATATTCTCTAGGTTAGATGAAACTTGAGGGAGCGGGGCGGAGCAGATAAATGGGTTATATATTGATGTATATATTGAAACTAGATTACAGTTATGATAAAAAATAATTAATAATTTTAAAAACTACAATAATAATACATTTAATACACTTATGTTTAATATATTAAAGGTGAAATTTAATTATTATTCTTTTAATTAATAGCTCTTTTTAATTGAATTATAACCCTTAATAAGCAGTTTAACAATAGTCTTAATAGAGAGCAGAGAAAGGGTGAATTTCGAGAGATTGCTATTTAACTAAGCTACTGGATTAATGTCGCTGCGACAAGGATGGGGTCGGTATATTCACGTCCGCTCACGACTAGTGAAGCTATCGTTCCCGCCTACCTGTGTTTTATCTTCTCTGTTCAAATGGCATTGCCAAATAAAGGATTCTGGTTTTAACTCTTTTGATTCTTTATTTCGTTTTAAATCCATCTTTAATCTCCAATACTAAAATGGGCTGTGAGTAAATCAAGAATCCCCAACAAGTACACACACGCACGCACACGTACACGTACACGCGCGCACACACACCACACATTCGATTCGTAGTCGACGACTTACCCTCCCAGTATTTAGGGCTGTGACGGTAAAACCGCCCTGGGACTTACAAGTGGATGACTAAGAGTCCGAAGCCCGTTCGTGAACCAACGGCACGAAACCGCAAACATGGAGCGTCTGGAACGAGTGGTCGGCCCTAGCCAGGCATGAGCATTAGGAAAGTGAATGATATGAAATGCAAGCGAAATGGATGACAGGAAAGGTGATGATAGAATTGGTGGAATGAGTGGTGAGGGAAATCAGAAGACCCGGAAAAAAACCGCCCAGACACCGCTTCGTTCACCACAAATCCCATATGCGGGCGTTTGGGATCGAACCCGGTCCGCCTAGGTGGGAGGCGAGCGGTGTAACATCACGGCCACGGCCATTCCCTTTTTGCAACCTTATGTGTTTCCATCGTCCAGCTTACTTTAAAAATAGCAAAGACACTGCATTGATTTATAGATTCTTTTGTTGTCAACATAGGATTTTGTTTCAGAAAAATATACATATCTAATGGGGTTACATTTTCCTACATTTCTTGCAAATAGCTTTGTAACGGAGTACTTTTCGGCTACTGAACATATTATTGCTATTCTGTGATCGATAACTACTCGCTGTTGACAATTCAATGATTTTTACTTTCTCTACACGTACTATGTACATAGTGTATAGAGAAGGTATTGTAATGCACCTAAAATTCGATACCAAGATTTCACCGGAAATACATGTTTTGGTTCCCCCGGAATCCAAAAAAAGCATTTTTGGAAAAAGGTCCGTGTGTGTGCGCTGTGTGTGTGTCTGCGTGTGCGACTTTGGACTGCATAGCTCAAAAACGAAAAGACCGTTAAATACCAAACTTGGTATTCAAGTTTGGCATCTTCTAAAGATGCGACAGGAAGATTTTGAAGAAAATCCCCCCACCCCAACTACCCTTTACATGGACCTTTTTTTCGAAAATTTTGATTTTCTCAAAAATGGCTCTAACGATTTTTATTAAAATATCCTGTATTAAAGATATTTACCTGACAATTAAAATGTATATCTTGAATTTTCTGGGAATAGCCTCTGAAGACTTACTTTATTCTGGATGAGTTTTGCAGAATTTTGCATAACTGCTAAACCGTAAGAGATGGACAAAAACTTGCTGCATAGAAAATGTAGAGCACATTAAAACACACAATTTATGTTATATACATTTTGTCCGTGGAGTTGATCGTTTTTAAGATATTTGTTTTTAGTTTCAGGTTTGAAAAACTTTTACTTTTCTCATACAGGAACTTAAAACTCCTGTCCATACAAACAAAAGAACTTCAATCACATAGCAACCAGCTTTTGAGTATTAGTTTAACCTATGGTATTCACATATTTCGCTTCTACTTACAAGGAAGCAAGCAATGAGACTATTTCTGCTAATTTTTTCTCGATTAGCACGAAGTAAATAGAAGAATAAGCTTATTAACAATAATTTTTTACACAGAAGTAGAGAAAGTCATGTGAATCGAACACATCAGATTTTTTCAATTCTACGAGCACAAAGCAATATTTATCTTATAATCCTTTATTTCAATAAACATTGGTCACGGAAAGAAAGTTGTTCTATAAGTTAATTAGCAACAGTTTTATAAACTTAAGGTCTGGAAAATCATTAAAAAACACAGTATAAAATTGGAAAGGACATTGTTTTTTGTTTTTGTTCTAATGTGTCTAGTATTAAACATTAATATATATTTATTCAAACACGCTTTCTTACATACTGTTATATTTTCCCAAATGCTTACGTGCGAAAAATGCAATTTCATAAAGATTCGCTTAAAAAATAAATGGATTATATTAATCTGTTTTACAGAGTGAAACTGTAAAACTTTTTTTAAAATAATGTAAGCTGTGTTTGTGTCAAAAAAAACCCGCTAACTTAAAAAATGAATAGAAAAAACTATTTGGTGTGGAAATAATCAGGTAAGTTCATAAAAACTGGGAGAAGTACATACAAAGACAGTGACGGGTACAGTGTTTGAATGTGAATTATAACAGGGACACTTAAAGGGACTAAACGTGTATATAATTTATGTACGGAAATTGGAAATTGTGATGTGCTCGAATTAGGTTTTTTTTTTTCTTTCTTTTTTTATTACTGGAATTATAGAATTAAAATATCTTGTGTATTTCACTCACATAGCTTTCTCTAGCTTTTACACAAACCAAATTTTCTTACAAAAGATTATTCTTTTATCTACGTCATGCTAATCTAGATAATCATAGGCAGAATTGGTCTTATTACTTGTTTCCTTGTAAGTAGAAGGGAAATAAGGGAATGCATTAGGTTACAGAGATACACAAATCTTTTAAAATATAGTCGCTATGTGAAACAATTGAGTTTCGGTTTGGTTCGGTTCGGTTCGGTTTCTTCGCATGGTCGTTTGAGAAAAGTTGATTATTTAAAATTGAAACCAATAACAATAAATATCTCGAAAATCGCCAACGTTACCACAAATATGTATATAATATGAATTATGCGTTTTAACGAGATCTATATTTTGTGTAGTAAGTATTTGTCTCTTACGTTTTAACCAGTATGCAAAATTCTTCAAAACAACCAGAATAAAGAGCTCTTCAGAGGTAAAATACCAAACTTGATATTTAAGTTTAGTGTCTTCTAGGGATGCGACACGAAGATTTTTAGAAAAATCCCCCACCCCTAACTACCCTTTACATGGAACTTTTTTCGAAAATTTTTATTTTTTTTAAAAATAGCTCTAACGATTTTGGTTAAAGTATCGTATATTAAAGCTATTTACTTGACAAATAAAATGTTTAATTCAATTTTTTTGGGAATAGCCTCTGAGGAGTACCTTATTCTGGATGAATTTTACGGAATTTTGAATAACTTCTAAACCGTAAGAGATGGACAAAAACTTACCACGAAAAATGTAGAGCACGTTAAAACACACAATTTATGTTATATGCATTTCTTTCGTGGAGTTCATCGCTTTTGAGACATACCTTGTTTTTAGTTTCTGCTTTGAAAAACGCATACTTTTCTCATACAGGAATTTGTCAATTCCTATCCATACAAAGGAACTTCAGTCACATAGCAACCAGCTTTTGACTATCACTTTAACCTGTGGTAGTCCCTTATTTCGCTTCTACTTACAAGGAAGCAAGTAATAAGACTATATTTTATGCTAATTTTGTCTGATAAATAGAAGTTTAAGAATAATTTGTTGCAGGGATATAGAGGAAGTCATGTGAATGGTACACATCAGATTTTTTTCCCCACCGCGATGCCTTGTTATTCCGCAAGTAGAATGCATGCAGATCCTGTCTTCAAGGTCATTTGAGATGTTTTTCGCGTTCTCTTGTCACGCTTTACAAATACATACAAAACTGGAAGTAAAGTTGTTTACTTCTGCTAGACACCTGCTACGAAAAGGACGCCACTACCAGTGGATTTGGATACATTACACTTCGCCGTCTGGGAATGCAGCAAATTTATGCACATCAGCAACAATTTAACTCAACTATTAAAGCGCCAATACAATGGCCGAGATTAGGCAATTTCAACCAACCACGGTCATCTGAGTAGAAAGTTATTGTCGAAACATCTTACAGCAGCAGATGTTCATTTCTTTGAAATCTTGTCGCACCTGACGCTCTTTTGTTTAATCTCCTGTTTTGTTTATTGGTAACAAGGTGACAATCCAGGCAGCCAGCCTTCACTTTTAATAATTGTCAGATCCGCAATTGTTCTTTCAATTAATTCAGTTACAATGTTTTATCCACTTCATAATGTATTTATTTCAAAAAAGAAGTAAACATCATTATTTGAATTTCTTATGTGCGAAATGAGTGCAATAACCTCAAAAAAAATAACGTTTGCCCCCATGGCATGAACTGGTTATTAAAAGCTGAAGTAAAATAATTGTTCCCTATTTTATTATTACTTACGATATTCGTATATTGGGTGTAGGCACGGTGGCCATATCCTAATTCAGGAGTCAGTGAAAAAAGAAAGAAAAAAATCGGCGAATAAACATGGTCGAATGCGTCATCTACTATTTGAGTAAGATAGAATGCTAATGTATTACAATCATTACCTGACTAAATCTACATTCCTATATATTATAAATTATTAATAGTCTATTTCGTTGAATCATCGACAAGATGAAAACATTCGTGGTATTACGCCAATTCAGCTCTACTATTAAAGTGTCAATGGAATGGCCGAGATTAGGCCATTTCAGCCAATCGCGATCATCTGACTGGAGCGATAGTCGAAAAATGTTATCGCAGCTGATGTTCATTTCTTTGAAATGTTGTCGCATCTGACGTTCGTTTGTTTAATCTCGTGTCTTGGTTATTCGTAACAAGGTGACAATCCAGGCAGCCAACCTTCACTTTTAGTAACTGTGAGTTCCACAATTGTATTTTCAATTAATTCAGTTACAATGTTTATTTAAAGGTTTATCCAGTTCATAATGTACTTAGTTAAAAAAAAGTAGTGAAAATAATTATTTGTATTTCTTATGTATGAAATGAGTGCAATCACCTCAAATAAAACTATGTTTCTTTCCCATTTAATGTATTAGTTATCAAAAGCTGAAATAAAATAACTGTTTCCTATTTCTATTGTATAAGGATATTCGTATCTTGGGTGTAGACACGGTCGGCCGTTTCATAATTCAGGAAGCAGCGAAGAAAGAAAAGAAACAAAATCGGTGAATAAACTTAATCGAATGCGTCATCTACCACCATTTGAGAACTAATGTATTACAATCATAACCTGAAAATCTCCCTTCTTATATATTAACTTATCACTTTCATGGTTACTATAAAAACTATCTGCAAATTTATGTGAATTGGATGAAATCAAAAAACAAAACACATGCTTCTTGGTGTTGAAAAGCTTAGTTCTTACCCGAGGGACAAATGAATGCAACTTTTACTGTTTTTGTAATACCTCACAATAACTCATTCTGTGGATATGTGATTGGCAAATTGTGTGTGTTAACGCGATCGTACATTTTTTTGCGTGGCAATTTTTTCCTATCTCTTACGGTTTACCAGTTATGCAAGTCATTCAGAATGATGAGGATCTCAGGGGATATTCCCAAGAAATTTCGGATACACATTTTATTTGCCAAGTAAAAATATTTAGTGTGCGGCATTTTAATGAATATAATTACCGTTTTTTTAGAACATTTTCGTGTTGCATTTTTGGAAGATATTAAACTTAAATACTAAGTTTGGTATTTAACAGACTTTTCGTTTTTGGGTTATGGTGTCCATAGATTCACAGTCCTTTTTCTAATAATTCAGGGGTCCTCTAAACGTGTATTTCCAGTGAAATCTCCGCATCAAATTTTTGGATGAATAAAATAGGTGCTAAAGTAACAGTGACTATTCGGGAATGTAAGGACTTAACACAAGCATTTAAAGGAGTGAAGGGGAGTGTGAATTGTTGCAAAACACTGCAGTTTTAAATTAAAATTTTAATAATGAGCTAACAAATATCTTTATTAATACACGGTGTGGTTTTATTAAACAGATGTAAAATTTATAATAAGCAACATTCAGTGAAAAATACAACAATTTGTACAATATAAATGAAATAATTACATGTTTACAAGACATGTAAAAAAGAAAGAAAGAAAGGTAGTTGCAACTTGGTCGACGCGAAAACCACGCCCTCAGCGTAAATTGTGGCCGTATTTTACGTTCTACGGGGGATGAGGCGAGGACGAGACTGCCGGGTGCTGGCAGGGTCCTCCCTCTGTTGCCATTTCAGGGCTAGGCCCTCTACTGGCAGTGGGATGGGTTTAGGAGTTACGGGAGATTGCGAGGGAGGTGAATTGAGAGGAATTTCGAAGAATAATTTTAGGAGTTTGGAGTTTGCCAAAAGAAATTTAGGAGATGTAGAGCGACAACGATGGTTTTGGAGAGAGTAGCGAAAGGGGGGAGAGGGGGAATTTTTTTTTTTTAAATTAAATGAGCGGCTGCTCGTAAGTCAGTGTCAGTTGCGTCAGTCGTCAGGTGCCTAGAGTGAGTCTGGGGCGCTTGTAGAGCTCGCCTGGGTCAATATCATATTCACCCAGGCCGCGGATGAGGGAGTTGAAGCTGGAGGTCAGGTTTGCATAGAAGGGAGCAGATAGGTAGTGGATGTGCTTGGCTATAGTCGGGATGTTGAGGTCTATGCGGATGGTAGCGTTTGGAATATACCAGTGGGAATCCGTGGCTAAGCGGAGGAAGCGGGATTGAAGGGATTCCAAGGGTTTTAAGTTGGACTTTGCAGCAGCGCTCCAGACTTGGCAGGCATATGTCATTCTTGGCCTCAGGATCTGTTTGTAGAGTAGCAGTTTGTTGGGTACTGAGAGGGTAGAGCGTCGGCCACACAGGGGATAGAGCATCCCCATGCGTTTGTTGACCCTGGCCGAGATTTCCTGGAGGTGGGGTTTCCACGTCAGCTTGGAGTCCAGCTGGACACCCAGGTATTTAGCGGTGGACTGCCAGTGCGCATCCTCGCCGCCAATACGGATGTTGGGCATCAGCTGGATCTGTCGCCTGGAGAAGGTGATGGCCTGGGATTTCTGCCGTTCAGGCGTAGCCTCCATCGAGAAAACCAGGTGGTCAACAGATCGGCGTAGCGCTATATCTTCTCAGTAGCAGCCTCTTGGTTCCTGAACGTCGATAAGATGGCTGTGTCGTCGAAGAGCAGGAGCTCGCAGTTTGGCAGTGAATGTAGGGTATTGATACAGAGGAGGAAAAGCACGGGTCCCAGCACACTGCCCTGGGGCATATCGGCTCTTACGGGATGGGTGGAGAAAGTAATGTCTTGGGAGGAGACGGCGAAGGACCTGTTGGTGAGATAAGAGTGTAGGAGGTATATGAGGTGGGCTTGGACTCGGTATTGTATGAGTCTGAAGAGGAGACCTTTATGCCTAACGCTGTCGAATGCTCTCGTAATGTCCAGCAACAGGACGGAGACAAGGCGGTCAAACCAGTCTCTACCAGTCGTAGTAGGTGGTGGGTGGCGGCGTGTCCACGCCGGAATCCGAACTGTTCCGGGCGGAGCACGTTGTTGCGGTCCAGAGTGTCCTCCAGCCGGGTTTTGAGGGCCTTTTCCATCTGCTTGCTTAGAGTACTAAGCAAGCTGATAGGGCGATAGCTCGACGGCAAGGTGGCGTCTTTTCCTGGTTTCCTGATGGCCAGCACCTTGGCCTTCTTCCAGCTGGCTGGGAAGTAGGCTAAACGTAGGATGTCGTTGAAGAGGCCCACCGAGACGTCGAGCCAGGACAGAGGTAGTGCTTTGAGGGCGGCAGTTGGGATGCCGTCAAATCGTGGTGCTTTGTAGGGGGACATCGGCTGGAGGATGCTGAGAAGTTCCTCCCTGGTGGTGACGTCCTCCACGGGAGGGCGAGGGAGGCGGAGGAACTCATCGACGGTGGTGTGTACCTGGTGAACGTGATCTAAGCCAGGTGTGTCTGCGGGGGTGAAGGAGGCGGCCAAGTGAGCAGCGTGGAGTTCCACCTTTTCCCTGTCGGATTGGGTTGTCTGCTGGCCGAGCCGTAGGGGTGGGTCACTGGTAGGCAGCCGCAGCATAGCTTTGGCTGATTTCCACAGGGACCCATCCTCAGTGTGTAGGTTTGAGATGTGAGTCTCCCACCTCACGTTGGAGAACTCGGCCAGCTCGATGTTGACGAGCCCCTGTAGGCGTCTGAATTCCCTGCGATGGTTGGGATCCCGGGACAGCTGGTACCGACGACGAGCTCTGTTTTTAGTGGCTATCAGCGCACGAATGTGCTGCGGGATGACAGAACCACCGGTTTCGGTGATGCGGCTTTGATGGTCGAGGCCATCTCGGCCGCCATGAACTGACAAGCTTATCAATGTCGTTGGAGTTGTTGCAAGCGGATGTAAACTGCGGCGACTTCTCCATCAGTTTCGTGTACTCTCACCAGTTGGTTTTTCTTGTATGGGGAAATTCTCGGGGAGGTTTGGAGGAGGGCTTAGCTGGGAATCCTATGACGACAGGGTAGTGGTCAGAGGAGAGTGCGGGAATACTGTAAATGCGTAGGTGAGGACGGAGGTTTTTGACTAGGGCTATGTCCAGCCAGTCAGCTGGACGCCGGTCGCCATAATGGATGGTTGGAGAGGAGGGCGAGAGTACTTGGATTACCCCGGCTGTGGTGTACCGGAGCAGGCGTCGTCCTTTGGTGTTGATGGAGGAGTTCCATGCCACGTGCTTGGCATTGTAATCCCCCGCTGCAATGGTGGCGACAGGAGAGTTGAAGAGCTGAGCTGGTCGAGTTCCACTTCCGGGATCTGTTGGTGTGGGGGCAGGTAAACAGAGTAGAGGTTCATGGGACCTCTGTCCGTTTGCACCTGGACTCCAGTGGCCTCCAGTCTGGTCATCGGCGGCAGGAAAAGTTGGTGATGAATTCCGCTGCGACGTAGATGGCCGTGCCTCCGTACCAGGAATATGCGCTCTCATGTGGGGTTTTAGATGGGTCTCATGGACCAGCAGCATCTTCGCCTTCAGCCGGGCTAGGAAGTTCGCCGCTTCCCGGAGTTTGCTACGGACGTCATTGGCGTTCCAAGAGCAGACAAGGAGTTGGGAGAGGGTAAGAGCAGGATTAGCGGCCATGGTTGTGGAGGTAGAATTGGAAGATAGTGTGAGTGAGGATTTTCATTGGGGAAAAGTGGGGAGACGGGAAGTGAGGGCGTCAATCAGCGCCGCCGAGAACTGAACCTGGAGATGATCCGGGATGCGGTTGATCACTTCGAAGAAGGCCGGGTCGAAAGTGGTCGGCGCGGACTTTTTCGGCTGAGGTGGGGGTGCGGAGGATGCTGCTGGATGTCTGGGGGACGAGGTGGCCCGGGAGGGGAGTGGGTTTGGGTGCGGGAGTTGGTACTGGGCGGGAGGGTTGAGAGGAGGTGGGTGGAGGGGTAGGGGTTGTCTGCGGCTGCTGGCGGTGCGGTAGTGGAGCCGCAGGCGCAGTAATGATGTTTGGTGGGTGTGGATGGTGGTGGGTGTAGCGCTGCTGCGTAAGAGGCAGTAGGAATGCCGGGGTACCGGGTTCCGAAAAAGGCCTCCCTGGGGAGGTTCCGGGGGTTCGGTACCCGCGGCGGGATGTTGACTCTGGACGGGGGAGCATTGTTTTGTCTCCTGCTCTCCATTTCATAGCGTGCCTCCTGCCAAACCGGGCAATGGGCATATCGGCAGCTATGGTTGTCGCCGCAGTTGGCACAACGCTTGTGGGCACGAGGTTGGCCGACCTTGGCGCAGGAGTCACGCAGATGGCCACGTTCCCCACAGAAGGAGCAGGCTTGCAGCTGGCTGCATTATGGGTAAATTGCTGGCAGTTGAGGCACTGGAGGGGTCGAGGAGGGAGGCGGTAGTGCTCCACCTGGATGACGGCCGAGAAGAGGCGATCCAGCTTATATATTGCCTCGGCGTCAGGGGACTTGGTGAGAGCTACTCTGAAGTGAGGGAGTAGCTCCGCTGTCCGGATGGTGCGGAGGCGGCTGACGCTCACCACCGGGAGGCCCCTCCGGCGAAGTTCCTCCTCGAGTTCCTCTGCCTCGATGTAGATTGGTAGGTCCTTGATTTTCACCTGTAGGTTTTTCTCCTCAGGGAGCAGGTGTCAAATGTACTCAATAGATTTTGTTTCCAGGTACTGTCGGAGGGCGCGATGATCAGCAGGGGTGCCGCACCCCTCATGTTGCGCACTTCGAGTTGAAGTTGGATGTCCCTGGGTGTGAGGTGATGGTGCGACCGTCCTTGGGGTGCTCGAGGTATATGGGCGGGGGCCGCCTCACTCATTGAGGGGGTCCTTGGGGCCCCATGTGGGAAGGGTTGGTTGGCTGTTGTGAGTCATTTATGGATTGCGGTGCAGGAGTGTCTGTGGGAGGCACGGCGGCGTCGCTGGTTGTCTGGCTATTCTTGCGGCGCTTGTAGACGCCGGTTGGCGACTGCTGGTAAAGTTCGGCCGCTTCCTCCTGGAGGGCAGCGTAGGTGTTTGTGATGGGAGTGGGAAGAGAGGAAGAGGGAGGTCGGGTGCTCCTCGCGACGTGTCGCTGGGCAGGAGTCTGCCACTGAGTTGAGGAATGCAGGGACTTTTCGTGATCGAACAAATATTGATCGATCGCCCTGATTCTCAGTTGGTGAGCAACGGTTGTTTTGAAAACCTGGATTGGTGAGGAGGCGGGGTGCTCGCCTTCCACAGTCTCAAGGTGAGTGCACGGCTCCTGGTTTCAAAATTAGGGGAGGCTCTCAAGTACCAAACCAAAGTAACGATGACAAAGAAGGAGATATTACTTAAAATGTAGGCAATGTTGCAGACCTACCTTACTTTACTCGAAATTGACGGATTTTTTGGAATGTCCTGAACAGAATTAATTTAGACATTTAAACACACAACACAATCACTATCACAATCACAATCGCTAATATTAAAATAAACCTGGGTCCCTCGAATTAACAGAAAATATCGATATTTGTGGCAACACAGCTTTTAAGATTAACGTTTTCTGAAAGATAATTATTGTCATATACTGACAGCTGACTTAATGTGACGGACACCGCATTAAATTTTGAAGGTATGCTCTCTCTCCCTCACACACACACACACACGCATGCACACACAGAGCCTTTATGCGGCGGTGCGGCAAAACGTCAGGGCCTTAAAGAGAAACAATTCTTTTACAGAGAAAGCGATGATTTCACCCTTAGTATGACAATGTACTCTGCTCACATCTTCTTGTTGAGGCAAGCTTGCCAGAGCCTTTCATAAACAGGCTTGTAAATATTTTATAAACTAGAAAAGTGGTGAGATTTTCTTTCTCAACATTTCCACGAGCCGCGCCTGTCTGGACCCCAGCTACCAGCAAGGCAAGCATCTGAATGGAGAAAAGCACAGAATGGTATGCTCAAGACTGGAACTCTAGAGAATCTTGTCATCCAAATATGATCAAATCAAAAGTACAAGTAGGTACTCTTTGCAGTAAATAAGGACGCTTTAAATGGCATTTTCATATGCCCAAGGACGCGGGTTCAACCCCGACGGAGGACGATGGATTTTTTCAGGCGTAAAAATCCTTAGCATGGCTTTTTTCGGAAGGGAACTAAAGCCGTTGGTCCTATATCGTAGATTTGCGGCACATAAAAGAACCTCAAGCCTGATAAAGTGGTCTTTCACGCCCATTATAGAATGGGGCGCTGAGAACCACAGCGTCCATAAATAAAAACCATTTCCATTTTTAAATCGCATTATTGGTTAAATATCACACATGCCTACAAAATGTCAGCTACTCATAAAATTAACAGGTCATCCAATAATTATATATTTCAGAATCTCAATGTTAAAAAAGACTTGGCCACAAATCCACCAGATCGCCTTACAACGCTGAAAATGCAGTTCAAGCATATGCAAGTGATATTCCAAATATTAGTGTACTCATAACCTACGATTCACACAAATTTAACAGACAATATGTTTCCCACTAATTAAATATACATTGTTTATTTGAATGTAAACTATCAGTTCTGCATGTGCACCCAGCACTGTTTTTTTCACTACCTACATAGATACCTACATTAACTCAGTCTTTACTGGGTTTTTTTTTTTCAATACAAATTCTCAAATGTTTAACGCTCAATTTCTGACGGTCACATTGTAGAATTTTCTACAACTTGTGGGCTTTCTTCTTGTCACAGTCTTGATTATTGTAATTTGCAAGATGAAGTAAAAACTAGTGAGGGATGTGCTGCTCAGGAAATTTGAGGGGATCTGCAGAAGCGTTAGTGGTACCGCTTTGGTCTTGATCCTGATATGCCAATGTACACTGAGTAGATGAAATCAAAACCGGTGACGGCTGTGATGCTGAAGACGCACCAGGAGATCCATAGAGGGGCGATTGGCATGGATTTTCTGCAAGTGTTTCCTGTATATCACTGGGGAAATAATAAGGCTGTTGCAAACTGCAGTGAGGTGTTTGCGAATTTTTTGATCGTTTTAAATTGAACATTAAATTATTAATTTCATGCATTGCTACTTCTCGAGTATCTTCATCTAATGCACGCAATTTCAAACATAGAAGCTCACAAAACAAATAACAGTCGTCATTTTCTATCCTGGGTTTGGCAACTACTTGTGTTAAGGAATGATAAGCATCAACAGGTGCTACTTTTTCGGCTTTTCTCTTTCTAACAATAGGAGGTCCACCTGGATTAAATGGTGTTGATCCAGTTGAGGTGGTCTCATGCTCTTTGTGTTCGAACGCAGCAACTGTTGGTGGTTCATCAGTAAGATCGGCAATGCTGGAAGACGAATCTTCGATTATTTCGATTTTTGGTAGATTAGTTCCAATGTCAACAGTTTCCCTTCCTACATCCGCCGCTTCTCCTTCCAGATTCTGAAAAGAGAATTGTATTTTTAAATGTTTTCGAACGCTTTTCTTCTTGTAGGTATTTCCTTGCTACAAACTACAAATAACCCGATTAACAATACTTTTGTGCATCTTTTCCGTATGCGAATATCTAAGAGGGAGGGAGAGACTGCATGCACACGTTTTGGGCTACATCATTAATATCAGTTATCATTTGTTTTGTATTTTTAGCGATTAAATGTGTTAAGTTAAAATGACCTTAATTCAAATATTATAATGGCAATTAAACGTGAAAAGAACCTGGTATAACTTAAGAAACCTACAAATTGTTAAGCAATACGAAAAATAGGTAAACTACTTACGGTCTATGGATGCATTCACAACCTCGTATACAATGAACACAGATATTTAAATCTTTGCGGTAAATCTAATACAGTAACAATAATGTTTCTAATAATGTTCAATTTCTTGAGAAATAACTAATGTTAACATTGAGGCTAAAGCCTAAAGCAGGAGTTTAACATTTTATAATTAGAGAATTTACATAATTATAAATCCTTGCTTTTATTGAAGATCATATTTAAGAAATGTTTCCAGATGCTTACGATTGTAAATATATGTACTAAAAAGATCGTAGTGTTCCACTTCATGACTTTCTATATCTATTTTGCAACAACTTATTCTTACAAAAGGTTATTCTTCTCATTACTTAATGCTAATCGAGATAAACATTAGCAGAAATGGGATTATTACTTAATTCTTTTTAAGTAGAAAGGAAATTAGGGAATTCATTAGGCTACACCAATAGTAAAATAAATGTTAACAGTAGGTCGCTGTATGATGCAATTAGAACTCCTATCTCTTTGCGTGACCAGGATGAAAAAGTGAATTATGACTTCCCATTTGAGAAAAGTCTTTAACTACTGGAGATTTTAAAACCAACAACAAGGAATATCTCGGAACTGGTTACCACTACAAAAATTGTATATTACATAAATTGTGCGTTTTAACGAGACCTACACTTTTGTGTAGTAATCTTTTGTCTAACGCCGCCTGGGCAGTGTATGGTAGCGTGGAGTAACTTAAAGATCATTTGAGCACGATATGATTAACCAGGTTAAAAGATGTTAAACTACCACTAGAGGCTATTCCCAAGAAATTTAAAATATACATATTATTTGTCATGTAAATATTTTAATATACAATATGTTTCTCAAATCGTTAGAGCCACTTTTTATTAAATCGAAAATTTCGAAAAATGTAACGTCCTTTAACCTGGTTAATCATATCGGACGATGAATAACATTGGTTAAATGATGCTCAATTGACCTGGGGGTTTGTGAAGCTTAACACTACTGACATTCGTTTTCTCAGAATAAGGGAAAACCCCGAGAAAAAAAAGATTCGAACTCGCGACTCCTGAATGTGAGGCAGACACGCTAACCCCACACCATAGAGGCGAACTAAATCTGCTTGTGAAAGAAGAAAACAAAAAAAGCGTGCACGTGTTCATGGTCTATGTTTTACAATATTACAATTTGGTATCATATATTATATGTAGCATTATATCAATTGAGTAATATTTAATTAGTATTTTATGTACCTAAAATTAGATTTAAGTACCTGAAAATCCGTTCTTTAAAACCTATATTAGGTACGTAAAATGACATTTTCAAATACAAAATTTAGTGAGGGTATTAAAATTCCGTTGTCTTTGCTGAACTAGAATGAAAAAATACGAATAACGACTTCCCATTTGAAAAAGTATAAGTACAGGAAAAATTTAATTTCTGAATAAATAAACATTTCCGAAATGTATTCCATGTAATGGAGAGTTTGGTATGAGGGATTATTTTTGAAAATCTTTGTGTCGCATCTTTGGCACATGCTGAACTTAAATATAAAGTTTGATATTTAACTAACTTTTCAATTTTGAGCTCTGCTGTTCACAGCAACAAGGACATACATACAGGCGCACGCATATGCTTTTTTTTTAATTTATTCAGGGGACCCTAGAACAGGTATTTACAGTGAAATCTCTATTTCAAAATCTATACCTATATCCCGTGTACGAAGTTGAGAAAGTAAAAAGGCTGCTACGAATTGGTGAAAAATAGCCATTTTCTTCAAGGTTTAACACATTGTGTAAATGGAGGGAAGCTAAATGCTTCCAATGTTGCGAATATGGAATGCATGACATTGACAAATGTTTTAATGTTTCTATTATGCATTAAATATGTAAAGCATTGTGTTCGCCCAAAAATTCGATTTCGAGGTATCAGCGGATTTATGAAAGTTCATAGTCACCCTCCAAGTGAAATCTGTTGTAGAATTCTTGAAGGTGGCTAGCTGCCACAGCACAAGTATCCACCCACACACAGGGTCGCTATATCGTCGGCATGGTGAGTAATGGTTCAATCCCTGAGGCGCAAGTAGTGTCGGCTTTATCAACTTTATGACGCTTCTTTCAGAGCATAACAATCATTTGAAGGCACTGTGGAAAAACGGAAATCTAAAAATGATTTGCATTAGTTTACTGTCGCCGATGTTAATACGACAGATCTACCGTATACCAAGAAGCAAGCATTCAAGAAACTCAGCAAAATATAATATGCAATAGAAATATATACGGATGAAAGCAAAGCAGAGGAGAACGCAGCAATATTTCAATACAAAATTCTCATCCACCAACTAAAACATAGACTGGATTCAAAATGCTCAAAGCAGGTGGCCATCTGGAAAGCCCTACAAGAACTTTAAGGAATGAAGAAGCTACAGATTGAAGGAAGAATCGCAGCCATATATACTGACAGCAACATTACACTGTGTTTATTGAAGGAAAACAAAACACATTCACAGTACCCTGGGTACGTTACAACATAACTGGACAGTTCACTTTAGCTGGGTGAAGGCCCATTGTGGCATAGCTGGGAACGGACTAGCTGACAGATTAGCGAAGAAAGCGACAGCAGGAGAAGAAATAATATACAACAAAATCCCAAAATCTATTATCAAATCGGAAATAAAAGACTCTGCATCCAGGAATGACAAGGCAGATGGAATAACACCACAAAACGAGCAGTGGCCAAACCATTTCTTCTTTCAATTAAAGAAAGACTACAAGTAAAACTACCAGTAAACCCAGAATTGACAGCCATATTGACAGGTAACGGGAAAACAAAATCATTATTTACATCGATTCCACATTATAAAACGATCCGATTTGCACATGAACAGGAGGACAATAGACAGGCAACCATCTCATTTACGAATGCATAAACAGAGAGCATCAAAGATTCATTCTCATAAAAGAAGTAACACAAAATGGAGGTACCTGGCCATTCAATAATCAAGAACTAATATCTAAACACCCACGAACTTACGGCAAATATATTACAACCATAGACATTTAGACTAGAAAAAAAAATACCAATATATGTGATTAATAAATTGTACATGATGTAATATATTATAAGTCGACTAAACTGTGCCTAATTGCACTCTAAGGAAAATCCAAATAATGTATCTATTCAGCTATTAAAACATTGAAATGCCAAAAATGATCAGTTAATGTAATGTTATTATGGTAACGGGAATGTAGAAGAATCCAATAAAAAAGCATAATAAATAATACCGTTCTGTCAGCCGAAAATAATTAGCATATTAATGAACCCGCCTTAGATGTTCAAGAACGTCCAACTGAAGGAATAAAACAGGCAGTTAAAACTTCTATATGACAGCCATTTGCCTTCATACTGTGCTGCTTTGTACAGAGCGATGTATATAAACTTTGCCATTTTAATAATTGCTTTATGATAGTAATTGTTGAAAAGGTCTGGGTTGCAGTATGAAGCATATGCAAACACTGTCAATAACCACGCATTGGCTTTCCATATCTGTCCCTTCATTTTCGGAACTGGGTGCATTCTGTATATTTGCAAGCTTTGCTGCTGCGCCAAATGGGCGTTTTCTCTTGGTTTTATCGGCGCAATTCCTTGTTGAATTCGATAAATGTTCTCGAGCATCGTCTACAAAGTTTGAGTCACTGTAGATTATTTTCACTACCTTAGTAATAAGAGAGGCAGTTGCTTCTGCTTTTTCTTATTCATTGTTGTTGGCTTGGTTGGAGCTTACCCTAAACTCCATGTCCGTATGTGTGGCCGAGTGGTTAGACCACTCGCTTCTCACCTAGACGGCCCGGGTTCGATCCCAAGCGACCGCATGTGAGATTTGTGGTGGACAAAGCGGCGCTGGGGCGGGTTTTCTCCGGGTTCTCCGGTTTCCCCCGCCATCGTATTCCACCGGTGCTCCATCTTCATTCATGTATCATCAGTGTCATGAATAGTTAAAGCGGGCGTTAAACACTGCCCAAAAAAGGGAAATTTATGTGCACAAAATCGCAGCAGAATTGAGTATCTATCGCATGTTTGCAGCGAAATAATTGCTGCACCAGAGGATCCAATTTGAGGGTTTTTCCAGTATGATATCGACAATTTTAAAGTTTTCGATTGCTACCAGAGAGAAATCACTACCCATTAAAATGGGAAATGATTTTATAGATTACATGTACAATGAAGTCACCGTACTGTATATGTTTTACTTTCGCTAGCCTATATGCACATCAAATGAACATAGTTGCTAGAGAAGGTATTGTATTCTACCCAAAAATTTGATATCGAGATTTCACGAAAAATATGTTTTGGGGTCCCCTGAGACCGAAAACAAAACATTTGAAAAAAGTCCTGTGTCTGTGGACATCATAGCTCAAAAACGAAAAGACCGTTAAATACCAAACTAGGTATTTAAGTTTAGTATCTTCCAAGGGTACGACACGAAGATTTTCAAGAAAATATATCCACCACAAACTGTAGTTTGCGTGGAAAATGTTTTTGAAACGTTTGTTTTTCTCAAGCATGGTACTAACGATTTTGATTAAAATAGGTATATTAAATATATTTACAAATAAAATGTATATATTGAATTTTCTGGGAATAGTTTCTGAAGACCTCTACATTCCACAACAATTTTGCTGGATTTTGCATAACTGCTAAACCATAAGAAATAGACAAAAACTTAATACAAAAAAAAAAATGTAGATCTTGTTAAAACATACAATTTCTGCCCTATACATACCTTGTTATTGGTTTCAGTTTTAAAATACTTAAAATTTTTCTCATACAGAAATTTGTCAAATACTGGTCATGCAAAGAGAACGAATTTCAATCACATAGCCATTTCTGCTTATGTTTATCTCCATTAGCATGAAGCAGATAGAATAACACTTATTTGTTACAGAGATGCAGAGAAAGTCATGTGAATGGAACAGCTCTGTCAGGTATGCTGAAATTATCTTTGGAATAATTGTGTGCTTTCGTGTTTATAGTAAATCAAATCTGCTGGAATCAGAAAAAATTACCGATACCTAGACGTGCAAATTACTCCAAATCTTCAAGAAGTAAAGTCCTTCCTAGGTATAATCGTAAATGCCCTTCGGTGCTTTAGACTCCGTAATACTATGTGGTGAATTCATTAAAAAATCATGGCTAAATGAACGAGGCGGGATTTCCCAATTCTTTACTTCATTTTTAATTACTGCTTTCGTGATTATTTGACATATCAAGTACTGTTGAGGACAAAAAAAGAAAATGACCATATAACGAAATGTGTAAACTTGATGAATATATCTACAAGCAATGCCCTTTCTACTGGAAGAGCCAATGAACTGGGATTGTGGACACATGATTCCGCACTGCTGCTATAACCAAGATCACGCTTCTGATACAGTTTTGTTCTGCTCTGGAGAGTTGACAGTGAAATGATGTAGTTTAGTTATTAGGAGTTGTTTTATTATTTTGTCCTGTACTTAGAAAGTATACTATGGTTCAGTATTGTTTCTACTGAACAGCGTGTACTGATTTATAATCCGAATGTGTTAAGTCAGTTATCCCATCAAGCGAAAGAACGATTTGCAGAAAGATTTCCGGATGTGAATGTTCCAGGCCTTACAACAATCCATAAACTGCGATTTGTCTAAGGTAAATTAAAACAAAGTGTACAAGACAAACCCACACCTCCTGGAAGAATTACACAAAATATCCCCTAGGAAATTGCCAGCATTTCTCAATGTGAACTACGGCGAGTGATGAATAGTTTCCAAAAGAGGTGCCAAACTGTATGGACAACGGCAGTGGTCAATTCAGCATCTCCTTTCATTAAGGTGGGAAGTAAAGCCTTTAAAACTAGTTTTAAAAATGTGTTGTATCCGCGCCTTTTTATGATAGAGGCAGACGGCAACTGGCGCCGATGATACAGACAGGAAAAACACCGCGCAAGCGGTTCTCAGCTCTATGGCTCTCCCTGTATAAAGGAAAGGGGTGTTATTCGGGACATTTAGCAATAGCTTTGTTAACATACAAGTAGCCTGCACTCGCAATACACAACAAGTATAGTTGCTACAAGTGAGCAACGCTAGGGATATATGCTGTCCCGAGTAGTACCTACTTGAAACTAGATGCATGAACTTGTCTGATTTAGGTAAAAAAAAAAAAAAAGATAAATAAATTGATTGACGTTATAAATAACTTGTATAAATATTAAGCAAGCGTCCTACCTCATCTCTGCTTCCCCTTGGAGTGTAGACAGTATGCAGAAATGACGCCATTTTATCAAAGGCGAACCATTCAGGCTTGTAGACTTCATACACTGAACCAGTCATCTTGCTTTTTATCACTTTCATTGTCAGTTTTCGGTAAGTTGCCATTAAATTGTTCTTTTTCGTTTTCAATTCACTCAGAGAACAATTCATGGTAAAACTGCTTTGGATACGCCTCCAAGCGTCATACACTTGGCTTCTTTCTTTGTGTTGTTCATTTCTAGGGTCCCATATAACAGGTTCTGCCTCGTATAAGTTTAGGAATTCCATAACTGCTTCATTGCTCCATTCCATTGTTAACACTCTGATTGAACGATTTGCAAGCACACAGCGAACTATGATCCTATACTCAATGTTGAATGGCACAAATCCTCCACTGGATAGACGCGCCCATGGGTAAGGTAGAGTTATTGGCTTGCCAACCGACAAGCCCAGACCAGGTCTCTTGAAGTTGCAAGGCAGACATCTGGCGGAAACTCCCGAGCCGTCCCGAGCCAACGCGCGCCTATCGGTCCTCGACATGTGGTGCTGCAATCTACGAGCTGCTCCGTGGAAACGCGTCGTGGAGAGAAGTTTTCTTTACCCTATGCCCTTGAACTGAAGGCTTGCCAACTTTTTCAGAATACCGCGAGCTTTCCTGAGTTACATCAAACACTATTCAGTACCAATATAGGAAACTCGTCCTAAAAAGCGGAAGCCTAGAATATTTGCATCAATAATTCATTTACACAATTAGTGTGTAGAGAATATGCTGACATGTGTATCAGGTTTCCTTTTTCTAGTTTTAGACAATGGCGATCTTAAAGGAGGGAGGGTGTCGTATTTTATTTCCAGGAATATAGCTAGTAAAGTAACACCCCTTATTTCGATTTCCTGTAGATAAAGATGGTTAAGCACTTTTTACTTTCTCTAGCATGTATGTACAATGTTCATAATGGTTGGAGAAGCTATTGCATTCCACCCGAAAATTCAATACCGAGATTTCATCGGAACTACACGTTTTAGGGTACATGAAATAAATGCATTTTTGGAAAAAGGTCCGCGAGTGCCTGTGGGTCCATGAACACGATAACTTAAAAACGAAAAGTCGGCAATTAAGTTTTGCATCTTCCTAGGATGCGACCAAAGATTTGAGGAAAATTCCCCCAGCACAAACTACCCCTCAAGTGGAAAAAAATTTAGAACATTTTGATTTTCTCAGAAATGCTCTAACGACTACATATTGAATTTGCAGGGAAAGCCTTTGAAAACATCTTCATTCTGGGGACTTTTGCATTACTGGTAAACCGTTAGAGATAGACAAAAAATCTTGTGTGTTCCATTCACATGACTTTCTGTACATCTCTGCAACCAATTATTGTAAAAAAGCATATGCTTCTATTTACTTCATGTTAATCGAGAAAAAATTAGCAAAAATAGTCTTATTACTTGCTTCCAGGCAAGTAGAAGCGAAATAAGGGAATACCATAGGTTAAAGTGATAGTCAAAAGCTGGTTGCAATGTGAATGAAGTTCCTTAGTTTGTATGGACAGGAGTTGACAAATTCCTGTATGAGAAACGTTTTAAGTTTTTCAAAGCTGAAACCAAAAACAAGGAATATCTAAAAAAGATCAGTTCCACGAAAAAACTGTATACAACATAAATTGGGTGTTTTAATGTGCTCTACATTTTTTGTGTGGTACGTTTTTGTACATTTCTTACGGTTTAACAGTTATGCAAAATTCCATAAAATTCACTCAGAATAAAGTAGTCTTCAGAGGCTATTCCTAGAAAATTCAAAACGTACATTTTATTTGTCAGGTAAATATCTTTAATATAAGATATTTTAATCAAAATCGTTAGCCATTTTTTAGAAAATCAAAATTTTCGAAAAAAAAGTCATGTAAAGGGATGATTTTTCTCAAAATCTTCGTGTCGCATCCCTAGAAGACACTAAACTTAAATACCAAGTTTGGTATTTTAGCGACTTTTCGTTTTTGAGTTATCGTGTTCACAGACACACTGACACACGAACCTTTTTTCTGAAAATACTTTTTTTTGGATACAGGGGACCCTAAAACATATATTTACGGTGAAATCTCGGTATCGAATTTTTTAGTGGAGTGCAATACCTTCTCTATACACTATGTGCATAGTAAGTGTGGAGAAAGTAAAAATTGCTAGACAAAAATGTAGTTCTCGTTAAAACACACAACTTATATAATTTTTTTAGTGAAGTTATCATTTCCGAGATATTCCTTGTTATTGGTTTTAGTTTTAAAATACACAAACTTTTCTCATATGGAAATTTGGCAATTTCTGCCCATGCAAAGAAATGGATTTCAATCACATAGCCATAGCTTTTAAAACATTTGACTATCACTTTAGCCTAATATATTCCCTTATTCCCCTTCTACTTATACGGAAGTAATAATGCGACAATTTCTGCTGTCTTGTGTTCATCTTGATTAACACGAAGTACAAAAAAAATGATCAGTTTTTGTAAGAATAGCCTGTTGCAGAATAACTGGAGAAAGTCATGTGAATGGAACATATCAGATTTTTGAAGCCTGTGTATGACCAGTCAACAGGAGGACATGTTGCATTAAAGTTGCAGATATAGGGTATATTATAAAAATATATAAAATAAATAGAACATGGTGTTCACATATTCTCGTTAATTCAAAAAAGTCCGTATTTATCAGAAGTAACCTCACAAAATATTATTTATTAAATCTCATCATACGATCAATAATTCAATTGAAAATTTGTGTTAATATTTAATGACGTGTTATGCATTTTTTTCTGGATTCAAACAATTTATATTTTACTCTCCTGACAGGGAATTGTCTAACTTAAAGAGTGCCAAAAATACCTGAGGATCAAGTTATTATACATTATGTATTCAGAAAGTTATTTCGCTAGGGCTGATGTTAAAGCTATATATATCCCAAAACAGATTCTGGGCAATAAAAGTAAATGTTTACTCCCCGAAATAATAAAGTAAGTCGACAGTAACATAAAAAGAAACAAGTGGTTTTCTATTCCATAAACTTAATCACATCTTTAAGATAATCTGTAATATTCTTTATAATTAAAACCAAGTAGGTACAACATGGAATATTGCAGCTACTTGTTCAAATAAGTATTTTATATGATTATAGTCACATTATATATTTGCTTACAATGTTTGTCTTAGGGGCCCAATTTTAAAATGTGAGTTACAAATGCTTTTTGTCTGTGCAATGTATCACATGAACATGGAATAAAGACATAACTGCACTTGCTACGTTTGCAGACTGCTGAGAAGCAGAGTAAAGTAACACCTCGTCTCGTCTTTAAACATGGCACAGCGTTCTATTTCAGCTATGATAGATTCTCCAGGCCAAAATCGACTGTTCTTCCAAATACACGTTGGTAATTCATGATATTCGTACTTTTGGTGAAAAACAACAGGGTTGAAGCAAGCCCTACACGTGTGGCTGCGCAGACAACTGCGAGTGTCGGAAATTGGAAAACCGAGTGGAGGGCGAAAGATGTCAAAGGTCGCGCGCAATACATTGGTTGTAATAGGAAACCAGTGAAATTTAAAACGGCCAGTTGGAAGAAATAGCGACAACACGTTCTTTATAATCATCTGCATTATGCACAGGGATTAGACCTTGAATGTCATGTTGAGAGTTGAACAAAATCGCTCCTTTGACTAGACAGAATTTCATACCACAACTGAAGAAAAACAAACGTAAATATTTTCATTGAACTTTAAAATCGTATACCTGCATTTAAAGTGTTTTACACTATGATGTAAGCATCACAGAGAGGATAATGCAACTTTAAATTGTGTTTTTTCACAGCTTCTTCTAGTAATCTAATGTAAACTTTCTGATTTTTACTTTAGTGCACAATATCGTCAATAAAATTTACAAACAGGACTTATTAAGAGTGTCTCTGCAGTAAAGCTGAATTAAAAATACAAAATATGCTGGGTTCGATTCTAGGCTGATGAAGGAATACTTATTATTCCCCACACTCAAAAGCCTGAAAATATGAATGCGATACTAAATGTGTGTTAAGATAATCGAGAGCTTTGCTGAATTTGTGTATGAAGCCTATGTGTTTATGTAGTGATATATTTCTGTGTTTCCATTAGTAGATAATATCTAAAACAGCATTTTTGGTAATATAAAGAAAATATACCTACATGCAACTATATATTTTACTATCAAGAAACATAAATAACATTAAATAATAATGGTGTATTCAGTATATTGTTGCAACTCGATGAATCGATTAAATTAAAATAGTTAATCGATAAAAGATTTTTATCGATTGACAGAAGTACTCTTATGTGTACTGAAATTGATACCTTCCCCGATTATACGTCGAAATTAAGGCTTATATAATAAAATATAATGTGATCCAATGGTTTGACTCCATCCACCCATGACAAATAAAACCTTGCATCCCTGCATTAAAACGAAAAATGCATTGATTAGTGTATTTGTTCCCCTTTTAATAGAATCACGGCATCATTTCCATTTAGTTAAATCAACTGACGTATATAGTCCAGGCCGCTACACTGGGTGATGACAGCATCGCATGTCGCCAACCATCTCTATGTTAAATCGGCAGAATGTTCTACATTGGTACCGAATGGTACTTGGTTACATGCAATTTCTCTTTCCTGAGGAATATAGCTTATTCGGAATTTTGGCGCATTATATATAGGTAATAATGCTGTTCAATCTATTTTTATAGTAGTTCTGACTTGGTGACGTCGGGAACCAGAAAGGAGCACATAAAAAGGCTCACATGCGCACGCAATAGTGAAGTATTAAAACTGAAGTGTGTGAATACCTACTTTTTGTTTGTTTCTCTATTTCTTGTAAGACAAGTGCAACCATTATTGTGCTGTGAAAATAATGCAGCTGTCATATATTTCAATATCAACAACAAAATATAAAACAAGCTGAGAATGTGAATAAAGGGATGTTTATCAATTACAACTTTATTGCCAGTTCACAACTTAAATTGTGAAGGTTTATTTCAGTGATTTAAACCTTTATTTATATTGTATTTACTCCTTAAAGAACGACGAAAAATAACATAAAACTGCTGGAAGATAAATGTCAAATATATGTTATGTATTAATGCTTTAATTAATACCTAAATATGCAGATAATTCCATGTCGATGTACATACTTCAAAAAACTAATACTTTTAGAAAAATCTTATGCGCTAATTCAAATAACTTTTTCTAGCTGATCCACAAACAAATTTCTCTTACAACAGATTATACTTTTATTTCCGTGATGCAAATCTAGATAAACATTAGCCGAATTTTATTGCTCTTATAACTTGCTTCTTTGTAAGTAGAAGGGAAATAAGGGAATATATTAGGCTAAAACGATAGTCAAATCTTTTAAAAGCTGTTATGTGAAACAACTGAATTTCGGTTCGCTTTGCATGATCCCGTATAAGAAAAGTTAATTATTTTAAAATTAAAACCAATAACAATATTTCGAAATCTACAAGAAAAACGTATATGACAAATTACGTGTTTTAACGCTATTTACATTTTTTGTAGCAAGTTTGTTTATCTCTTGCGCTTTAGCCGTTATGCAAGATTCTGCAAAACTCAACCAGAATAAAGAGCTCCTCAGAAATTATTCCCAGAAAATTCAAAATATACATTTTATTTGAGATATAAATATCTTTATATACGGTATTTTTATAAAAATCGTTAAAGCTATTTTTGAGAAAATCAAAATTTTCGAAATATATTCTGTGTAAAGGGTAGTTTGGGGGGGATTTTCTTGAAAATCTTCGTGTAGGATCCTTAGAAGATGCTGAACTTAAATATTAAATATTGACCGACTTTTTGTTTTTGATCTATGCTGTCCTCACTAATTTTTTTTCGTACTCACGGGACCTCAAAACACATTTACGGTGAAATACATTACCTTCTCTATCCACTATGTACATTGTACATACGGGCTAGAGAAAGAAAAATTAGATGTGATCCATTCACATGACTTTCTATACTACTCTGTAACAAATAATTCTTACAAAAGCTCATTCGTCTATTACTTTATGCTAACCCAGATAAACACTAGTATAACTTGTCTTATTACTTAATCCCTTATAAGTAGAAGGGAAATGTTAGTAAAATATTTTAAAAGCTGGTTGCTATGTGATTGAAATTCGTTCCCCTTGAATGGCCAGGAGCTCACAAATTCCCGTATGAGAAAAATTGTATTTTAATATTGAAACTAATAACAAAGGATATCTCGGAAGTGGTTAACTACACAAAAAAAATGTATATGACAAAATATGTGTTTTAACGAGCTCTATACGTTTGTGAGGTAAACTTTTGTCTATCTCTTACGCTGTATCAGTTATGCAATTTTTTTCCAATTCACAAAGCTCCAAATCTTGTCAAAAGCATATAAAAATGGACTTTGATAGCAAAGTTGAGCCAAATCTGAGGTAAACTTGACAATATGAACACGATATGCAAAACCTCACGCTCAATGTTACGAGATTTTAAGCTTTTCAAAATACCTCTTAGGACTGAAAGTGATGAAACCTCTGCCATGTTGGCATACTACTAGAGAAATACATCAGCCGAAAGTTTAGATTTGAAGGTTAGAATCATTCGTATTTCCAGTACTATTAAACGTCTGCCAAATGTGGTAAATAATAGACAACCTGAGAATATACAAATATGTCAGGAAAAAATACTAGACATCTCGTAAAAGAACAGTCTTCAACTAATAGCTACCTAATATCTCTGCTGCTTCGAATCTCAATGGAAAGAACAACACTGGAGGACATGTGGCAAGGCCTCATCCAGAAATATGAGCACATACAGCTACAGTGTGGGATCCATATATAAGGAAGAGAGCACAAGTAAAACCAAGACGCAGATGGGCAGACATATTTATTGCAGTTATAAGAAAACAGCAGTCAAGAGGGGCAGCATACTGAAAATAGTGGAAACAACTGGGGAAATCACTGAACCAATGAAAGATATAGAAGTGAATAGTGTGTCCTCCATTTAGGGAAGTATAACATGAAAAAGTGTAGTCGCAACATTTAATCATATATATGACAAGTAGTCACAGTGGTAACTGGAACGTTCATTAACCTGTCAAGGGATAGAGTTCAAGACAAAGAAAAACCAATGGACTGAAAAGTGCAAACGTGAATAAGCCAAGGTATGTACTCATAGTGGAAAGAACCGAAAAAAAAAGAAGCTATAATTCTGATGAAAAATGTAAAAGTGCATATGTGTTTAGCTGAAATATTTAGCTATAACATGTAGAGACCGAATGTAGCACACAATTGTAGAGATAATAAAACCCTTAGTTGGAATAGCTCACCAATAAGCCACCACTTCTAACGAGGCCTTTGCCCTTCAAAGAACGTCAACAAACTACTTCATTCTTTTATTAGTTCATATAAGCAATATTAATACTTGATAATTCGAAGCTGAAAGGGCAAGAAAAAAAATTCGAATTACAACATTTGTGTCTAAAATTGACATTTTAGCAATACAGGTATATGTATCCATTTCTAATTAAGGCTATAAAGTAAAGAAACTACATATTTTAACGAAATTTAATTTATTTTTACACTGATGATAATGCAGTAATATAGTACAACTCGAAATAATATATTGTATGCCTACAGTTATCGTACGTTTTACCGATACTCTAATCTGTAGTAAAATACTCTACTGTAAGCCTAATTACAATTTTGGCAAGCAGCTTGAAATAGTGTTCGGTAGTATCCCGTATTCTTTCGCCAATACAGATTTTTTTCCTCAAACCTTCAACTCTTTGAATGACAGTGGCTTTTCCCGCAAAAGTCACGCGGTTTACTAAGAGACATAATGGATCGATCTACAAAACACTGAAGAATAGGAAGCTCAAGCGACAGCTAAAGGTGCATGTGTTTTAAACAAGAGGGTATAGTATCAGGCATAGAAGCTCAAAGCCAGCAGCTTGGAAAGCTATTCCAACCTCCAAACTGCATTCCGACAAAAGAAACAACCACAGGGCGAGTAATTGTTTTGCAGAAAAATATGTATGAAGTTATCACATTAAACTTCCGCATTTAGATTAATTTTAGGCTGACACTTCTGAAATAACACTGTTGTCCCCCGTGGCTAACTTCATATACCCAAGGTCGCGGGTTCAAAACCCGGCGGAGGACGATGGATTTTTTTGGTGTAAAATCCTTAGCATGGCTTCTTTCGGAAGGGAAATAAAGCCGTTGGTCACGTTTCATAGATTTACGGCACGTAACAGAACCTCAAGTCTGATAGAGAGGCCTCTGAGCAAAATTAAGCGGTCTTTCACGCCCAATTTAGAATGGGACGCTGAGAATTAACGTTGATTTCGAATTATATCAGTTCCACTGAATTTAACGAAATTGGACTGAATTTGGGTGGCGTAAATATGAAGGCCTTCTTACCCAAAGAACATCTCCAGTTTTAAAATTTCTTGAATATTTTAAAACATATCCCCGTATAAAAATGGTTTTCAAATGGCAAAAAAAATTACCAAACTCAAACTCCCTCATCCATATACAAATATGTTCTCTGTTTATAATATTAGTAGGTATATTACTACGGTTTATGGAATAACATTCCAGTTAAGAAGCCATACAACTTAAAGCAATGATTAATTTGTTCTATGGATTTCGGAAGCGGTGAGAGAGAACAAATTCGTAGTCCGCCTCGCTATTGTGGGGTAGCGTGTCTGCTTCACATTCAAAACGCCCCGAGTTCGAATCTCGGTTACGCGAGTTACACGAATAAGTTTACATTCTAATTCTCCCGAGCTCACAACACAGATTTCACCTACTACATAGGTTACAGGACGTTAGAGAAAGAGAGAGATATCTTAGCCAGAGAAATGTTCGAAACACACTCGATCTCGCTTTAACACACTGCCATGTGAGGTAGTTCTGTCTTATTGCCGTGCCATTAAACAATGCAAATGCATTACCTACGCTATGAATACCTTCAATTAAACCTCAGAGCAAGCAAGGTAAATATGGAGTTGTGTAAGACACACTGCTTTCCAAACCGGTTATTACTTTCTCTACACGTTCTATGTGTATAGTGTATGTCAATATCGATATTTCTCCGCGAATGATCCTTTTAGGGGTCCCTATATCCAAAAAAAGCATTTTACTTTCACTACACATACTATGTATACAGTGTATAGAGAAGGTACCATTGTATTCCACACAAAAATTCGATACCGTGATTTCACCGGAAATACACATTTTAGGATTCTTTGTATCCAAAAAAAGAAGTATTCATAGAAAAAGGTTGTGTGCGTGTGTGTGTCCGTGTGTCTGTCAACATAACTCAAAAACGAAAAGTAGGTAAAATACCAAACTTGGTGTAGGTATAAGATACATATCTTCCAGGGATGCGACACGAAGCTTCCGCCAACCCCAAATTACCTTTTACATAGAAAAAATTTCGAACATTTTTATTTTCTCAAAAATGGCTAAGGATTTTGATTAAAATGCTGCAATTTAAGATATATATATATATATATGCCAAATAAAATGTATATCTTGAATTTTCTGGGAATAGCCTCTAAACACCTATTTATTCTGAAATAATTTTGTTGAATTTTGAGTAAATGGTAAACCGTAAGAGATAGACAAAAACTTACTTCACAAAAAATGTAGATCACGTTAAAACACACAATTTATGTCATACGTTTTTTTGTTTTTTGTTTTTTTTTTTTTTTCGTTGAATTGACCATTGTGATATATTCCGTGTTACTTGCTTCAGATGTAAAATACTTAAACTTTTCTAACCCGGAAAGCTGGCCTCGCATAGAAATGGGTTTCAACCACATGGTAACCGGTTTTTAAAAGATTTGACTCGTTTTAGCCTAGTGGTTTCCCTTATTTTCCTTTTACTTACAAGGAAGCAAGTAATTAAGACAGTTTCTGGTAATGTTTATCTGGATTAACATAAAGTTAGTAGAAGAATATGCTTTTTAACAGTAATTTGTTACGGCTATGTAAAGAAAGCCATGTGAATGGAACACATCATATTTTTTAGAAAAAGGTCCGCGTTTGTGTTTGTGTGTCCTCCATTTTATTTGTCATGTAAATATTTTAAATATAAGAGATTTTAGTCAAAATCGTTAGAGCCATTTTTGAGAAAATCAAAATGTTCTAATTTTTTTTCTCGAAATAAGGATAGATGGGGGGTGGGGGATTTTCTTGAAAACCTTCGTGTCGCATCCTTGGAAGATACTGAACTTACCAAGTTTGATATTTAATCGTCTTCTCGTTTTTGAGCTATGCTGCCCACAGACACATACACGGACATTTTTCTAAAAAATGCTTTTTTTGGATTCAGGGCGTTAAGATAACCGAATTTAAATTTTTTAGCATAACGATAGTTTTTAAAAGATTTGGCTATCGTTTTAACCTAGTGCATTCCCTTATTTCCCTCCTACTTATAAGGAAGTAATAACGTAATTTCTATTAATATCCATCTCGATTAACAAGGTGCAGATAAATGAATAATATGTTGTAAGAAGATGTTTCTTTATGAAGTGTTGAGAAAGACCCACATTCGCCTAACTGAATACGTTCTTATTCATATTTAATTTTACGGACCGAACTAAACGACATAACGGTGGCTGACGCTACGTTTCTGTGCAGACGTAAATTTAATAGGGGTTGAGGGGTCCCTCTGCAGCCTTGCAAGTGGTTAGCTGCGCAAGACTTTTCCTTGTAATTTACTGGTGGCATTGTTTAGTTTATTTTTATCTCCGCTATGCGTCATGAAGAGCGATACTCACGTTATCACGGTGCTGGACAGACTGATTGCTTGCTACCTGATTGCAACTTGTTGACCGACTCCAGCTAACAGTAGTCCATGCAACTGCGCATCATGTTCACAATGCTCACATCTACGAGTTACAAAAAAAGTTCTACCCAAATTTCACCGGGAATTCATGTTTTGAGGACCCTAGACTAAAAACTTGACGTGTTCGATTCACACGACTCTCTATCTGCTCTGCAAACAAACTTCTTACAAAAATTAATCGTTCTTTAACTGCATGCTAATCGAGATAAGCATTAATAGAATGGATTTATTACTTAGTTCTTTATAAGTAAAGAGAACTAAAGGAATACACTACGCTAAAGCTAAAGTCCAATTTTTAAAAGCGGTCGCTATGCCATTGTCATTGAAACTCCGTTCTTTTCATGGCCAGGAGTAAAACAAAACAGACATGGACGATTGTCCCTTTGAGAAAAGTAGGCATTACTATTGGTCTTTAGAAGCTATTCCCACGCGCGGACCCTTTTCTAAAAATACTTTCAGGGGGTATCTCAAAACATGTATTTCCGGTGAAACCTCTGTATCGATTTTTGGGTGGCATACAATACCTTCTCTACCTACTATGTACATTGTACATACGTGATGGAGAAAGTATAAAAAATTAGAAACAGATCCGCATAAACTGAAGGGCCAGCATAACTCTACCGTTTAATGGCATATTTTTCGAAATTTACGATTTTCTAAAAATTTGCTCTAACGATTTTGATTAAAATGCCGTATATTACGGCTGTTTACATGGCAAATGAAATGTATATCGTGCATTTCTTGGAATACCCCCCGAAGTACTCTTTATTCTGAATGACTTTTGCATAACTAGTAAATCATAAGAGATAGAGAAACGCTTACTATACAAAAAATATAGATCTCGTTAAAACACACAGTTTATGTTTTATACCGTTGTTGTTTTTGTTTCTTTCTTTCTCCTTTTTGAAGAGTTGGGTTTTCGGAGTATTCCCCTGTTATTCTTTAAATTAAAAGCAATTAAACCTAGTGCATTCCCTTATTTCCCTCCTACTACTTGGAACTATTACCACCATATCCGCAGATATTTCCGTTTAATGTAAAATTCAGTTTTCGGATTTTGTTTTATTAGCAAGTGTAATGCTTCAGGCTGTTAAAAGTTGTGTTACGTTTTCGCTGAAATTTAATGAACTTAATATTTTAACTGTAATAACGTAGAATACGAAATAACTTCCTTAACGATAACGGATTAATGTCTCTAATATTTAAATTTATCTTATAAATATGGTTATGCTATTAAATGATACTGGTCCCATACCTTATGTGCGTTTATACTACTTATTTAGTATTCAGTCAGGGGCCATAAAACATGTTTCTAATGAAATTTTGATAACGAATTTTTGAGTGGAAGGCGGCCCGTGTTCGACCCCAAGTGCCCGCATGCGAGATTTGTGGTGGACGAAATGGCGTCTGGGTGGGTTTTCTCCGAGTCCTCCGGTTTCCCCTACCACTCATTCCACCAATTGCTCCACCATCGCCTTGCCTATCATCAATTTCACGTTTATTTCATATTATCGTCCTCCTCACGTTCTTGCCTAGTTACGGGTCTACCACTCGTTCCAGGTTCTCTATTCTGTGATTAGGTGTCGCTAGCTCCCCGACATGCTCCTGACCCCTAGGCACCCGCTTGTAAGTTATATAGGGGCGTCAGTCCCACATAAGGGGAGTGTAAGCCGACTATAATTTGGGGGGGATACCACATTTCCTCGAATCTGGATGTTCGGCTCACGAAGAAGTATCGGAATGAACATATTTTCTTTATTAGAGACCACAGCTGGATAAACTCCATGTCCACCGGAAACTAAAACACTAAATGCTTATCTATGAGCTGATAGTCACAGAATATAAAATGCCAAGCTTTCCAATCCTTCAGAGAAATTCAAATTAATAACAGGATATTATCAGGACAACTGATATTAGCCGTGTCACAGAATAAACTTGATTTTGAAATCACAGCCTCTGCATTACACAAATAAGTGCGGCCATGGCTGGAACTAATTTCCCTTCTTAGGCGTCAGGAGGAAGAAACAAAGAGGGAGGGGAACTTGCAGTATAATGATATACATTATTTGGCTACCAATTACCTTGGTAGTAGAGTGTGTGCTTCATTTTTAAACCATCTGAACTTAACCAAACTTCTAAATCCGTGGTGGAATTAAAAAATGTGCTTATCAAACTTCCGTGCTCAATACAATGTTGTTTATCAGTAGTGTAACCAGAAGAACATTACGGGAAGGAGGGTATGCATAGAGATCCATTTTTCTTTCTCTCCCACGAATGTACAATGTGCATATTACGAGTAGACGGGGGAGGTAACGAATTTCACCCAAAAAATCTATACCGTCATTTCACCGGAAATACACGTTTTGAAACCCCTGAATACAAACGCATTTTTAGAAAAATTGTCCACGTGTATGTGTGGACAGCAAAGCTCGAAAAGGAAAAGTCTATTAAATACCAAACTTGGTTTTTAAATTCTGTATCTTTCAAGGATACGACAGGAAGATTTTCAACAAAATTCCCCTTTATAAGGAACATTTTTCGATAATTTTTATTTTCTCAAAATGACTAACGATTTTGATTAAAATACCATATGTGTTAGGTATTTTCATAACAAACAAAATGTACGTCTTCAATTTTCTGGGAATGCCTCTGAAGACCTCTCATTATGGATGGCTTTGTGTAAATGGTAAATCATAAGAGATAGACAAAAAACTAACTGCACAAAATATAGATATCGTTAATACAATTTGTCATATACCGTTCTTGTAGAGCTAACAGCTTCCAAGATATCCCTCATTACTGATTTCAATTTTAAACTACTAAAACTTTTCTCAAACGGAAGTCTCTTGCTTAACGTCCTTTAACCCAATTGGTATATATCGGACGCTGAATGATATTGCTGACATGATGCTCAAAATATAATGTCTAGGATCATGGAGCTTAAAGTTATTCAACATTATCTTCTCAGGCTAAGGGAAAACGACAAGAAGAAAAAAAAAAGAACCCTTAAGACATCCTATGTGAACTCGCCATCTGTTGGATGTAAATCAGACACACTACTTAGGCAGGGTTCTGTTGCTTTACTCCTAGCCACGCAAACAGAACCGAATTTCAACTGACATAGCAAAGCATAGTTTTAAAAGATTTGACTATCCGTTAACTTAGTGTATTTCCATATTTCCCTTCTGCTTACATAGAAGGAAATAATACAATCTTTCATGAGAGCAGTTTGTCAGGAGAACAGGCAGAGAAAGCAATGTGAGTGGAAAAAACCGGCCTTTAAACAAACTGCATTAAATAAAAGTATACATTTGAATTAAAATATTAAAAAGTCTGATGTGTTCCATTCACACGACTTTCTATAGCTGTTCCACAAACAAACTTTCCTATCAAAAGAGTATTGATGCTAATCCAGATAAGCATTAGCAGAAATGCTCTTATTACTTGGTCCCTTGTAAGTAGTAGGGAAATAAGGGGATACACTAGGAGAAAGTGATAAAATCTTTTAAACGCTGGGTCTGTGTGAAGCAATTGAAGTTCGGTTCGCTTTGCATACCTGCAATAAAACAAGAGAGATGAAACGTAAATTCACTCCCGTTTAACAAAAGTTTAAGTAGTTTAAAATTGAAATTATCTCAAAAACGGTCAACTCTAATAAAATAATAATGATAATTAAAAAAAAAAAAAAAACGTATATGGCATAAATTGCGTGTATTAGCGAGATCTACATTTTTTTGCGTAGTGAGTTTTGTCTGATCTCTTACAGTTTATCAGTTATACAAAATGAATCCAGGATCTTAGATCTTCAGAGGCTATTCCTAGAAAACTCAAGATATACATTTTATTTGTCATGTATCTTTAATATATGGTATTTTAATCAAAATCGTTAGTTATTTTTGAGAAAAACAAAATTTTCAACACTTTTCCATATAAAGGGTAGTTTGGGGTGTGGGATTTTCTTGAAAGTGTTTGTGTCGCATCCTTGGAAGATACTATGCACAAATACAAAGTTTGATATTTAACGGTATTTTCGTTTTTCAGCTATGCTGCCCACAGACACACACGCACGTACATTTTTCTAAAAATGTTTTTTATCCCACGCAGGGACCTCAAAACACGCATTTCCGGTGAAATCTCGAATCGAATTTTTGGCTAGAATACACAACCTCCTCTAGCTACTTTGTACATTTGCTATATATATTAAAGATATTTACATGACAAATAAAATGTATATCTTGAATTTTCTGGGAATAGCCTCTGAAGTCCTCTATGTACATACGTGGTAGAGAAGTAAAAAAATTACTTTATCATCGCAGATTCAGGTAAAGTGATTGCAATTAAAATTAGGATTTTGCTATTACTTTTTACATTTTTAACAAGGAGATTTCAACTCTCAAAATCCTCCCTTTGACTGTATTCGTTTCAAATCTTCGACAGAGTAATCGATTGGAATAATGAAATATAGTGTCATACTGGAAGTTTCTGTCATAACATAGAAAGAGGAGCTAAGCATTGAGGGATATTTAATTTTGTCCAAGGATAACGCTTGGTAACCGGTTACATTCACGCTCTGAATTGCTTAATTACAAGAATAAATTTACAGCTGACATGCTTCAATTAATAGTAGTGCCCATATATGAAGTGTGTGTGAGTGAGTGTGTGTGTGTGTGAGAGAGAGAGAGAGAGAGAGAGAGAGAGAGAGAGAGAGAGAGACTAAAAAGTGACCAGTTTATATTGAATTCTGTTTGCAATTAACACACAAAGTGTATCTAAATCTGGCTCAATTAAGCAACCACTGATCTGTACTATGCAATGCGCTTGGTGGTAATCGATAACACTGCTTGTTGACACTTGACAGCTGAACAAAGAATTCACTAACAATTTGTGAAGTATTGGTGAACAGTGTATGCACACTTTACTTAACGAAATGAAATTACTTCTGCACCAGAGCCTGTCTACCTACTCATGTCACTTACTAGTATGCCAATTTGCATGATATTTCCGTGAGTTTGAATTAATCAGCTGATACTAATAAAAGCAATTTTTACACACTCTCTGTTTTGAAGGCAGAGTATCTACCTTCTAAGCCGGAGGAACCAAGTTGGAATAAGTTGCCTCAGGTTTTTTTTTATTTTTTATTTTTTTCCTTAATTCGAAAAGACAAACTACCTCTCAGTTCTATGGACCCCGGTCCCATTTTAATACCATCTCTGGAGTCTCGCCCTCAGCTGTTACCAATCAAAGTCAAATTCATAGTACATACTTTTATGCACCCCGAGATGTCTTTAAACACAAGAACAACTTCTTTCAGCAGTTCTGCATATCAGCAATTCTCTGACGTGCTGTGCCGTCAATATCGATTTCTATACGAAACCTTAGAATCTGAAGGCATTAAGGAAGCCGTTTAATCTGTTTTCGCAGTACTTTTAATTTGATCTTCTTGTGTCAATTACAGTGAAAGAGATAACAATATAGTTGCCCTTACAAGATACTTTAGATTTTGAGAGAGTAACTGGGTAAAGTTCCGGCGCTGTGTCTGGTTACCTGTTTTCGTTTCCCTTTTCATTGAGCTCTTTATAAGGTTCAATAGTAATATACAAAAGCAGATTAAAATTTTTTCTTCACGTTCCTTAATGATTACCATCATTTTCAAAGGAAGGCAGTGGTTAGATTCATTATCCTTAGACCCTTTCATTCAAAAGAGTGTACATGAATTATGAACTTGTACATCTTGCAGTGATGTACAAAAGAATGTAAAAATAATTTTAAAACTTACCTGATTCCTTCGCTTTTATTAGCACAAACCCGCAGGAAGAGGCATGTTTTTGTCACCCATACATGCAAAGGTCTTTCGTTTCGTAGGGGTGGCAAACAGAAGCACAAAACATATTACAAAACACTCAGTTCGGTCGATACAATGTAAGTTCTCACATTTTCACGTGCAATAAGAGATGCACTTATTTCCAGACGTTCACATCAAACTATTCCTATAGCGGCTTCTAATAACACAACAGCTCTGTAGCACTCATTTATCACACTCTACCACTTGGCCAGCACCCGACCATTTGATGACTGCTGTCACTGCTGGAGACCGGCGCTGGTGGTGAGTGAGCAGGGCTGCCAACAGATGTGATGCAGTCCGCTAGGCGGTAGCGGCCTGGAGAAAGGCAGCCGCCGCAGTGGGATTGGACGGCTAGATTTGAGTTTAGGCGTGAACGCGTGTGTCGCGTTGCAATTGGAATTGCACTTAGGCAGTATGTGTTAGATTATTGTGTGCTGTATCTACATGTCTCAAGTGGCTTGGGAAATGCCTATGCTGTTCTTTGGCTTGCGATCTCAATATCATTAATTACGTTAATATTTATTTTATTGAATCAAAAGATACATTAATGGACTAAACATAGGCCAAAAATGTTGCTTAACTAACAGAAAACGCAGCTATGGTTTGTATTATTCCGCCCTCTACTAAACTTTTGTATTTTTCTTTCCTTCTTCATTTCTGTCTTCTTGCATCACATCTGTTTACATTTTGTTAAAAATTGCAACAGTGCACCATTTTTTGTTAGCGGGCTTTAACCTGGTTGGTCAAATCGGACGATGAATGAAATTGGTGAAATGATGCTCAAACGATCTCACGGTCCATAGAGCTTAAAGTTTCTCGACATTCGTCTTCTCAGGATAAGGGAAACTCCCGGAAAAAAGGAAGTTATCCGGGTAATTCGCCCCCAAGCGAGATTCGAACTCGCGACCCGTTGAACGTAAGGCAGACACGCTACCACCACACTACCTAGGCAGGCTTAGTGCATAATTATATTGACATTATATTTATAATAGAATAACACGCAACTGTGCTTCAATACGTATTTTAACGCACAGTAAATTTAATGGATCAACAGTATCATGATTCACAGATAACTTTAATACTTAGTTTCCAAGTATTGTGTTAAGTTTGTTAGATAACCGCTTTATAAAGTGGAACTTTTCAAAATATTTAAATATCTATCTTAGACAGGACATATGTGACTATTTTTATGCGATTATCGGTGCACTCTGTCTATCAAAATCACTCTTCCTGTTTCTTCCTTTGTAGGTTATCTCATTTCCCCAAATTCAGCATATCATAATGAATGGAAGTATAAGGTAATCCCGGAAATTAGTTTTGAAATTTAAAAACTTCAATTGAATAATAAGCAATGAGGAAAAACACTAAATAGAAACCTCAACGATGCAGGGTGCAAGTTCTGTTTGTTCCCCTCTGCAAATTACTGAAGGTGAGCAAGTCATACGACATTCAGAAAAGCCAACATATTATTAGAAACTTAAATGAAATAAATAATGCTAGTAAAAATTAATATATTATCACAAGTATTTTATTGTGTAAATAATGCCGTTCACTGTGGCCACACTCGCTTAAATACCTAAACTTTGGTGCTTCGTGGTGCAGGGGATCATGGGTTCAAATCCCGCCTTGCGTATGGGTGTTTGTGTCTTTGTAAATGTGTATATGTATGCTTATTTGTGCGTATCATCGTATTCTACTGGTGCTCCATCTTCATTCCATGTGTCATCAGTGTCATTGTCTGCTGTGCTGTCTGTAGTAAAAGCGGGCGTAAAAAAAAAGTAGTTCTAACAACCGACCAGTGAAATTGCAGAGGTTAGGACACGGATTTTCGGAAAACGCTTTAAAGGACTCTGCTCTACCCCGACCTTCCTTGACAACCTGTTAGCTGTGCAGCTTTTTTTATTTTGTTATGTGACTGATTCCGCCACTGACACAAGAAAGAAAATAGTAATTCTTACAACCGACCAGTGAAATTGCAGAGGTTAGGACACTGATTTTCTGAAAAAGCTTTAAAGGACTTTGCTCTGCCCCGCCGGAAAAAGGGCGAACTAAATGAATAAATCACTTGTGTCCTGAGATAAAGCACCATATCTTCTCACCATTCTTAATAGCCAAAACCTGCACCCGGAACCTGCCCGTAACCACCGTAACCGCCCCAAAGGTTCATGATTCATGTTTTATAAAGAATCTGATGGTTCCATTCACATAACTTTCTGTAGATCTCTGTAACAAATTATTGTTAAAAAGTTTATTCCTCTGTCTACTTCATGCTAATCGGGATAAATATTAGCAGAAATGCCTTCTAGTAGAAGGGAAATAGTGGAATACACTAGGCTAAAACAATAGTCAAATCTTTTAAAAGCCGGTTGCTATATGGATGATATCCGCTTCTTTGCATTGACAGGAGTTGACAAATAAACGTTTTAAGATTTTAAAACTGAAACTACTAACAAGGAATACCTCAGAAATGGTCAATTCAACGAAAAAATGTATATGACATAAATTGTGTGTTTCAATGAGATCTACATATTATGTGTAATAAGTTTTCTCTCTCTCTCTCTCTCTCTCTCTCTCTCTCTCTCTTACGGTTTATTGGCTATGCAAAATCCAGAAAAATTCATCCAGAGTAAAGAGTTTTCAGAGAAAAATTCAGATATGCATTTCTGAAAATTCAAGATATACATTTCGTTTGTCATTAAAATATCTTAAACATAAGGTATTTTAATCAAAATCGTTAGAGCCATTTTTTTTTTAGAAAATCAAAACTTTCGAAGAACATTCCATGTGAAGGGTAGTTTGGTGGAGGGATTTCCCTAAAAATCTTCGTGTCGCATCCTTGGAATACTTTTTTTTTTTTTTTTTTATTTTTATTTTTTTTTTTTTTTTTTAAAAACAGTAACGGAGTCTGATCAGGACTCCGGTACTGTATCCCTATTTACATTTCCCCCCGTAGGTTTTACTGATTATTGGTTTACTGGTTTTACTGTTTCTTTTACAAACATATACACATTGCACAAACATATAACACCCATGCCCAAGGCGGGACTCGAACCCACGATCCCCTGCCCACGAAGCACCAAAGCGAGACGCTTTAGCGAGCGTGGCCATGGGGACCGGCTGGAATACTGAGCTTAAGTATCAAGTTTGGTATTTAATGGACTTTTCGCTTTTGAGTAATACTGCCCACAGTCACAGATAGATAGATAGACAGGCAGACAGACAGACAGATACACATACAAACACACATTTTTCTAATTTTTTTTATTCAGGGAGTCTCAAAACTTGTATTTACGGTGAAATCTCGTTATCGAAATTTTAGGTGCAATACAATATGCTCTCTATAATCTATGTACATAGTACGTGTAGAGAAAGTAAAAATGACATTCGATATGCATGCGCCGTTCTTGCATGCATATAGTACACAATAGACCTTGGCTAATCAAAGATTGATACCAATCAAAGATAGATGCAGCAGGATTCTGTTAAAGAAATGATCAAACCACTCAAGTCGAAACCTGGCTTGAAATGTTGCTAAAATAAAGTTCACATCAGTCATTTAAACTATAGAGAGACAATACTTACAAATTATTGATTCAAATGAACAGTCCTGGTAAGCAAGAGAGGAGAATGATTCATACAAGCAGAGATATACATTTCTACGATTTGTACTGCCTGCACCTGCCTGCCCCCATATGTAGTTTTTCCGTGGGTCAACTTATGCATATGCTGACACAATGTTGGACAGGTCAGATCTTACACTACCCGATGGTAGATGGCGAAGGTTGGGCGAATAGGATTGAGAAACCTGTCCTCATACTTTTTACTGCTACTCTTTGGTTAAGGGTTACAATGCTTGAGCTTGACCTTTCGATACATCTTAATGCTTATTACTAGGGACCTATAGATACAAGCAGCACGTGCTCTCCGAACCAGTTTTTGACAGAGAACACAAACCACAGGAAACGGGAGTGGTACACTCTTAAGTCGGCGGACATTGAATGTACCGACTCCGTCCCTGTCTCTAACATCATCAATCCCCATACTACCGTTAACTTGCAATCTTTAAAACATTACCCCGTATGCGCTCTCTACCTATTGCTGTAGATTTAAGTTGTTTTTCATAATTATACGCATCAAACTGCGAATTAAATAAAACTTTGGAACTGATCGGGAAGCTTTCATTGCAATTACTACAGCCAACACGTTGAACAACATTTTCGACGTTTTTAAAATAGTTTGAGATATTTGCAAACCTTTTCTGTGTTGCTGGTTGACGTATGTTTATTATTATTATTATTATTATTATTATTATTATTATTATTATTATTATTATTATTATTGTTATTATACGTGCATACAAGTGTGCAAAATGTATACTCTTAACAAAACGCACAAACTACCCTAGGGTTTTTTTTTACTGTTTCATAATTATTGGCTAATTTATCCGCTTTTAATCGTCGCCTGAAAATGCTGTTGTGCCTAATAATAATGTCCAGCCCCCACCCTCCCGCCCAAAAAGGCGATTACCGTTTTGTATCACCGCAAAGATATCCTTTTAAACCGAACGAAATCTAATATAAGATTCGTAAACATGTATGTAGACATTATAAAACATCTTACAATATCGAAAACAGGTAAAAATGTGGGCATACACAATAGTGTAGGAACCAGGAAAAAATTGTTGGTGTTAAAGGTTATACGTCGTAAAATTGTGGAAAATCATTTAAAACATGCAACATATTTTAAGAAGTACTTATGCAGAAATAATTCTCGCTACTAAAGAGTTTACACGTAAGATGCATTTAGTGTGCTAGGCTAAGATGAAAATATAATAGGAATGGTAAATCTTCACTAACTTTAATGATCTACAAAGCAGGTCTTGTATTCGACGTCCCAACATAGGCACTAGTCGACAAATCTCAATTACTATATGCGTCCAGAAAAAGTTGCAGGTCCTGTAAACACACCTGACTAAATAAATAAATAAAAAATCTGCAATACCATACCCCAGTATCTCATTTCAGAAACCGGGGCATTTATCCCACATTCTTATTCCTTTATTACCACACTTAATTTGACATCCATGTAGCAATTATTTTATAGATATCTAGTAATTAAAGTAGACTACACAAAATAAATAACAAGTAAATAAATAATTAAAAAGAATCTATACATTTTAATTTCAATTAATTTTTTTTGTTTCAAAAGTATTTATCATTATTTATTATCATTAATTAACACCAATATTTATTTCAATTAATTACTTTCACTTAATAATACTACTTAATTTATTTTTAATTTAACCGGAATGTACTTCTTAGTGTGACGAAAAAGATGGGAGAAAAACCGATACCTCTCCTCAGGACAGAAACGAGAAATCGGACATATGTAGGGTTGCTGGGACTAGGCTAAAGCGATAGTCAAATCTTTTAAAACCTGTCGCATGCGATAGGCATTGATATTCCGTTCTCTTCCCATGGCCAGGAGTAAAACAAAATATATATGAAACGGGTGAGGACTTGCCATTTGAGAAAGGTTTAAGTGTTTTAAAATTGATACCAATAACAGGGAATATCTGTAGCTCTACCCCACCCAAAAATCTGATGTATTCAATTCACATAACTTTCTCTATATCTCTGCAACAAATTATTATTAAAAAGCTTATTCTGCTATTTACTTCATGCTAATCGAGAGAAAAAAAAAATAGCAGAAATGGTCTTATTACTTGCTTCCTTGCAAGTAGGAGGGAAATAAAGGAGTACCATAGGCTAAAGCGATAATAAAATGTTTAAAAACCTAGTTGCTATGTGATTGAAGTTCTTTTGTTTGTATGGCCAGGAGAAAATATGAGAAAAATTTAAGTATTTTAAAACTGAAACCAATAAGGAATATCTAAAGAAAGCAGTCAAATCCACAAAAAAATGTATATAACATAAATTGTGGGTTTTAACGAGCTCTCTCTCTCTCTCTCTCTCTCTCTCTATATATATATATATATATATATATATATATATATATATATATATATATATTAATTCAAAATCTTCTCGGGCTTCTAGCCAGGTAATAACTTGCCTTGACACCAACGTTTCGAAGAAGTGCATCTTCCTCGTCTTCAGGGTGAACTGATGGTTTGAGCTTGCGGAGACTGGTTCACCCTGAAGACGAGGAAGATGCACTTCTTCGAAACGTTGGTGTCAAGCCAAGTTATTACCTGGCTAGAAGCCCGAGAAGATTTTGAATTAACACGTCGCCAGGAAAGCTATAGTTCTTATTTTATATATATATTGTTAAGTAAGTTTTTGTCTGTCTCTTACAGACCAGTTGTGTAAAATTCCGCAAAATTCATCTAGAATAAAGATGCCTCTAGAGGCTATTCCCAGAAAATTCAACATATACGTTTTATTTGTCATGTAAATATCTTTCATATTCGATATTTTAATCAAAATCGCTAGCGCCATTTTTGAGAAACTCAATACTTTCGAAAAATTGTCCATGTAAAAGATAGTTGAGGGTGGGGGTATTTTCTAGAAAATCTTTGTGTCGCATTCTTAAAAGACACTGAACTTAAATACCAAGTTTAGTATTTAACGGACTTTTCGTTTTTGAGCTATGCTACCCACAGACACACACACACACACACACGCACACATACTGACAGACAGACAGACTGATAAACAGACACATACACGGATTTGTTTTTGGATTCAGGGGTTCTCAAAACATATATTTCTGGTGAAATCTCGATATCGAATTTGTGGGTGCAATACAATATCTTCTCTATACACTATAGGCCGTGGCCGAGTGGTTAGACCACTCGCCTCTCACCTAAACTGCCCGGGTTCGATCCCAAGTGACCGCATGTGAGATTTGTATTGGAAAAACGGCGCAGGGGCAGGAATTGTATTCCACCCAAAAATTTGACACCGAGATTTCGCCGCAAATAATGTTTTAGGGTCCTCTGAATCCACAAAATATTTTATTTATAGAAAAAGGCCTGTGTGTTTACCCATGGACAGCAAAAACGAAATGTAAACTTGGCATTAAGTTCAGCACCTTCCAAGGATGTGACACGAAGATTTTCAGGAAAATCCCCACCCATGACTATCCTTTAAGGTAGTTTATTTTTCGAAAAATTTTATTTTCTCAAAAACGGGTCTAATGATTTTTATTAAAGTTCCATGTGCTTAATAAATGAGGACAAACAAAAACTACATCTTGAATTTTCTGAGAATACCCTTTGACGACCTCTTCATTCTGGATGACTTATGTATAACTGATAAACCAAAAGACATAGACAAAACTGACTACACAAGAAATTTAAATTCGTTAAAATACACAATTTATGTCATATACATTTTTGTTATAGAGTTAACCTTTTCCGAGACATTCTATGTTATTGGTTTCAATGTTAAGCTAACTTTTCTCAAATGGGAAGCAATATTTCTTTTCCTCTCTCCTTTGTTTACTCCTAACAAGCAAAAAGAACCGAATTTCAATGGTTTCATATAGCTACCGGCTTTTAAAATATATGACTATCGCTTTAGCCTAGTGAATTCCCTTATTTCCCTTCTACTTACAAAGAAGCGAGCAATAAGACCAATTCTGCTAATGTTTATCTCGATTAGCATGATGTAGATAAAAATACTTTTTTTTTTTTTTTTTTTTTTTTTGCGGAACAGCTAGAGAAACTCATATGAGACTTGTTATGTAGTAAGTTTTTGTCTATCTCTTACAGTTTACCATCCATTTATGCAGAAGGCAACCGTGATTAACAAAAAAGTACCTGGAAAAATAGGAAAGAATCTCCGTTGCACTATCCTTGGCCTGAATTTCATGACTACTCCCAAGAATTTCAAGATATACAGTTTATTTGCCATTTAAATATATTTGTAGTAGGTAAGGCATTTTATCCAAAATGTTAGAGCCATATCCTTAGAAAATCGAACATTTTAAAAATGTCCCATGTAAAGGGAGATTTTACTGGAGGGGATTTTTCTGAAAATCCTCAAGTCACATCCTTGGAACGTACTGAACTTAAAATTCAAGTTGGGTATTTAACCGATTTTTCATTTTTGAGTTATACTGTCCACAGGCAGACATATATACCCGCACGGATCTTGTTCTAAATAGGCTTTTGGAATTAAGGATCCTCAAAACATGCATTTCCGGTTAAATCTCGGTATCTAATTTTAGGGTGCAATTGTACATTGTACATACATAAGAGAAAGTAAAACGTGACATGCAGCATAACATAAATGAAATAAAAAAAGAGTTTCAAAACAATACTGGTTCTGCTGGTACTTTAATTCTAAAACAAACAAAAACTTGTAGATCTGCTATATACGTACATTGTTTTACTCAGTTTTAAAAAGATAGTGTTTTGTATTTTATTACTCTCTCTATAGAGCACAGCCGAAATTTCACCAAGTACATCTTTTGTGGTCCCCTGATTCCAAAATGGTCTAAGTGCGTGCCTGTGGACAGCATAACTCAAAAATGTAAAGTCGATTAAATACCAAATACCTTATACTTAGAAGATTTTTAGAAATTTTAGATTTTCTCAGAAATGGCTCTAACGAGTTAACTGAAATATCGCATATTAAAGATATTTACATAACAAATAAAATGCATAGGTATCCCAAATTTTCTAGAGCTGAAATCTTCTTCATTCTGAATAAGTGTTGCATAACTGGTAAACCGTACACAAAAATGTAGATCACTTTAAAACACATAATTTATGTCATACCTATACTGTTTTTCTGTAAAGCTATCCATTCCTGAAATATCTCCTGTTGTTAGTTTCAATTTTGAAATACTTGAAAGTTTTCTCGTACGGAAGTCCTCATCCGTTTCATATCTCTTTTATTTTACTCCTGGTCATGGTGGGAGAACATAATTTCAATGACAATTGCATGGCGACAGCTTTTAAAAGATATGACTAGCCAAATGTATACCCTTATTTCTCTTCTACTTACAAGAAAGCGAGTAATAAGATAATTTCTAGCAATGTGTATCTTTATTAAAGTTCGAAGGCTTTCACGGCCGGTGTTAGAATCACTTATAGAAAACAAAACCGGGCTTGTAGGCCGTGGTCCACTGGGCTTCTCCCTTCGTTCCCCAGACGTTTCGCCTGCGTCTGGGGAACGAAGGGAGAAGCCCAGTGGACCACGGCCTACAAGCCCGGTTTTGTTTTCTATAAATGTGTATCTTGATTAGCATAAGTTGGATAAAAGAATAATCTTGTGTAAGAATAGTCCGTTTGAGAACATATCAGATTTGTTTACCTTCTCTACAAGCACTATGTACGTAGTATATAGAGAAGGTATTGTAATGCACCCAAAAACTCGATACCGAGATTTCACCAGGAATATATATTTTTGGGCCCATCTGAATCCAGAAAAAAACATTTTTGGAAAAACGTCCGTGTGTGTATGTGTGTGTGTGGACAGCATTGCTCAAAAACGAAAAGACCGTTAAATACCAGCCTTGGTATTTAAGTTTGGTATCTTCCAAGGATGCGACACGAAGATTGTCAAGAAAATCCCTCACCCCCAACTACCCTTTAAATGGAACTTTATTCGAAAATTTTGATTTTCTCAAAAATAACTCTATTATGATTAAAATATCGCATACTAGTATATTTATCTGAAAAATGTATGTATATTTTTCTGGGAATAGCCTATGAAGACTACTTTATTCTGGATGAATTTCACCGTAACAGATGGACAAAAACTTACCTCACAAAAAATGTTGAGCACATTAAAACACACAATTTATGTCGTATACATTTTTTTCGTGGAGTTAATCGTTTTTGACATATCCCTTGTTTTGTTTTCAGATTTGAAAAACTTGTACGTTTCTCATACAGGCATTTGCCTACTCTTGTCCATACAAACAAAGGAACTTCAGTCACATAGCAACCAGCTTTTGACTATCACTTTAACCTATGGTACTCCCTTATTTCGCTTCTGCTTACAAGAAAGCAAGAAATAATACTGTTTCTGTTAATCTTTTCTCGACTAGCATGAAGTAAATAGAAGCATAAGCTTTTTAATAATAATTTGTTGCAGAGATGTAGAGAAAGTCATGTGAATGGAACACATAAGATGTTTTAAAAAAAGTATGTATATATATATCTGTCTCTCTCTGTGTCTGTCTATCTATGGACAGCATAACCCCAAAACGAAAAGCCCGTTAAATGCCAACCCTGGCATTTAAGCTTAGTATCTTACACGAAGATATTTTAGGAACATCTCCTTAACCCAAACTACTCTTTACAAGGAGAATGTTTCGAAACTTTAGATTTTCTAAAAGATGACTAACGATTTTGATAACAATTTCGTATATTAAAGATGTTTACATGGCGAATAAAATGTATCTCCTGAATTTCTTGGGAATAGCCACAGAAGTTTTTTTCGTTCTGAAGGAATTTTGCGTAACTAGTAAACCGTAAGAAATAGTCAAAAACTTACACCACAAAAAAATGTAGATCTCGTTAAATTACACAATTTGTATCTTATACAGTTTTTCATGGAACTAGCCACTTCAGAGATATTCCATGTTATTCGTTTCAATCTTAAATTACTTAACATGTTCTCAAACAGAAAGCCCTCATCCATTTCATCTCTGTTTTGTTTTACTCCTGGCCATGGAAAGAGAATGGAATTTCAAGACAATCGCCAGTTTATAAGATGTTTGGATATTGCTTTTTCCTAGTGTGTTCTCTTATTTCCCTTCTACTTTTAAGAAACTCATTAATAACACCATTTCTGGAAATATTTATCTTGATTATCAATATTTTATAGATGTAAGAATAGTTTGTTTACAGAACAGATAGAGAAAGTCATGTGAATGGAATAGATCAATTTTTTCTTTGTAACAACCATTTTTAGTCCAGCTTTTTCCTTTCCGCACAACTTTAGTATTAGTGGCGACAGAGTCACAGTGATTACAATGTTTTGATGCTTAGAAAGCGAAGGAGGTATAATTCATAGTTTCACGGCAAAGCCAATAAGATTCAATTATACATGTGTCCTAGAATCACCACACAAATTGACAGGATTGTAGAGGGGTCTTAGATACACAGTTTGAGATAGGAAACCTATTGTCCCTTTTACCAAATGTCAAAGTTATGTCTGATTTCTGGATCTCACATCAGTGGTCATAAATTAAAAGAATGTGGACACGTATATCCTATTTTCATTCAGAATGCCTCATTTATATGTCAGTAGACCAAGGAATACAGTATTGGTGCGCAAACAGTACGTTATTTTAAATGACTGGACTTACAACTTTGGCAAAATTGCCTGTTCTTTGAGGGTGTGCACGCCACTGATGAGTTCGGTTGATTTTAGATCATATGTAGTTAGCTATAGCACTCTGCTATATTATATTGGTGGACAAGTCGGTATAGCCCTGGTTATCGAATCCCACGACAGTAAGATTGTTCCACTCTCAAGTTTCAATTTTTTACTTTCTCTATACGTACTATGTACATAGTGTATAGAGAAGGTATTGCACTCCACCAAACAATTCGATATTCAACGGAAATATATGTTTTAGGGTCCCCTGTATCCAAAGAAAAGTATTTTCAGAAAAAGGTCCGTGTGCCTGTGAACATGATAAGTCAGTAAAATACCAAACTTGGAATTTAAGTGACACGCGACTACTGTGAGAATCATGAATTGCCAATTGCCAATTGTGTTGTGATTTGTAAAAATCTGATGTGTTCCACTCACATGACTCCCTACATCTCTGTAACAAATTATTGTTAAAAAGCTTATGTTTCTATTTACTTCATGCTAATCGAGAAAAAATTAGCCCTAATAGTCTTATTACCTGCTTCCTTGTAAGTAGAAGCGAAATAAGGGATAAGTTAATGTGATAGTCAAAAGCTGGTTGCTATGTGACTGAAGTTCCTTTGCTTGTATGGACAGGAGCAGTGCGTTTTAATGTTCTATATTTTTTGTGTGGCAAGTTTTTTCCATCTCTTACGGTTTAGCAGACTTGCAAAATTCTGTAAAATTCATCCAGAATAAAGTAGTCTTCAGGGGCTATTTCCAGAAAATTCAAGATATACACTTTATTTGTCAGGTAAATATCTTTTATATACGATAATTTAATCAAAATCGTTAGATTCATTTTTGAGAAGATCAAAATGTTCGAAAAAAGTTCCATGTAAAGGTAGTTTAGGGTGGGGGGACTTTTCTCAAAATCTTCGTGTCGCATCCCAAGTTTGGTATTTTACCGACTTTTCGTTTTTGAGTTATCGTGTACACAGACACACGCGGACCTTTTTCTGAAAACGTTTTTTTTTTTTTTGTATACAGGGGACTCTAAAACATTATTTTCTGGTGAAATCTCAGTATCTAATTTTCGTGTGAAGTTCAATACCTTCTCTATACACTACGTACATAGTACGTGTAGAGAAAGTAAAAATCTGATGTGTTCCATTCACATGACTTCCTCTATATCTCTGCAACAAAATATTGTTAAAAAGCTTATGCTTCTATTTATTTCATGCTAAACGACAAAAAATTAGCAGAAATAGTCTTATCACTTGCTTCCTTGTAAGTAGAAAGGAAATAAGGGAGTACCATAGGTTAAAGTGATAGTCAAAAGCTGGTTGCTATGTGACTGAAGCTCCTTTGTTTGTATGGACAGGAGGTGACAAATTCCTGTGTGAGAAAAGTATAAGTATTTTAAAGCTGAAATCATAAACAAGGAATAACTCAAAAACGATCAACTCCACGAGAAAAATGTATATAACATAAGTTGTGTGTTTTAATGTGCTCTACATTTTTGTGTGGCAAGTTTTTGTTCAAAATTAAATTAAATATCGTGTTATTTATGGACGCTCTTTAACTACTGTGGTTCTCAGCGTCCCATTCTAAATTGGGCGTGAAAGACCGCTTAATTTTGCTCAGAGGCCTCTCAATCAGGCTTGAGGTTCTTTTACGTGCCGTAAATCTACGACACGGGACCCTTCCGAAGGAAGCCATGCTAAGGATTTTTACGCCCGAAAACATCCATCGTCCTCCGCCGGGTTTGAACCCGCGACCTTGGGTATATGAAGTCAACATGGTAACCATTACACCACGGAGGGCGATAGTTTTTGTTCACCTCTTATGGTTCCGTAAAATTAATCCACAATAAAGTAATCTTCAGAGGCTATTCCCAGAAAATTCAAGATATACATTTTATTTGTCAGGTAAATATCTTTAATATACATTTTAATCAAAATCGTTAGAGCCATTTTTGAGAAAATCAAAATTTTCGTAAAAAGTTCCATGTAAAGGGTAGTTTGGGGTGGGGGGATTTTTCTCAAAATCTTCGTGTGGCATCCCTGGAAGATACTAAACTTAAATACCAAGTTTGGTATTTTACCGACTTTTCGTTTTTGAGTTATCGTGTTCACAGACACACGGACACACACAACATCCATATTATTGTTTAATAACTTCACAAGTAAGCCTATTTACAAAAGATGATTTGATAATTTTTAATGTTGCTAGATATAAGAAAGAATAAACAAATTTTACGCATATATAGTTACAGAAAACTGCCTTAAGTGAAACAATTTGAAAATAAGAAAATCCTGAAACATGAAATCTCCCGCCCTCAAAAAGTGTTTAAAATTATGAGACTAAATAATTTTTTTACTAACCTTTAAACTCCTTAAAAATGTTTAATGCATGTGCCGGACCTCCGTGTTCTGTCTCTCTTGAATTGTTTGTTCATTTTAAGTCACTCAAAATTTACCTCTTTTACCATAATTTTAAAGGAAAAGTGGGTTCAAAGCATTTAATTTACATGTCCTATGGTTTAAACGACCATATAGTAAACTGCAGAGAATTTAAAAGGTATGAAATTATTTAATAAAGAATAATACTGTGATTTTTAGCATTTTTGTCCTTCTTCTCACTGATGAGTATCCTTAAGGGTAGCTTGAAAGTAGGAAGCACAAGATAAACGCGACAATTTCAATATAACATTACCATTTATCTTATATTCTGTAAAGGAAACTATTATTACCTATTATTATAACCAAAATGGAACTGAACCTTGAAATACACATTCCGGGCTTGTAGGCAGTGGTCCAATAGATGAAACAGGTGTTATGAACGCCGGCTGTTTTTGTTGTAGTGTTTAACGCCCGCTTTTACTGCTTGTGGCACCGCAGGCGATGACACTGGTTTTACATGTAATGAAGATGGAGCACCGATGAAATGCGATGGCTGGGGAAACCGGAGAACGCGGAGAAAACCCGCACCTACGCCGTTTTGTCCACCACAGGTCTCACATGCGGTCGTTTGGGATCGAACCCGGGGCGAACGGTCTAACCACTCGGCCACGGCGGGGCCCCACGCCGGCTGTGAAAGCCTTAGTAGTTTTATTAAAATGGAACTAATTTTACTGTATTCAGATTAGTTGTAGAATTATATTAATGCATAAGTATTCCTGTTGATCATAACTACGTTGTCTACAACAACGCTTTACACGAATATACCTTCTGTATCACATCACTGTATCTTAGAAAAATAGTCTACATCTGCTCCAGCTAACAACACTAAGTTGGCGATTTATTTGTATAAACTAAACATTGTTTATGAGCTATGTTTGCAATTTATTGCTCTTTTGTATTCAGGTGATGTACAGGGAATGTCTAGAACACAGGATGTTAATCCTCACGACTTTAAATACCCACCGTGCCCCACCTTAACGCCTTTAACCTGATAAGCCATATCAGACGACGAGTGAAATTGAGTAAGTCACTCTAACTGGGATTCGATCTCGGAACTTATTGAATGTGAGGCATACATGCTACCAGACACTTTCCTAAATACAAAAAAGTTAGAAAATATGCGTAATCTGAAAGAAAAGCACGCCATTATGTTGTTACCGCACAATTGCAAGCGTAATAAAGGAAGTGGAACCTGCTAAATTGGTGCATGGTTTACATGAAAATAGTTTATTTATGCACACTAAATAACGCATAATCGTTTCGCTAGCGTACTTTGATGACACTGTAAATGACTAAAAACTAATTACGCGAAAATAGATTTCTTCACACACGCACACACACACGCACGCACGCACTCGCACAGACCTAAGATTCTTTGGTTAAGCATGTTGGCAGCTGTGCAGTTGCGATTTACAACAAAGCTATCAAACCAAACGAAGTGCGTTTTATTGATACCTCAAAGACCACGTACAGACCTGAGAAATGTTTAAAGCTTTTGGTATCACATGTGATGAGTATTAATCTAGTAAGAATACATTCATAGCTTTACAAGTAATTTTAATGGTGGGATAGTTGTTGAATAGTGTCCTATTTCTTTGCATATATTAACCAACTTGATTAACTTAAAACCTTAGATATTTCTGTGAATTGTTAAATAGGGCAGAGAATTATTATTATTATTTCGCTTTACAAAGAAGCGCATTTCAAAAGTAGACATGTGTCTTAGTTTGCTATATTTAATAGTTAACTATATATGTCAATAATGGAGTGTGGGTGGATACAACGTTTTAAAATATCTTTTGCCAACATGTTCATAAAATGTATACATTTTCTGAGATATTCTCTACTCCAAAGGAAAATAGCGTTCACGTTTCCAAGAGAAATTTCTTTGGACAGTAAATCACTATTTACGAGAGATAAAACCATAGCTCCTGGATATCGGTTTGTGGGGTGGGGGATGATAAGTAAAAAGAAACGAAGGCCCACATTTCGATTTAAAGAACCTCTCCAAGTATTGTAAAGTACAGCCAGCTCTACCCAAGGAACCAGCCAAAATGCTAGATTAACACGTAAGGACGATTCTTGGATTTGTAAATTTTGCAAAGAAGACGCAGTGAAATTTCGTTTGTCATTGCATCAAGGAGGAATAACGAAAGAGGAAAGGGATAGTTTTATACGTCCAACCTATTAGGACAGTGGTTAACAGCATATAACAATAACATGTTAGTTGAATATTAAATAACTCACATAAATTATTAATTAACCTTTCGAAAACGATTACATTTGTTGAATATGTTCCGTGAAACGATTTTCTGATGACTTAATCAAAAGTGCTGTTTATTTGAAAGAATTCTATCAACGAATTTTTAAAAAATTAACTGTCAAATTAGAGATTTCATATATATTATTTGTGTTAATACCTACACGTAATGCATACTGAAAATCAGATTTCATTAGTTCCCAGTATTTTAATGTGCCATTAAAACAATTTTTATATGGTATTTTCCTTATCTATATCTATTGATTGACCTCCTTAATCACTGCCAGAGTATGTTTGTGTAGGGGAAGGTCGGGTAGTATCGGACACTTAAGCTTTTCCAAAACTATAAAATTTGTTAACGATTAAAATGGAATATGCTATTCTCTACTGAAAACTTCAACATGTTATTTCAATATATTTAGAAGTTCATTCATGTTAGAGTCCTCTTTTATAAACCTTGCATTTTGACCTTTCTGATTTCTGGAGGGTTGTACCTGACACGGTGTTGTGTTTGAAATAACGTTGTTTTTATTGCTATACATACATGGTTATACAAAATAATATCAAAAGAAGTAACCTCCTATACATTACTTATTATAAGTATAGAAAAATCATATTATTATAATTGAATCGAAAACATTTATGGTTTTTTAGAAAGACACGGCTCACATTCATAATAAAAGCTATTAATTTCAAGATCTGCACAGTTTTCAAGGGTCCAATCTTTGCAAATATTGCACTGTATCTGGTCCTCTGAAGAGTTTTGTTGGAGATAACGCTATTAGTCCATCCATCCTCTTCCTGCAATTCTTCCTCAAAGTTCAAAGATTTTTTAGCTCTTTCTTCAGCTTCAGGTCTACCAGTCTTTTTTACTTGATTTTTGTTTACTCTACTTTTGTCCTTTTCACAAACTCAACATGTGGACGTGATTTTGTTTTGTAAATGTGATCACAGCATGAGTGACCATCAGCAATCAAAAGAGCAGGATGTTTTTCATCTGGATTGACCCGTTCTGCAAAAACCTTCAGCCACTTTAGAAATCCAGCTATTGTTATCCACCCATTTGGTTGGGCATCAAATACACTTCCTACTGGTGCATCCTTTTTTAACTAATCTTACCCGCGGGAGAACGAAGTGAGGAGGAATAAACAGATTCCCTGAAGCATTTATTATTAGAAGTTTTGTGATTTTCCTACCTCTTTATGCTGAGGTAGGTTTGCTCACTTGCTTTTTGCCTTTGACTGATATGATTCTGTATGCCCCTGCATAAAGTCATAGCAAAAGTCTTTTCCAGCTTTCATCGTTATTTTGTTGAACTTACGCTTGCTATTTAGTTTCTCTGCATACTGATAAACTAGGGTTAAAAACTCAATTCTACTCAAAGGCAAGAGCTTAAAGTGTATCACCTAAGGTACTGTTAGGTACACAATATCTTTTGCTAACTTCCCTAATTGTCATTACATGATTACATGAAGTCGAACTTTTTCTACGGCTTCCTTCATGTAATTTTCATCCTAATTATGGCTTTTGTTCTCCATCCTAATAAGATAAAATTATAATATTCAGAACTTAACGTTTTAACTTGTAAATATTGTCCGGTACAACCCTCCGATTGTTTGTCCGATACAACCGGAACGCTGCACTCCGAAGCTTTGTTTTATAACATATGCATTGTTGGACCTAGACATATTTACCGCTTAGAGTATAAAGAATAGTAATCCACACATCTAACAAAACATTATTCTACTCAATTTCTTACAAGCTACGTAGTTCCAAAGTTATCTTCGTACACTAGAAAACTCACAAAAAACAAATCTGATTGTCATTTGCAAACGCCTTTGGTCGCTCGATCCAAAATGGCGAGAGCGAGAGTATTCTACCTTAGTACACACGTTAATGGTTTGACAAGCGCTGCCCACTTGTCCAATACAATCCGACCTTCCCCTATATTCAAGGATTTTTACTGATATTTATCTGCTATATTTTAAGCAAAACTGTAGGAATTATACGCGCCAGGAAGCTATGGCGAGTGCAGGAATTGAATCCTAGCTTCTTTTATGTTACTTCCGAAGCAAAGAGAATAGAAACAAAGTTACAGTTTGGGAAACGAACTTACCACCCGAAAAACACGAGTTTGTATTTTAGTATGGCACTCATAAATCTAGATTTTTTACGGAAAACAGAATTACGCTATGTCGTCGGTTACATTGAAATGACGCAGCACATTTTCGGTGCTAGTCCAGACACTTAACCAAATACTGAAATGTAGATATTTCTGCTTTATAACAGAACTGGAGAAATACTGTGCAGAATCTAGATTTTCGTACGACGAAATAGCGGATTTTTTTTTTTTTTCGTGAATTTAGTTTTGCAAATTACTTTGCCTAAATCTTTAGTGTAATTGATCCTGTATAATTTTCACACATTCTCCATTAGCGGCTCATTTAGGGGTCCTTAAGCTCAAGTTTCGTATCCAGTGTCTTACATTGTATAAGGTATAGCCAAGCCATCGTTAAATACAGAGGTGGGACAGCTAAGTTCCTGAGTAGCAACGTACCCCATAGAAAATATATTTTTGGATTTAGTAGAACCCTTACGTGGAAACACGCATATATTAGTATTGGTGACTAAATTCATGTAGCTTCGACCTTTCCGCCCCGAAATTCAACTGCATTAATGTTTTACAGAACATTTTTGCAAATTTGGTCTTCCACAAATTCTGGTTTCGGATACTGCGTCATATTTCCGCGCACACCAATTTCGGGATTTTTTGTTTAATTTAGGCATTCAATTTACTCATATATTGCCGTATTATCCCAAACCTTCATATGCGTAACGAGTGAATCGGCATTTAAAGGCTACTTTGTTAGTGTTTCACTCCACAAATCTTAAGATATGGAATATTTCTTTAGTATCGTTTCAATTTGTGTTTATCACAGACATTCACAGTCCTTCGTTTATGTTAGTATTTAAATTCCGTTCATTGTGGCCACTTTCTCATCTGTGGCAGCTACAGACCTTCTTCCAAAGGGTGGAAATCCTGATTGCAGAGTTATGGAAAATTACCCTACCGCGTCTTTTTCGATGGGGGGACTAAGTTTACTTGCAATCACTTCTACTGCTAATTTCTTTTCTTGAAAGTTGGCTGCACGTTTCGTTGGTCCCTAATGTGTTACACACAGTGATTTTCAGTGCGAGGACTACGTTACAGGTAAACTGGCCACTGCACAGTATCACAATTGCAATCTGTCCTGGATGTAAATGTCTCCCTTGAAGTGTTTCATAAATATGAATCCTGGAGTTTTGTGATCCGCACTCCGATTTCTTTAGCGTAGGGTTTTCGTAACAGAGTAACGGGATTTTTACACACGTTAACTATTTTTTCTTCTTTCTTTTCTTTTGGTGGGATTCTGTTGTCTTTACCGGTCTCTATTACTTTTCTCTTCCCGCTGGAGACTAGCCAACTGTGGTGAACTCTATGTATGTGCGTTAATGCGTAAGTCAGTGTTGTTGTTGTTGTCTCCCACCACCCGTTGGAGGTTAGGTACAAGTTTGTGGGAGGGAATTTTTTTTCCCTTCAAGTTGTGTCCAAAACATATTTATTCTTTTATTTTATTAGTATTGTTATGCTGAGCTCAGATGTTTTTTTAGGCTGCACTACGCTTTTGTAGCCATTTTAAGTGTTGCTTGTATTTTACCTTTGAAATATGTCTTGACTTGAATGTTTTAAACACAGTCAAAAGGTGAACTTATATACAAAGATAAATTTAAGATCTTCTTTGTCATATCAAGAATATTGAAATTGCTGACTTTTGATACTTTCATATTTTTGTACTATTATGCATACTGTATGTCACCTTATTTCCATCTGCAGCGACAGACATCTTGCTGTAAGAAATCTAAGGTCTACACGAGGCCATTCAGGGCCTCCATTAGGAGTTTCTGACAACCAAACTGACAGACCTGGAGGTCGGCAACAGGCTCATCTCTACAAAATCTCCAAGAATTTCTTACACAACTACCTTCCCAGTTGTACTTTCGAGGCGTCCTAAGAACAGAACAATGTTAACATCTGGGAAATCTTCGAGTGAGTGGTGAGAGCACTCCTGAAGACACTGGAGGATCCAACAACTGCGCCAGGGCAATCATGTTCAAGCCACAGAGGCTACCTATGTCACCTCCAGTATTTTCTTCAAATCTATACCCTTAATACCACATTCATCCTGAATCCACCGCAAGGGCAGCCAGTCTCCCAGCCCTCATTCAGTTGAGAAATTCAATGCTATGCCGGCATGTTGCCAGGTAGCTCAGTGGTAGAGCAAAGGGCAGAGACCGGGAGATCTGTTGTTCAAATACTGGCTATGGCATTGAATTTTTCAGTCTGACTACCTATCCAACTCCTGTCCTACAAACGGCTTGTGGAAAAAAAAATCAAATCAATACTAATTGACCATAATAGTTAGCTATACAATAAATCCTGGGACTTAAAGTACTTACAACATTGTAAGTCACCATTGGGATATGTCATCTCAAAATAATTTGAGATAAACTTGTGGTTTGCCGGGAAACATGTGAGTCAGTTGAGAAATTCAATGCTCTGCCATGGTTGCTCAGTGATAGAGCAAATAGCTAGAGACCAAGAGATCTGTGGTTCAAATCTCGGCTATGGCATTGAATTTTTCAATCTGACTCAACTTCCAACTCCTGTCCTACAAATGGCTTGTGTGCAAGAAAAAAAAAAATATTAATTGTACTGTATTTACTTTTAACATAAAAATTGCTTTTTCATACTTAATAAAGCATATCTCTTATGTAATGTTGTCCCGATTATTACACATATAGGTCATGTGTCTTCAAGAGTGTAAATATGCATTTGCACAAATATTTGCTTTCACACACAATGGACATCAATTATTTGTCCATGCAGAACAGAACCAGGTAGGCAGTATACACTGAGTGTACATTTGGCTGCAGGGCTTAAACAGGAATAGCTGAAGCTCAATAAGTAAATCATATCTTCATTATGTGGTCACTTTTGGATACTTAATTCTTATGAGGGGTTATGGGTATGTAGGAATGTATAACAACTGAGGGGGATACCTCACACACTGTACCCTACATATCTATTGTGGCCACTATTACTCAGGAGGAAGGAACCACAGGAGACTAATTCCTTATGCTGATCACTTGATTTATATAATGGCCTAGTAGGAGGCTGACAGGCCGCAGAGATGGCCTACAGGTTCTCAGAGTTTTAGCCCCAAAGATCTATTCCACTGGCAAGTTGAAAAGAGTTGAACTTGCGGCCCTTTAGTGTCTATGGGGAGCACTCTTTCCTTTGAGCAATCATCTGCACCATTTATCTGGCAATGCCATACATCACAAAACCTAAAAGTACACTGAAAGATGAGAATCCACCCCAGCATTTGCCACCAACCACAGAGAACAATGAAAACCCAAGTTCATGTTAGGTCAACAAAGGGAATTGAACCTAAAACCTGCCAAATGTCACCCTCACATAAAAGAACTGGAACTGGTGCAACCAACTATTAGGCCAGTTGGTTAGGCACTGACTTACTGATCTCAAGGTCATGGTTCAGACTGATAGTTTTTATGCTTATAAGCAACATCATCTTGTCAATAGATTTACCGGCATGTTAAAAATAAAGTTCTGGCACACTGGTAATGCTAATATGATCCTGGCAATTGACTGTGTCATTAACAGACAAAATAATTTTGTTTTATTGACAATTGCAATTATATTGAGAAATAGAGTAAGGTTGTAACTTTGTACAAAGCTTTTGTTGATATATTTCATTTTCATTTATTTATGCCAATTGTTCTTTACTTTCCAGACAAACGTTATTAGGTATTTGTGCAAAGTGAGATCTATTATTTTTTGCAACACACCTAACAATTATTTCTCTATTACATACTGTGCTCATTCCTGATTCATGTTTCCATTGTGCTGTTTTGTATATTGTTTCATTCTTATATTTTATGGCACAATAAAATATAATGGAACTTTCAAATTTCCACCTCCTCTCTTCTATTCCATGACCTATTTATATTATTATCTTAATGAAACATCCCGTGTGTCTGTATAATTAAGTATATTAATTATTTTGCTTATGACAAGCTTACCAGTTTATTCATATGAATAGTTTCCAAATGCAGTGCTTTAAACAAGTGGTTCAATCAAACACACTTTTGATTTTCAAACATACAGAGGAAAAGGGACCAGCTGGAGGCAGCTACAACATTTCTTGCTTGCTATTCATGAGAAATTGCTGGCTCGTATAAACCAAAACTAGATTTCTTGATGAGGGTTTGGAACCTCATTGTGAAATGTGCTTCAGTGTTCCAGTAGTAAAGACGTATAACTGACTTTACATAAACTAAAACATGAAAAATTATGATTGTAGATGAAAATGGCCTTAAGATAAAAACAGAGGAAATAGGTATTTATATCACTCTTAGAGCTAATACTTTTAAATGAAAATATGAATAAAAATAAAGTATAATGTCATAGTACATATTTTGACCCTTTACTCATACTCTGTGGTCCACTCAAACTCTACTGGTAAACCAAGATAATTATAGGAATAAAAATGGTCCCAATTATATCAGTGTTTGCATGAAATTTGGAAAATTGTCACTCAAAAACAATTCTATTATTCATATTTAAATGCACTTGAAAGAATATTGTATTCCGATGAATTTGGACAATGAAAGAACTAAAGTTCAAAGATGCGGAGAGGAATCAATTTTCATACACTTTTTGTATACTCATAGAAATGATATTTTCCTTTATGCTTCATTATTTCTTTTAATGTAAAACCCACAGCCCAAATCTGTCCTGATTTATGAGTTTTATGTAATTTTTTATAACAAACTTTTCTGATGCTGAAAATTATATCTGTGTGCCATATGCAACACAGGCAATATATCCACATTTTCATTCAGTGTCATTTAGAGGGGGGGGGGGGGAAAGTTTCCCCCATTTTGCCTAATTAAATAAAAGTAATTTCCATTCATAAATAGTAATAACTAAATATTAGTTGAAATTTTGTTAACTAATTTTTTCAATTAATCATCCACTAAAGACACTATACCATACACTAAAAGCAAATCAGGTATTTCAAGTAGGGGGTCCCCCTTCCAAATGGCAGTACATCCTACCTCTTGCAAGCATCTTCTGGGTGAAATTTAGTAAGTGAACTGTCATGTTAGACAGAGAGAGAGAGAGAGAGGGGGGGGGAGATTAATGGTCTTACAATATCAATTACCTATTGTTTGTAGTTCTAATGATTACAGCATTAACAAACAAACAGGATCTTAACTTAAGTTATACATTCTTTTAAGTTTTAACTTTATCCAAAACAATCATTGGTGCATTTTTGTAAATAATTTTGGCCAATAATTTAGGTTTGCATGCAAAGATGGGGCAATGCTTGAAAATTATAAAAGAGCCTATAATTTTTACTGGGTCCTAAAGCATGAGTCCAATGCTTGTCCAAACTGCAAAACAGTTCCTATTATATATATATAAAAAACTGAAAATAAAGTGGGATAGTCTTTGAAAGCCATAAGGTATTCTAGAATGTACATATTGTGCATAGTTTTATTTATACTAGGAATTTCATTCAGATATCAAACTAAAGCTTAAAGAAAACCCTTGTGTTTTAATTTATTTTGAATGTTGAAATTTCTTAATGTGTTTAATGAATTTGCAAAATAAATCACATAAATATCTTTATTAATTTTAATAGAAAATTCACTGCAAAATTCTAATCTTGACAACTGTAAGTCCTAATTTAAAAAAATAAAAGTTCTGAATTTCAATCAAGAAAGAACTAAAAATAATTTTTAGTGTTTTAATTATGTGGACAATGTATAGTGCCTTTTAGAGTTAAAATTGATGTACACAAAAGTAGTGGATGTGGATGGTAGGGATAAGTTCCTTCTACACCCTAGCTGAGCCATGAGTACACTCCTTCTCAGTTTGTAAATAAGTTGAAACACCTGCTTGAACCAACTGGCTCTTCAGATTTATTTGGCCTTTAGCGCCAGTGGGTTTAAATGCATGATTCATTGTTAGTTCAGCAAGCCCTCATCTCAAAGGGGAGGTGCAGAATTGAACCTTGGATTGCATGCATTACAGACTTCTTAAAACAGGTTGCTTTACTGCAGAACTATTTTCACCAGGACATTTTGTGCATTCTTTTCATGCAAGATGGAAGTGACCACTAATCACAGAATTTGAATGGTTGGGTGCTACTTCTGCACCTGAAGAATACATTACCTATCAGCATAAAAGCTGCGATTGAGAATGTTTCAAATGTAAATATTGGAAAGGTATGATACGTCCCATTTCATTAGGTGACATCAAAACTGTTGACATCCACCCCTTCTATCCATCGTTCTTAGTCCTCTGCAAGAGCCAATGCATAATGAACTTGTTACCTAGTATTGATGTCACGCTTGGACAAATGACTGGCGGCAAAGATCGAATAAATCTGAGGACCTTATATATTTTACTTGGACAGAACAGTCTACATTTTTTTCTTATTTAGATAAATGAGCTATCACCCAAAGCAAACAGCAACAACAGGTATAAACTAGCTATTCATCCCCATTAATTTTAACTCCAAGTGTATACTACTGAAACTTTAAAATGGATATTCCTTGCTACTCTACCCCTAAGGATTTGAAAAACCACTAAAAGGATAATGCAAGATTATGGTATAAGAGGCTTTTTTATTTTTTTTTAAATAAAGTTTAGAGAGATTAAAAAGGATCTGGAAAAGGGAATAAGGTTCTTAAAATATATGAAATTTGGGTTTTAAACCTTTGCTAATTATAGGTTCTTTTTTCAATTTTGGATTTGCAGTACTTGAGAGACAATTTATATTAAGAAAAAATAGGATCTTACAACAGTTACCTGCAAGAACAAAAGAGGCACAACTTTTGCTTAAGTTTTATTAAATTTATAATGTATAAAAGGAAAATCAATATAGCACAAACTTTTCATGGGACTTCTAATGATGCTCATTTATCCAGTGGTAAGTACTGGCAACAAAGGAGCTGGACACAAATGTACCGAGTAATAAAGAATATGAATTTATCATTCAAATAAGATACAACCGTTATATTAAAATTGAATTTAAGAAGACATATAGGTTAACTATGAAATGACTTTTATTTAATTCTTTGATGTTCCAATATTTCAATAACCTGGGATAGCAATGGTTTTAAAACCTTTATGCCTTACAAAAAATACCCTAATTCTACAAAAGGCATGCCCGTTACATTAGTTAAACAGTAGTAATTCAGTTAACAACAAGCTAAAAAAAACAATGGACAGACGCTTGTTATTCCTCTCATCAAAAAATGCAACTTGTCTGAAAGCATAAAAAAATTATAAAAAACTCTTTCAAGACAGAGAAAAAAAAAAAAAAAAAGAAAAGAAAACGGAAGGGATGACATGACTTCAGTACCCTGCTTTTCAGTATGTGAAAAAGATAATCAACCTGCTCACATGATGAAAGAGCTATCAGTTTCATATCTTAATTGTAAGATGTTAACCACCATTGTATCTCTTGTAATTATGCATATAAGTGCCATGATAGCACAATTGTGCAACTGTGTAGTTTGTTCAGTCTTAAAACCCCAGAGAATATTAAAACAAATGCTATAGATTGTTTAATAAACAATATTTTTAAAGACAAGTGCACAACAGCATTATGAGCTGCATTCTATACACAAGGCAAACAGAATACACTGTAATTAACATAAATAGTGTATCCATTTTATACATTTCAAATGCAAATGCATACAGTTTCATTTCTTCAAGTTTGTAACAAGCATCATGCTTCATCACTGGAGCAGCAATATCTCAGGTTTAAATGACTGAGAAAAGTTATTCCTATAATGCTGATATAAGCCTCAGTCACAGTAACTGTTTCAGTCACGCATATCAAATTTTCACAGCCAAAGTCACTATTAGTGTATAACAACATTAAACACTGACAACATTTATATCACATTTAATTGTTTTCATTTCTTCTGTTCCATGATTATCTTTTCACTCATTTAAACAGGGTACTTGATGTGAATTTGAGAATTAAAAATGTGCAGCCATTTATTAACAGCAAACACAGTAATAATTCTCAAGCATTATTTTATGGTTCATTTAACAATTGCGGGAGAGGGAACCCACTATGTGTTCCAAGTTTAGGTTGGTGCTGAGAGAAGCTGGTATTTATATAATGCTAGCAACTGCGTGAGTTAGGCTGAGCCAAATATAGTGAAGTTTGTGTCACAAAGAGGAGCAAAACAACAGCGAACACATAGTGGGTTAATGATTTACATGCATGCTCATTTATCAAAACCACAGTTTTCATCTTCAAGACTTAAAACAGCTTGAATGAAGAGTTTGTTTATGGACTTCATGACAAACTGTCCACCACAATATGTGATCCACGACAATGGCAATGCCTTTTGTATGTTCCTTGCTCCTATGACTGAAGATGTAAAGTTCAAGCTGTGTCGTGGATGCCCAGGCGAAAGATGTCATGCTGGCAAAAGAAGGAATTGCCTAGTGGCTTGAGCACAAATATTTGCGAGTATGCATGTGGGGGATCATCATCTGCCTGCAAAACAAAACATCAAAATATAATTAGTAAATCCAATTAGGAGAAAGAGTTAAGAAAATACATGTAATGCAACCAACCACAATATAGCTGATATTCAATTTTAGTACAACATGGGAGAAAACCAGAGACTTTTACTTTTCTATTGCCCTGTTCTTCAACTGAATTTATTAGTCACAAGGAAAAACAAATGACAAGCAAGAACTTGTCATACTTTTACATTTCCCAAACAAAGATAATGGAATTTACAAGAGATAAACAGGCTTTCTGTTTTTTTTTTTTTGGTAGTTCGTTCTTTAACCTGGCTCGTCATGTTGGATGAGGAATGAAATCTGTGAAATGATGTCCAAATGATTTTGAGGTCCATGGAGCTTAAAGTTACTCAACATTGTCATCTCAGGATAAGGAAGAAAACACTGTAGTTCAACGTCCTTTAACCTGTTTCGTCATATTGGACGAGACGTGAAATCTGTGAAATGATGCTCAAATGATGGAGCTTAAAGTTACACACCATTTGTCATCTGACGATAAGGAAAAAACACTGATAAAAACCTATCTGGATAACCTAAGTGAGATTTGAACTCACAACCTCTTGAATGTGAGGAAGACATGCTATCCCCACACTACCCAGGTGGGCTTAGGCTCAATGTTATCAGATTAGTGTTAAAAATATTTATTCTCACCTTTGAATATCATATTTTGTTTATTTTAACAACTCATGTGTTAAAACCATTCCCTTTGTAGGGCATTAATATAACATACCAACATTACTAATATAGTAGTAAACCTCTAGTGTGTAGTATCAAATTCATGAATTGAGTACATGGTAAGGAAGGCCCAAGAATTATTGTGAGAAATTAGCTTCAAACTTTTAAGAGGCTGTTCATATTAACTAAGTATTAATTTTAAGTAATTTTAACCTAATTTAAATTATGTAAAATTTTAAGAAAGTTCCTAAACCTGTATACAAGCTTCCTTGCTAAGGTCATCAGAAAAAATGCACAGATGGCCAACCAATGCTAATAGTCGTTTTCCAGCAGAGTATTCACCTAAAAACCACAATTAACTGTTCCTTATATCAATACACAAAAGTATCAAAACTCAAATTAATTTAGCAATAGAAAAGCATCTTGCCATATAAAAGGTTAAAAGATGATCCATAGGTCCTACTGTTCTAAATCTTCTAATAGAAAGTTGAAAATGCACAGTAAGTGTACTTACAAGAACACAACCTCACTAGGCATGGCTGGAGAAGCTAAACCTTCATGCAGATTTAGAATAGAGAAATCTTAAAGTTTCAGAGAAAGGTTCACATGGCATCTACAATGAAAATATGAAGACAAACTACCAGTTCTAGAATTAATGTGAAATGAGAAGACTGAAGTATCTCTAGATGGTGCACATTACTCGAAGAAGGCTGTGAAAACCTTGATTTACCACATTCTAGGTGACCAATAACAGCTGCAACAGAGCAGAATGTTACAATCATTAAGACAGCAATTTAGAATGACCGGGGGGATTCATCTCAAACCTTGTTTGAATGGTTCAGCTTTTCTTAAGGCACAGTGTATGATATCGTGCATAGCATAATAAAAATTGTTAACTTAGTGTCCACTGGATTCCTTAGAACCTGACAGATGAGGACTCCTCTGCAAACCTTCTCTGAGGGGTTCAGCATATATTGTGGTGCAATGTAAGATATCGTACCTAACACAATAATTTTATTAAGTTAGTGTCCACTGGGTTCCTAAGAATCTGCCATATGACCTCAAGGGCCAATGAATGATAACATGCTTGGACCACTTAATGTATTACTTTGCAGAAATGAATAACTTTCCGGAAATAATCGTATATTATGAGTCCTCGACATCACTGCATACCTGAAACAAAATAGACCTCTACAGAGTGTAAACACACCTATTTCCTAGTCATAAAAATAATCAAAATGACACAATATGCAAAGAAAGTGCTTTTAAAGCAGTGTTGTGAGATATGCATTGTGCTTTCTTGAACGAGGGGGCCACTGTGAGTGCTGCAAGTGTCATTATGTCCTTCACGATAAATCTGTGATAAATGCTGAAAATGTAAAACTGCTTCATCTTAATACTTGCTCCCATGTTAAAAGTAGAAAAGTGGTTAAAAATGATAGGTTTATGGTTATTGTGTTTTACCATTACAAAAATTACTATAATTAAAATTGTTAATAACAATGAACAATTCACTTTAGCAATGAAGCAGTTTGTGTAAATATGTTGCTAATTTGCCAATTGATATTGAGTGTGAAAGTCACACTCAATTTGTCAATCTTTTTTAAGCTGTCTCTGATTTCCTTATCAACTTGTCCCTAGCCAATTATGATGGTCAGTAGGTAAGTATTGAGACAACAAATAATGAATACTCATAGAAACGTTTTCTTTATCCCAGTTTCTCCCTGGCACTGTATGCAGTGTTCTATCCTCTGGAACCACTTCTGAAAGCATGTCACTCGGTTTCTAGCCTTCAGGGCTAGAAAATCAGTGACCTTGAAGCCGGTCGTTCACCTTAAAGAACAGGAAGAAATCACATGGTGCCAGATCGGGACTACAAGGTGGATGAGTCAATAGTTTTGTTCAGTTCTTTGCAGAAACTTCACTGTTACGTTTGTGGTGAGGGCTGAGCATTGTCATGATACAACAAAATGCCCCTTAGTCCTCTCTTTGGACACTTTTCTTTCATATTTTCAAACACTTCCAGAAGGCAAACTTCTGTGTATCATTTTGCAGTACCAATTTTCTGATTTTTGAGCACAACTGTGACCACTTGTGGAGAAGAAAGAAGCAACCAGTTTCTTCTCTTTGCTCTCTTGGCCTTGATCAGTGGCTGGTCATCTGGGAACACGCAACTGGAGGACTGACGTTTGGGTCTGGGTCAAACTCATATATCATATATTATTTGGATATCCATATTTTGTCCCCCATAATGTTATCTGAAATATGGCAAGACTTTCCAAAGTTAAACATTTGCAGCATTAATTGACACCATTCTGCCCTATGGAGCTTCTGTGCTTCAGATAAACTATGGAGTACCCATCTTGAAGAAACATTTTACACAAAGATGTTCAGCAACTAATCACTAATACCAGCTCAATGTCCTTGTAGATTAGTTTTAGTCAATGATCCCCTGATCATTGTTTCAACAGCGTGATGTTTTTTAGGTCACTGCTGTTGGTGTGACACACATATTTACGAGATTGCTATCCCCTCTTGAATTCTCCAAACTGTGGAACACAGTGACACATGATGGAGAATAATCCATAAAAGCCCCCTAAAATGATCATCTGACTGCGGTCCATTTAAGGCACATTTGAAGTCATACAAGATTATTGCACGAAAATGTTCTCTCTGAATCCCAAATGCACTTACAAGAATGTTCACACTCCAGACTTCAAACACAAAAAGAGGGAAAAATGAAAGATGCAACAGTGCTCTGCCTACCGATGAGTCAGCTTTTTGGTTAAGCAACAATACTTTCCCCAAGGGTGACCAATATTCCGTATCTTAATACATATCTAGTGACCTTCATACTTATTTTAAGGAATGAGCCTAGAGACCTATGGTACAATAATTCTATTTAGTTAGCTTTGTCAGTTCTCAAAGAGGAATGGCTTGAAAAGCATGTACAACTAGCATGCACAATGAAAACATGCTAAAGATCTAAAACTACATATGATGGACATGGAAAAATTGGTTAAGTATTAAAAAATCCTATAACGCTGCCAATAGTATACATTGTAATATAATGCAAAGTATAAAACAATGTAGTTAGTTTATTAGAGGTCTTTGCATCAATGAAGTTAAATCAGCTGCAACCTTGACAAACATCTGCTTACCTTTTTAAAAATGAAATAGTTAAATAAAAGTATTATCTGAGTACCCAGCAATAAGCATTAAAATATTGGTTTTAATTTTTTTTCACACAAGCCATATGTAGGACAGGAGTTGGATAGGTAGAGTCAGACTGAAAAATTCAATGCCACAGCCAGGATTTGAACCACGGCTATACTATGAATCCTGAGACTTAAAGTATTTACAGCATTGTAAGTCACCATTGGGGTTATCATCTCAAAATAATTTGAGATCATCTTGTGGTTTACCGGGAAACATGCGAGTCAGTTGAGAAATTCAATGCTATGCCATGGTAGTACAGTGGCAAGCAACTGGCTAGAGATCGGGAGATCCGTGGTTCAAATCCCGGCTGTGGTATTGAATTTTTCAGTCTGACTCTACCTATCCAGCATTAAAATACTTCTGAACATGATGAACTCAAGAAGATATTACAGCAATTTGTATTAGAGAAATAACAGAGATATCAAATCACTCAATTAAGTGATGGCCAATGTAGTAGAGGCATAGTCCATTAATCGAAAGCAATTGCTCAAGGCAAGCCATGCAAGATTTATGCATTAAATGTCATTATCATCTCAACTTTTTAGGGTAAAACATTATTATCTTCATTATGATGTGCAACTATTTTGCAACACTTTTTATGTAAGTACCGTCAGAGGAGTAGGTAGGTATATCATGGGTTCTATACTATAGCTAGAAAACCCAATTTTAAGGTTTTTGAGTTATCTTTATTTATGGCTTGTCCCAGTGGTAACCTGTCTAATCCTACAAGTGGATAACAAAAGAATGACACATTCAGTGCAATAAATAGGCAATTATAGATAGCACTTTTTAATACAGACAAAACTTGTACTGCAGAATCAAGTGTAGACAACTGGAGTTATTCATTTGTAATAGCATATTAATTATCAGTGCTTGTATCTTTATCTGGAAAATAATGCACGGCTGCTGCTTTGTTGAGCTAGTTTATTTCCTGTAGCTCCTAATTGGAGCATTGGGCATTGTTACAGTGTTTCCATGATAAGACTCAATATTCTAGTGTACGAGTTTGCTGATATGGGCCATGGTGATGAGGGATTGGCTCATCACCCACGGTTGGCACTTTAGGATGCAAAATGGAGGAACTTTGTCCAGGAACCCTTTTTACGTACAAATCAACATTACATAGGACCACCAACTTTACTTCCCTCTTGAAGGAAGCCATGCTAAGGATTTTCAAGTCTGAAAATATTTATCACCCTCTGTCAGGTTTGAATATGCAATCTTGGGTTTAGGCTAGATGGTAATCACTACACCATGGAGCATGACTCTGCTCTGATGACATACTCTGTTTTTGCTATGCTGCCTCTTTGTGCATTGTACAGTTCACTTTAAATATGGCAAACACGTTGATCAAAATTTTCAGGCAAAGGCAAATGGCTGAATTGAATGGTGAGCATAATCCTGGTAAGTAATATTTACATACATTTTAGCACAGAAAACTGATGGCAAACTACTTTGCTTAACATCATATAAGTTACTGTTACTTTTATAACTAGAACTGCTCTGATAAAATAGTCTGGACTGTGAATAATATTCACTTAATTCCTGACAGACTTATTATATACTGGTCTAAATGTGGATCAAGTCAGGTTACTGAGAATGGTGACAAGTGTCTCAGAACTGGGCCATTTCTATGAAGAACAGGACATTAGAAGAATACACACCAGCTACAGAATTACTGACAGCTTCCATGATTTCAAGCCACCTGATTTTTATAGAGGATCTGATTCAGAAATGGATGAATTATAATAAATATTGTTAATCAGAAATGAGGCCTTTGGTAAAGGCCTACTTTGTGACTAAATTTCAGTTATCTACTGTCTTCTGAATATGAACCTGGTCAAGGCAGTGACAAAATATGATATTGTACCTAACAAACAATCTGGAAGGACTGCGTCATCCTCTGTGGTCTAAGGATACCATGCTAGCTCCTGGTTTCCAAGGATGCAAGTTCAAACTCAGCATAGGATAATTGAATTTTTTTGGGGCGTAAAAATACTTTCAAATTTGAAAGAACTGGAAGCACACCTTGAAAACATGTTGTGACTTAGAAACATGAAAGGCAACCAGACAAATAGGTAAGGAATTTCATGAAATCTCATAAAGCTCATGGACATAAATATGACAATTAGGGGTTCAATCAAAATATGTACTGCATTAGACAGAGGAAAGGAATCCATCCAACTATGAAGGCCACTTAAAGGACTTAAGTGGTTCTTGGAAGAAAAGAGGAAGGGCAAGTGTTCTCTAAAGACAAAATTGTGTCCATAAATGTTTATCTACAGGTGCTAGGTGATGTCTGGCAACATAATTATAATTTTACAGTTTACATTGTAATTCCCAAAGGAGTCTGGTACATGTGGACAGCATGTAAATCAGGAAGGAATGGCAGTGAGATTGCATTAGGCCTCCTTTTACTTTCAGTCCTATATTTCAGTGACTACTGTGATAGGTAGAATGTACATAAATTTGTAGAAGGCAGGTGTCTGAATGCTGCATAGACACTGAAAGTAAAAAGTATATTGGCCTCAAATTTCTCACATCTGGACACTACAGAATGGAATGCAATTGTATCCACGTAGTAATAGAAATTGAAGTCAAGCTAGTCAATTTTATATGCCAGGGAATTGAAAAGCAATTGTGTGCAGTGTTCGTGGAAAGAGAGGGTACAAGTGCTTAACAGACTTTGGAAACTAAAAACATTTTGTTCAAACAAACTTAATATGAGAAAGATATGTAGGGGCAGCCCATTTATTAGCAAAAAATATCATGAATTAAATTTAAAGTAACTTTCCTGACAGATTTTAAATTTATAGAAAATGTTGAACAACAGAAACATAAGTGCAACAGCAAAATCAATTATAATGACTCGATGCCCCTTTTTTACTTTCTCTAGCATGTATGTACAATGTACATATGGATAAAGAAAATATTGTATTCCACCCAAACATTCATTACTGAGATTTCACCAGATATACATGTTTTAGGATCCTTTGAATCAAAACAAAGCATTTTTTGAAAAGTGTGTGTGTGTGTGTGTGTGTGTGTGTGTGTGTGTGTGTGTGTGTGTGTGTGTGTGTGTGTGTGTGTGTGTGTGTGTGTGTGTGTGTGTGTGTGTGTGTGTGTGTGTGTGTGTGTGTGTGTGTGTGTGTGTGTGTGTGTGTGTGTGTGTGTGTGTGTGTGTGTGTGTGTGTGTGTGTGTGTGTGTGTGTGTGTGTGTGTGTGTGTGTGTGTGTGTGTGTGTGTGTGTGTGTGTGTGTGTGTGTGTGTGTGTGTGTGTGTGTGTGTGTGTGTGTGTGTGTGTGTGTGTGTGTGTGTGTGTGTGTGTGTGTGTGTGTGTGTGTGTGTGTGTGTGTGTGTGTGTGTGTGTGTGTGTGTGTGTGTGTGTGTGTGTGTGTGTGTGTGTGTGTGTGTGTGTGTGTGTGTGTGTGTGTGTGTGTGTGTGTGTGTGTGTGTGTGTGTGTGTGTGTGTGTGTGTGTGTGTGTGTGTGTGTGTGTGTGTGTGTGTGTGTGTGTGTGTGTGTGTGTGTGTGTGTGTGTGTGTGTGTGTGTGTGTGTGTGTGTGTGTGTGTGTGTGTGTGTGTGTGTGTGTGTGTGTGTGTGTGTGTGTGTGTGTGTGTGTGTGTGTGTGTGTGTGTGTGTGTGTGTGTGTGTGTGTGTGTGTGTGTGTGTGTGTGTGTGTGTGTGTGTGTGTGTGTGTGTGTGTGTGTGTGTGTGTGTGTGTGTGTGTGTGTGTGTGTGTGTGTGTGTGTGTGTGTGTGTGTGTGTGTGTGTGTGTGTGTGTGTGTGTGTGTGTGTGTGTGTGTGTGTGTGTGTGTGTGTGTGTGTGTGTGTGTGTGTGTGTGTGTGTGTGTGTGTGTGTGTGTGTGTGTGTGTGTGTGTGTGTGTGTGTGTGTGTGTGTGTGTGTGTGTGTGTGTGTGTGTGTGTGTGTGTGTGTGTGTGTGTGTGGATAGCATAAATCTAAAATGTTAAATACCAAACAACAATATTTAAGTCAGTATCTTCAAAGGATGTGATAAACATTTTCAGGAAAATTCCCCCGCCCCAACTACCCTTCATCGAACCTTTTTCGAAAATTTGGATGATGTTCTCAAAAAATGGCTCCAATGATTTGATTAAAATACATATGCTTAATATATTTTTATGACAAACAAAATGTATATCTTGGATTTTCAGGAAATAGCCTCTGAAGACCTCTTCATTCTGGACGACTTTGGTATAAATTTTGTATAACTGATAAACTGTAAGAGATAGACAAAAATTACTGCACAAAAATTGTAAATGTCATTAAAACAGACTATTTATGTAATATACATCTTTGTTGTAAAGTTAACTACGAGGGCCGTTCAGAAAGTAGCCTCCGATCGGTCACAGTGCGGGTAGTGGGGGGAGTAGCGACGCCATCTGTGCATTCACGCACTCAGCAGGTCAGTCGGCATCAAGCCGTGGTCGAGTGAAAGTCGTACCTGCGCTAGTTTAGTGTTTGTGGCCGTTTGAAATGTGTACTGCAATAGAAAACCCCGCCAAATGTGAAGTGCGTGCTGTTATAAGGTTTTTTACAGCCAAAGGATATTCTGCAGCAGCTATTCATCGTGAGCTTTGTGCCGTGTACGGACCAAGAGTTATGAGTGAAGGAGTGGTCCGTGAATGGGTACGGTTATTTAAAAGTGGACGAGAAAACGTTCATGATGAAGAGAGGAGTGGTAGACCATCATTGGTCACGGACGAACTCGTTCAGACAGTTGATGCAAAAGTTCGTGAAAACCGACGTTTCACAATGTCGGAGTTGTCTACTGATTTTCCACAGATTTCTAAGACTCTCTTGTAAGAGATAGTGACAGCAAGATTGGGTTACCGTAAGTTCTGTGCACGATGGGTGCCCAAAATTCTTACCGACCACCACAAAACTCAAAGAATGGCCTCTGCATTAGACTTTCTGTCACGTTATGAGGACGAAGGTGAACCATTATTAAACAGAATCGTGACCGGGGACGAAACCTGGATTAAGTACGTGAACCCTGAGGCAAAAGAACAATCAAAGATGTGGGCACATTCAAATTCGCCTACCAAACCAATAAAAGCCCGGCAAGATTTTTCTGCCCGAAAATTGATGGCAACAGTGTTTTGGGATGCAAAAGGGGTGTTGTTGGTTGAATTCATGGAACGTGGGACGACCATTAATCAAGACGTGTACTGTGAAACACTAAAACAATTACGACGGGCTATACAGAACAAACGCCGTGGTATGCTGACTTCCGGTATCGTTTTTTTTGCACGATAACGCCCGTCCTCACTCTGCTCGCAGAACAACAGCCCTTCTTGAGTCCTTCAAGTGGGACTTTGTCAACCATCCACCTTACAGCCCAGATCTGGCGCCAAGCGATTATCACCTCTTCATGCATATGAAGAAATGGCTCGGGTCCCAGCGGTTTGGTGACGACGAAGAGCTCAAAGATGCGGTCACAGGCTGGCTCCAGGCACAAGCGGGTGATTTTTATGCAGAAGGAATTTCAAAGCTTGTGAACAGATACGATAAGTGCCTCAATCGTTATGGAAACTATGTAGAAAAATAGTGCAAAGATGTAGTTGTAAGATGTATATATTAAAATATTTTTATTTAACTTGGTGAATTTCTTGCAATCAACCGGAGGCTACTTTCTGAACGGCCCTCGTATTTCTCAGATATTCTGTGTTATTGGTTTCAGTTTTAAGCTACTTAAATTTTTCTCAAACAGGAAGTCACCTTTCTTTTGCCTCTCTTTTATTTATTCCTAGAAAGCAAAGAGAGGCAAATTTCAATTGTTTTATAGAGCGACAGTGAGTATTGCTTTAGCTTAGTATATTCCCTTATCTCCCTTCTACTTACAAAGAAGCAAGTAATAAACCAATTCTGTTAATGTTTATCTTGATTAGGATGATGTAGATAAAAGAATAATCTTTCATAAGAAACATTTTTTTGGAGAATAACTAGAAAGAGTCATGTGAATGGAACACATCAGATTTTTTACAGTAAAACTGTAGCCATAAAAATATTTCAGCTTTTACACTAATCTTGCTTACTCATTAAGATGTACAATAAATGCCAGTAAAATCCTGGATTATAGTGCTAAACTGTGTATTTATCTGTAGTGAAGCTTTAGTTTTACTGTAAAAGAAAATATCATTAAAACATGAGCTAAAGCATTCTCTAACTGTATAATTAAAAATCTCAGACAAATTAATGGTAAAGGATAGTGTATCAAAGTGAATCTGCATGTATAGGACTATAATATTTTGTTTTGTTGGTCATGTGTTTTGTTTTCTAAGGAAAAATCAGTTCCGACCAAAAGAGGTAATGTTGAGTTAGAAAAAAATTACACAATCCAGGAACAAATATTCCTGTAATTACATTCTTGTGAAAAAGAGCTAAAAAGGAGTTTGGTAAAAACTGAGATCTTAATTTTGTATATAAACTGCCAATTAAAGCTACCACAGAGCAGCATATTATGTAGGTAAGAGAGAAAAAAAAATTAATCAAAATTAAGAGTGCTGAGTCATCTAACCTGAACAATATTTTTGCCATGTACATATAAAAGTTAGTTTAAATTGTGCAATGGTTTGTGAAATGTGGAACATATGTGACACCATCAAGAAAACCACTGTTTCAGTTGCAAATCATATTTTTTATAGGAGGCAGTGGTTCAGGTTGAGAATATTGATTTTTCAGGTTCTAATGCTATATGTTGGAATGATCTTGAAAATACAAATGAACTAATTTTTCAATCTTATAACAATGCTGCAAATGTGTGAAAGCTGTAACTATAGCTGTGCTGCTCATATCAGGTGGGTAGTTTTCAATATATGACAACCATTTAGACCCTCTAACTGGTAGGATTGCCAATACAAACTTTACACCGCATGTAGCCAGCCATATTGACATCATTTGCTTCTATCATGTGACCACAGGCAGTATTTCCAAAATGGCAGACATCAATGTTTTGTTTTGACAGTGAGCTTCATCGAATTCCTTGTTAAAGAGGGAAAAACCTTCTGCTGAAATTCATCTCAGACTTCAACAAGCCTATGGAGATGTTTGCATGGGTGCTAGCAATGTTAGGAGATGGGTAAGATGAGAAAATGTGTATCCAAGATGAATCTCATAGCAGTCACCTGTGAATGTAACACGGAAAGAAATGATAGATCATTAGAGCAGATAGGTGTATCACTGTGGATGAAATTGCTGCACAACTCGCAGTAGGACATAGCACAATGCAAGAAATAATACAAAGCTTAGGTTATCGAAAAATCTGAGTCTGTTGGGCCCCTTTACCGCAAACTTCAGAGAAGAACCATCAGCATATCCTTCTTCAGAGATTTCAAAATGAAAGTGACAATTTTTTGACAAGTATTGTGACAGGCGATGAAAGTTGGTTCCATCATTAAGAGCTTGAAACAAAATGCCAGAATATGAAATGGCACCATTTGGATTCGCCAATGAAGGAGAAGACAGTGTAATCTGCTAGAAAGGCTTTGAGTAGCTTTCTCTGGGATGCACTGGGTAGCATTCTGGTTGATTTTTTTGAACCTGGGCAAATCATAAATTCTTCCTGCTATATCCAGACACCTTTGTCGCAGTGCACAATAAGTGTCATGGAAAGATCATACAACAAGATAATCCTCTCATTGCCTGTGTCACTATGGAGAAGATCAGAATATCTGGGTGGGAAACTCTTCCACATCCTCCCCACAGTCCCAACTTGGCACTCTCCGAGTACCATCTTTTTTATTGTGTTAAGAAACAGATGCGAGGCCAACACTATAAAATGGGGAAGGATATTCAGAAAGCAGTGTGTCAGTGTCTTTGTGCAGCTGGAATGGAGTTCTATTATAAAGGCATTTTCAAACTTGCAGATTGATGGGAAAATTGGGTACAAAGAATTGGAGACTATGCTGAAAAATGAGAGAAAAGTCTATGAATTACAATGATGTACATAGTTCTCTAAAAATACATATTAGAAGTTGCTCACTACTTTGAGTATGACCCTAGTATTAAGTTGATCTATATTAGTAGCAAGAAGACTTCTGAGGCGATCCTCAGAAAGAGTGATGAGCACGGAAGTCCTCAACCAGTTATTAGGGCCTTGGGAGCTCTGTTGATAGACAAATAATGTTGCTCATATTGGGGGGGGGGGGGGCAAAACAAAATCACATATATATTTCATAGGTGGGAAAATATAAACAAGGTAGGAAATCTGTACAGCAACAGCTTGCAAGGGATAAGTGGAATCAACTGATAGCACATACCATCAAGAATGAGGGTCATAACACTGCCATGCAAAGGACAGATCATTATTAATATAATACAAGATAAAATTTAAATTATTTATTCTAAATGAAATGTTTATGTTTTTAAGGGTATCTAGGTTTTTAATAAATGAATTTCATTCAGGAAATATTAAGTTATTTCAACAAAATCAACATTCATTAAAAATATTAATGTTTTAGATTTTCTACTCTTAAAAAATGTGTTCACAGCATACACGCAAAACCTTAACAGCACAAGAGAAAATTGTATTAACTTAAAAATTATCAACCTACCTTGTTGCAAATATGAAGAAAGAAAAGAAAAAGAAAAATAGAGAAAAAGTTAGCTTAAAATGACTGTTGTACTAGAGGGATGTAATGGTCATTTGTCATGGTTTGTTAGTATACCTACGAACTGAGTCCTCAACATATGTTACTACATACAATTATTGTGCTGCTTAAGTTGTCTTCGGGATATCCCTTTAGATTATCCTACAATTAAAGGAACCCTTTTATAGACTGAAACCTATCAAGAAAAAGAACATTTTGTTGTCCAAGACTGCTATTTCTTCTTATATTACTTTAATGGTTATATCTAAAATTAATTGACTATTTAACATATAAATATATATTATACACGAAAGCTAAATATGAGTAAAAATACAACCTATATATTTACATATATTCCAAATACCAGTATAAACTAAGATAGTAAGCTAAACTGGTGGTTAAGAAGAAGAAATATGAGTTTTAACAAATATATCCTGTGCATGATGTCCAAATGGAACATAATTATGTAACATAAGATTTGGAATAAGTAAAATAAATAAGCACTCTTATTAAAAATAGCAAACTTTAAACTTCCATCCATTTAATTTAGAACAGTTTTATGTTTAACTCTTTATGCTATTGACTGAAAAGTGTTAACAATAGTCTGCTAAAACTGAAAAGAGGATTAACTTGTATGCAGCTTGCTTACTATTTGAAAAAAAGAAGAACATTATCATCAGAGGTTAAAACTACTTTCTAACCAACACTAGCACTAGATTTCTATTTCCTGCAATTTGTTTACTATTCAGGAGCAAGCAGTGTTCAGCGAGTGGTATGCCAGGAATTCGTGAGTTTAAGTTTTTTCCTTTTCCCTGTTTGTTGTCAGCCAACATGCAAGGGTAATATCAATGCTTCACAAACTGTGCAACTTTATACAAAAAGCAAGGGAAGGGAAACAAAGCATTTAACACACAACACACTGAACTCTTGCCTGCAGTGAGGTAATGCATTTTGACGAATATCTAGTGGTCTAGACACTGTCGTGTAATGCGAGTCGGAAGAGATCGTGCTGCACATAAAAACTGGTCCCTATTGGCTTCAGCACAAAAGTCTGGATATAGGCATGTGGTGGATCTTCATCTGTCTAAAGACAACAAATGGATACTCAAAACAGATACTCTGTAACAACAGCATGGCTTATTACTAAGAGCACTCTGTTATCACATAAATCTATTAGACTTCCATGATATACACAAAAAACATGTTGCAATATAGCTATCTAAGCTGCATGCCTTTTAAATCTATATATGCAACTAACTTGTAACACATGGTTTAGACAAAATTTCATTTGTCATTTTAATTTTGTGCAAGTTAAAATATGCACATAAGATTATGGAATAAAAGCATCCATGGCAATAAAAATCTTGATCAAAATAAGAAGCAATGCCAAACATGGGCCATAAAATCAGTATTTTTCAAGATAAAGGCATGTTGTTTACTCAGATTTGTAAATGACACAAATCAAACTTCCATTTACAGAGATCTGAAAACAAATGCTGTTTAAAGATATGTAATAGCACTAAGTATAAAGCACAATTAAATGCCATAGCCTGGACCAGGACCCAGAGGTACAGAAAGCTAGTGTTTGGCCTGCTATACCACCCAAACTGAGCTGAACATAAATGGCTACTATATGCAATCTTGTTCCTCGTTGTGACTACACTGTAGAGTTTACATTACTGATGAGATACACTTCTTATAACTACAAGTGAACTGCTTTGTGCATAAAAATAAACTTTTAGAGGGATTTTTGTTTGCTTAAATGAATAATTAAATCTTACAGAATGTTTTCTAAAGAAATCCGAGATGAGATATAAATTTTAGGACCCATATTTAGTGTACTTTTTCAATATATTGAGGTAATTTCTTTTTCTGTCCTTCATACATATACACACATGCATAATGCATATACACAAGTGCAGTTAATTTTCAACCATGAGATCTAGCAACCGAGATGAATAGCAATAAAGCTATTCTGACCACATTGCAATGAATCAAATTAATTTTGTTTTTGCAGCTGCTTATAGATATCTTCACTATATTATTCTTATTGATTTTTTGGAATGAGTTTTAAGTATTTTTTGATACAAGGCACAAAAAAAGGAAAGAACAATTTGCAGATCAACCCACTTCTAATACAGATGTGGGGTTCTGAAGGACATGCAGATAGGGGGGAGAGTATGATTAAGATATTGAAAACAAAACCTCTTTCTTACTTCTTCCCAATCCTTTACTGAAGTTCTTAAGTTTGGGAATGATTAAGGACTCTTTAAGTGGAATTGTTTATTACACTGTGTGCCTGTCTTTGCTTATTTTATTTTTATTAAAAGTAATAGATTTTTATTAAAAGTAATAGAAATATAAAGCACAATCTGATTAGACAATTATACAGATTCTCTCTCTGGACACTTTTCTTCTGCTATGCAATTATTAAGTAATTAATATTCTAACTATAGTAAACTGTTAAGTATTAAGGCCATTTGTAATAAAAGAATCAGTTATACTAATTTTCATTGCAGTCAAAATATTTATTCATCTGATGGAAAAATTCTGTTCCTGCACAATAAGCATACTACGCATACACCAATTATGAGCAAAAATTTTGGATATTCACAAAATTTTAGATTCACCTTGGACTGGTTTGCAGCAATTCTCCATTCTGATCTTCTATCTTCCTTTTTAATTCTTCGTATATTCTGCAGATCATGTCATTCTTAATTTTTTCCACGTACAAATATTCCTTGCTCTTCCTTTACTATTTTTAATGCAATTGTAACTTTGATTAAAATTTTCAAAATACCTAGGACCTTAATATACATCCTATGAGTTTTATGCTTCTTTATTTTATTTGGTTCCAAAGTTCTCTTCTTGCTTTTGCTCTTCTCACTAACTTCTTCATTGGTAATTTTATCAATTCAAATAATTTTCAGCATATTCCTGTAACACCATGTTTCAAATGCTTCTATTCTTCTTCTTTCTTATTTAACATACTTTAAACATCATAGCCATAAAGAAAGGTTTTCTGGAGCGTTTTAGGGCCTTATCTTTACACTGTAGTGCTAAACTAGCTTAAAATGTATCTAGCTGGTGCTTGTTTTGTTTATTGAAAAATGGCGTAATCTAGCAAAAGGTTATTAACTGAAAAGGAAATAAGAATTACAGTTCAAAATGTATTAGAAGAAAGTGAGAGTGATTTTGAATTTTCAGACCTTGATGAAAGCATTTCTGACATTGACATAAGAAAAGAGGACATTCATTCTAGCTCCAGCAATGAAAATGCATTCTATAACAAGAGCCCTTGTACGCATGCACTTGTACTTATCGAAATGGATTTATGGCAATGTGAGTCAACCATTCAGCAATGCAACAACACAAGCACTAAATTGTACAGTAATCTACACAACATCTTTACCCTATTGTTTTATGCCATTTTCACATTATTGGTTGTATTGTGCTGTGTGTGTGTGTGTGTGTGTGTGTGTGTGTGTGTGTGTGTGTGTGTGTGTGTGTGTGTCTGTGCGTGGTTTCTTTTTCTTTCTTTCTTTCTTTTGGTGATTTTTTTTCAGCTTTCAGTGTTTAGGTTACATGAACTTACTTTTTGTATAACACCAAACCAAAATAGATTGCCATTTTAGTAAAGAAATATCTGTATTTTCATCTCATTAGGCTGAACTTTATGTATAGTAAGGTTTTGTATGTAATTAATTATTTTGGGATTTTTTTATTTTATTTTCAAATTTTTCTTTTGTTTTTAATTTTTTACAAATATTCTCTCTCTCTCTCTCTCTCTCACACACACACACACACATAAAAAAGATTCAGCTCCCTTTGTCATTTGGTACTCATTTTATTACTAATAATTTAAAACCCTGTATTCAGCTCTAAAATTTCCAGGCACTTTTCTGATGGCATTTTGTTATTCATGCTCTCAGGGTTAATAATGACCAAGTTTCACATCCATATATCATTAAGCTATATACATAATATTCCTTGTTGCTATAAGTTTATTTGCTCCTCTTGTTGTATCACCCTGGAGATCCTTAGCCTTCCACACTCACAGTTTAACTACCAATTAAAGTCATCCTGACCATGCCAGCAAATATCCAGTTACACTCCAGTATAACAACTAAACTGAGGATCGGCTGATAAGCCCCGGGCCTCTCGTTGAAAATAGCTTTTAAAACAATTTTTTTTGCTTTATTTCTCAACATAGTCTCCAGAAAGGCTAATACATTTGTCATATCAGCGTTCTAATTTAATTAAACCATCTCTGTAGTATGATTTATCAAGGTCCTACTGCATCAATGGCCTCTTTGCTGTGAAATCTTCTTCCTCCAAGAAATTTTTTGAGGTTTGGGAACAGGTGGCAGTCACTGGGTGCTACGATCTGGCGAACTGGGTGGAAGTTCAAGCAGTTCAAACTTTAAGTCGCACATTTTTCCCATTGCAATGACTGAACGATGGGCCAGAGCATTGTCGTGATGAAACAAGTTTTTGCCAAATGAGGTCTTTTTCTTTTCACCTTATCACTCAAACGTTGCAGTAAGCTTGCACAGTAGTCACCAGTAATACATTTCCAAGTAATCAATAAAAATAATTCCCTGTGCATCCCAGAAAACACTCGCCATAACCTTGTTAGCAGGCAAAATTGACTTTGCCTTTTTTGGAGTTGGTTCACCTAGCACAATTCACTGTTTTCACTGTGATTTACATTCTGGAGTGTAGTGATATATCCAAGTTTCATCCAATGGTAATAAGCCATCTCAAAAATTCACTTTCACCTAGACGGCCTGGGTTCAATCCCAAGCGACGCATGTGAGATTTGTGGTGGACAAAGAAGCGCTGGGGTAGGTTTTCTCCGGGTACTCCGGTTTCCCCTGCCATCTCATTCCACCGGTGCTCCATTATCATTCATGTATCATCAGTGTCACCACCTGTGGTGCCATGAGTAGTTAAAGCGGGCATTAAACACTACCAAACAAACAGTCAAAAATTCACTGGGATTTTTACAGTGAGCTCCACATTATCAGAGACAGTTTTTCTTTGCAGTTTTTGATCAGGTGCTAACAAAAGCGGTACCCATCTTGCACAGACCAAAACATTACTTGCACATTCTTTTGGTACGTTTATAGCCTCTGCTATCTCAAATAACTTTAATCTGTGATCTTCTAGTACTAAATGATGAATTTTTTCAATGATCTCTGGAGTTGTCACTTTTATAGGGCATCCAGAGCGAGGCTTATCACTAGTGCTTGTACCCCATTTTAAACTCTGCAACCCGCCTTTTAATCACTGAATATGAAGGGGCAGAGTCTTTCAATGTACTCTCCATTTCCTCCTTGATTTCTCTAGGCTTTAAGCCTTTTAAATGTAAGTATTTAATCACTGCTTGTTTTTCCAAATCCTCCATTTTCGTGCATTTTCGTGTAAATTCTAGGGTTGTCTTGTTTAAAATACTGTCATTCGAAAACTAAGCAAGCTATTGACCTTTAACTATGGATACAAGCTAGTCTAGAGTTTAACTTTATGACGCTAACATCTAACTGGCCTAGTGGCGCCATATCTGTGTGAAGCCCAGGATTTATCAGCCGATCCTAGTATTTTCTGCACTGTACTGCTGTATACTATCAGGAAAAAGGACTTGTCCACCTCTGCTACGGTTAATTCTCTTCACTGTAACTCCAGTCAGGGACCCAGCAGGGCTATTTAGCTCTAAAAATGTGAAATATCTGCTGCATAATAGTTATGATTATGAACAAATTGATACAACTGTTGGCACCATTGCCATAACTAGTCTGATGAAAGTTTTGTGGATGTTTGTTACATACACCCATGAACAAACAAATGAGCCATTTCTTGAATGTCAAATTTGTTTATGTCTTATATGGCACAGAGCCTTGATTATGCCATGTGCAGCACAGTTGTGTAGCTGCTGCAGCAAATTGTTGTATGGCATTACTAAACATGTTGCCTTCCATGTGTCTTCACTGTAGTGTTGTGACAAAAGGTAGGGTACTTCTATGGTGAAGGTAGTAAGTTCACTTCTTGCATGTAGTTAACACTTGTTTTCTTCTCTTAATAATGTTTAGCAACATACCATGGTTATTTTAATGCTTCTTTAAGGGTTTACTCTACCTAACTGCAATATGCTGCACAGAAGGGTGTGCATGCATCGGGCCTGACAGATTCTCTTTCAGTTAATCATATCATGTTTGACAATGGCAGAACATGCACACAAAGACATAGGCACAAGGAAGTCTCTCCTTGCTCTAATCAATGTGACAAGTTTTTGTCCTCCTGAAGCTGCAGCTCATATTGGAGTCCCTGCAACTACAGGGCAAGGTGGGTGAGATTATTCAGGGAAAGGACTGAATGCCATCTTCTTGGTTCAGGAAGAAGACTGTGTCCACTCCCAAAATGGATTCAGCTTTAATTGCAGCAATGGAAAGGATCTCAAATTGTTATTGAAATGAAGACACATTCACAATTCCATGGACCAGCTCAAAGCTCTGTGATGAATAAATAACATAGAACTTCATGCACCAACCGCAGTTAAAAAGCAACTTCTGACAGATAATCACAATTGCTTTGCCTCTTGTTTGCAGAGGAAAATGCCAACCATGACTGGAATAAATGATATTCTCAGATGAGGTAATATTTTCTTCCACACATAAGGGAGAAAGGAGTCACGATACGATCCAAAATACATGGCTTCAATCACGGTCATGTTATCTGAAACTTATTGGGGCTGGATTACCAGGGATGGTCCAAATGTATTGTGGCACCTTGATGACATACTGAATAGTGTGCAATGCATGGTAATACTCGAGAATGATTCCCTCTATGAGGATGAGATGGTATTGTTGAATTCATACAGGATAATCATCCTGCCCACATGTGTTGAAAGGTTTCAAATTGGTTCTCAGAGAGGCAGGATATGAGAGTGGTAGATTGGCCTCCCAGTTCACTAGATTTGAACTATTGAAACTGTGGACTGAGGTGAAAAGGGAGCTGCACTTGAATTTCCCTACAGATGCACATAGGACCCAAGATGGCTCTAAACACAAATTCAAGAAGTCAGGGATGATGTAGCTTCTTGTCCATATTACTGCAGGGATTTAATTTTATTTATGCCCTGAAGATTGAGGCATTAAATGAGCTGGGGGTCATACACCGATATTATGATTTATTTTTTGTGTGGTTTAGTTTTAGATGTTAACAGTTCATTTGGATTTATTTATCCAGTTATTTAAAATGTATATTCTAGTGGAATTATGTTTTTGTGTGCATAGATACGTTCAAAACTTCAAATGCTAAAATTATATTAATGCAATATTATGTGCTTCATATCCAGTCATAAAATTTACAACATAAAAATTAACAAGTAAAGCAAGATTTGAACCTAGGAGCTTATGAGTGCAACCAGTGGTTTCTTTATCTCTTGGTCACCAAAACATTTTTCCATCTGTTTTCAGTAGCTTATAAGTTGACCATTATACTCCCAGCACAGATCATTCTAGAGTTCCTGCATAAGTGTAGTGAACACAGCTGTTACGAACCTACACAAAACCCTTTGATCAACACATGGAATCTGGAGATCTAATTATTTTTTTTTTTGTCCACAGATATATATAATTAAGTGTAGTAATGAAAAAATGAAATAATGTATAAATTATAGTTGTGAGTATGGAGAAGGCAGAAAATGTTTCTGCAGTTGTACCTTTTAACTACTTGTCATAGTGTGCTACCATCTAGTGGCATTGATATAACATTGTAGTGATGGAATGGAAACAGTACAGGAGAAAGTTTGCATGCTAATGCACATTTTAAGTGTGCATGACCTACATGCATTATGATCTATACCAGTTTCACAGGGCAAAAGCTCCTTAAAAGATGCACAAGATCCATATATTTTGAAGTAACACATATGCATTACATTTAATCTTTACACGGCTACGGTCTCATGCACAAAAATGGGAAAATGTCACCCAGGAAGAACAATATTCTTTTGGGAACAGCATTGCTGGTGGCCAGGGTAAAAAAATTGTCCATACAGAAAACTGGCTCAAACATCCACTTCTTGAAACCCCACATTTCATCCACTACATGTCTTGGGATGCATGGTAACCATTACACCATGGAGCGCGACTGTAATAGATCTAATTAGAATCAAATTTATGGAAGTGTTCAAACCTTTTTGCAATATCTGCATTGACGTGAGCTTTGTATTCTTCGAGGTGCATCTCCTATTTTTATACTACATTTCATCCAAGCACCATAAGTTTGGAATAACGTAATTTGTGATGAGCGACTGTAAAACAAGATGCATCTTGACTTTATTATGTACATGGGGACAACTACAGACATTCTTCTGGGGCAAATTTTTTGAATTTCTAGGGTAGTGGTACAGTTCAGCTGTAATGACTGTGAAAAAATCTACATCGGCCAAACAAAAAGAAATATAAAAACAAGGGCAAAAGAACACCACAGAAATATTAAACTCAAACAAGATGACAAATCTGCAGTAGCTTGGCATTTTTGGAAAGAGAAACAAACCATAAATAGAAGCCCAAAAATCCTCAAAACGTCACAAGGAAGACAGAATTAAAAGTTTGGGAAAACATATATATATGAAAAACAAGAACCGCGTTTTCAATTTTGAAATCCCGTCAGGCGATCTACTCATTCAGAGGTTCATCAAACCACCACCAGGGACAGAGACAACCACCACAGCAAGCGATGCTGGCAGTCGACCAAAGTAATTGACAATGGAAGCACATGGCTTCTGAAACATGTTTTCCGAAAAAAAAAAAAAAAAAAAAAAAAAAAGTAAGTGATGTAGTGTTACAAAATCAACTCAACTAAACTTCAATAGTGGTACAGACATTCATGGAGAAATATTTAGGTAAAGGGTACAATATTTGGCTGGATAACTCCCCTATTTTATTAGCTTCACAAAAATGGCACAAAAGCTTGCAGCACAGTATGAAAAAATAGCAAGCTAACATCAAAACTGAAAAAAGAAGAACTGGAATGCAGTCATACTAACAACATGATAGAACTGAAATGGATGGACAGGCAAGAGGTGTGTCTGCTGTCTACAAAGCATATAACTGCCATGAAGCATTCAGGAAAGTTAATAGAAGAACAAATACTCCAGTGAGAAAACCAGGGTGCATATTGGGCTACAATAGCAACATAGCAGTAGACAAATCTGGCATGATTCTGAGATCTTCCCTGCCTTCAAAAGTCTCTAAAGTGATACTAACAATTTTTCCTTCACCTTTTGGATATTGTGATTGTGAATTCGCACATTTAAAGCTACTATAATTATTATAGGCAGTTCTAGCCAAAAGAGTATTAAAATAGGTGCCAACACTCAAAGGCATGGCTGTACAAAGTGTATTTTGTAGTCATGATTTTTATGAATTGTATCTTTATGTTTTGTCGCTAATCTGTAGAGATATTTTTCAAGGCTGGAAATGATACGTCACAATCACTGGCCAGAATATTAATCCACAAATGTGCAACTCTAGTTAGGTGCTAATTCAAGTCACTCAGTAAGTTCTTAGAATGAAATTATGTTAACTTTATGCACAATACTTGTTTAACAATATGTAGCCTTGTGTGGTCATCTTTAAGCACAAGGTTGTTCTATGTTAGTTTTCTGTAGGAGAGGTGTATCAGTGGTCTGTAGAAAACAATTCAGCCCACCTTCTTACTCTCCATGTTTACTGATTACAATAAAAAACAAAATGTCGGAAAAGCTACAATTAACATATCTATACAGATATTGCTGCCAATGATACATCACACTTGTGTAATTTTGAGTTTGCGCTCCATTTCTTGGAATAACACTTATAGCTAAATAACAGAATGTAGCTAGATTTTTCATCAATAAAGTATGTGTTGTTTCATTGGTGAAGAATGTGCTTGGGAAAAGTATGGAATTTAAAATTTTTCTTTAATTTCTAGAAAGAAGTTGCTCTAGTTTAGCTGCCAATTACTGTGTTTTAGCTTTGCTAATTTCTAATTCAGTTTATTAAAACACGCTTTAACTGTCTGCATGTGTCATATTAATTTCATCAATGAACTAAAATATCTGATGTGTTCCAATTACATGACTTTCTCTAAATCACTATAACAAATTATTGTTGAAAGCTTATTTTTCTATCTACTTCATGATAATCAAAATAAAACACTAGCAGAAATTGTCTTTATTGCTTGTTCCCTTGTAAGTAGAAGGAAAGTAAAGAAATTCACTAAGCTAAAGCGATAGTCAAATCTTTTAACAGCTGGATGCCATGTGATTGAAATCCGTTTCTCTGCATGGATAGGAGTTTACAAATTCCTATATGAAACATTACAAATTCCTATATGAAACATTTTTAAGTATTTTAAAACTGAAACCAATGACAAGGAATGTCTCAGAAATCGTCAACTGCATGGGGAGAAGAAGAAGAAGAAAAAAAAAAAAAGAAAAAAAAAAAAAGAAAAAAAAAAAAAAGTAAGGTTTTGTCATCTCTTATGGTTTACGTTATGCAAAGTTCAGCAAAATTCATCCAGAATAAATAGGTCTTCAGAGCTATTCCCAGAAAATTCAAGATATACATTATTTGCCATGTAAATATATTGTATTTTAATCAAAACCGTTAGCCATTTTTGAGAAAAAAACAAAGTTTTCAAAGTTTTTTCCATGAAAAGGGTAGTTTGAGGTGGGAGAATTTTCTTGAAAATCTTAATTTTGCATCATTGGAAAATACTAAAACATAAAAATTTATGATAGTTTGTTATTTAACAGTCATTTTTTATTTTTTTTAGCTATGCTGTCCACGACATACAGAATATTTTCTAAAAAGGCTTTTTTTTTTTTGGACTCAGCGGACCTCAAAATATACATTTCCGGTGAAATCTTGATATTGAATTTTGGGTGCAATGCTACACCTTCTTTAGCTATTACGTACATTGTATGTACATTTGTGCTAGAGAAAGTAAAAATGAATAGTGATTTTGCAGTTGAAAAAATCAAATGTTACATTCACATGACTTTCTGTAGCTGCTCTACAAACTTCTTACAATAAATTATTTTTCTTTGTAACCCATGCTAATTGAGATAAGCATTAGCAGACTCTTTACCACTTAGTTCCTTATAAGTAGAACAGAACTAAAGGAATGCACATGCTAAAGCAATAGTAAAATATTTTAAAAGCTGTCACTATGCAATAATCATTGAAATCCGGTTCTTTGCTTGTCCAGGAGAAAAACAAAAGTAGCACGGGAGACTTCCTGTATGAGAAAAGAATAAGCATTTTACAATAGAAAACAATAACAAGAAATATTTGGGAAACAGTTACCTCCACAACAAAAATGCAAAGGACATAAATTATGTGTAGAGCAGATGTACATTTTTTGTGTAGTAAGTTTATCCCTCTCCCTCTCTCTTATGCTTTACCAGTTATGCAAAGTCATTCAGAATGAAGAGGACTTCAGAGGCTAGTCCCAGAAAATTCCAGATATACAGAATATTTCTGAGTTGGATTTGTAACGTCCAAGTATTACTTACATATAGTTTTTCCAGACTGGTTTCGAAGCCATGTGGTCTTCATTGTTGATGGTTTCCAACTCAAGATATACATTTTATTTTTCAGGAAAATATCTTAAACATATGGTATATAATCAAAATTGTTAGTAATGTTTTGAAATTAAACATTTTTGAAAAATATTCCATGTAAAGGGTAGTTTGGATGTGGGGGGATTTTCCTGAGTGTTGCATCCTTGGTGGTAACAAGCTTAAATACCAAGTTCACCGATTAACTAACTTTTTTGTTTTTGAGTATTGATTCCACTTACACACATAGGCCTTTTTCTAAAAATGTTTTTTGGGACTCGTGGATCCTTAAAACATATATTTCTGGTGAAATCTCATTATCACATTTTTGGCTGGAATACAATACCTTCTCTACCCACCGTGTAGTACATAGAAATTGGTAGCAAAAGTAAAATCTGGCAGATAGTTATTTAAAGCTTTAATATTTATAACTACTTGATTCATGCAGAAGATATGAACATTGTGGTCTACTGGCAGTATTAGTTCATCTATTGTAATGAAAATAATATAAAATATTTTTTCTAACATACTTCTGGAACAAAAATAGATACATGTTTTGGGTTTTAACATATCTTTTATGACAGTACTTGTGAGAAATACCTACTATGCTTTGTGAACTGGTTTAATACCTCTAACTTTAAAACAAAAATGGTGAGAGGGGAGGGAGAGAATGAAAATGGTCATTCCATTGTTTATTCTGAAGCTAATAACAGTGAAGATATTACATTACTTGTCAACAATTAATAGTTGAACTACACACTTCAATTACTTTTAAAAACTAGAATATGTTTCCAGAACCCATGTTTGCAATGACATCTGTTGACCTATTAAGGATGGAAACAATGGTTCCCAAAAGATATTAGTTCTTAAAAATGAAGTGTGTGGACTATTCATTGTAATTAAAGTGGTCAATGTTTCAGAATCTTTATTGTTATATTACTATGGCTGTCCATGACAAGGCATTACACTTCCAAATTTGATACCTAAATCAAATAAGAGTAAATAAGATTTGCTTATACTTTGGCTGCACTAGTGCATAATATTCTTTTATAATACAAAAAAGGGGATTCATCTGTGCCTTTCAAAGTATATTGAAGACATGTTTCTAATCTGAAGTACTCCTTTCTCTCACTCCAAGAAGATAAAGGTATTTAGCTATTTGTGACATTTTCTTTTAACTTTTACATTAACTACATTTTGCAGATACTTGCAGTTAATGCAATTAAATAGGAAATTCCAGAAATTTTCTTACCTGCAGTCTACCAAGAACATTTATAAGAACTCCTCCATCAAACATAGGCTGTGAGTCTACAGCTGTTATGATTCGGTTGATTTTTTGGAAGCTAAGACTCTGCAAAAGTCAAACATTTATATTAAAACATATAAAAATATCTAGTAAAATTACAGAATTTGACAATTATTAAACAGAATATTTATAGATACAAGTTTTTTCACTGCAAAACCACAGTAAGTATGCTACAAAACTTGGCCATCAAGTGCACGGTCCATTTTCCAGTCACGTCTGTACACTTGACTGGCAGTCACATGGCCCGCCACCCAGTCACACATGTGTGGATGTCAAATAAAATTTCAAATCACATTAGTAATTATCAAAATAAACACAAAACATACCTTATCACAGGAGATGTTGGAAATTCCTGGACAACAGTAACCTTCTATGGTTTGAGTTTTAGAAGTTTTGTTGCTTTCCATGCAAGCTTTTGAAATGTCAGTTTCTTGTGCAAGACGCCTAAGAGATTTCTGAAGTGACTGTTCTAAACTTTCTCCAATTTTGTCTAAGTTCTGCTCCATAAGCATATGCCTGTTTACCTTTCTTTTCCCATCACAAATTGATCCCTTCTATCCGAATTTATTTACAAGCAAATGAACGGCCTCTCTATTCGGAACACACACCCAGGAAATTTAGTTTCATCCCTACAAGATGATATAAGCACATATGTATTGTACATAATCATTCTTTGTGTTACTGTATACAGCATTTTGAAAGCACTTCAAGCAAAACTAAACACTTCTAAAAATTCTTAATGTTATTCAAGTGTGAACTGGACAAAAATAGGAGTAAGACTGATGCACGTGTGACAATACAACAGAGAAATGCAGTGAAGGCAACATGGGCCGTTTCCTGGTGGCCAAGTTTTGTAACAAACATGCTGTATATATTACAGGCAAGACTTTTTTTATATGTAGAAAAAATCTGCTTCTTCAATTTTGAGGTTCCAACTAAACAGAGCCTATAAAACAAACTGAAGCTAAAATAAACATATTAATAAAAATTAATGTAACAAAAGCAAAGTTGTTTATTAATTTAAAGTAAAGCAGAATAAATCTTGCCAACACCCTCCTTACCAAACCATGGGGTTGGAATCCATGTTGTTCCCAGTGACATAGACTCTAATTGCAAGTCTAAATAAGATAAATAATTTACATGTGGGAGTTGACTTTACAATTCACATAGTCCATTACTGAATATTCTGCCCATTTACTGTGCATGTGGTGGTTTATCATATCACTAATGTTCCCATCAAATTTAAATCCCACAAAACAAGTTTACGTGCGTGCATTTTGTTGCAGCTCAGTGAAGACGGACTAAGATGGCGATGAAGGATAAAAAGGATAAATATAAAATATACTAATTAGTGTGGTATAATCTTTAGTTATCAAGAAGTGTTAATCCTAAACAAATTACAATATAATGCAATAGAATTGAATGCTTTATCATGTATGAATGCTCTGTTAGTATGTTTGACTGTCAATCAGGAATAAACCCAAATAATGGTATTTAAGAAGGGAGCAAAATTGAGCAAATAAGAGAAGTGAATGAAGGGGAGTAAGAAATATAAAGTAGTAGCAGAATGTATTTACTTAGGCATTAAATTAGATGGGGATGGGGGTGGGGTGGGAATAATAAAATAAACTAGCACTAATAAAAGGAAAAGGAGCCATGACAGCAATTAATTAGAAGTTGCAAGTACAGAATACTGAACATTGGGGTTAAATGGTTGGAGAAAATTTATATGGTCGTGGAACTGAAAATGCTATATGGAAAAGAGATATGGGGAATGAATGGGGAGGAGGAATCCATTTATATGGTCCATAAGATGTTTTGTAGAGAAATATTGCACTTACCAAGCACAGTAACAATAGTAGTAGTGCAGATGGAGATGGGAAGAGTGTATGGCAAAGGCATGATTATAGAAAGAGCACTGAAATATTGGTTTAGGATCCATAATCTAGACAAGAATAATCTGTTAAGGCAGTGTGTGGAATATCAGGAAAAGAGTCTTAGGAACTCCAAATAGACTAGTAGAATTCAAATAAACCTGAAAGTGAATTGGATGGAGAAATATTGGAGAAGAGAAACTAATAATAAAGTTTGGAAAATAATAAGAAAGAGGTCTAAACATACAGGAATCCAAAAATTTGCGGTGATACATCAGACCGACCAAACAGAAAGAGTTTAATAATAATAATAATAATAATAATAATAATAATAATAATAATAATTTAACAATAAGTAATGAAAAAAACATCCAAATTTATATAAATTGGTAATTTTTGGAATACAAACAATGTAAACATACCATTGGAAATCCAGTGCAATACTGAGCACCTGTTTTAACTCTGAGCCATATTGAGGAATAAACAGTGATGTAATTTAAGATGTTTCTCTGTAAAGCTGAATATATAGGTGAAATTTAATTTTCACGGAGTGTGAAGATCTCTGACATCTGGCCCTCTGACACAGAGATGCCACTCCATTCCACCACGCTTAAGGTCTCTTGGAGAATGCTTCCAAACACTACCCTTGAGCCAATGAGAATTTGTTGTTCAGAATTTATTTAATCTTAAACAAAAATTTCTGCCAATCCTAGTCAAACATAAGTTTTTCTAACCAGTAAAATCAGCATAGGTTGCAGTTAATATAAATAGAGTTTCTCGATGAAGTTCAAGCACTAGTTCGTCATAACACGTGCAGACTCCACGTTGCTCCTTGTCAATTTTGCACCACTAAAATCTAAGTTACTCTAGTATAGTAAAGGTAAGTGCTAGGAAGTGTGATTCCAAATAGGTCAGAAACTAAGAAATTGTGAGATTCGTGCAAAAGTAAAGACAAAGGGAAACAGATGTTAAATTAATCATTGCTCCGAACCAGTCAGTTTTGTATATTCAATTTTTCACCTGTCAACATCCATAAGTTTGCATACATATAGCTAACTGGAGGATGAGACATCAACAAAGAGAGTCAACCCTGAGATCGCCTAATCCTGAATCTCCAACAAACTTCAACTCAACAAAGTGTCAAAATGCAAAAGGAGGTTAAAGATTTCAAGCTTTCTCTGTGTTGGTTGTAACAGATGATTTCTCTGATTCCAATTTAACTCGGTTGCTATCCCGTGAAAACATCTGTTACAAAAGGAGATGTTCACCATTGACCATCCACCTCAAACATTTTGGTGGGATAGTGGAAAAAAGATCTCTGGTATACTATATATAAATGTAGGAAACATGGGAAAGGGATTGATAAGGTAAATAGCGAACAAAGAGAGGGAACAACATGGTTATACCCCCACCGCTGAATCCTTACACTTGACAGTTCGGGTGGTTTCACATAAGGTTGGCTATGCTGCATTGCCAGAGTAATTAGTAAACAAACAACAGCTTATTACAAATGTCTCCATCGTATGTAACGACGAATATAAACAGTGTTCATAGTAATTGAATGCCGATGAATAATGAAACTAATTCGTTATTATTGATGTTAACTGAAAATAACAGTGATACTGTAATGCATGTAGCATACATTAGGTATTTATGACAATATAAAACAGCTTAATGCAAAATAGCTCGTTATAATGAGAGAAATATATAACAAAAAGATTTTCACCAGTTTAGAATTTTAATGGCTCAATTCCATCCAAGTCTCTGTCGTCATTATTCTGGAAAGGATCATCATCATCATCATTGTCATCATCAACATTGTCGTCACCAAGACATATCACATTTAGTGGTTCACATTCACGGATGATTCCGTCTAATTCCTGTGCTTTTCGTATTATTTTGTGAACATTATTCACTTTCTTCTTCCATGTAGCTGCATCCACTCTCACCACACCTTCCCACAAAAGTCTATCCACTTCTATAATTGTGAAAGTCTTGTTATGTTCTCTCACATACAAACACCAAAACACTATCAACAAATATAAATAACAATGAATGATACATATCTTGTACAGAACAGCTCAACGCATGTGTTAGGAGTTTACAAATTGAGTATGCGGTTGGAAATAGCCAGATACTGTAAAGGTGTGGCATCTAGATGCGCTTTCGTTGTCTGACTGACCGACTGACCGACCGGAATGCTTCTTGTGATTGGTTCTGGAAGTCAAACGGGTAAAGCTTTTCATCTGTTTTCTGTGGATGTACCAACTTAACTAACTGTCAAATGCAAGGATTCAGCAGCAGGGGGATATGGACATTTGGAGAATAAGAGGGATAAGAAAAGGCATCCACAGTGTGTCAATGTCCTATTTGTGGAGGGAAGGAAGATCTAGTTCATATAGTATTTGACTGCCAAGGAATGGATTTATAGAGGAAAGAATTCCTGGAGTAGAAGTGGAACAAGATGGATAACAGAACAGCATTAAAGGGATTTTTAGAAAGGATGGCACAAGCTTAAGTCAGTTTTTAAGCAAAATTTATAAGAAATGGAACTAGGAATTAGAAATGATATAATTTTCATTAATTATTAACCGCTTGAGCAGTAGCCATTTAAACGCTGCACGGCCGGTAATGGATACCCAATAAACAATTCAAGGCAATTAAATTGTTAAATGTAGGTAAATATGCTTCGTACATAAACAATCGTATCTTTGGTATTTACTAAGATATTTTAATTAAATAAAAATTGGCTTAAAGGTCATTAAAGACACTATACATTTATCATAGAAACAAAAGAGAGACTGTATTAACAAAAGCTTAAATATCACTAATTTTTTTCTTCGTAGCAAAACTCATTCTGTATGTCGAACGCACCTAATTTGTGAGTCAGGTTTGTGCTATGCTCGTATAAATGTAAATATGTAGAGTTAGCTATCTAAGCACAATGTTCTCGGTTTTATCATTCTGTTTATTGCTACAACGAAATTACGTGTGTGTTTCTGAGGAACACCCAAGCTGCAAAGAAATCAAACCTCTCTGTCGGCGTTTCTATTTACGCCTTAGAATAAATACACAGCAGGGATTTATGGTAGAGTCATGTAGCGATGGGATTCACAGTTTTTTATTTTAGCTATCAGGAAAGCGCCTTTGAAAATGTTTTATCTCAGTTCTAACCATGGCTTCGACTAGCAATGTAGCTAACAAATTAGCTCGTGAAGGCAGTGTACAGGCTTCAGAAATAACTTCAGATAATGTGGAGGACTGTTTGCTATATGATAGTAATTTTGATATTGACGGCAAGTTTTCAGATTTTGAGGGGGGGCGTCGAGGATATAGGTAGCAGTGAGGAAGAAAGTGACTCTCTTCCTTCAGGGTTCATGAAGAAGCAACATTGTGGGGTAGTCAAAATGACTCCAAAACAAAAAGACATATCTTCACGAGCACAGCCTCTGGAGTACAACCCCAAGCTCAGCTGACTTCTGACAGCCAACCAATTGACATTTTAACAACATTTTTTACTGCTGACTTAGTGTCTCTCATTGTTACAGAAACAAATGCATATGCGAGTAAGGTGATGGAAGACCTGAATTCTAAAAGCAATTTAGGACCTAAGAGTAGAATTCAGCAGTGGACAGAAGTAACACTGAATGAGATTTACAGGCTAATTGGTCTAATTACGCTCATGGGCATTATTCGTGAACCAACTTTAGACATGTACTGGTCTACAGATGATATGCTAGCTACTCCATTTTTTGGGAAATGCATGTCAAATAACAGGTTTACTTACATTTTGCCATTCCTTCATTTCACTGGCACAGAAAATGTAAACGATAAACTACACAAAATGAGGTCAGTTTTGGAATATATTATTTCAAAATTCAAAGAAAATTACATGCCTGGTGATAAGGCCACTGTAGATGGAGGCTTGATGCTCTGGAAGGGTCGCTTAGGCTGGAAGCAATACATCAAAACAAAGAGGGCCAGATTTGGCATAAAGAGTTTTGAACTTTGTGAAAGTAAAATGGGATATCTTTACAATAGCTGCATTTACACTGGTCAAGAACTGATAATACTGGAGACAAAGATTTGGGGTTATGTGGCTCCATTGTAATGCACCTGATGGAACCTATACTAGGGTAGGACTGTATATTTCGATAATTGGTACAGCTCCCCTAAATTATACATGGCCTTATACAAAAGGAACACAAATACAATTGGAACAGTACGTTCAAATCGTATTGGTTTGCCAAAGAATGTGAACACAAACACTCTAAGGAGAGGAGAACTGCAGGTGCATCAGCTCCCACCCTTGACCTACATTACTTGGCAAGATAGGAGGATGGTTACGGCATTTTCTAATTGCATCCCTAAGATTTTGATGATTGACACTGGAAAAATAGATGCCCACACCAAAATATCAATTTTCAAGCCTGATGTTATCCAGGAATACAACATGCATATGGGTGGTATGGATCTAGTAGATCAGGTATTGCAATCATACCCTTCTTTACAAAAAACAGTTAAATGGTATAAAAAGGTATTTCTGCACCAGCTGGATAACACCATATACAATTGTTTGGTAATTTGGAGAACTCTAAACCCACGCAAGATGATGACCTACCTGGACTTCCGCATATCAATAGCTCGTAGCCTAATTGAGCACTATAACATTCAGAGGCCTCTTAACCCACATGTTCTACAATATAAATGATTTCATGACTACTGCATTTTCCTAAACTTGTATTAACCATTGTGTAAATTATTAATATCTTGTTTAAGTTTCTTTAAATTGTTACATACTAGTTGTAAGTTGTAATTTGTTACCTGACGAAGCCTTTGAATTCATGTAATTCTTTTGGTGAATAAAAATCTTATCTTACCTTATCATACAGGGGGTAAGAAATCTACTACTCCATCACCCCTCAGACTTGAAAGAAAACACCTTCCTAAAAGGATACCACCGACAGCAAAAAAATCGCGTCCATTTCGAGATGTTTGGTGTGCCGCAAAAAAGGAGTTCGTAAAGAGACTAACATGATATGCACTGAATGTGGAGATGTGCCCTTATGTGTCAATCCATGTTTTGAGCTGTACTATTCAAAAAGGAACCTTTAAAGGTAGGACTTAATTTATTCTAGAATTTATTTAAATTTATTATAAAAGATGAAAATTAAAATTATTAGGGTTTAATAAGCATTGAATGCACGCATGCATGACATCAATTTTAAAATGCAGGAGAATCGATATGGATATCATATGACGTCCATATCTGCGAAAAGGTTAATGTTTTGTAGTTTTAAGGAACTAAAATGTGTGTAAATGTAATTATATGGGTGGGTATGATGAGCTAGGAGCTTGGGCTGAATGCCTGTTATACTCAAGTATGTATTAGTTTAACACAAATAAATAAAATGTTAGTCTGTAATGCATTAAATGTGCACTCAAAGCTGTAAAAAGGCTCCATTGCCGTAAGATGGTAACAATACCTCTACTCATATACATATCATGGGCACACAAAAACTTGGCTAGAATATGATTAGCATATGTATGTGTATATCAAGGTCCACCAAGAGGTAAGCTTGAATAATGATTGGTAGATATGGCTTGTTATCTTTATATCTGTTATAAGTGTGCCTGTAATTCACACCTTTCATAGCTTAAAGTATCTTATACAATAAAATAAACACAAAGGAATTGACAACTTTCATATATTTTATGCAACAGAACAAACTCAAAGTAAACACATGTTCACTCCCAAAATTTATTCACAGATTGCCAAAGGACTTTTAAGCAAACAAAGCTATGTGAACTGCGAGTAAATACAAAAAAAAAAAAAAAAAAAAAAAAAAAAAGCTGATGTGTTATATTCACATGCTCTACATATTCTGCAACAAACTGTTCTTGCAAAAGTTTATTTTTTTACCAACTACATGCTAATCAAAATAATCATTAGCAGAAATAGCTCTATTAGATATTCTCTTGTAGGTACAATGGGAATAAAAGAATACACTAAGCTAAAACATTAGTCATATCTTTTAAGAGCTAATTGCTATGTAATGATTTCAAAATTCCGTTCTGTTTACATGACACGCTAAAACTACTTATGCCTTTCCATTTGAGGAAAATTTAAACCATTAACAATTGGTTTTTACTTTCTCTATACGCACTATGCACATAGTGTGTATAGAAGGTATTGCACTCCACCCAAAAATTTGATACCGAGATTTCACCGGAAATATATGTTTTAGGGTCCCCTTTATCTAAAAAAAAAGCATTTTCGGGAAAAGGTCTGTCTGTGTGTGTGTCCATGTGTCTGTGAACACGATAACTCAAAAACGAATAGTCAGTAAAAAACCTAACTTGGTATTTAAGTTTAGTATCTTCCAGGGATATGACACAAAGATTTTGAGAAAAATCTCCCCACCCCCAACTACCCTTTACGTGAAACTTTTTTTGAAAGTTCTGATTTTCTCAAAAGTGGCTCTAACAACTTTGATTAAAATTTCGTATAATAAAGATATTTACCTGACAAATAAAATGTATATCTTGAATTTTCTGGGAGTAGCCTCTGAAGAGTACTTTATTCTGGATGAATTTTACAGAATTTTGAATAACTGCTCAACCGTAACAGATGGACAAAAACGTACTACACAAAAAATGTAGAGCACGTTAAAACACACAATTTATGATATATACATTTTTTCGTGGAGTTCATCGTTTTTGAGACATTCCTTGTTTTGGTTTCTGCTTTGAAAAACTTATATTTTTCTCATACAGGACTTTATCAACTGTTGTCCATACAAAGAAAGGAACTTCAATGACATAGCAACCAGCTTTTGACAATCACTTTAACCTATGGTACTCTCTTATTTCACTCCTACTTACAAGGAAGCAAGTAATAAGACTATTTCTGCTAATTTTTTTCTGATTAGCATAAAGTAAAAAGAAGTATAAGCTTTTTAAGAATAATTTGTTGCAGAGAAGTAGAGAAAGTCATGTGAATGTAGCATATCAGATTTATATATATTATCTTGGTTATGATCAACCCCACAAAAAATTGTATTAGACAAAAATTGCATGCTTTAACAAGGTCTACATTCTTTATGTAGTAAGATTTTGGCTTATGTTTACCAGTTATGCAAAAGTTGTTCAGAATGAAGACATTAGAGGCTATACCCAGAAAATTTAAGATGTGTATTCTATAGTCTTGATAATTGTTTGGAACAATTTTTGAGAAAAGTCAACATATTCGAAATAAGCTCTTTGTAAAGTATAGTTTGGGGTGAGAGGATTTATTGAAAATCTATGTAATGCATTCTTGGAAAATGGTAAACTGAAATATCAAATTTGGTATTTAAAGAACTTTTGGTTTTTTGTTATACTGTTCTAAAACTGCTTTTTATTTACTTTTCTGTGGGTCACAAAACATGTATTTCCAGTGAAATCTTGACATTGAATATTTGATTGGAATTCATCTATTCCTCTTATGTAGAAGAAAAAGTAAAAATAGTAGAACTTTAGGGGAAATTAAATGGAAATAACTGACCCACACTCCCCTGCTTCATAAATAACATTTTTAAGTTCTGCAGTCTTGTTAATTGGAATTTCCTTTCTGATTTAATTATAACTTAATACCATTAGCATAATACTTGTATTCTAAATATATTTTTAAAAATGTACTGTATATTCCTTATACACTAAGAATTATGCATTACTTCACAGAAAAAGTCTGTTATGTTACAGTTACATGCCCTCATCTACCTATTCTGTAACAAACCATTCTTACAAAAGCTTATTCATCCAACTTTATGCTAATCAAGATAAACATAAGTAATAATACTTTTATTACATATTTTCTTTTAGGCTCAAGGAGAATAAGGGAATTCATTAGACTAAAGCAACAGTCAAATCTTTTAAGAGTTGGTTGCTATGTGATGTATGCATTACTTCACAGAAAAAGTCTGTTATGTTACAGTTACATACCCTCATCTACCTATTCTGTAACAAACCATTCTTACAAAAGCTTATTCATCCAACTTTATGCTAATCAAGATAAACATAAGTAATAATACTTTTATTACACATTTTCTTTTAGGCTCAAGGAGAATAAGGGAATTCATTAGACTAAAGCAACAGTCAAATCTTTTAAGAGTTGGTTGCTATGTGATGGCATAAAAGTCTATTCTGTTTGCATGACCAGGATGGGGGAAGAAAAAGAAAAATGGATGACTTCTCAGTTGAGAAAAGTATTATAGGGAAATTTAAACCAAACACAATGAATATCTTGTAAATGTTTAACTCAACAAAATATGTTGTCATAAATTATGCTTTAACGAGATCTACATTTTTTGCTTTAAAGAGAGTCTATTTTATCTTTCAATAACCCCAATTAAAAGCATTTTATAGCAAAAAATTGCTTATTAACACAATTACAATTTTATTATACTCTATAGGGCCTTCTCATCCCTTAACATTTGAATCATTTTACTCAAAAGCTAAATTACAGAAGATATAAAACAGCAATAAGATGTTGTCTATATATTACAGTTTAGCAGTTATGCAAAAGTAATCCAGAATGAAAAGGGCATCAAAGGCTAATCCCAGAAAATTCAAAATATACATTTTATTTGTGATATCTTTAATATACAGTATTTTAATAAAAAACAGGAAATTGAAAATTTGGAAGCCCTATAAAGAATAGCTTAGGGGTGGGGGTCCAAAACATCTTTGTGCTGCATCTTTGGATGATACTGGACATAAATACCACGTTGGTATTAAACAGACTTTTGGTTATGGTCAATTAGTGTTAATTTAATTATTTTTTCACACAAGCTGTGTGTAGGTAGAGTCAGACTGAAAAATTCAATGCCATAGTCGGAACTGTTAATTGCTGATAAACTTCAAACAATTTTATAATTAAGAAAATAATATTATCTTCATTAATAAACACAACAACTGAGTGTGTGAGTAACATAGGGATGAGAAATAAAACTGTTCTGCAGCTACTGAAATACAATTTGTTACAATGGTGTCAGGAGCAGGATTGAATGTTATGATGGAGGAGATGATGGAAACATTACTGTGTGAGCCCAAATTCCTTGTGGCTGGAAGGAATGCACCCTTACCTTAAGCAGAAATGACAGAGGTGGGAAGGGGAAGGTGGCCAAGTGACCAGTGGTGTCTCCCAGTTTTCAATGAAGGCATAAAGAAATAAATAGTGCAACTAAATGTCAAACCTAATCGTCTGATACTACAGAACAGAACCTCAAGCCTAATAAAGAGGCTTTTTAAGCAAAATTAACCGCTTGAGCGATGACCATTTAAATGCTGCACGGCTGGTAATGGATACCCAATAAACAATTCAAGGCATTTAAATTGTTAAATGTAGGTAAATGTGCTTCATACATAAACATTCGTATGTTTGGTATTTATTAAGACATTTTAATGAAACAAAAACTGGCTTAAAGCTCATTAAAGGCACTATACATCTATCATAGAAACAAAAGAGAGACTATATTAACAAAAGTTTGAATATCACTAATTTTTTATATGGTAAGAGTCATTCTGTACGTTGAATGCACCTAATTTGTGAGTCAGGCTTGTGCTAAGCGTGTACAAATGTATATAAGTAGAGCTAGCTATCTAAGCACAATGTTCTCGGCTTCAAGGTTTTATCGTTCGTTTATTGCTACGATGAATTTACGTTGCATGTTTCTGAGGAACACCCAAGCTACAAAGAAATCAAACCTCTCTGTCGGCGTTTCTATTTACGCCTTAGAATAAATACACAGCAGGGATTTATGGTAGAGTCATGTAGCGATGGGATTCACAGTTTTTTATTTTAGCTATCAGGAAAGCGCCTTTGAAAATGTTTTATCTCAGTTCTAACCATGGCTTCGACTAGCAATGTAGCTAACAAATTAGCTCGTGAAGGCAGTGTACAGGCTTCAGAAATAACTTCAGATAATGTGGAGGACTGTTTGCTATATGATAGTAATTTTGATATTGACGGCAAGTTTTCAGATTTTGAGGGGGGGCGTCGAGGATATAGGTAGCAGTGAGGAAGAAAGTGACTCTCTTCCTTCAGGTGTTCATGAAGAAGCAACATTGTGGGGTAGTCAAAATGACTCCAAAACAAAAAGACATATCTTCACGAGCACAGCCTCTGGAGTACAACCCCAAGCTCAGCTGACTTCTGACAGCCAACCAATTGACATTTTAACAACATTTTTTACTGCTGACTTAGTGTCTCTCATTGTTACATAAACAAATGCATATGCGAGTAAGGTGAAGGAAGACCTGAATTCTAAAGGCAATTTAGGGCCTAAGAGTAGAATTCAGCAGTGGACAGAAGTAACATTGAATGAGATTTACAGGCTAATTGGTCTAATTACGCTCATGGGCATTATTCGTGAACCAACTTTAGACATGTACTGGTCTACAGATGATATGCTAGCTACTCCATTTTTTGGGAAATGCATGTCAAATAACAGGTTTACTTACATTTTGCCATTCCTTCATTTCACTGGCACAGAAAATGTAAACGATAAACTACACAAAATGAGGTCAGTTTTGGAATATATTATTTCAAAATTCAAAGAAAATTACATGCCTGGTGATATAGTCACTGTAGATGAAAGCTTGATGCTTTGGAAGGGCTGCTTAGGCTGGAAGCAATACATCAAAACAAAGAGGGCCAGATTTGGCATAAAGAGTTTTGATCTTTGTGAAAGTAAAACGGGATATCTTTACAATAGCTGCATTTACACTGGTCAAGGAACTGATAATACTGGAGACAAAGATTTGGGGTTATCTGGCTCCATAGTAATGCACCTGATGGAACCTATACTTAACCAGGGTAGAACTGTGTATATATATTTTTTTTTAATGCTAAGCTTTATACAGGTGAATATGACTGGTGTTCAGCCCTGGCTCAACTATATATTTAGATAATTGGTACAGCTCCCCTAAATTATACATAGCCTTATACAAAAGGAACACAAATGCAATTGGAACAGTATGTTCAAATCGTGTTGGTTTGCCAAAGAACGTGAATACAAAGAATCTAAGCAGAGGAGAAATGCAGGTGCGTCAGCTCCCACCCTTGACCTACATTACTTGGCAAGATAGGAGGGTGGTTACAGCATTGTCCAATTGCAGCCTCAAGATTTTAATGATTGACACTGGAAAAATAGATGCCCACACCAAAATGTAAATTTTCAAGTCGGATGTTATCCAGAAATACAATATGCATATGGGTGTGGATCTAGTAGATCAGGTATGCAATCACATCCTTCTTTATGAAAAACAGTTAAATGGTATAAAAAGGTATTTTTGCACCAGCTGGATAACACCATATACAATTGTTTGGTAATTTGGAGAACTCTAAACCCACGCAAGATGATGACCTACCTGGAGTTCTGCATATCAATGGCTCGTAGCCTAATTGAGCACTATAGCATTCAGAGGCCTCTTCATACAGGGGGGTAAGAAATATACAACCCCTGCACCCCTCAGACTTGAAGGAAAACATTTTCCTAAAAGGATACCATTGAGAGCAAAAAAATTGCATCCATTTCGAAGGTGTTTGGTGTGCCATAAAAAGGAGTTTGTAAAGAGACTAACATGATATGCCGTGAATGTGGAGATGTGCCCTTATGTGCCTATCCATGTTTCGAGATGTAACTTTCAAAAAGGAACCTTTAAAGGTAAGACTTTATTTATTCTAGAATTTATTTAAATTTACTATAAAAGACAAAAATTAAAATTATTAGGGTTAAATAAGCATTAAATGCATGCATGCACAGGACATCATATGACGTTCATATCGGTTCTCATGCATTTTAAAATTGATGCTATATGAAGTCCATATCTGCGAAAAGGTTAAGTAGCTTTTCATGCCCAATATAGAATGGAATGATAACACAGCATTTAAAGAGTGTGCATAAATATAACCCAATTTAATTTTGTTCCACATTGAATAGAGAGCACTCTGAAACATACATGTATATCTTGAATGTTTATGTCTTATAAAGAATCATAAACACTGTCATCACTAGAGGTTGAAATTGCCACTTTTCACTATGAGCAAAGTAAGTCTTATTCAAAGTTGTGCAAGTGTTGCTCAATAAGTGAATTTAGTAGAAAGTTACGGAAGCTAATAATCCAGGTACATAGGCTTACATCACATAAAAATAATCTTTTGCAAAACTGACTGAGCATTATAGAGCTGATTTGATATTAAGTTGCAAATTCCCTTATTTTTTTTAATAATGCCAACTTCAAACAGGGTTATAAAAAGTCAACCTCATTTAGCCCTACTATAATTACATACAGTTGTGTTTGATTTTGTGCTTTTGGATTTTGCAGATGATTGCATCTGTAAAACATTTAATTTCTTTTCACATGTGGAGTGTGTCCCCTAAGTATTTTTTGAAGTGTCGTACTGAAGCAGTGCAAAAACAAGAATGATGAACTTTTTGGTTACATAGTGAATCACTTAGGGATTCAACACATTTCAAGTGATTCAAAACAGAAACTGAAGGACATTATAAGATTACCTTCCAAGAAATTCCTTGATTGTTGGATAAAGTGGTCTAGCTATTACAACAAATTTATTAAATATCATTCACCATGACTTGAAGGAAATGTACTTTAGCTGGAAATGATTTGCACAAATTCTGCTTCTCCTTCATGCATCAGGTTCAAGTCAGGGTGTAGAGGGCAACCCAAAAAAACATTCAGTGACGGCAGTATAAGAAGCAGGAGAAAAGTGAAAATGTTATTGAAGAGCAGAGCGCAGATGAGCTTTCTTTCCCTGCCAAATCCCAATTAAGAGCTGAAGGAAAGAAAAATGCTGCAGAAATTTTTAAGCAACTATTTGACCGCATCTCCAAAAAAACCAAGACATAAAAAAATTGAGAAAATCTTGCACATTAGCCATTCCGATCCCATAATGTAATGATGCACTGGCATTATTTACTTATGCCAAATGAACCATTCATCAGCACAAATTTATTCAATTCCAGACAAAAACCAGAAATTGCAGCCAACAGCTATCAAAGAGCATTACTGAAAAGAAAAATAAAGAGTCAGCTTTATGATCTCTGATACCAAATATAAGAGGGAAAAGTGGAAGTCCCGACCACATTGTTCAAATTGACAAATGTAAAAAATAAGATGACACAAATTATATCAGTTATTAAAAAAGAGACCAAAAGGATATGTTGATAATGCAATGGAATCGTTGCGAAACTAGTCCAGGCAAGGATTCCAAAAGATAAGTGAAGATTGGTTGCAACTATTATTTTTATATTGATATTTGTGTTATTCTTCACTGTTTCTAGCTTCTTTTTACATTTAAAAGTTTATTTGTTTTGAAGCATTCCTTTGTTTCAGTACATTTTAGGTTATTGCTTATGATGGATGTGATGGAATATAATAATTATAGGTTTAATCTGAATTTTAATAATACTAAACATGAAATTAAGCTATATTTGAAATTACAAGAAAAAAGAAGACATATTCTTGCAGATATACGTTTCTTAAACCTGTGTTTAAAACGTAAAGTAACTCCTATTTTTGTTAGAAAAACTGTTAAATTTGACAATAATAGTATTCATCAAAAAGCAGCAGAGAAGAAAGTAATTGAAGTTGAAAGAAGTTTGCATTTTAAAAACTTAAATAACATTGAACTGAAATTATATAATTTGCATCTTAAACTTATAAATGTTTTAGGTAATTCAATTTGGCTAAATTTGGAATATAAATTGTTTGAAAATTTGAACTTTAGCATGAAAAATAAAACAAATAAACTGAAAAATAAGTTAAATAAATTATGCTTAAAACAAAATAAATTGAAACCAATTAAAGGGAATAACCCTAAAGATAATGTAATTAACCTTTCAAATTGTAATTTCAATGAGAAAGAAATTAATTTTTTGAATAAAGGTTTAAAAACCTGTGTAGATTTTTCAAAAAATATAGATGATTATGTAGCAGATATAGAAATTGCTAGTCAGGATTTAAATGAAAATAATAAATTATTGGTTAAAAAAAAATGTAGTAAAATATTACAGAATTTGAATAAAAATCACCCTAAAGTAAATCACAATAAACAAATTATTAAATCATTAAAAGAAAAAGATGTAATCTATACTAAAGCTGATAAAGGTAACAGCATTGTAATTTTAAATAAAATTGATTACATTAACAGAATGGAACTCTTACTTCAAGGTGAAGATTACAAAAGCATTGATATTAACCCTTTAAAACCCTGCATTTCAATTTATAATAAGACTCTTAATGAAATTAAAAGTATTACAAATAAAGAAAAGCAAATTATAAAAATCAGTAATCCAATTTTACCCAGAATATATGCTCTTCCCAAAATTCATAAACCTGGAAATAAAATGAGACCTATTGTAAATTGCATAAATTCACCTACTTACAGCCTAGCTAAATGGTTAAATAAAAAATTCACTAATTTTGAAAAATTTTAGAGTTTAAGTATTAAAAATTCTTTTGAGCTAGTTGAAAGGATCAGCAATATTACATTGTCTACTAATGATAAACTTGTTTCTTTTGATGTAACTGCTTTGTTTCCAAGCATTCCTAGAGAAAAACTTTTGACATTTTTAAAAAAATGGTTAAGTTCTATAGAACTGAATGAAAATTTAATAAATGATTTTGTTATCCTTACTAATCTTTGTTTGGATCAAAATTTTTTCAGCTTTAATGACAAATTCTATCAAAAAACTTCTGGTTTAGCAATGGGTAGTCCACTTTCACCTTTTCTTGCTGATCTTTTCATGAGCTATTTTGAAATACAGGTCACTAAAGCATTCCCTCTAATTTTTAAAACTTGGTATAGATATGTAGATGATATATTTGCTATTGTTCCTGATAAACATGTAAATGATGCTTTAAAACTTTTAAATTTACAAGATAAGGCTATAAAATTCACATTAGAAACTGAAAGTGATGGTTATCTCCCTTTCCTGGATTTAAAAATAATAAAAAAAGACAATAAATTGAATTTTGGAATATACAGAAAGCAAACCCACACTGATAATTATATAAAAAATAATGGCTTTAACCCTTTTTCACATAAATTTGCTGTTTTTAATAGTTTAATTTATAGGTTAATTAATTTACCCCTTAATAAAGATGAATTGTATAAAGAATATAAACACATTATTAACACTGCTTTAATTAATGGTTTTAATACTGATTTTATAAATAAAAAAATTGAGAAGTTTAAATATCAAAAAGCTATTAAAGATATTTCTACGCTTAAGAAAATAAAAGATAATTACATTTTTAAAAAATTTACTTATCACCCTTGGGCAAATAAAAAATTCACAAATATTTTCAAAGAGCATGGCATAATATTGGTTCCTCAAAATAAATATAGTATAAAAAAATTTGTTAGGCTTTTCTAAAAAGGATGAAATTTCAAAAAATAAAAAATCTGGCATTTATCAATTAAACTGTTTAAATTGTGACCTTGTTTATATTGGTAAGACTAAACGTCATTTGGAAACCAGAGTAAAAGAACACTTTAGAAATATTAAATACAAACAAATTGATAAATCAGCTGTAGCAGAACATTTTTGGAAATTTAATCATGAAATAAATCCAGATGTTAAATTATTAAAACACTTAAATGGGCCCATAGATTTAATGGTTTGGGAGAAAATATTTATATTAAAGTGTAGAAATCATGCAATGAATTTTGATATACCTCCAATTGACACTCTTACCAAATTTGTTTTGATTCCAGTAGTTAGCAATGCATTAGTACACAATCCACCTAGTAGCAGTAACCATAACAGTGTAAATAAACAACATCAAAAAAGAGACCAAAAGGATATGTTGATAATGCAATGAAATCGTTGCAAAACTAGTCCAGGCAAGGATTCCAAAAGATAAGTGAAGATTGGTTGCAACTATTATTTTTATATTGATATATCAGTTATTGTTGTTGCTGTACAAATTATATCAGGAGTATATCATAGAAGGTAACTGGATCCTTGGAATGATAAAGGTTCCAACAAATGAGGTAATGTGTATAACAATACTAATAATATTAGTAATAATAATTGTGCTGTAACAATTAGGCTAGGTTTAGTTAACAAGTGAATTAGTATAATTGTGATTTAGGGATGAAGTGCACTTAGTCACATTTTAGTGTAATTTATTGAAGAAAAGTCTGTTGGCAGCATTGTATTAAATATTGCAACATGGATGATTTGGCTGTACAGCATTCTTCAATATAGCCAAAGGAGCAGAAAGTAAATCATCATAAACCTTAGGTTATGCAAAGAAACTGTCCTCCAAAGAAATCATACTAAAAAGTGATGAAAAAAATTTTCAAAGATATTCAGCTCACATTGAACTTAGAAAACATTCTGCGTCACATATTGGAAAGGAGAACCAGGATTTCATTATGTTCTCACAGCTAAATATAATCCAGAAACTCTGGAATATCATTTTGGTATTCAGTGCCTTAGTGTGATGACCATACTTCAAAAGTAGACTTCCTTTATCTGCTATATGCTATAATGCATCTGTGTTCCAACAAAACTGTCTTATCTCCAGGTGGAAATTGTGAATACAGAATAGAATATTTTCTAACGTGGAATGGTAAATTTAATGTGTGTGTTAGCAAGAGATCTAGAGCAGAGAAACAATGAAGAGATGACATAAAAAAAAAAATTATGATGTGTTCCAATCACATGACTTTCTCTACATCTCTGCAACAAATTATTGTTAAAAAGCTTATGCTTCTATTTATTTCATCCTAATCTACAGAAAATTAGCAGAAATAGTCTGATTACTTGCTTAAATAAGGGAGTACCATAGGTTCAAGTGATAGTCAAAAGCTGGTTGCTATGTGACTGAAGTTCCTTTGTTTGTATGGACAGGATTTGACAGATTCCTATATGAGAAAAGTGTATATTTTTTACAGCTGAAACCAAAACAAGGAATATCTAAAAAAAAAAAAACGATCACCTTCATGGGGAAAAAAAAAAAAAAAAAAAATGTATATAACATAAATTGCATATTTTAACGTGCTCTACATTTTTTGTGTGATACGTTTTTGTCCATCTCTTACAGCTTAGCAGTTATGCAAAATCCCGTAAAATTCATCCAGAATAAAGTAGTCTTCAGAGGCTATTTGTTATGTCAATATCTTAGTATTTGATATTTTAATCAAAATCATTAGAGCCATTTTTTAGAAAATCAAAATTTTAAAAAAAAGTTCCATGTAAAGGTTAAAAGGGGGTGCGAGGATTTTCTTGAAAATCTTTATGTCACATCCTTGGAAGATACCGAACCTAAATACCAAGTTTGATTTTTTAACGGTGTTTTCATTTTTGAGCTATGCTGCCCACAGATACGCATACACACAGACATTTTTCTAAAAATGCTTTTTTGGATTCAGGGGTCTAAAAACATGTATGAAATCTCGGTATTAAATTTTTGGGTGCATTACAATACCTTCTCTATGCACTATGTACATAGTATATGCAGACAAAGTAAAAATTATTAAATGTTTTTGGATCTTCCAGATAGTTCCAGATATTACATCAGACTGGGACGAAAATGCATCAGAGCTTAGATGACTATTGGCAAAGCTGATGACAAAAATACTTCATAAGCAAGCCTACTTGTTCACCACTGAACGAGATGAACTGCTACATTTAATTCCAAAATGTAATAGTGCAGATATTGTTTAATGTATTTTGTAGAGCACTATTTCCTATTAATGTTTTTCAAAATAGTATTACCAATTATAAAGACTAGAATGATAAGAGCTGGGAAACTACATCACAAGCATTAGCTAACAGAAGCTAGAGAAAAAAAGCAAATTTCTCTAGTAGAATTCTCAAGTGAATGCTAACGTTGCGCTTTAAATATACTAAGATATTAGACTTAACTCTATAAAAATGTACTTGTTTTATATTAGTCTCCTTTTTGTCTCATTTAAATGCTTGAAAATTCAATTTTATTTTTCTAATAAGCTAATAAATACTTACAGTGAGTTTTTCCATTATTTTTACTGCCCCTTGAATTTGAAGTCCCTCGAAAGTCATAAATGACGTCTCCGTCTGCAAAATTAAGAAGCCAAATCAGTTTGAATACATTTAAGACCATGACTAAGCTAGACTTTGGCAGTATAAAACATCCATGAGAGACAAGCCCAATAACAACCAGGCACATATTTCTTAAGGTTGCACCTTCTGCAATTACTTCAGGTGCACAAAATGTGCTCATGAGTAAATCCTTTCATAGCCAGCACGTGGCACAATAATTTCATAGCAATGAGCGATTTAAATTTGTTTATACGATGCATACACATGGCACGTGCACACACACTGGCCATTTGTAAAAATTGCAACATCAAGAAGGAAACTCATGAATGCAATGAATTTAATACCACAGATTAGATACATGACAAGTAACACATAAACTTTTCAAATCTAATCATGAAGTTGAGCCCTCATGTTCAGCATTTGGTGTGGCCTCCAAGCACAGCAATAAGAGCTGCTATAAGCCATGGCACTGAATCAGAAAGGTTCTGAATAAATTTCTGAGAGATTTCACTCCACACAGTTTATATTTGAGCCCACTGGTGACACTGGTTACTGGAGGACCGTTCTTCCAATTAGCATGTATTCCTCTTCTGTCTTTAATTTGTTTATTTGATTGAGAAATGCAATAACAGAACAGCATAGGGTTCTTTAATGTAGAAAATGCCATGGAAAATGTACAGCGTAACAAAAAATCTGGGTGAGGAAAATGCAAACTGGCTTCTGAAGTTTTACATCCACCCAGTGTCATAAATGAAATATATTTTTGAGAAAGGACATTTATATATTTTAAATAACCAGGAGAAATTATGAAAATCAGCTTATAGCCATTCGCCCACACATACACTAAAGAGCTCATCTAGCACACATGTCAACCAGCTTCAGGGATTTTCCAAATTCTATCTCGGTGCAAAGCATATGCACAACAATTACTCATCTTTTCAAAGATGGTTTGTTAACTCCAAACCACAACCTGGGTATCTGTGCAACATATGTTTTTGTTTTGAACATCTGCTTTGAATTTTGACTCAAAAATGATTTTTCTAGCCTGTTTTCTGGTAGAAAACATACTTCATGTGCAACAACAATGAGGCATATATGCAATTTCTGTTCGACAAGTGTCTTCTAGGTATAAGAATGCTGTGTTGCAAATGCAAAGCCATCCATCATCCCAATTCTCTTAAAAAAGTGAGCATCAACAATTTATGCAATCCATTGCAATGGGCATATGGTTTGCTAAATGCAAAATAATGCCTCATCATACGGTTCTGAAATGAAATGGCATTTTATTTATGGACGCTCTTTAACGGCTGTGGTTCTTAGCGTCCCATTCTGTACTGGGCGTGAAAGATCGCTTAAGTTTGCTCAGAGGTTTGAGGTTCTTTTACATCACGTAAATCTATGATGTGGGACCCACAGCTTCACTTCCCTTCCGAAGGAAGCCATGCTAAGGATTTTTACGCCTGAAAAAATTCACTGTCCTCTGCTGGGTTTGAACCTGTGACCTAGAGTATATGAATCATATGGTTCTAATTACCCATTTGCTGGCATGCATAAAGTCAAGCATAAGCTTTACCTTGCTAATTTTCAAGTGTAATCTTGGTTTCTAATGCATAAAACAGCTTTGACTTGACTTAAGTCTAGCATTTGCCTTGGAGCTAACTAGCTGCCTAGCTTTAGCTTGAATTTTCCAGCAATGACTTCACTTTAAGTGCACATCCAATGCATAAAACAAGCGAAAGCTTCACTTCTTGTACATTATTCAAGTTACCTCAGTAGGTGACTTGATTCATAATAGAGAACTCTTAAGAATATCCGTCGAAGAAAAGTGTATCAAGCAAAGCGACAGTGCAAAGAGTGTGTATATAAATCATTTTATAGATTCAATGAGGACAAATGAGGAGTTAATTTCACACCATTTCTTGGGAGAGAACACAGAAACACAAGGAGGTGCACTGACATCGAAGCAAAGGATGATCAGTGGATAAAATTTCCATCTCGGCTGCAAGAAGTTAATGCAGCAAAACAAGACTGGTAAAATAGATTTAATTTTCCAAGATGATGGTTGGGTTTTAAGGGCATCAACTGCTCGGTTATCAGCGACCGTAACATAAAACAGTGATGTTAAAAAAAACAGTTTTAACAGCACGGTAAAAAGAATTGCAGTTAAAACAGCTAAAAAAAAGCGATAAAATCAGTATAAAAAAATGGAAACCAAGGTAAAATAACTGTCAAGTTCTAACACAGAGCTGGCGATAAAATCATGGCATTAACAACAAAACTAAAACAAGAGAGAAAAACTAGTAGAAAAACTAACACCAAGGTAAAACAACGATCCAGCTCTGAAAGCAGAGCTGGCAATAAAACTATGGCATTAAAAGAGCTAAAACATAACACAAACGTGTCAGCAAAAGACACTAGTAACAATAAAAACTTAGAGATTAAAATGAGCTGATTAAAAGTTTAAATCACTACATTATTACAGTATACAGCTACCACAAACTAAAACTGAAAGGTAAAAGTAATTTGTGCTAAAAATTTAAAAACCCAGTCCACTGCACTTGGATCATTAGCCAGGACCTCAGCAAGAGAGGCCGGATATTCAAAGATGATCGAATGTGTGCCAGGTGACCTCACTCTAGCAACACATGACGGACGGACTGACTGTACCTCCCCACAGATGCACAGACAGGAGCAGGTAATTTTCCAAGTGTAATAGGAGCAATACATTGCTCACATGTGCCAATTCTGAAGCCATGAATACACCGCGACGAGTACATTGATAGAAAAACGTTTTGTTCTAGTAATGTTCAAGTGACATGCAGTTCTGATAAAGTGTTTACAAGTGTGGATGCAATGTGGTCTGGCAGTGTGCATGACAGCCACATTTTCAGAAATTCAAATATTTTTGAAAGATTGTGAGAACATGATGGAACGGCGATACTGCTGGGTGACTCTGGGTATGGGATTGCTCCTTGGTTACTAATTCCATACAGACACCCTGTGAATGCCATGGAAGAATACTATAATCGTCAACATGCCAGAAGTGGAGTTACAATACAGAGATGTTTTGGGCAATTAAAGAGATGATTTCCTGTATCGATGAACACCATTAGAATTCCTATGGAGAAAATACTGCATATTGATATATGCTGCTTTGTGTTGCATAATTTTGCAAAACAGCTGAGAGACGATGCTGTAGAGGAAGAAGTTGATGATGACAATGAAAATGAAGAGGAATCTGGAGAAGGGGAAGATAGGAATGAAAATGAAGATTGGAGAAGATGTGGAATGCAAAGAAGAAACAACATTTCATAGTTGTATGAACATGATGCAATGATTAAATTACATATTGTTATGAATATGAACTATACATTTCAAGTTTGATGGCAATCTTAAACTTTATACATACAAATGCAAATGGTTATGCAGCTCTGAATGAAATGTAAATATCATCTGTGTATGGGGCATGTTTAACATGCTTAAAATTTCATCGGTTGTTACAGGTTCAGAATAAAATTTGATCCCCGCACTTCTATTACTGGAAGCAAGCTCTGTTTAATATCTCCTCCTGCTGCATGTGTATCAGTTTTAGTTGTTCTAGGAGGACCGACCTATGCAGTTCATGCGAAGTCAGGTTTTTTGTTTCTGGGGTCTCAGGTAATTTACATTTATTCGATTGTGTACCTGTTTCATTAGCATTCTTATTGGGATTTAGGGAAACAATCTCATTATTTGTAGATTCAACTTCAACCTGCTCCATTGCATCATTTGTAGCTGTTCTTGCAAACGTTATCCACCCACAGCACATCCACCTAAACAGTAAACAAAAAAAAAAAAAAAACTAAATAAACTAGCTGCAAAGGAGTCAAAAAGACAACTCAGTTTATTTAGTTAGTGACATAGTTGTTTGGAGTTGATGACACTGTAAGTGTATCACATTACTTTCCTAGAAATGCATTGTCGTCCATCTGTGGCCTGATTATTGCTAACAATGCTCTCCCTGCTGACAGTGCGTACAAGGACATATTTACAGTTTAAGTTGACCCCCATGTGATTAGTAGCGCCACTAGACCTCTGCTTTTTCAGAGGAGATCCAGTGTGAAATTTCTTCAGTAGCACAGGGATGATGTCAATTACCATTGTGCTTTCAATAGTTAACATCTTACGTATAAATGCTGCAACTATTTTTGCTCATAAATAACTTCAAATCCCATGAAAATGTTAAATTTCTTAACAAAAATTCATTACAAGCTGGTACAACTAGCACCAGCAAACAAGAGCTATGGACAGTTACATTTCGTAACTATTGAACCACAGGAGTCGCAAAAAAAACAAGTTTTTCAATAAAACTTATCTACATAAGTAGTAAACTTGGCAACATCCAGATGCAATCTTTATGCAGAAATAAAGTCAACTAAAATCATCTTTAGTGTTGTTTACAGGAAAGTCATGTGTAAACCCCTTTGAAAAGCATCTTTAAGAACCTGAGAGAATTTATTATGAAGCAGTCCTTTTTTTCCCAAAGTAGTATCATTTTACTATGTACTTTAATATTCACTGTAATTTTCCAATATATTTATATTTTTATAACAGTTATATGCAACATATATCAAATTACAGAATATGTTTGAAATTGCATTTGATACTACAAACCAAAGGATACAACATTTTAAATTTGGCTCCTGAGATCAATTTGTATTCTTACCTGGAATCCTACTAATGGTTGGGTTGCTTTCTCCACCAAACAGCTGAAGAAATTCTTCTTCCCACCTTTTTATCTTTATCTTTTGATTCCCCATGGCTTTACGGTCAGTTTTTCTTTTTAGTTCAGTCTTCATATTCGGAATCTTTTTCTGCACTTGCTGTGGAGTTAATTTTCTGTCTAAAATTTTTTTCAGCTTGATGCAGGGGTTTGCAGTGTTCATTTTTTCTTCTTTGATGCTCCGGATCTGAGATTATTCAACAGTATTGGAAATGCTTAAGAATTGCTACAAACGTATTCCGAATATTCACTTTGTCTGCCATACTTGCCATTATGCATATAATTTTAAGGCCAGGTACCGTATTCGCAAAACACTTCTGTACAGACATATGAGTGGCAGCACTTGACAGACGACAGCTGCAAGCGCAACATATTTCAAGCATTTGCTGGGAAAACATCTAGCAAAAGCTTGTTAGATTAAGATTTTTTTTATGCATGAGTTGAACAAGCCAAAGCTTAATCTTGTAGAGTAATCTTAAAGCTTTTGCTTTAACTTAAAGACTAATTTTCAAGACAAAGCTTGGATTTTATGCATTTGACCCATTGTTTTGCACATAAGTCATCCCATGAGCTCACAGTGGAAGTGTTTTTGGAGATCAGCAACTATGTCATAGGACAGTAGCTGATTGGTTCAGTTATTACCACAACTTTTGCATGATATTTGTTGAGCAGGGGGAGAATATGAGGTCCTGGGTCATGTGATTCAGAATGATGAATGTTAAGATCCACCAAAGAAAATTCAATCAATACAGAATTGTGGAAGGAAATTGGATTCTTGGCATGATTGATGTTACCACAAATGAGGTGCAAATGGAAATTTGCCCAAATAATCAAAGAGATGAGATGCCACAACAATTTACCATCTGATATCTCAACACACTGAGTTTGACAGCACCATACACATCGATTGCTGGAGAGGTTGTTATGGTTTGCTGTACCTGTATCAGTAATCCATTCTAATAACTTTATGGATCTAGTGATTAATACAAACAACATTACAGAATTCCACTGGTGAAGTCTACAGCACCAGTTGTCTAGGGGTTATTCGGGGTGACCAGGTGGACAAACACCTATACAAATACTAGCGTCACCAAGTTTAGAATAATCACAAAGCAAAACCCCTTTCAAAATATAATTTTAAGGAGTAGGAGTGTGTAACTTGTAGTGCAGCATTTTAAATATACTTAAGATTAGGCTTAGAGCAGGAAAGTACAGTAGACTATTTAGTTTTAGGATTAATTTAGGACTTTTTCATTATTGTATCTATACAATTGTACATACATGTACAACTTTTTCTGTTCCTTTCATGTTTTTATAAACCCCTGAATTACCATCAATATTGCTGGTTTGGATATTAGCATTTAGGTGAGTTAGCTTCATAGCTTACTTTCCTTTTTAAGTTGGTGGTTTCTTATTGTATAGCTGATATGAGAGGCCTTACATTCTGTGCATATGCACAAGGCTTTTCTAAGACTCTGAAACTTATTCAACATGTTCGAAAGAATATCCCTTAGATCTTACAAATTGCATGCCCATTTGCTCATATTCTAGAAATTACTACAATCAAATTACATGAAAATCAGTTTATTTGCACAAAACCTAGATCTAACAAGTACATATTTTGGAGAAAGTAACGGAAATTACTGAAAACTGCATAAAATCATTTTTTTAATACACACACCACACATGTATGCATGCACATGCACACAGTTGTATTTGAGTTATGTAAGCTTAGCAAATTTTGCTTTTTTTCAGAATATTATATCTTATGGGATTTTGTTATGTGGAAATACTTGCCATACACAGGACATTCTAATATTACAGAAAAAACATTTAGAATAATAATTGACTCAGTTAAATTAGGCCATTGTAAACCATTTATTAGAATGCAATAGTTAACCTGTACATTTACCATGTTTTATTCTATGTTAAAATAATGTCTCAAAATCAGCAATATGGGGAGATATGTACAATTATAATATTAGGAGTCATACACGTATAAAATCACTATATCAAAGATTAACCAAGTAGCAAAACTATGTAGGTAGTTCTGGGATTAAAGTGTATAACAAGCTGTGGATGGGTTTAAAATAAATACTGATAAATGCTTTTAAAGTTAGATTACATAAAATGCTAGACAATAATCCTATGCTGTTAACAAATTTTTTGTAATTGAATATTTTGTATTTTAACCGCATGTCCTATTGCTGTAAAAATTGAATGACAAAATGAATTTATTATTTATTCTTGACCTAAGAAATGCTAGCTATCTTTGCTCACATGGTTTAGTGAAAATGACTAAACCAAATCACACACAAAAATCCCTAACCTTGCATAAATCAGAAAATAAAAGGACTGATTCAGTTTATTGTCTCACCTCCTAGTCGTTTAAAGAATTTCTTGATATTGAATAATTCCTATGCATTAAACAACCAAAAGGTAATATAAAACGACAGAAGTTATATAACTAATTCATTAAGTAAAACTTTAGCACTTAAAGAGGCATGCACCATGCATAAATTTACATTGTCTCAGGGAGTCTGGATATCACATGAGTTGGCACTTCTGCTCTGGTATTCTTTGTATCAATATTGTCAGCCACTCTCATAATGTAATCTAGCAATCAAAACAACCAAATCCCTGTAAACTATAAAGCAGCTCTACGGCCCAATTGCCATATCTGGATTAAATACAGGAAATATATCCAATGACTTTCTTACATTTCAATGTTGCTACATTGCCCATTATTTACACTTGTTAAAAAGTATTTACAAACCTCATCAAATTATTGTTAAAGAACGCATCATAATTTTGAGCATTGCTCTTTTTTGGAAAAACCAAACATCATCTACATCTACAGTAACTGGTAATAAGTTTCTTCAGGTGTATGACAGTTCAAAAGCTGTATTATTGAGGATCAATTCTGCTTTATTTGGTCATGTGCAACTCACTATTAAAACCGGTTCTATGCCTCCACTACACACAGATTTGAGATGCAGCACCCTTTAAAACAATAATATAACACAAATCTTTTGGGTTTCACTTCATTAATTTTTCCCAATTTATGCCATGTGCCTCTCAGTGGCTTCTTTTGGTTAGGTTCCGAAATTCAAAGGTTCAAGGGAACACTGCAATTCCTCAACACTCACACAAAATTAATCAAAATATGCAACTTCAATAATTGCAAAACTTATGGATACTTACATTGTACATGTTTATTAAATTTGGTCGTTGGGCAGGGTCGTCAAAAATTGCATAGTACTGCTGCACGAAGCCTTTACCGATTGCTTCATAAGCGGGATTCAGCGTCATTTTAAAACACTAATCAGAATGTTTATGCTTCAGGACTAAGTTTCCAAATTTTAACCTAGCGTAAAATATTCCGTCTCACCACAATTTTCACAAATTCTTTATCGCTATCACAGCATTTATTCTAAACAGTCCGATGTAACCCTCAATATCGCGTGGTCCATAGATGGCAGCAGCTTTAAAAAAATGTGACGACTGGCAGCACTTGTTTAGTATCGATGTCCAAAGATCGAAACACCAACTCGATTAATTTACCTACATTGACAACATACTTAAATCAATTTTCCACAATTAACTTCTTTTTGCTAAAGTTTAACACCCACTTTTATAATATGGCACCACAGCAGGCGATGACACTGATGATACATGGAATGAAGATGGAGGACCGGTGGAATGCAATGGCGGGAGAAGCCGGAGAAAACCGCCCCTGCGCTGCTTTGACCACCACAATTCTCATATGTGGTCGCTTGGGATCGAACTTGAACCGCCTAGGTGAGAGGCCAGTGGTCTAACCACTTGGCCACGGCGTGGCATGATAGTGTTTAGTGCCCGCTTTTACTACATAAGGCAATGCAGGCGATGACGCTGATAATACGAGGGCCGTTCAGAAAGTAGCCTCCGGTTGATTGCAAGAAATTCACCAAGTTAAATAAAAATATTTTAATATATACATCTTACAACTACATCTTTGCACTATTTTTCTACATAGTTTCCATAACGATTGAGGCACTTATCGTATCTGTTCGCAAGCTTTGAAATTCCTTCTGCATAAAAATCACCCGCTTGTGCCTGGAGCCAGCCTGTGACCGCATCTTTGAGCTCTTCGTCGTCATCAAACCGCTGGGACCCGAGCCATTTCTTCATATGCATGAAGAGGTGATAATCGCTTGGCGCCAGGTCTGGGCTGTAAGGTGGATGGTTGACAACGTCCCACTTGAAGGACTCAAGAAGGGCTGTTGTTCTGCGAGCAGAGTGAGGACGGGCGTTATCGTGCAAAAAACGATACCGGAAGTCAGCATACCACGGCGTTTGTTCTGTATAGCCCGTCGTAATTGTTTTAGTGTTTCACAGTACACGTCTTGATTAATGGTCGTCCCACGTTCCATGAATTCAACCAACAACACCCCTTTTGCATCCCAAAACACCGTTGCCATCAATTTTCGGGCAGAAAAATCTTGCCGGGCTTTTATTGGTTTGGTAGGCGAATTTGAATGTGCCCACATCTTTGATTGTTCTTTTGCCTCAGGGTTCACGTACTTAATCCAGGTTTCGTCCCCGGTCACGATTCTGTTTAACAATGGTTCACCTTCGGCCTCATAACGTGACAGAAAGTCTAATGCAGAGGCCATTCTTTGAGTTTTGTGGTGGTCGGTAAGAATTTTGGGCACCCATCGGCACAGAACTTACGGTAACCCAATCTTGCTGTCACTATCTCGTACAAGAGAGTCTTAGAAATCTGTGGAAAATCAGTAGACAACTCCGACATTGTGAAACGTCGGTTTTCACGAACTTTTGCATCAACTGTCTGAACGAGTTCGTCCGTGACCAATGATGGTCTACCACTCCTCTCTTCATCATGAACGTTTTCTTGTCCACTTTTAAATAACCGTACCCATTCACGGACCACTCCTTCACTCATAACTCTTGGTCCGTACACGGCACAAAGCTCACGATGAATAGCTGCTGCAGAATATCCTTTGGCTGTAAAAAAACCTTATAACAGCACGCACTTCACATTTGGCGGGGTTTTCTATTGCAGTACACATTTCAAACGGCCACAAACACTAAACTAGCGCAGGTACGACTTTCACTCGACCACGGCTTGATGCCGACTGACCTGCTGAGTGCGTGAATGCACAGATGGCGTCGCTACTCCCCCCACTACCCGCACTGTGACCGATCGGAGGCTACTTTCTGAACGGTCCTCGTACATGAAGATGGAGCACCGGGGCCATGCGATAACGGGAAACCGGAAACCCGGATAAAACCCGCCACTTTGCTTACCAAAAATCCCACATGTGGTCGCCTGGGATCGAACCTAGACCCCCGGGTCTAACCACTCGGCACGGCGCGGTCCACTATTAACTATGACGATGGATATTCATACTGGTTCTTCCGCGAACCAGGATGGTGCGAATGAATATATGGACCACATGGACATTTTGATTTGGACGTTAGCAGACTTTTTTTGTATCTACAGAATATAAAATATATAGTGTGTTAATTACATTCTATGTTGATATTTCTATAGACTATATTACTCTTTATGTTTTAGTTAGAGAGTCTAAATCTAAGCTGTTTACAAATTTCTGGAAGTGTTTTGCACTAGTTCACTTTGGCTGTTGGTCACTGTCTACCTAATCTAAGAATGATATCGATTTTCTGAAACTGTTTGACACTTCGCATTCAAACGATACGTGGGTCTATTGTTTGTACATTTCGGTTGCAGATACAAGACGGGTATTCGATTATCCTAAACCATTGTGGATATGCACCGATTTTGCCGCGTCCTGCTTTTAGTACTGTGAAGTTATGTGTGAGGGTGAGTTTTGACTATAATCTATGCTGTAACTTGGAAATAACGTTTTTGTAATGGCATTCGAATTTGTTGCTGTAATTCTTTAATAATCCTTGGGATTCCATCAATCAGGCTATTATTTTTTTTTGTGTCGTTCTTTAATAGATCTTAAGATTACCTTGCTGTCAGTGTGGATTGCAGCTGACTGATTTATCCTATTGTTGTCAATATCTTCAAAATATTCTAAGACGTTGTGTATGGCAAGTTGCCCTTCTTGATTGTTGGAACACCTGTTGTGTAGTTTGTGTTGTAGCTGGTGGACCGATATTATTATTATTATTATTATTATTATTATTATTATTATTATTATTATTATTATTATTATTATTATTATTATTATTATTATTATCATCATCATCATCATCATCATCACCACCATTCCTGTTCCTATTCCGTTCTGTCATTCGGAAGATATTTATGGAGTAATGTCGTGCTTCGCCTTTTGTTATGGCAGTTTCCTCTGCTGGTTGGGGCCATTACTTGTAGAGTATAGGTATATCCAGAATTATTTTTTCTTCTGCGGGGTCACAACTCCTCCTTACTTATTCGTCATGATGTAATATTTGGCTATCTAGGTGGATTAATATGGGTTTGGATCTGTTAACACATATAGTGCATCGTATGAGATTAGATTAGAATCATTCTTTAGGTTCGTTTTGGCCAGCAAGCCACTGAGCATGGAACTAAATTTGTCAAGGTATATACATGTATACGTATGTTTATATACCATAAAAAAAACAACAATATATATAAAGCTGTAGTACTAAAAGCACTGGTTACAAAACAGCAGAATGGACATATACTCACATAATTTGGACTTTAATGCTTGTACGTCACTGCACTACACTTAATATGTTCCATGAAAACCTATGTAGGTACTTACTTATTTGCATGCACATATAAAAGAGAGTATAAAATTACTGTTAAAATGTATAAATAAATATCATTTCATTATGTAACACTGATAAAATGTCTGATGATAGCTTTCTAATAATTAACATAAAAGTTACTACTAGTAATTATAAAAAACTAAAATATGATTATTGTATTATGTACACTCCTAGGTGCATACATTTCACAACATATTTACATACAAGTTACAACATTTACAATGCAAAAATGCATAACATTATAATTATGTACTAATTAGTATACAACAGTGCAAAATATCACTGAATCTGGTTTTACAGACCTTGTGTCATTGTTAAATACTAAAAAAGTCATATGACCACTCGTGCACGTGTAATTAATTATATAGCAGGTTAATTTGTGTATAAAACACACACACACACACTTACACACTAACAATCAATTCATTATAATACTTATACAAACATTAATTGTTAAGGTATTATCAGATTTGTCACCTAAATATTCATCTACAGAGTAAAATGGTTTATTACACAGGTACTGCTTAATGGTAGCCTTAAAAGCTCTGAAATTGCTGGCTTTTTCCTTGAGATTATTGGGGAGAGCATTAAATATCTTGATTTAAGGCCAGTCTTAAAAGCTCTGAAATTGCTAACTTTTCCCTTGAGATTACTGGGTAAATATCTTGAATGTTGTCTTGCAATGTCATTGCTATTTTAATGTTTATCAGTCGCTATGCTCTCCTTAATTTTCCAGCATTCCTTATCCTGGTTAATGAGTGGATCTATACAGGTGCTCCGTATGACACCATATTTAAGATGATCCCTTTGTATATTGTCCTCAGTACGTCTGTCCTTTGCCCCCAGTTGATTTTGACTGACCTAGAAAGGGACTGTATTATTATTATTATTATTATTATTATTATTATTATTATTATTATTATTATTATTATTATTATTATTATTATTTTACCTTAGTCTATATGCTGATCGAATAGGAATTTATTATCAATTGCACTTTCAAAGTACAAATCTAAGCACTCTATCTAAGTTTATGTTAAATTCCAAGAAACACCTGCTAAATGAGTATTATGATTCCGTTAATAAAACACTGAAATGGATTAAAACTATTGTCAATCATTTTTAGTATTTATATACATAAAACAATTTTCACTTTGATAAGTGCCTTTAAAGTGTGCATCTTAGGTATAAGCTTACCAAATTGAGATATTAAAGGCTGTTACTGTTATAAACGGAAGATAATTTATTAAGGATGTTATATACTTCTACAGTAAGTGTGTGTGTGTGTGTGTGTGTGTGTGTGTGTGTATAGTACTATGTGTTTTGTGGGAAAATGCTTAAATGTAAAATGGTGTTTAACTATGCAGCCATAAATGTTTATAACTGTATTGTCCTTCAAGTGCGCCCGTTGTTCTTAAGGACCTCTAATTAAATACACAAAACAATCTCTAATGTGGACTCTGATGCAAGCCTTAGCCAAAAAAAAAAACAAAAAAAAACAAATATAGCCGCACTCAAAAACATGAAATTACACGGAACAAAAGTAAAATTCAGTTTCAGCCCTTTCGATGATTATAGGAGAGCATTGAAATATTTTAAGCAAGACGAAGGTGAATATCATATTTATTGAATGAAAGCTGCACGCAATTTCAGAGCCGTAATTAGAGGTCTCAAAGGTCCTACTATGATGTTAACGAAGTAAAGAACGAATTAAAGAACCTATGACACGAATCAACCTAAGTGAGTTCAGTTTATCACCCTGTTACCTAAATATCATGCTCCTCTTTTCTTGCTGGAGCTAAAGCCTAATACCAACGACGATGACATGCATGAAACAACAAGGCCGTATCAAGGTGTGATGAAAGTGAATCCACCGAAATCCAGACGCACAGTAATCCAGTGGCTTAGGGCATAATTGTAATAAGCATACATGTTGCGTTAAAACGACTGTAGACATTCTTCTGCACAATACACTAAAGATAATAGCACCCATCCCTATGTCAACTTTAAGGGAGAAAATGGGGGTAACATGCAAGCCTCCGGTTCCCAATGCATTGGGTACAAACCCAGCGAAGAAAGATTTATTTTTCTGGTATAAAATTCTTAGCATTGCTTCCTTCGGAAGGTAAGTAAAGCTGTTGGTCCCATGTTATAGATTTATGGCACGTAAATGAACCTCAAACCTGATAAGGAGGCCTCTGAGTAAAAGTAAAGCAATCTTTCACATCCAATATAGAATGGTGACGCTGAGAACCGCATCAGTTAAAGAGCGTCCACTCTTCATTTTCTGCACCAATGATGAATTTCAGGATAAAAGTCAAATATGCGGATTGGCAACATATTTGTTGTTATACCTTTGCTAAGTACTGCTGTACCAACAACAAAGGGAGCTATTGTGAATTGGTCTTACACTGGAAAGTCAGATTTTTATACTGCATATTATATACAACAGCGGTTCTAATATACTATTTGCACCAGGAGCTAGAATGAAAGTTTTTGACACAGTTTCTTCATAGTTTATAGAATGTGCGATGGCGTAAATAAGATTTAAAAGATATCTTAAAAATGTATTAAGGTTTTGTATTGTAGCTGGTGGACCGGTTCATTGTTAAATGAGAACGTGGCTCGGCGGAAAACGATTCACGTCTAACGAAGAGGCCATCTACCAAACAGATGCCTGTTTTGAAGACCTTCCGTAATCCTGCTTTTTGGAGAAACGCTGACCCTCACATTGTCTGCAGATTTAACCAACTTTGCCTTCTTTGGAGCCGGTTCGCCTTTAAAAGAACAGTGTTTCTACTGTACTTTTTTCTCTGGAGTGTAGTAGTATATCTATATTTCATCCACAGTTGTGCATCGACACAGAAACTCGTCAGGATTGCGACGGAAAAGTGCCAAATCAGCTTCCGAATCGATCGTACGATTGCGTTTATTCTCCATTGAGAGCAAACTCATCTTGTCGAGACCTTTGTCAGATCTAATTTTTGGTGCAAAATTGACAACACTGTACCTTTTGCTACGCTTGAGACCTCTACTGTTTCTGAAGTTTGATTCATCGATCACTCAGAACCATATTCTGGATTTTGTCAATAATTTCGGAGGAAGTCACTTCTACTAGACGTCCGGAACGATGTTCATCATTTGTGGATGTACGGCCACGTCTAAACTCATTTATCCGATTGTAAATTGACGCAAACGCAGGAGCAGGTGTATCATGAACATCATCCAATTCGGCTTACATCACTTTCGGTGTTAAGGCTTTTAAATGGAAGTTTCTAATCACTGCACGAAATTCATTTATTTTTCCCTCATATTTCTAAGGAGGCCCTAGATTGTTGATACAATCGCCTATGGCAACAAAATCACACAATGGGTATAACTGAATCTTTAACTGTTATCTAATAAGAGACGACGGTTACTAAATTCATTTTTTTTTATGCTACGACTGTAATCTTTTGGATTTTGAGGAGTTATTGAACACCCTTCGTATCTGGAATATTCCTGCGGTGCTCTTGTGTCGCGCTGTACAAAACCTGTCATGCTAGTTCTTAAGTCAATGAACGGATTAGATTCTCGTTTACCCATGAATGAACCTTGCAGCATTCCTTGACACTGGCATTTGCTACCCTCTTCGTTAGTAATAATATGTAATATAAATCATTACACTGTTACTAAAACTATTGATGAATATATGTGTTTGTTAACAAACTAACAGAATATTTTTAGCATGTTATAGCGAGATGCATTTCTGCTTCAATGGATTACAATACAATTTGTGCATAGAGCAGACGCGGACATTTGCTAATCACTACCTTACACTTTTCATAATTGCCTTCTCCGGAAAACTGCGTATATAGACTTGTGGTAGAAACAATGTTTCATACACACCAGCTGAATTGTCGCTGTTGGAAAATGTTGTGTCTATTTAAACATTAAATTTCGTGGGTGAAATGCTCCTATGCGTTTTACTTATTAAATTAAGTTTCCTCAAGTAGTTTGGTATATAATTTTTCTTTTGTTCATTATCATGCAAGTAAAATCACCCAACAACAGGATTTATTTTCCAAGCAGACATTTCTTAAATTGTACTTATTCTCTTCATATCTATTACTAATGGTATCCACAGGCAACGTAGTTCTTGTTAATTTTAAGTGATGTTAAATCGACGAGGCCTTTACTGGCTACAATATTAATAAACTTGAATCTATTTATTTTACACGTGTGGACATTTCTCGTTATTTTTTAAAATTGAATTCCCAATTATTCACCGAAAAAAATCTGTGCTCAACTTATACTGAATCAAGACTATAGTTTCACTGAGTATTGCATGTCCCTCTAGCTGTATCACCGACCTGACATTATGAAATTTATTTTCTTGGGCGATAATTCATGTTCTGGTAGATGATTTGTATTCCTCTGCTCTCCCTTTCATTATTATAAGACAATTGCAGATGTGTTTCTTGCCACAATCTTGTGCTATTATGGAGTCACTGCCTCCTGGACTCCAAGGATGTCAAAATTTATCTACAAGGTATAATCCAGATAAATTGGTCACTGTGCATAGAGCAATATATTACACTGATCTGCTAGTTCTTTTACATCTTATAAAGTGGATGCTTATTTCTTTATATCTGCTCGGTGTTATTATGGAAGTGTATTGCAGCCCAGAAAATTGAAACTACATATTAATTGCTTATTTCTTAATTACTTGTTATTGTTGTTTTTGTTGCTGTGTTTGTGGGTGTGCATCGCGTGCATTGCATTGGTTATGATGGGAAAACAGTGAAATTTAAAACAGCTATAATTACGACATAAGGATACTCGAGATGGAAATAATTGCGACAACACGTTCTTTATAATCGTCAGCATCTATGCATAGGAATTAGATCTTGAATGTCATGTTGGGAGTTGAATAAAATAATTTCATTAACTATACGGAATTTCATCCCACAAGTGAACTAAACAAAAATAAATATTAACATAGAACTTGAATATCGTATACATGCATTCAAAGTGTTTTACAAACGGGATGTAGACAATTCAACTTTAATTCTGTTTTTCGCAGTTCCCCCTCAGTGATTTTTCTGATTTTTACTTTAATGCACAAAGCCGTCAACAAGAATTATAAAGAGGGCTTGTTAATAGTGCCTCTGCAGTAAAGTGGTCAAAATTCTGAATTAAAAATGCAAAACACATTGGGTTCGATTCTAGGCTGAGGACGCAATTATTTCATTATCATTATTCCCCATCCTCAAGGGCCTGGAAATATGAATGCCATTCTGAATGTATATCAAGTTAATTGAGAAGTACTGTTTTAATGACAACTTCAACAATGTAAGCAATTATGGAAGGTCAAAGTGGTAATGCGACGAGATTACATATGTAAATAAAACTGATAAATAAATAAAACGAGTTAGCAGAAAAAAACAGATATCTATGCAATATTGGATTTTCAGAGACGGTATGTCCAGTATAAAAATAAAATAAATGTGAAACTAGTACCTATGTTCCTCTTCAGTAAACTATATTCAATTAGTTAAGTAAACATTTTCTATCAGTATTTGTGTTATATTTGTGTTAGGTAAGACAAGTATTTTAATATGATATGCACAGCAGCAGAGTATGAAATAATTCATAAACGAGTCTAAAATTACAGCCGATTATTACTTATTGTTCTTTACGTTCTTACATTTTTGCAAAATTCCTTTGTAGTACCTTGCGGAGTTGAGTTTCAGTGTGAAATTACAGACTTGAAAAATAAGTTAATCAAGATTGTACTTTTTTTTTAAATGTAGGCCAAATTATAACATGAATTTAATATTTTAGCACTGACTTCTAATGAATATATATATAATGTTTGTAAAATGAAATTAACATCATCTTACCTTTATTCTTATAAAAACAAATTTTCGCTAAAGCATTGAGTAGTATTTCGATGGCACAACTTAGTCACATATTAGAAGCAGCTAACTACTTACTCAGCAATTTTGGTTTATGTATTGTAAACATAAAATAAACATCTTTTATATCACACGGGTAAATCCGCGAGAAAAGCGGATAGGTACCGTGGTGATTTGCCCCCGCCCGAGTACACTCGGGCGACTAGTTCCTGCTCCTGGCTCCTGGAGTATCATTCGCTTAGTGACAGAGGATACTCACGAGAATAAATCGGAATGAATTTGGACACAAATCATACATTTTACAATTTATTTTTACCGGCCGAAAGTAATTTCGGAATCATTTTTCCGGTGGTTGGTATACAGTTATGCAGTATAGGAATGGACAATGTTCACTATTAAACTCTAGTTAACCTTTAATACATCTCGCTTTTAAAGCCTTAAGCGTATTGAACATACAACAAAAAGCACGTACTTGCTCCCCAGAGGTAACCGCACGAGGTTGCCCTCCGTGGTGTAGAGGTTAACTTCATGTACCCAAGGTCGCGGGTTCAAACCCGGCGGAGGACGATGGATTTTTTTCGGGCGTAAAAAAAAGGGAAGTAAAGCTGTTGATCCCATGTCGTAGATTTACGACACGTAAAAGAACCTCAAGCCTGAAAAAGAGGCCTTTGAGCAAAATTAAGCGGTCTTTCCTGTCCAGTATTGAATGGAATGCTGAGAACCACAGCAGTTAAAGAGCGTCCATAAATAAAACTCCATTTCCATTTCATTTAACTGCGGTGTGTCCAGGAAATATAATCCTACGGTCTTTGGTTCTGTTATTGTATGGATTTAACATTATCATGTGATGACAATGTTAATATCGACACTCAAATTTCCCATAGAGATTTTTAATCGGATTTGCGTTAAAGAATAATACGGATGCATATAATATAACGCCCTACTTTCATATTTATATATCAATATTTTATATTCATATATCAGTTTCGGAACTGAAATTTGCCGCTGAGAATTTTGATGTACGTATAGTGGCGTCCCTGAACAACAGTAAAACTGAAGTGTCAAAGTTGTAATTCCTTGAAATGATACAATATTTGTTTACTAATTGATTAATAATAATGTTATATTAGGTCTGTTAGTGACATACTTCGTAGGATTTCATTGCTGAATTGTATCTTTACCGCAGTCTTGTCAGTGTACTTACACATTGTAGGTGATTTGCTTTGATTGAGAGATAGTGACCATGGTGATTTGCAAGTTTTTTCCAAATTGCAGATATGGAGATAATTGCAAATTTGAACACATATATCCGAGTGGGCAATTTTCGAGGGGCAGCACTCAGCAGTATTATGCGAACAACAGCTATTTCCAAAATGCTAATAGGTCGCCTGTGACACAAAAACATAACGGCAATGCTATGGATTTATCAGAAGTAATGAAAGTGGTGATTCAGGAGATAACACAAGCCGAGAAAGGTGGACAGTGGCCTCTTTCATGTTTTAGTCCAATCAAGGAACGACCATGCTTTCCTGGCATGCAAGACTACTCTCCAGAAGAAATTCGTTGGCGAATGTATGAAGCAAATAAGAATGGCACACTTGCTGAGTGTCAGAGACAAATCAAAGAACTTTATGAAGGATCAAAACAAAAGAGGAATTATTTAAAAAACCCTAGTGGTGAAATTTATGGCATCATTGAAAAGTATTATGGACATAAAGCTGATGTCAATGCAGGTAACTCAACATTTACAGCGGATAGCACAAAAACTCAAAGCAATGCATTTACGTTTAGTACACAGCCTTTTGGAAGTAGCCAACATAATGCACAACCTTCCATAAGCAACACAAATTTTAAATTTTCATTACCACAGTTACAATCTGGTAATGCAATACCTCAACAGCCAAGTATCTTGGGAGGAGGTACTAATTTTCAAACAAGCAACCAGCCAAGCATATTTGGTGGCATGGGAAACCTGGCACCTGCATCACAAGGTTTTGGAGGCATGTCGCAGAACATTTCAACGTTGCAAACTACATCACAGAATACTTTTGGAAGGGCAGTGGCAGGGAATGTCTTTGCCAATGTTGGCGTAGATGCAGCAGTGCAAGCTCAGCCAACGAATATATTTGGAGCAACACAGACAAAATCAGTTAGCATCTTTAGTGGAGGTGCAACAGCACAGGCACAACCAAGCTCTATATTTGGTGGTTCTGGAACACCACAAGTGATACCAGTTAACAATGTGTTTACAGCACCAGTGCCATTGCAGGGAATTTTTGGAGAAAGTGGTGTAACTTCACCGACTTCAAACAAGATGTTTGGTAGAAGTGATGCGACTTCTATGCCACCTACAGGTATATTTGGAGGAAGTGCTACAGCATCAACAACCAGTGCATTTGGAACAATGAACAATACTATTACACCTACAGAGGGTGCATTTGGTATAACCAGTACAATTCCAGTTTCTAATACCACCTTTGGTCAGAACAGTGCTTTCGGTTCATCAGCTGGCTTAAGTGAGTCACAATCTAATATGTTGGATAGTTCTTTGTATACACTGAAAGATGAACTTAATCAAGAGGAATTATCAGCTTTCAGTGCTAATACCTTTACTTTGGGTAAGGTTCCAACCAGACCACCACCAAAAGAACTTTGCTACTAATATTATTTAAATTCTGTAAAAATATGAAGTATAAGTACCTACTGTAAAAAAAACTAAGTTGCATGTTTTGTATTGCTTGTTACTGGTATATATACTATTCTTACGAAAGTTTATTTTTCCATGTATATAATTTTAATGGAGATAAACCTTTGTAGATCCTATATGTTACACTTTTTTTATAGATGTAAAGGAAATCTACACCAGCATTACTAATAGTCAAATTTTTAAGAACTGGGTGCTATTTGCTGGCCTTAAAATAGTTCATGCAACTAAAAAAGAGAACTCAATATTGAAGGGTCTTGAAAAGAATGACAACGTATTTAACGATTCAAACCATTAATAATGGATATCTTAGAAATAGCTTATTCTACAAGAAAGGCTATTTGAAATTAATTGTGTGATTTTAAAAGCTACATTTTTTTTTTAGTATGTTTTTGTCTCGCTTAGTGCTTACCAGTTAAATACTTTTATGCAATATTCCTTCTAAATGAAGTGGCTATTCTCAGAAAAATCAACTTTACATCATGGAAATAACTTTAAAATATGGTATGTTAATCAGAATTAAGTAATTTTTTTAAAAATAAAACATTTAAAAAAATGTTTCATGTAAAGGTGGTTGGAGGATTTATTTTCTGGTCTTCCAAATTGCCTTTTCCTTTCTTTTGCTTTCCAAAAATTAAATGCCAAGTTTAATATATATCCAACTTTTTTATTTTCAAGTTCTGTGGTCCCAGAGGCATAAAAATGGATCCTTTGCTAGAGATGCTTATTTTATTTAGGGGTCTCAAAATGTATTCCAGTGAAAGCTTGGCATCAGATCTATGTGCTACAGATAAGGTTCAATGACCATGTGGATGGAGTAAAAATGCAAAATGTCATCAAGCATAACCAGTTCTACAATAGTAATGCAAAATTTAAAGTGAAGCACCTGTGAAATTTGAAAAAAAAAAAATTTAAGACAACATTATTTATCATCATAAAATGATAAGAATTTAAAACTTTAAGAAAAGAAATAATTTTTTTACATGGTGATTTTAATTGCCAATTAACTGAAACTACAAACTATTGCGTGCATGCCTGTTAATAGGTACTTAAGCATATTTTTCTGTATCAAATTGTTCTACACGCAATTTTTCAGTGTTTTGTTTCTAAATTATTATATTGCATCTCAAAAGCGCAGTAAAGAAAATGGTCATATACTTTTTCAAAATAATGCTCTAATTGATAAATAGGTTATTAATTGTTAATTTAATTGTTTTTTCACACAAGCCGTGTGTAGGACAGGAGTTGGAGAGGTCGGGTCAGACTGAAAAATTCAAGCCATAACCAGTATTTGAACCATGGATCTCCTGGTCTCTAGTCAGTCACCTAACCATTGAGCTACATGCCAACATGCTGGCACATCATTAAATTGTGCAACTAACTCTCATAGCTTGTGTGAAAAAACAAATTAACACTAATTGACCATAATAATTGGCCAACTATGAAGCCCGAGACTTAAAGTACTTAGGCCACTAGGTTGCCATTGGTGTATGTCATCTCAAAATAATTTGAGATCATATGTGAGTCAGTTGAGGAATTTAATGCCATACAAGCATGCTGCAATGGTAGCTCAGTGGTTAGAGCGACCTGGAAATCCTTGGCTCAAATCCCAGCTATGGCATTGAATTTTTCAGACGGACTCTACCTACCCAGGTTATTACATTTTAAAAAATCATGTAATTTGGAGTATTCAAAAAGTAAATTTTTCTACACTAATTAGGGCTACTATAAAACATATGATACATTTATTTACAAACTCATTTTCTGTAAAACTGGATTTTTTATGCGATTATTTTTAAAAATTTATCACATGGCTCATTTTTATTGGAACAATGAATTTAGACAGTAAAAATGTACTATTTAAATTACCATGCAGCCACAATTTTTATATATATGGAAAAATATTATTATGTATAATAAATTGGTGTTAATTTCAACAAAATATCTAACATACTGTGGATTTTCACAGTTTCACAGCTGCAGCGCGCTAACATTAATTAGATTTGAAAGCAAAATAATGAAGTACATTTTTGGAAGGTACTTGCATAGGAATGCTAACATGCAATTGGCTTTGGATAACATTTCCATCTTTATCTCATAGTTATGTCAAAAAATCTGATGTGCTCCATTCACATGACTTTCTCTACATCCCTGTAGCAAATTATTGTTAGTAAGCTCTCTCTTCTATCTACTTCATGTTAATGGATTTTATATACCTGACACGGCTGATCACCCGTGAAGCCATAATGAATAACATTCGCCGTGAAAGCTTCAAATCTTACATTTTTAACAATAATTTGTAACAGAGACGTAGAGAAAGTCATGTGAATGGAACATATAAGATTTTTTTTTTTAATATTCCAGTCTGAGGTTTTTTTATGTCTTCCTGCTTTGCATTAACCAAACCATTCAATTTCAATATAGACAATAAAATATTTGTTTTTAGTTTTGTAGAGAGAATGCTATGAGCAGTGGTGGCTGTTGTATAAGAGCATATGGACACCTTAACTTTTGACACCTTATGGAGTTATTGGATATTTTTTTTTTAAGGCTATTAACGATAATATATATGCAGTAATTTAAGTCAACGATGTTAAAATCTACTATGCTACTTTTCTAAACTGGATGAAATGTGTCAAGATTGGTAGCAAACTAGTGCATGTTTTAAGGAACTTTTGCGCATCCTTGACTGGTATGACATAAATGCCTTATGGGAACAATACAGACATTGTGCACACCGGAAGCCATTCTTGATGACATAGTTGCTTCTACTGCGCTGTTTCCAGATTTTCCATAATTTCTCATTAATGCCACTAGATGGTAGCTCACTGCAGCAGAAATCAAGGTCGCTAGATGGTAGCAATGCTAATGCTTCATAATGAATTGCATTATCCGTGCAAATAGACATGAGCAGTCAATTTGCGTAGTACAAGGAGTGGGGGAAAGAGGTGGAAACTGGAAGTGATAGCCATGGGTATGTAAATGCATGAAGATATCGGCTGACTGCAGCAATCGGATCATGCCACTGCGCATCATGTTTATACCACTCTCGTCTTCTTTCATGGATAATATTTCTTAAGTGTTATTCCTGCCATCTAGTGACCTGAGCAGAAATAGGTAACACACATGAACAAAGTCGCCCTCCGTGGTGTAATGGTTACCATGCTGACTTCATATACCCAAGGTCGCGGGTTCAAACCCGGCGGAGGATGATGGATTTTTTCGGGTGTAAAAATCCTTAGCATGGCTTCCTTCGGAAGGGAAGTAAAGCCGTTGGTCCCGTGTCGTAGATTTACAGCATGTAAAAGAACCTCAAGCCTGATAAGAGAGGCCTCTGAGCAAAATTAAGCGGTCTTTCACGCCCAATTTAGAATGGGACGCTGAGAACCACAGTAGTTAAAGAGCGTCCATAAATAACACGCCATTTATTTTTTTTACATGAACAAGGGACCAATATTCTCAACTGCAATTTAATTTACCTTCTCTCTTGCCCTTAGAACATGTGCTTAATGATGTGCATTATATAACAACAAACATCCACACTTGTACACATCAAACTACCCTTTCTTTCGTAAAACAACTTATGCAACATTACCTTCCTCTTCCTCCTCATCATCATTTTTTGTGATATTGCTAGGATCAGCTGCAGTTGTAACCATTTATTCATAATCATAACCAATATTCAACAGATGCTATTTCCATGGCTATCCAATTCTTAAATTTTTGTGAACACCCATACACAGGAGCTGTTATTGGCTGTGATTAAGAACATATTGAATGTATATAGTGGTTTTCTTCCAGGCTTTGGTGCATTTGTCCCTTGGATTTTGTAAATCCTATGCAAAGTTATGTGCATTGGGTTTTACAAAACCCAACATATTATAGCATCAAAACCTACAAGAAATTTTTTTTTAGAAATATGGATCCCAGGTGTGAAAACCATGCCATTGTTTAAGATTATGGTACACTATAATTCACATACTAAGCATGGTTGAGAATAATTAAACACAATTTTTTATCCCTCAATAGCTATGTGATTATATCTCTCAATAGCTATATTTGGTAAGTATTATTTTCTGGTTTTATATGACTATGCCTTCTGAAAAGTTACAGTCTTAAGAAAAAAAAATCTTGACTTGATGCATTATGGAATCCACTTCTTCAACTAGGTAAAGGTAAAACTATCCTTGTTAAGCAATGTGTTGGTGGCAGCTTTGATTCTCCCATAGTTTTTACTTTCTCTACACATACTGTTTACATTGTGTATAGAGAAGGTATTGTAATAAAAAATTCAATGCCAAGATTTCACTGGAAACATGTTTTGAGACCCCCTGAATCCAACAAAAAGCATTTTTAGAAAGGTGTGTGTGTGTGTCTGTGGGCAGCATAGCTCAAAAACGAAAAGTCTGTTAAAAACCAAACTTGGTACTTAGGTTCGGTAACTTCCAAGGATGCAACACGATTTTCAAGAAAATCCCTCCACCCCCCCAACTACTTTTTCGAAAATTTTTATTTTCTCAAAAATGGCTCTAACAATTTTGATTAAAATATTGTATATTAAAGATATTTACCTGAGAAATAAAATGTATATCTTGAATTTTCTGGGAATAGCCTCTGAAGACTACTTTATTCTGGATGAATTTTGCATAACTGCTAAACCATAAGAGATGGACAAAAACTTACCACACAAATAATGTAGAGCATGTTAAAATATGCAATTTATGTAATTTACATTTTTTTATGTGGAGTTGATTGTTTTTGAGATATTCCTTGTTATTGGTTTCAGCTTTGAAAAACTTTTACTTTTCTCATACAGGAATTTGTCAACTTGTGTCCATACAAAGGAACTTCAGTCACATAGCAACCAGCTTTTGACTATCACTTTAACATATGATACTCCCTTATTTCACTTCTACTTACAAGGAAGTAAGTAATAAGACTATTTCTGCTATTTTTTTCTCGATTAGCATGAAGAAAATGGAAGCATAAGGTTTTTAATATACTTTTTGCAGAGATGTAGAGAAAGTCATGTGAATGGAACACACCAGATTTTTTAATACACTATCCTAAAAGTCAAATTTATTTTAGTAGGTAGAGCAATAACTTATCCATTGTTAGAATCAATATGAAGAATACTTAAAATGTAAATTTGTTTTTAGATATTTCTAAGCTTTTAGGATATTATGAACGAAACAGAAAAGTATGCATTTTATCATACTTATATCCATAAAACTCTTATCTCCTGACAACTTTTTGACCTAATTTAGCAGCATTTATACTGTTATTTCTTTGCACTGAAGCCAGTGAATTAATTAATAAGCGTGTTGTAACTGAAAATCTTACTTTTGTTTTTGTCTCTCTTGAAATTCCTTTTATTTGCAACACACTGTTTCTTTTATAAATAGAATAGTATTTGAGATTATGACTCAGAAATCTATTTAATAAAATTGTTTCATTAACGCACAGAACTCAGCAATCACATGGATATAAACTCAGAAATGCTGTAAAAGATCTTTTTCTGACATATATAAACATGAGTATAATGGGGGCAATACTGCCCTACCCTGCGATTTTGAAGTTTATTGTGTAACCCCAGACTTAGATTCATCAATCCAGAAGTTTATATTCACGTTGAAATGAATCAATCTCTGGACCACATTGTTTGCAAGCTTTTCCAATTTTGGAAATTGACTCTCAAAAATGAGAGCTCTTGGGTGAGCAAATGCTAGGCACTCACAAATAGGTGGTAAGCTGTCTCATTTTCCATGCTATCTATATGCCGGATTCACTTGCTGCCCCATTCTGTGCAGGTGTCCACTAAGGGGATAATGTGCTGTTAAGAGACCTGTTGCCCATGAGAGCTTTTCCCTGCTTAATTTTAACAGTTCTCATAACCTGCATCTGTACAATCTCTGTATGAGAGCTTTGGAGTATCTGAACCCTAGAGAGAATTTCAGTATTTATTGTGTTCACTGACTGATTGCCAGCTTGACCAGTACTGATGACAGCTACAGCATTGATTCAGATACAATAAAAAGTTGCTCACTCCCCTTCTTAGCAGCTTCAGCTCCTTTTCATTGTTCAGAATCCCATGTGTCCTGGTACTCACCTCAGTTGAACTGAATTGTGGGTAGCTGGTGCTATGAGGGACTCTCTACATGGGTCTCGATAACCACTTGGTCAAGTCCAAGCTGGTTCTTAGAATGCTGAAAGTCTCTTGCGGCACTAGCTACCCACAATTTGGTTCAGCTGAAGTGGTCCGAGGAAAGTGGGGATTCTGGGCAATGAAAGAACAAATAAAGCTGCTATGAGGGGAGCTGAGCCTTATTAGACCTGAACCAGTACCCCGGCTGCCATCAAGAGTTTGCTATCAAAGACTGATTGCTCAGAGAGCAACAAGTGTCCCAAAAGACGGAGGTCATCTGCTTGCCTGCAGATGGAGCAGCATGAAATTTCTTGGACCAGGGACTCCCAGGATGTTTAATTGCATGGGTTGGATTTTCTTCTCAGGTGTATGGTAGTGACATCATAATACATCACCAATTTCCCCAAAAATCTGGATCATCATTGCTCATTTCCAATAGTAATGATTGATAGACATCAGCTCTTGTTCTCCTTTTGGGCTTATGTCAAATCCATGAAACCCAAAGTTCACACACCTTTTTCTATCCAAATCATCATGGATAGCAGTGTGCAGGGTTCTGCAGCTGAGCCCTGTCTGTAATTCTAATTCATCAAAGGTTATGTGCCTATCAGCCACAATCAATTCAGACACAACCTCAATTTTCAGCCTCGGAAATTGTGATGTTGATGAATGACCAGTACTCAGATTCTTGCTTGCAGACTCCCCTTCCACTGGCGAACTTAGCAATCAAGTTATGCTGGAATGAGCTGAAACTTGATTTGGCTTGACAACACCATTTATAAGTTATTATGACTCCACTGTATACATAATACTTCTTGTTTATTTACAGTTATTTTATGTTTGAAAATCTAGAAAGTTAAAATGCTATATTATTAACTGCATTTTGCTCATTGGTAAGGTATTACACTTTACCTAAAAGAATTCTGGCTCTGCATCTGCTCTCCAATGACCTGCAGAGAGTGGATCTTCTATTTCTTTCCTAACATTCACTAGCTCAACAATTCCTATTGTCTAGGTGATTAGAATATGTTTTAGCTACTTTTGTTATTAAGATTTCAGAACTAAAGTAAAAAGAACTAGGAAAATGTCACAAAGCGAACAGACAACATTATAGGAATATGCAATGACACTTGAACTATTGCACATCTGTTTCACTTAATATGAGGAGTATCTTTGCAAACCATATTATGTCCATCCCTGGACAAATCCAGATTTTGCATGAATGGGCATAGTTTCTAGCTTGCTCTTTCAATTTGTGAACTCTGTTCGTTTGAAATCATATTTTGTCCCTGTGTAATTGGTATTGGCTTTTGTTGCAAACTGTATTATGTCCATTTTCAAAATTGCTGCAAACTGTATTATATCCACATCCATTTCTCCCAGGATGGTTACTCTGAAGCTGGTAAATTGATGTCTTAATCAACGTTAAGTGTAAGAAGCATTCTGTTTGTATTGTATAATCTGTTATTTGTGCTGCTTTTTGCAATGGATGAAAGTGAAATTGTGGGGGCAAAGTCCAGAGGAAGCCAAAGGAAATAGAAGCAGCAACTGCAAAAGTAGGCAAGGCAATTGCAACCTGAGGAAAGATATGTGTTGAATAACATAACAATTAATAATCTTTTTGTCTTCATGTTATTGTAATGTGTCATCATCAATAGTGTATTACAATCTTGAATCTTATCTTTTACCTGGAAATAAATCTAAGCAACTGTGCACTGTAGCAAATAGCAATAGCCACGAGGTGAAAGTAAAGGCTTGTCCAGAATGTTTATATCTTATCATATGAGTAGTACAAACTTTCAGTTATTTATTGTATTATTTCTTTTATTGTACTAACAAAAAGCTTTCACGCAATAGCAATTGTGCTGAGTGATTAATTATTAATTTCTTCTTCAGGCATTGTGATAAAGACTCAGACTTGATTAAATTTAAAATTTCATGCCAGCACAAAGAGGGTCACTTCCATTGTTGCAGTAAACCTACATCTTTTCTTCTCAAGTCCAAAATGAAATTGAAATAAAAACAAAACAGAGCATTATCATCAACTTTCACTATTAATTTCTGTATTCACTCAAAAAAAATGTAACTTAGAGGAGAGCAGAGAACTCATACATCAATAATATATATTATTATTATTATTATTATTAATAATAATAACAACAATAAATAACCAGGTTTTTCTTGTCATTTATTATTATTATTATTTTCTTTTAAATATCTTTAAAAAATAGAGGTTTGTTTCTAGAGTAAAGCAAATTTCTTGTTTATAGTTATAGCCAGCAACTAAACGTTTTTACAAGTAACACATATTTTAATGCAGTAAAATATTATTAGTCAAAGATAAAAGTAAATGTAACATGTTATTTATTCAAGAATAACTGTAAAATGGTTTATTTAATACTTCTAATTATATAAAATTGTTCAGTTTTAGTCGTATCTTCTTATTTATAAATCTGTAGATGACAGTAACAATTCATATTAGGCTAAATTCTCTTTTTGAAGGCTTGAATTTTGAAAAAAATATTTCATTTGTAATACAATTCCATTTGAGACATATAAAGAAAACAATATTTGTGACTGTTAGTTTTAAAATACCTCCCATAGTTCAAATGTAATTCATTTTTGTTTTTTCCTGTAAAATTTTCCTTTTTGAAAAATGGTTGCAATGATACACCTCTATATGCATTTTTCAAAGTTTTTAATGTTTAACACTGATTGTGTACTACTATTAATGCTTTATGATAATAATTTAAATTATTTGCAATTTTATTTTTTTCATGGAGTAAAACAAATGCTTCCTACACAAAAGAGTACTACATTTTAATAGAAGTTATTAAATGTAAATTATAGTGGCATTCTGGTGCCTTTATTACAAATTAGCTGGAAATTATGTGCAAGCTTTTTAAAAGTGTCTTCTCAGCCTCTCTTTTTCAATCAAATATGAAGTTACTGTGCAGTCATTGTATTACCTAATTTCAAATTCATTGCTGAAAGTTTAATTTGACTACAGAATAGATTTTGGAGTTTTTTCTCTCTCAAAATCCCCTAATTTTAATTGCCTTTACTAAACCAGTTAGAAATATTTTTTGGAAACTACGTTTTTGGTACTTCTTCCACATACAAGTTTCACCCAAATTTAGCTTTACAAACCCCTTGACTTGTCTCATTGTTGTACTACAGTTTGTGGTCTTTAATTTCACTATGCCTTGCAGCTTAAGGTCCTCCTTTAGGTTTATGCTGGCAGTAATATCACCAACTTATCTTAAACAATTTGGTAGATACAAAGTTGCAGCTGCTTTAAAAGCTGCACCCAACCTTACTAATGGCTCATATTTATACTTGAACATGTAGTCTACCAACTACAAAAAACTCAACACAAAAACAAACACAACTCAACACAATAAAAATAACTTAGGCCACCAAAACAATCCACATACAATTTTACCACCCATCTACTTCCTTTAGCTGCTTTTAGCCAAATAAAGTTTCCAAAATAACATATGAGCATATCACATGATCAAATCCTTGAATATTATTGGCCATAACATTGCCTCATATCATTACCCAGAAAAATTAACCAATGAGAACAGAACATAATGGAATCTGATGCTATATGTTTGCTCCATTAAAACAGGAAAATGTTCTAGCTCCAAGAAATTGCTAAAAAGTATAAACTCAATTACTTGCAAGTCAATAATTCCTAAACATACTATACACAGTAATATGTTCAAAACTAAACTTTTACCTTTATCTTGACTAACAAAATATACAGAGGAGCAAAGTCTGCTTTTAAAATTCACACAAATTTCTCTATTTTCATAGCTCTTCTACAATTTCTATAAAAACTCATTTTTGTACATAATTCCTGAATAAATGTAATAAATGTTCACCAGATATGGTTCCATTTTGTGTTTTGTTGTAGCCAGAACAATATAGAGGAGGCTAATACAACAGTTAACTGTTTGAAAAACAGGTGGATTGATAAATTTCATTCTTTATAATGCAGACTATTTTGGAAATATTTAATGCCATAAAAAGTTTGACATATACTGCTATACACTCTAGATTTTTTACAGCAATTTTATGTATTACCAATTTCAGAAAGTCTGTTAGATTAAAGAGGATTTCATAGGATATTTACTGAAAATTCAGTTATTTGTTTTGCCTGTCAAACCAGTACTTTAAATGCGGAATATTTCAATCAAAATTGTTAGAACTTAGATTGAAACAGTAGGAATTTCTTGAAGATCTGTAAAGAAGAATGAGTTAAGCATTCAATTTGGTACTTTTTCTTTTAAAAAGATTAAGGACGATAGGTAAATTAATAACTTGGGAAGAATTTGAGATTAGTGACCATTATACACTTCTTACATTAATAACCAGGAACAAGTTTTAGAGATATCGATCATCTCCATTTTCAGTTTATGTTCAGCTGCTGATTTGTTGTTAATGAAGAAGGTGAATGCAATCCTCTTGTAGTGGCTGCAGGAACTTGCTGACAAGGTCTTTTGGTGGAATTAAAGAAAAGAAGGAAGAAGAAAAAACACACATATATCTTGCCTCTGAACAGTCAGAATTATAAATAACTGAATGCTAAATAAATATTAGCAATGAGGTATGTATACAAAAAAGAATTTATTATAAAATTGTAATATACATTTATAAATTAAAAACAGAATTGAATCAAACAAGTCTCAGTCATAAGTTTAATTAATGTACACATGTTCCAATAAGTAATGTACCTTGCTTTACAATTAAACTACATGCACAGAAAACATATATTTTGATTAGGTGAATAAATTAAGTTAGAGATGTGAAGTGTTACTAACTTGTAACTAGAGGCAGTTCTACTAGTTACCTATATTTCCATATTTAGATTATGAGAGTGATATTTAATGCTTATTTTCCTCTGCAGATATCTTGAAAAAATTAAGGGTACCTTTCCTTGATAGTAAGTAATCAATTTGAGTTCCAATTCTTTGTAAGCAGAACCATATGCAAACATTCATTAAAACATTCTTCATTCAGTACAGAAATCCATTAGATTTTGTAAAATGGCTTATAAATCATGGTGCATTTTACCAATTTGATAAGTTCATAGGCTCCTTATATTAGTCTTTAATGTGTAGCTATTATAATGAGAAAATAGTATGGCCATTTTGCTTTTCAAGCATCTCAACTCAATTCCTAGTATCATAAGGTAGTCATAATATCCATTGTTCCAAAATTTTTGAAAGAATTTATTGGTAATTGATAGGCTAAGACTGCATTTGTATAACCATATTTTTCTTTGTCAAACTGACACAGAATGAATTCCTAAACATAGCAATTATTGCAAATAAAAAAATACAACAGAGAAAAACAAAAGTGTATGTAGGAAGAAATCTTGTATCACTTGCTGATCATAAAGTATCTATGCATATTATGCTAATTCAGCTGCCAACAAGTGGAAAGAAGAGAATAAAAGATTTCACAAAAAGAGACTTTTGCTGAAGTTATGCTTTAGAAAAAAGTCTACAAATAAGTTGCCTAGTTGTAGCTATTAGTAATATTATCTTCATCTTCTAGCAGAGAGCACAAAATGAAAACTGTTTAAAATTCCTAAATAAGCTACAACTAACTGGTTCTGGAAAGTAACCAGAGTTTGAGTCTTTTTCTCATTTTTTTATGTAAATATCTATAAATTATTTGCGTAAATCAGTGTTTATGACAAAAAAATCTAATGCGTTCACTCTAGCTGTTCCATAAAACACTTTCCTTATAAAAGATTATATTTATATGTGTCATCTAATCAAGATAAGCATTGCCAGAATTGTCAACTGTAAGAATGAAGAGGTCTTCAGAGGCTACTCCCAGAGTTTGTCATGATAATTCTTAAAGGTATTTTAATAAAAAATGCTGGAGCCATTCTTGAGAAAATAAATATTTTTGAAAAATTTTGTGTGTAAAGGGTAGTTGGGAGTGGGGGATTTTCATGAACATTTTTTGTGTCACATCCTTGGAAGATACTGAACTTAATTACCAAATTTGATATTTAACAAACTTTTTGTTTTTGAGCTATGCTGCCCACAGACACACACAGACATGTTTTTTAAATTTTTTTAAATAAAGGGGTCTCCAAACATGTATTTCCAGTGAAATCTCAATATCAATTTTTGGGTGAAATAAAATGACTTCTCTATCCAGCATGTACATTGTACAAGGGCTAGAGAAAGTAAAAGTAGAATAATTGAGAGGCATTACACATAAATTCCTTGGAATTATTTTAGGCTCTTAGGTTTTCAGTAAGATGACTGTTTTAGCTTTCATTCATAACGTCATTTATCTGGGCGGAACTTATTTGCCATTTATGTGTGTTATAGTAATTTTTAAAATATATATATACATACACACACCTACATTTATCCTATCAGAGCTTCATTTTGGGTCAAAATCCAATCATTTTTTGACAGTTTGATCTGAAACAATATACCTACAGCTATTCTACCAGAGTTATTCATCTCCAATAATTTTTGGATGATTTGATTTGAAGCAATATAAACCTCAATTTCACCAGAGTTGTAATTTGTGCCAAAGTACTAGTAATAGAACAGTATGTTTTATTTGAAGTATTTTGTAAAATTCCGGAAGTGAAAACTTTTACAAAGGAAAAACGGGAGAAGCAAAGCTATGATTATTCAAACTTTTGTAAATAGGTATTTAATAAGCTATTAATGATAGTTGAAATTTTAACTAAAAAATTTTTATAGAACTTAATCTCAGAAATAAAACAAAAACAAATTTAAAGAGCTATGATGTCAAATGGAGATCATGTAAAGGCTTGTAATGGCAGATATAGGAGGGGCTAGTGTGGTAAGCACTGCAGGGAATTCTGGAGACTTTTGACAAATTGTACTTCTTGATAAGTACCAACTGTTGGTAAACAATTCGGCTTGTTTAATAACTCTTCCCACATTATCCCTTTATTGACTGGGTTAATTGGCCTGGAATGCTACTTTCCCAAATTTACTTTTTCAATTTCATGTATCATCAGTATTCATACCTGTGGTGCCACATACAATAGTCAGTACCATTAGTCATAGTAGCAAAGATAGTGGGCAACAAATGGAAGTGCCACAAACTGGAGCGGCCCCATTAGATTCTCGTATCGAAATCATCAATAGAATACTGCAGGTAGGCAGGGCAATGAGGAGGAAATTAAGAAGTCAGATTCACATTTGGGCAAGACTACTGGTGTGAAAATGGATATGCATACCACCGGGGATGGGAGTACAGTGCAGGCTCATCAAGGTCGGTTGCCGCCATTGCAAGAGGACGAGAAGGAAAGCATGGTAGTGGTGAAAATGGAAGAAAAAGCTGGTGTCAATAACAGCTGGTGGTAGCTGAGTTCCTAGACTGGAGAAAATACGTAAAGACCCAGGGGGAGGGGTGTACGAATCTGGCAGTAAGAAATAGGAGAACATTGTACCTTCACAGATGAGGGTACGTTTGATAAAACCATAATTCCATGATTTTTCTTTTAGATGTCATAGTGTTATGTCAGCATATATGGTCAACATATATCTTTAAATGTGGTTTGTTTGAGAAATCCAGTAACGCAGTTGTTATTAAGAGATTTTATTTCTGATACAATCCGAAGATTTTTGCACGAAGCTAATATTGAAAAGTTAGATTTTATAGGACATTATTATAATTATACAACAACCATAGAAGGATTTTATGCAACATAATCTCTAAGGCAGGGTTGCCCATTCAGGAAATAGAAAAGCACGAGAGTGGCAGAATCAGCTCTGTTCACTGCAGATAACACGTTATAATTAAGAAATAAGCGAAAAGAGAGGGAGAAATTTCTTCTACACAAGCAATTTTTACTTTTTCTATACGTACTACGTACATATGTATAGAGAAAGTATTGCACTCCACCCAAAAATTCAATACCGAGATTTCACTGGAAATATATGTTTTAGGGCCCCCTGTATCCAAAAAAGAGCATTTTCACAAAAAGGTCCTGTGTGTCCATGTGTTTGTGAACACGATAAATCAAAAACGAAAAGTCGGCAAAATACCAAATTTGGTATTTAAGTTTAATATCTTCCAGGGATGCGACACGAAGATTTTGAGAAAAATTCCTCCACCCCCAACTACCCTCTACATTTTTTCGAAAAGTTTGATTTTCTCAAAAATGGCTCTAACGATGTTGATTAAAATATCGTATATTAAATATATTTACCTGACAAATAAAATGTTTATTTTGAATTTTCTGAGAATAGCCTCTGAAGACTACTTTATTCTGAATGAATATTATGGAATTTTACATAACTGTTAAATTGTAAGAGATAGACAAAAACTTACCACACAAAAAATGTAAAGCACGTTAAAACACACAATTTATGTTATATACATTTTTTTTTTTTTTTTTTTTTCGTGGAGTTGATCGTTTTTTAGCTATTTCTTGTTTTTGGTTTCAGCTTTGAGGAACTTATACTTTTCTCATACAGAAATTTGTCAACTCCTGTCATACAAAAGAACTTCAGTCACATAGCAACCAGCTTTCGACTATCACTTTAACCTATGGTACTCCCTTATTTCACTTCTACTTACAAGGAAGCAAGTAATAAGGCTATTTCTGCTAATTGTTTCTTGATTAGCATAAAGTAAATGGAAGCATAAGCTGTTTAACAATGATTTGTCCAGAGATGTAGAGAAAGTCATGTGAATGGAACACATTCTATTTTTTATTTACGCCACATATATCACCGCCTAGTCATTTGAGGGGGTTTTAACTTCATTCTTAATGTCAGAGATCAAAGCGAGGAGCTTTATCTATCCTTTGCTCTGGGGAGATTGGTACTGGCCTTAGAACTTCAGGGTGTTTGGAAAACTAAATATGGAGGTCAGACACAGTATGTGCATATTTTACAGGGGACAGGCTGCCTCTAGGATTGATTGTTTTTAAGTAAATGCGTCAGCCGCTGCGCCCGCTGCCATAAATGACCATGCGATCGCACGGAAGCTTGACTTAGATTGTCCATTTCCTATTTATGACAGGGGATATTAGAAACTCATTAGTAGGTTATTAGAGGCTGATACTACAACAAAGGCTTTTAGGGGCAGCTGACTAGCACTGAAATACAGGTTGCGATATAGTAAACGGTTAGTTATTCAGCAATAGCTTTTAATTATTAAATCACACATCCAATCCTTTTTGAAGAACATTTGCATGCATTCTAGAAGCATTGCTTATTTAATCATATATTTGGTTCATACTCTTATGAGAATGCAAAGTGGACAAATCTCTTCGAATATAGTCACCCTCCGTGGTGTAATGGTTACCATGCTAGCTTCAAACCCGGGGGTAAAAATCCTTACGGAAGGGAAGTAAAGCCGTTATTCCGTATCACAGATTTACGGCATGTAAAAGAACCTCAAGCCTGAAAAAGAGGCCTCTTAGCAAAATTAAGCGGTCTTTCACGCCCAGCATAGAATGGAACGCTGAGAACAACAGCAGTTAAAGAGCGTACATAAATAAAACTCCATTTCCATTTTTTTCGAATATATTGAATAAGGAACATGTTAAATAATGAACTAATTTGTACAGCACAATGCTCTTACATGGCGGTAGCCAATAAGAGGTGACTCATACGAGATGGGGATCAATATGGAACAAACTTTAGATCGCATTATTTTGACGGAGCCTCGGTCATCTTATAATTAATGGAATTCTTTCATCCTTGACGCAGCAATGTCAACAAATAAACTAGGATTACCTGACTGCACGAGTGGAAGCTTGAGTAAACAAACAGATAATCGGTATTACGTCATCACTCCCAGTGCATGCCCTGTACAGCCCGACAGTACTGGAATACTCTTACAATGCACGGGTTTGAATGAAGTCAAAATACAAACATCGCCGCGCGTAGTCATACACTCACAAAGTAGAAAATTATATTATTAGTGATTAAGAAAACAGCAAGTTTAACCTGTTGTAGATCGTTTAGTTTGTTCCTGTTTACGTGCGCTGTACTGCACTATAGTCCAGCCTTCTCTGCTAAACTGTACCATACTACACAAACGACCTTCCATAACAACTGCGTTCTTTCGTCAGACAGGTAGGGGGTACCTAGGCAGTATTTGTTTACCCTCCTCATTTGTAGGACTTACACCCTCCCCCAGGGCTTACAAATCAGCTCCTATGGTCAGACACCTGTTGATTTAGAGGTTCGGGATCAGAGAGAAGCCAGAATCGCTGATCAGTCCGATGCCCGGTATGAAAGTGAGGAAAGTGGATGATATGAAATGACGGTAAAGTGGATGACGGAAGAAAGATGATTATGGAGCATTTGGTAGAATGAATAACGTGGGAAATCAGAGGACGGTGAGAAAATCCGCCCTGGTGGCGCTTCATTTACCAGAAATCACATATGCGGTCACCTGGAATCGAACCCGAGCCGTATAGGTCAGAGGCGAGCGGTCCAAACACTCAGCCACGGCGCCGTCCGCACTTAATACCTAAGACGGCGAAATATATTTGCCGATAATTTCACAAGCTGGAAATCGTGTGGATTCTGATTGAATTTCAGAACCAACCTGTGAAATTTCCAATTTCAACGTTTCTTAAGAAGTTACATCAGCTTTTTTAACCACATATATCCATTTTATGTATAACTAATTCATCAAGTAGTTCTTGTGAAAACATTTTTGCTTTTTTAACTACTACTCTACCAAAAAAAAAAAAAGCTCCTTGCGCTTCAGTTTACACATTTTGTAAGAAAGCTTTATATTTACATTCCAAGAATAACACTTTTAAAAATTACCTATCGGGTGAGTTTCAAATTAATTAAATGTTACTGCAAGAAAAGATATGATAAATTATTTGTTCATCATTTTAGTGGGTTATATTGCTAATACATACATACATACACACACACACACATATATATATATAAATAAATAAAATTACGTTTATTAGTTCGATAATTAGTATTTATTATGATATTAATGTTCTCTGGTAAAAAGAAGTCTGATGTGTACCATTCTCATGGCTTTCTCTACGTCTCTGCAACATATTATTGTTAAAAAGCCAATGCTTCTATTTACTTCATGCTAATCGAGAACAAATTAGCAGAAATGGTTTTATTACTTGCTTCCTTGTAAGTAGAAGCGAAATAATGGAGTACCATAGGTTAAAATGATAGTCTAAAGCTGATTGCTATTTGACGAAGTTCCTTTGTATGGACACGAGTTGACAAATTCCGGTATGAGAAAAGTATTATAAGTTTTTTAAAGCTGAAACCAAAAACAAGGAATATCACAAAAATGATCAACTCCACGAAAAAAATTTATATAACATAAATTGTGTGTTTTAATGTGCTCTACATTTATTGTGTGGTAAGTTTTTGTCTATCTCTTACAGTTTACCAGCTATGCAAAATTCCGTAAAATTTATACAGAATAAAGTAAGAACTGAATAAAGTACTCTTCAGAGGCTATTCCTAGAAAATTCAAGATATAGATATTATTTGTCAGGTAAATATCTTTAATATCCTATATTTTAATCAAAATCGTTAGTCATTTTTGAGAAAATCAAAATGTTCGAAAAAAGATCCATGCAAAGGGCAGTTGAGGTGGAGGGATTTTCTTGAAAATCTTCGTGACGCATTCTTGCAAGATACCAAACTTAAATACAAAGTTTGGTATTTAGCGGTCTTTTCGTTTTTGAGCTATGCTGTCTACAGGCGCGCGCGCGCGCACACACACACACACACACCGAACTTTTCCCAGATTTTTTTTATTCAGGGGGACCCAAAACATGTATTTCCGGTGAAATCTCGGTATAGAATTTTGGGTGCATTACAATACCTACTCTATACACTATGTACATAGTACGTGTAGAGAAAGCAAAAATTAAACTTACTAGTTGAAATGTGTACCGCAAGGAGCATTTTGAACATTTACATAGTCGGAAAAAACACTTAGAGATACACGCCCTTTAATATTTGAAGTGTAATTGGTTACCACCATTTTATAGATCACGCGTCAAGTGTTTAAATTGCAAATGGCTGCAAATAACTCCGGAATATTAATCTACAAAGAGCACAGTATATTAATGTGCTAAAAACCAAGAATCAACATTTTCATGAAGTTTAGATCAGTTTACACAGGTTGATCCCCTTAAATTCCTGAATTGTCTGCTACAGTGCGAACGCATTTAAGTTTAGTACGGCTGAGTATATGTTTGCGTTTTCTTATCCTTCTCTCCATTTTAGAGCTCTAATTAACTTTCCGAAAGTTCCGGTTTGAATACGAAGAGCATTCTGTGTTACTGTTCGTCTCTAGAAGAACAGCTTTATGATGTTTCAGCGCTGTCTTTCAGCTTTCAACTCATTCTCCGTTTCGACAGACACTAAACATTCCCACAAACGTTAACGTGACTAAAAATAAAGAGTGAAGGTTGTTTTCTTTCTCTGCTCCCTTTCAGTCTGGTTGTCTTCTCGATGGCATATTAATGACTAGCTTGCCACGTGTTTAGTAAATAAAAATCTGTGTTCCATACACATGACTTTCTCTACCTGTTCTGCAAGAAAATTATTCTTATTAAATATACCTTTGTCTATATCATGTTAATTGACAAACCATTAGCAGAAATTTTCTTATCACTTGTTTCCTTCTAAGGGGAAGGGAAGTTATCTAGTTATCTAGGTTAAAGCGTTAGTTCAAGCTTTTAAAAGTTGGTTCCTATGGGAACAATTGAAGTTCAGTTCGCTTTGCATCGCCAGCAGTAAAACAGTTGAAACGAAATGTGACTTTCCGTCTGAGAAAAGTTACGTAGTTTAAAATTGAAACCAATAACATGGAATATCTCGAAAACGGTCAACTCTACAAAAAATTGTGTTAGACATAAATGGTATGTTTTAACGATATCTACATTTTTGTGCAGAATTTTTTTGGCTATCAGTTACGGTTTACCAGTTAAGCAAAATGCATATAGAATGAAGAAATCTTCAGAGACTATCTCAGAAAAGACAAGATATATATTTCATTTGTGATGTAAATATCTTTAACATATGGCATTTTTAGAAAACAAAACCGGGCTTGTAGGCCGTGGTCCACTGGGCTTCTCCCTTCGTTCCCCAGACGTTTCGCCTGCGTCTGCGGCAGGCATCATCAGTGGCGTGTACATCTCCGTGGTCTCTCAGTAGCGACTACTGGTACGTTGTCCGGAGCGCTCGGCTTATATAGTGTGGGAGGTACCGCCCTCGCATGACCTGATTGGTCCGGATTGCGGTCCCCTGTGTCCGTGCTGTTTCTGATTGGTTTACGTGCTTTCTTGGTTGGTCTGTTCTGTAGGGCTGGGTGCCAAGTTTTATTTAGTCTGAATGTTTCTTCTTTCCTATTGAAATTGTTGGCATGTTTATAGATCTCAATAGCTTCACGGTGCAAACGTGTGTAGTAATGAGTAGTGGAAGAGAGGATGTCAGTTTCGTCGTAACGGATCACATGTTCCCCTTCTGCTTCTAGAGCATGAAGTGCTACCGCCGATTTTTCTGGTTGACCCAAACGGCAATGTCTACGATGTTCTGTAAGTCTGGTGTTGATGCTCCGTTGTGTGGTCCCCACGTAGACTGCGCCACATGAACAGGGGATCCGATACACGCCTGCCGAAGTAAATGGGTCTCTGGGATCTTTGGCTGAGCGAAGGAAACTTCGTATTTGTTTTGTTGGTTTGAAAATGGTGTCTATGTTGTGGGTCTTGAGCACCTTGGAAATACGGTCTGTGATGCGTTTAAAGAAGGGGAGATAAACCACTCCTTTGTTTTTGGGATTTTGTTGCTGTGTTTGTGTTTTAGACTGTATTTTTGGATGTAAGGCTCGTCTTAATTCGTTTTTTGAGTACCCATTACCATGTAGGGCCTGTTCTAAGAGCTGTAGTTCCTGGCGAAGATGTTGTGGTTCACATACTCTGGTTGCTCTGTCCACTAATGTTTTTATCATGGCTCTCTTTTGTCTCGGATGATGATTGGAATTTTTATGGAGATAGCGATTAGTGTGTGTGGATTTGCGGTAGACCTTATGTCCCAAAGTGCCATCACTTTTTTTGGTTACGAGAACATCTAAGAAAGGAAGACTATCACAATTTTCTTTCTCCATGGTGAATTGTATGTGTGAATTTATGCTGTTAATGTAGCAAAGGAAATCATCTAGAGCTGAATCGCCTAAGCTCCATACGATGAAGGTATCGTCCACATATCGGTACCAGCACTTTGGTTTCTGGGGAGCAGAAGCAAGAGCTTTGGCTTCGAAAATTTCCATGTAGAAATTGGCTATTACTGGGCTGAGTGGACTACCCATAGCCACTCCGTCACACTGTTCATAGAATTCACCCTGCCATTGAAAAAATGTGGTCGTTAAAACTTGATAGAATAGTGCCAAAATATCATCCGGAAAAATATTTTTCAGCTGTTCCATTGTTTCTTTAATTGGTACCATGGTGAATAAGGAGACCACGTCGAAACTCACAAGTTGATCCCCGGGTTTTAAAACCAAAGTTTCCAGTTTCTGTATAAAGTGCGATGAGTCCTTAATATGTGTATCTGAATTCCCAACATGTGGTTTTAAAAGGCCGGCTAAGTATTTAGATAGAGCTTGAGTAGGTGACCCAATAGCACTCACAATGGGGCGAAGTGGAGCACCAGGCTTGTGTATCTTAGGCAAGCCATATAATCTGGGCGCTAGTGCTTCCGTTCTTTTGATGCTCCGTTTCGTTTCTGGTGTTAAGGAAGACTGCATGATGAGTTGCCTAAGATACACAAGCCTGGTGCTCCACTTCGCCCCATTGTGAGTGCTATTGGGTCACCTACTCAAGCTCTATCTAAATACTTAGCCGGCCTTTTAAAACCACATGTTGGGAATTCAGATACACATATTAAGGACTCATCGCACTTTATACAGAAACTGGAAACTTTGGTTTTAAAACCCGGGGATCAACTTGTGAGTTTCGACGTGGTCTCCTTATTCACCATGGTACCAATTAAAGAAACAATGGAACAGCTGAAAAATATTTTTCCGGATGATATTTTGGCACTATTCTATCAAGTTTTAACGACCACATTTTTTCAATGGCAGGGTGAATTCTATGAACAGCGTGACGGAGTGGCTATGGGTAGTCCACTCAGCCCAGTAATAGCCAATTTCTACATGGAAATTTTCGAAGCCAAAGCTCTTGCTTCTGCTCCCCAGAAACCAAAGTGCTGGTACCGATATGTGGACGATACCTTCATCGTATGGAGCTTAGGCGATTCAGCTCTAGATGATTTCCTTTGCTACATTAACAGCATAAATTCACACATACAATTCACCATGGAGAAAGAAAATTGTGATAGTCTTCCTTTCTTAGATGTTCTCGTAACCAAAAAAAGTGATGGCACTTTGGGACATAAGGTCTACCGCAAATCCACACACACTAATCGCTATCTCCATAAAAATTCCAATCATCATCCGAGACAAAAGAGAGCCATGATAAAAACATTAGTGGACAGAGCAACCAGAGTATGTGAACCACAACATCTTCGCCAGGAACTACAGCTCTTAGAACAGGCCCTACATGGTAATGGGTACTCAAAAAACGAATTAAGACGAGCCTTACATCCAAAAATAGTCTAAAACACAAACACAGCAACAAAATCCCAAAAACAAAGGAGTGGTTTATCTCCCCTTCTTTAAACGCATCACAGACCGTATTTCCAAGGTGCTCAAGACCCACAACATAGACACCATTTTCAAACCAACAAAACAAATACGAAGTTTCCTTCGCTCAGCCAAAGATCCCAGAGACCCATTTACTTCGGCAGGCGTGTATCGGATCCCCTGTTCATGTGGCGCAGTCTACGTGGGGACCACACAACGGAGCATCAACACCAGACTTACAGAACATCGTAGACATTGCCGTTTGGGTCAACCAGAAAAATCGGCGGTAGCACTTCATGCTCTAGAAGCAGAAGGGGAACATGTGATCCGTTACGACGAAACTGACATCCTCTCTTCCACTACTCATTACTACACACGTTTGCACCGTGAAGCTATTGAGATCTATAAACATGCCAACAATTTCAATAGGAAAGAAGAAACATTCAGACTAAATAAAACTTGGCACCCAGCCCTACAGAACAGACCAACCAAGAAAGCACGTAAACCAATCAGAAACAGCACGGACACAGGGGACCGCAATCCGGACCAATCAGGTCATGCGAGGGCGGTACCTCCCACACTATATAAGCCGAGCGCTCCGGACAACGTACCAGTAGTCGCTACTGAGAGACCACGGAGATGTACACGCCACTGATGATGCCTGCCGCAGACGCAGGCGAAACGTCTGGGGAACGAAGGGAGAAGCCCAGTGGACCACGGCCTACAAGCCCGGTTTTGTTTTCTATAAGTGATTCTAACACCGGCCGTGAAAGCCTCCGAACTTTAATATGGCATTTTAATCAACATCGTGAGAATCGTTTTTGAGAAAAACAACATTTTCGAAACTTTTTCCTATGTAGAATAGTTTGGGGTGGGGGGGAGCCATCTTTGGAGTATACGAAAGTCAAACACCAAATTTGGGTTAAATGATCTTTTATTTTTTGAGCTATGCTCAATAGCCTCTCTCTCTCTCTCTCTCTCTCTCTCTCTCTCTCTCTCTCTCACACACACACACACACACGGAATGCTTTTATTATTATTTATTTATTTATTTTGACTGAGGGGACATCAAAACATATACTTCCAGTGAACTCTCGGCATCAAATTTTTGGGTGGAATACAATACCTTCCCTATACCCTAAGTGCATAGTACGTGCAGAAAAAATAAAAATAAGGCTTACTGTAAACCAAGTAACAAATAATGTAAGCTAAAATATCAGCAACTGGATGATTACGACCACAGTGCGCTAATTCAAATGGTGCATACTGACTACTTACTAAATACCTACATTCGTTTTTATTTAGATGTATAAAAACCTTTGAAAACGATAACCGACTTGTTTTTTTAATGGCGGCCGAGATCTAACTTTCATCAGAGAAGCGCAATGTTGCGACACGTTAAAGGGCAGGTGGGTGTGAAGGTACATGTAGTAATAAAACCAAATGAAACAATTTATAGGTTATTGCTGTAGACTCAAGCAAACAAACTTGGTGTGCCTGCGAATCTAATTGGAATTTTTATTGACCGACTCGCCCTGCCACCCGCCATTAAAATTTGAGCCTGCCATAGTTTTTCATAGATAAAAACAAAGCTTTACAACGAGATCATCGTTCACTTCAAGCTTTTTCGCTTGAAGGAATGTAATCGCAATGCAGTAGGTACCGAGCGTTCTATATTTTTATGAACGAAGAACCGACTAGCACGGGGATTATGAACGTATTTTGAGCTCAGGCCAGTAAAATATTAAAATTTGTGTTGAAGGACCATATAATTGAGTTCATATTAATAAATATTTTAATCTGAACCAAAGTATTAGCAAATTAAATATAAATCACATTTATTTATGGTATGGATAAATTGAGAGAAGTTCTCGTGCTCGTCTAGATTACCTATTTCTGCACCTATTTCAGGTGGCTCAAGCATTTCGTCCTGGCATTCGGGAGGTCGTGAGATCGATTCCCGCGGCCAACTTCTCTGACCTATGCTTTTTCGGGGGTTTTCCCGGGTCACTGGCCAAACGCTGGGGAGATTTCTTCACTCACCGGTCTCTTTCAGGATTGTAAGTATCGGCGAGGACTGCAGTGGTGGTGCCCTTCCGTGGTGATGAATGCTCTTTGGAAATACAGCTCTCGACAGCGGGATGGCGTTGGAGTTGTCTTTAGGGTCCAGGGAGTTCGATCCGACCTGGGAAGCGGACTTCTAGCGTCACCCGCGTCAAGATGAAGAACTATTTGGTCTATGTTAGAGACTCTCCACGGTGGTTCTTTCCCCGCTGTCCGATTTCGGCGATAATACTCTCATCCTATCCTCCTGGAGTCTGACGTATAATAAGCCAATGATGGAATGTGGAATCCCCTCTCTGGAATCTCTCGCTCTCGCGCTCTCTCTCTCTCTCTCTCTTTCTCTCTCATACATACACATACACACAATGTAAAAGTATCTGGGTTAACTAAGAGTAAGTTGTTAAAATCGGCAAGAAACGAACTGTGTCAAATGATATTAAACAAATTAAAGAAGAATATTCCAAATTTCGTTGTGAAGAACATCATACTGGATTTTCCCAGTGGAACATTGCACGGTAACATTGCAAACAGCAAGGAAGCAAGGAGGGAGCAATATCATAAATTATTATTCATCTCTCTTCTCTTAATTTATATATAGGTACTAAATTAAAATCCCCACATTAGAAAAAGTAAATTACTCTACCAAATTCGTAAGAAAGTACAAGAGTTTTTCTTTAATAACGAACTGCCAACGTTAGACAAGGTCTTAAATACTATAAACAACGTGGTCTTCTGTTAAGCAATCCACTTTTAATGTACTATTACTACAAGCTGGTATTAGGTTTATGAAGAGAAATAAAGTGTATAAGTTTAAGTACTGACACCGCTTCCCGATATGATGCAGTTCCAGACAAACGCGCGTTTTATTTATCCTGTATTTAATTTTGACCCTGTCTTTATTTAGGTTATTATTATTGTTATTATGACCATTACTGTTATTATTATTATTATTCAAACATTACACCATTTTATTCCATTATAAACATAAGAGAATCCACGTGACATTTGTTTCCTCCTCACAACAAAGGGCTAATGCGGAGGGATACAACATTTATTATTTACATCAGCGGTTCTAAGGCTGGGTCGCCCAAAGCAAATGCAAGATGTATACATATCAGAAATTCACTTCTGTGAACAAAGTGAAGCAGATGATTTCCTATTACCGTCTCAAGTTAAGAAACAGAACAGCCAATAGTTCTTCAGAATATGTCAATTAATTTATCTTCATTATACTAGAATAGAGGTCCTGAGCGGCAGTTTAAAAGAATTATCCTTTCAGTTTCCTACTGCTTGAAGCAGTGCTAAATCTTATTTAGACATGAGATAGATATTGATGCATTTTTATTAGATTGCTTGTCAAAAAATGATAGTTGCAAGTCGCCGCAAATTTGACCACTTTATAGTAAACGAAGAAAACACTATTGCAAACGTCTTTTTGAACTTTTCACGTTAGACTGATTGATCCAGCAAATGGAGTCCCGCAGGTCTAAATATAAAAATACAAGTTGTGATAAACTCATTGCTTTTTGCTGTGTCACTTTTCTTGCTTGACAGCGTATCTCACGAACAGTTGGAAAACCATTTTACACACAGAGATAAGTATAACTACGGTAACAGCGGCTAGGACCACAGCCTTGATGATCTGGAACTCGTGAAGTCGTGAGAGGGTATCTGAGGTCTGCGCGGTGGTTCCCTCCTCGAGAACTGCCGTGGGATAGCTGGTAATGTTGAAGTTTCGAAGTTCGGAGGACGTAGTTTCATACGCCCGAGATGTGATATTTTCTGAAAATGGAGCCTCTGTGTTGGAGTTGCCGAACACAAGATTTGCTAGTTCTTTGAAGTCGGTCCTGCTGCCTTCTTCTGCTATACGTGGAGCCATTTCTTCCTAAACAGAAAACAGGGGGAACACGTTAAATTCATCCAAGGTACAGCATTATTCTAACTCTAATTTGTCCTCAGGAGGTCAGGTACTAGATGTATATTTTCCGACCGGTGGTAAGATATATGGAACGAAAGAAAACTCGCAGCACTCGTAATATGCTCTACGAGTATTCTTTCACTGGGCAATTCTTTGAGCAAATATAAATCAAATAGTTTAGTGGCATTGTTGTCAATGAATGCTTATTTCCATGGACAATTTCCGCACAGTTCATCACATTATAATTACCATACGAAACTATTATGGAAGTATCGACTACTGTTATCTCCCATTTCTTCCTTAAACGCCTCTTTTTGTCACAATTTAGCATTGCTGTTTTGTAAAAATCGCAATCATGGTTGAATTTACGACGTCACGTCAACGGTTGAACAATTAACAACGCACAAGCCTCAAATAGCTGTGGTATGGCTCGTCTAGCCCGTAGCACGTTCGTATCTTCAGTATGAAGATCATTGCTAATGTTTTACTCTTCTCCTTTTGTTTTGGCAGTGTTTAACGCCTGCTTTTACTACTTGTGGCACCGCAGGTGATGAAACTGGTGATACATGGAATGATAATGGAGCACCGGTGGAATGCAATGGCGGGGAAACCGAAGAACCCGGACTCTTCTTTTTTTTTTAAGTTCAAACAAAATATGATTTCCGTTGTTTAATTACATTTGTTTAAGTGCTCAAGTAAAAATACTCATTTGCTCTGTATTTCATTCACAGAAGAATTCGATAAACACTTGAAGCTAAAAGGAGTCAACGTTTCTTGAAGTCTGACTCCCTCGGGTAGCATAGGGCGATGCGAACTCCCTTTCCCTTCGATTCATAGAGTTTAATTTTCCGAGGTGTCCGTTTTTATAAATCCGTACAACCCTCTAAGTTAACGAATGGCGTTATAGCCGTTAAACTCAGTATGCTGTTTCATGGAATTTAGAAATTAAAGGAACGATGTTAAACCGTTTATTTAAAACCTCTACAATCTACACAAACCATGGCATGTGTTTCACCGAATTCGGGAAAGCCTTCATCCAGAATGAACAGGTCAAACTTCAAACTTAAGCTTTCTAAGTTTGGTACTTTTTACCATTGTTGTTTTAAAACAACAACCGCTATCTATACGTCAGATCGGGTACTTCTGGGACAGCCCTTTTATACGAGGATATTCGACCAATAACCTTCTATTTATATTGGAGCTTTTCCTGCCTAAAATTTATGTAGACTTCTCATCTCCTTTCTTCTTCTTTGTTGCATCTCTAAATAAACTGTCTGCTGTCTGCACGCTTGAGAATCTCTGTCCCAGGCTCGGGGGATGCAGTGAAACAGACACGTGCACCTCTCTTTCTTAAGAGCACAGCGCTCATATACGAAAACAATTTTTTATTATTATTATTATTATTATTATTATTACTCCTCCTCCTACTGCTGCTACTACTACTACTTCTCAGTGACATTTAAAACATTAGTATAGCTTAAACTAAAACAGGATTAATTTGTATACATATATTAACTATAAGCATATTCTTATTATCAATTTGTTATCCTAAATTTTAAAATCTTATAATGGATATGTACTGAACTTTATGTTGTAGATATTGCCTTTAGATGTGTGCTTATTCTTTCACAGTTTATTAGCAGACTTTCGTATTTAATTAATACAATTTTAATATGAATGTAACGTTTAGTTATTCCTTGTTTTTTTCGCGAATTCTATGAGAATATCATTGAATAAACTATTATTTCCCAATTATTAATTACAATTGTGTTCTTCAGCAATAGAACGCCAAGTTTATGTGTATTAGCTATTGTAAATTTTGGAGAGAGCATATTATGTGAAAACGAGATCATTTTGCTGTTGGGGTTGGAAAGCACACTCATGTCCTATATAAAAAAAATCTGATGTGTTCCAATCATATGACTTTCTCTAAATCTCGGTAATAAATTATTGTTAAAAAGCTTATTCCTCTAGCTATTTCGTGCTAATTGAGATAAATATTAGCAGAAATGGTCTGATTACTTGCTTTCTTACAAGTAAAAGAGAGAAAGAGAATACACTAGACTAAAGCGTCAGTCAAATCTTCTAAAAGCTATTTGGTTTGCTATGTGGATGAAATCCGATTCGTTACTTTGCCAGGTGATGATAAATTCCCACATGTGAAAAGTCTTAAGTATTTTAAAACTGAAACCAATAAAAAGAAGTGACTGCCTCCATGGTCGAGTGGTCAGCGAGTTGACTTCTCAACCGGAGGTTCCGAATTCGATTCCCGGCTGGAGCGGGGAATTTTGCTTTAACTAGAATTATTCCCTATCTCCCACAGAGTCTGGAAGTGTGAGTGTGAATGTGCGTGTGTTGAATGATATAAAACTGATTACCTAATGTTCCAAAACCTACACTAATACGATTTGTTTCACAAGTCAAAGCTCCCGATATGACCATTGAAATTAAGGGGGTATACAAATGAAAAAATGAAGAAAAAAAAATAAATAAAAAGAAGTATCTTAAAAATGGTCAACTTCACGAAAAAACGGATATGGCATAAGTTATGTGTTTTAACAAAATCTACAGTTTTTGTGTAGTAGGTTCTTATTTATCTCTTACGGATTATCAGTTGTGCAAAATTTAGAAAAATTCATCCAGAATAAAAATGTCTTCAGAGGCTATTCCCAGAAAATTCAGGAAATGTATCATATTTGTCATGTGCATATCTTTAATGCGCGGCATTTTAATCAATATCGTTTTGTGAAAACCATACTTTTCTAAATTTTTTCCATGCAAATGGTAGTTTGGGGTGAGGGGATTTTCCTCAAAATCTTCTTTTCGCAACCTTGGAATATACTAAACTTAAACACAAACTTTCGATAAGACTTTTTTGAGTTATCGTGTTCACAAACACGGACCTTTTTCTAAAAATGCTATTTTTGGATACAGGAGATTCTAAAACGTATATTTCTGGTGAAATCTCGGTATCCAATTTTGTGTGGAATGCAGTACCTTCTCTATACACTATGTATAGAACATGAAGAGAAAGTAAAACGGTAATTACACAATGATTGACCTAATAGTTGGTTGAAAACTATGAAGCCCGGGACTTACCGATATTGTAAGTTGCTATTGAGTTGTGTCATATCAAAATTCTTTGCGATCTCCTTGTAAGGTTTACCGGGATAAACGTGTCGATTGGGGAACTTAATGGTGTAACGGCATGTTTACCATCATAGCTCAGCGATTAGAGCAACTGGACGGAGACCAGTGGTTCAAATCCCGGCTATATCATTAAATTCTTCGGTCTGACTCTACCTTATCAACTCCTGTCCTACGCATTGACCAATGTGAAGAAACATATTTCCTTCTGTTATAGTTGTTCCTGCCTTGTGGCTCGACCACAATTCCTAGAGAGCTAAAAGTTGTGATAAATTCCTGTGATAAAAATTGTATTTAGAAGTACACCAGGATACGTTATCAAAGAGTATTTTACTACGAAGTTCACTGCAAACATTTAGAAAAAAAATTCTGATGTGTTGCATTCATATGATTTTCTCTACCTGCTCTGCAAACTATTCTTATAAAAGATTATTCTTCACTCTAAATCATGCTAAACGAGATAAACATTGACATTAGTGCCTTACAAGCAGAAGAGAAATAAGGGAATATACCAGGCTCAGCCCTAGCCAAATCTTTTAGAAGTAGATCGATATGTGAACAATTGATGTTCGGTTCGCTTTGTATTTCCAGAAAAACAAAGGAGAGATGAAACGAAAGATTACGTTTGTGAAGCTGCGTAGTTTAAAAATGAAACCAATAACAAGGAATATCTCGGAAACGGCCAACTCTGCAACAAAAATGACAAATTGTGTGTTTTAACGAAATCTACATTTTTTGTGCAGTAAGTTTTGTGTACCTCTTATAGTTTACCAGTTATAAAAAATTCAGCAAAATTCATCCAGAATGAACAGGTCTTCAGAAACTATTCTAGAAAATTCAGGATATACATTTTATTTGGGTGTAAATAGTTTTAATATGCGGTATTTTAATCAAAATTGCAAGAGCCATTTTTGAGATAAACAAACAAGTAAAAGGTGGTTTGGGTTGGGGGATTTTCTTGAAAAGCTTCGTGTCGCATCCTTGGAAGATACAAAACTTTAATACCAAGTTTGATATTTAAATACCTTATAGTTTTTGAGCTATGCTATTCACACACATACATACACAAGGACCTTTTTCTAAAATGCTTTTTCAGGACTCAGGGACCTCAAAACATATTTCCGGTGAAATCGTAGTACCGAATTTTTGGGTGGAATACAATACTTCCTCTATACACTATGTACATAGTACGTGTAGAGAAAGTAAACATACTGATGTGTTACATTCAAATGACTTTCTCTGCTCATTTCCAATAAATTATTCTTAAAAAAGCTTATTCTTCTATATATTTCAGGTTAATCGAGATAAATATTTGTAGATTGCTGTTATTGCGCATTTCCTTGTAGATTCAGTGTGAATACGGATATATGTTAGGCTTAAACGATTGTCAAATATTTAGAGAGCTGGTTGCTATGTGATGGTTTTGAAATTCCGTTCTCTTTGCTTGACCAGCAGAAACAAAAAACGAATAACTTCTCCGCATTTGAGAACAATTTAAGAATTGTAAAACAGCAGTTTACCAGTTATGCAAAAGTCATCCAGAACGAAGAGGGCCTGAGAGTACCTATCTATTCCCAGAAAATTCAAGTCGTAGGTATATTTTATTTGTGATGAAAATAGCTTAAACATATGGTAATTTAGTCAAATTCGTTAGAACTATTTTTGAGAAAACCAACATATTCGAAAAAGTTTCCGTGTAATGGGTAGTTTGCACACACACACACACACACACACACACACACACACACACACACGCACAAACACTCACAAATTGTCACGCTTACCCGGACCTCAAACTATAGATATATATTTCCGATGAGATCTCGGCATTGAATTTTCGGGTGGCATACACTATCTTCTCTACAAGTGCAATTACGTGGTAGAGAAAGTAAAAGGTACCTATCGATCTATCCACCACCAGCACTACCACCATCATTAACAACAATAACAATCATCGTATATTTTTTCTTTTTTCTTGGTTTTTGCATCTTCATTTTCTCTGCTACTTATACAAGTACGAGAAGTATTGTGTTCAATCCAAATACGTATTTGGTTATGACTATTTGTCGTATGGATTAGTGATATTAGGATTTTGAAGTTGTGTAGATATTAATACTTTCAGCAAATTAATCTGTTATTCGTTATATGATGGGAGAGAAGTACTTTTTTATAAGGTGCATAAAAATATATTGTATGGAATAAACGTATGACGAGATTCCATCTGAAATATGTTTTAAGGTCCCCTGAACTCCCAAAAAAGCATTTTACATGAAGGTTCGGGTGTGTATTGTTATCTGGCGATACGTGTGTGCTGTTGTCTGGTTTGTGTGTGTGTGTGTGTGTGTGTGTGTGTGTGTGTGTGTGTGTGTGTGTGAGTGTGTGTGTGTGTGTGTGTGTGAACAACATAACTCAAAAAGGAAATGTCACATAAATACTAAAGTTGGTATTTAAGCTCAATATCTTTTATGGATGTGACATAAAGATTTTCAATAGAATCCTCTCACCCCAACTACCTTTTATATGGAACATGTGAATTTCCTCTTCGTGAAAAATTACTCTAACGATTTTGATTAAAACACGATATATTAAAGGCATTGACATAAAATATCTTGGATTTTTTGTGTGTGGCTTATGATATTCTCTTTAATTCGGAAGGAAGTTTACATAAAGTTGCATAATAATTGTAAACGTTAAAGCGATAGACGAAAATGTACTACACAAAAGGTGTGCCTTTAAAACATACAATTTATTTCAAATAGCTTATTTATGGCAGTAGCCATTTCCGAGTTATCCGTTATAGTGGTTCGATTAATGTAATACTTAGGAAATTGTTTTAAAGTCCTATGAATTTTCAATTATTTCATGCGATGCTATGGAAAGAGTGTGGAATTTTAAGGCCAGGTATAGCGTCGAGTTCTTAAACATCGCACTGTATTCTCTTCGTATCTATAGCGAATTAATGCAGCTACTTCCGGTAATGTTTATCAAGATTAAAGCTAGGTAGATAGGAACGTGGTGGTAACGTAGTTGCTTACCAAACAAGAGACCCGGATCCGATTCCTGGTAGCATAGGAGAGACCTGACCCGGGTGCACTCAGTCTCGTTAGGTCCCTGAGGGACCGATTGAGGAGCTAATTGATTGAACAATAGCTGCTCCAGGTTGAAGAGGCCGCATACACTTACCGGGAGGGACCCGGGGCGTTGACTACATCCACACTCCAGCACTGCAAAACATCATTCGGAGCTTCTTCTTCGTCTCTTAAGGATGGCTAAGAAGAGACAACGCAGACTCGCCGCTGCTAAGGCAGCACCCGACGCCTCTTCCCCGGCAGCCGCCGAGGAGGTAGCAACTCCGAAGCCACCGGTCCCGGCAAGCCCTGCTTCGCCGGCCGCCACCGCAGTCTCGCCGCAACTGCAGCCGCAGTTGCCGCCAACACCGCCGCCACCGACGCCTCCACCCAGCTCTACGACGCCGCCCCGGTTCAGTGCCGTGGTACGGGGGGTCCCTAGGGACCTTACCACCCGGCATCTGCTCACCGCCGTGCAGTCGCGGTGGCCTTCATGCTTGAGGGCTACCCGCATTTACTGCGACCGGGGACCAACGCCGCTCGTCCGTCTGGAGATACAGGACCAGGCTGACCTGGAAGCTGCCTTGGCGTCAGGGTTGCCCTTATTAGGGCGACTTCTGGTCGTCGAGGCTAGCCGACAGGAACGCCATCGGCCCTGCCGACGCTGCTGTGCCTACGGCCACACAGCTGAAGTCTGCTCTTCGACACCGAGGTGCCACTACTGCGGTACCAACTCCACCACCACGGAGTGCACTGGGCATGATCTCCACCGACGCCGCCGATTCTGTGCCACCTGTCGTGGCACAGGACACTACACAGGGCAAGCCCAGTACCCTCTCTACCCAAGGAGCAGCACTTCCTCACCACCTCCTGCCCGCCGTACCACTCCACCGCAGACAACAACCACTGAGGCCTCACCACCTGCACTCTCAACAGACGCAGCGACGCGAGAAGCCATTCAGGACCTCCACGCGGAGATCCTGAACGTCGGCGCTCGACTAGCTGCCCTGGAAGAGACATGCAGTCTCCTCATACAAAAGCTGCAGGAATTGCAAGCTTTTAACGCCGCAGCAGCCACCAGCCAGCAGACTACAGCCGCCGACCTGTCCACCAGGATCGACGCCCTCATGCAGCCTCTGAGGCAGGTTCTCCTGCAGCAAGCTGCATATTCTGCTGAGCTTTTCCAATCTAAACGACAGCAACCCAACACTGCTCCTCCTCTGTAAAGGCTGAGGGGCACACACAACTGCCACTTACACAGTGGAAGACTACCGGGAGCTTCGTGAAGCAATTCCGAAGCAGGTATAATCCATAAGACCTACGTCCTATTCTCTCCTCTATTTCACCCTTTATTTCCTTACCAATATCACCTTTATTCCCTAGGCTGCAGTCAGGTTCCATGGCTGTCAGCCTAGAAATAACATTTCACCCGCTCCCGCACATTGTGCGGCAGCTTCCTACCTTTCGACTACTAACGCGGGTGCATCAGCGGGACCGCGCAAAGCCACGTGATTCTCAAGAAACTACTGTTATAACGTGGAGGGGTTTTTTAGTGGGTATGCCGCATGAGGAAGCGGAGAGTCCCACATATCCTCCTAGACATTGCACCTCGGCTGGGGGTTGAATGCGTAATGCATTTTTCCCCTCCACGGTAAAAAAAAAAAAAACAAACAAATAAAACAAACAAACAAAAACACTCATGACGCTTGTATTGGCAGAAGTGGGGGACGCAGTGGCCTTGGCGCAAAATCGGGCTGTTGCGCCATGAGAGTGTTAGATGGGAAATAAAACTTTCATATGAAACATTTGTATAGCTAGTAATAAGGGATAGACGATAGAGAAAATAATACATCAGATTTTTCAAAATTGAATTATGCTAGTTTATTATTGTTATTATTGTTGCAGTTGTTGATATGACAGTGGTAGTTATTACTGTTTTGTAACTACTACCTTCTGACGAAAGAATGCAGCTGTTAGGAGAGGTCGTTGGTGTAGCATGGTACGGTTTAGAGCGGTCATAGAAGGCTAGAATATAGTGCAGTACAGTTTGACCATCAAAACACCACCGCAACGTATGTAAACAGGAATAAATTAAACGATCCACATCAGTTTAGACTTTCTGTTTTCTTTATTACTAACGGATATTAATTTTCTACTTTGTGAGCGTACGACTTCGCGCGGCGGTGTTTGCATTTTGGCTTAATTCGAACCTGTCCACGTAAGACTCGACTGCTGCATTCTAGTATTGTCGAACTGTACAGGCTTTGCACCGGGAGTGATGACGTAACACCGCTTATCTGTTTGTTTACGCAACCTTCCATTCGTGGCCGTCTACATTCATTCTTCAGACAGATGCGTAAGCAATACGATGTGTCAGTATTTCCGTTAGTAAGCTACACAGTACAATATTACACTTAAACTAAAGTAGTTTCTTCTTTCAGGCATTGTGCGTGAACGTTAATTAGCAATTCGCTTTTCCTTGAATGAGTATAATTCACATGTTCGAGAATAATCCGTCAGTAGTTATGTAGATCGGGTGTACATACACATCGGCATGATTATATCTTTGTTTGCTAGGAGGCAACATTCGAATTGGTAGCAAATAACAGGACCAAATATGAATCACGCTAGAAATAGGTTTCATGAACGAGAAGGTATTTCGGTTCTGCAAGTGCCGAATTTGATAAGATTATAAGAATCATATGTTGTGATATTTTATAACCATGAAGTTTATATACTAGTGCTCCAGCAGCGGCTCATGAGTATACAGTCTGGGTATTCACAAAATTTTACATTCATATAACCCAAAATGTGAACTGGCATCTGCTGCATATTAGTTATGATTATGAATAAATTGATAGAAAGGCAGTCATTCTAATAATAATAATAATAATAATAATAATAATAATAATAATACAAAGCTTGTCTGACGAAAGAAAGGGTTGTTTTGCAGATATTTGTTGTTGTATGCATAATTAAGTGCAGTGCTTTAGATCCAGAAAGAAGCAATGTGTAAATTAAATTGTAGATGAGAGTATGGTTGATATGGAGGACTTCAAATTAACCAAGGGCGACAAGTTAATACGTTTGTACCTTCTTCTGCCGTAGTGCGGTACTGGTACAACCAAATAAAATATGGGCCGCGCCGTGGCCGAGTAGTTAGACCATTCGCCTGTCACCCGGGCCGGGTTCGATTCCAAGCGACCTCATGGGAGATTTGTGGTGGACTAAGCGCGCAGGGGCGGGTTTTCTCCGACTTCTTCAGTTTCCCCCGCCATCACATTCCACCGGTACTTTATCTTCGTTCCATGTATCATCAGTGTCACAGTAACGCGGGCGTTAAACTCTATCAAAAATAAACTGATATTATGGATGGCGTGAGAAGCTAGGCAATAGCCTCTAACAAAAGCAGAAGAGCGAGAACAAGGTAGTGTGGTGGTAGCGTGTCTGCATCACATTCAACAGGTCATGAATTCGAATCTCGCTAAGGATGAGTTACCCGGATAAGGTTTATTTGGTCTTTTCCCTTATTCTGAGAAGACGAATGTCGAGTTAACTTTAAGCTCCATTGACCCCGAGACCATTTGAGCATTGTTTCGATTCATCGTCCGATATGACCAACCAGGTTACAGGACGTTAAGCTAGAGAGAAAAAAGCGGAAGAAATAATTGTAAATTGAATGATATAATTATTGGTCAGTATAGAGGAAATTAATATAAATGGAACAATTTTGAATAGATAAAATAATGAAGCAATTTCACGTCTTCAAATGATCACGATCCATATGTATTTGACCTAAAATGTAATTACGTCATACCAGATGCGAATGCGCAAAAGCTCTTTTAGTCAAGATATACTAGCACCTTTGTTGTGTTTAATCGAATGTAGAAGAGTAACCGGTAAATTAAACGGCGCAGATGTTCGCGCATTTATGTTATACGAATTTAAAATGAGTCAAAGAAGACATACGCAATAAATTCGCAAGATGTCAAAATTTACGATGTTCACATGCTTTTATGCAACACCCACTACTGCACAACGTTGAACATTCAAACATACATACGAAAGCTTTTCATCCACAGTTATGTATCGACGCAGAAACTTGCCAAGATTCCGATGGAAAAGTGCCAAACCAGCTTCTGAATCGATCACACGATAGCGTTTGTTTTCCATTGAGAGCAAACGCGGCACCAATCTTGCCGAGAGCTTTGTCAGACTCAATTTTTGGTATAAAATTGAGAACATTGTGGCTTGTACTATTTTTCGAGCTTTCATTCGTCGATCACTCAAAACCATATCCTGGATTTTGTCAATAATTTCGGAGGAAGTCACTTCTACTGGATGTCCGGAACGATGTTCATCATTTACAGATGTACGGTCACGTTTAAATGCATTTATCCAATTGTAAATTGTTGGAATATAGGGGTAGATGTGCTATGAACTTCATCTAATTCGGTTTTCATCTCTTTTGGTGTTAAGCCGTTTAAATAGAAGTGTTTAATAACCGCACGAAACTAGTTTTTCTCCATTTTTCTAAAGAAGCACAGGACTATTGATTCAATCGGCTATGGCAACGAAACCACGTGATGGATATAATTGAAACTTTAATGCCATCTAGTAAGAGACGACCACTAAATACAAGCTTTGTTTTTCGATGCTGCGAGTGTGCTTTCTTGGATTTTCTAAGGACTTACTGAAGGCCCCTAGTATGATTTAGACATTTTCGAAGTACTGATTCACCATTATTTTGTTTCTTGTGGTCATGATAAGAGTGCAATCTCAAATTCAGCAAGTAGAGATTCGAGTTTTAAAGACAGATAAGCTTAAGCCTGCCGTATCCATACAATGTACACAGTAGCTAGAGAATGTAGATATTGTATTCCACACAAAAATTCGATGTTGAGATTTCACTGGAAATATACTTTCGAAGTCCCTTTAGTCCGAAAAAAAAAGGATTCTTAGAAAAAGGTTCGTGTGTGTGTTGGCAGCATAGCTCAAAAACGAAAAGACTGTTAAAAACCTATCTTGATATTCCAAAGATGTGATAGAAAGATAAAAAAAAACACACATACACCATAATCTACCCTTTACACGGACAATTTTTTGATTGTTTTTTTTTTTTTTTTTTTTCCCCTCAAAATGGTTCCAACGATTTTGATCAAATACCGTACATTAAATATATTTACATCACAAATAAAATGCATATTTTGAATTTTCTTGGAATAGCCTCTGAAAACCTCTTTTCTGTGGATGAGTTTTGCTAATTTAGCATAACGGTTAAGCCGTAAGTACAAAAACTTAATATGCAAAATATGTTGATCTCGTTAAAACAGATAATTTATGTCATGTACGTTTTTCTTGTAGAGCTGACTGGTTTTGAGATATTCCCTGTTATTGGTTTCAGTTTTAAACTACCTTTTCTCAAAAGGGACCAAGCAAAGCTAACCAACCTCAGCTGTTTCGCATAACGACCAGGTTTAAAGATTTGACTATCGCTTTAGCATAATGTATTCCCTTATTTCTCTTTTACATACAAGGAAGCAAGTAATAAGACCAATTCTGCAAATATTTATCTCGATTAGCGTGGTATAGGTAAAAGAATAATTTTTTGAAGAATAGTTGTATTTGGAACAGCTAGAGAAAGCTATGTTTATATAACACATCAGATAGTTATGATTACATTTACATATGTAAATCAAGCAAAGATTATTGTTGGCATTCTCTGCACTTGTCTCATCCCAAACATGCGATTTAGTTTTATTCACCCTCCGAGACAATGTCGCTACTAGGAAGTTGCTATGGACACCTCTTGATGTTGACCAAGCCTCGGCTTTGGCGTTTCTCCCAGTTCTAAACCAACAACATCCAGATATATCTGTAGATCTAGGTCCGGGTACCTTAACACATCAATCCGATACAGAAACCTCTGATTGCTGTCGAAACCAAGACAGGATGTTGCAAGCGGCTATTCTTATTCACGATGTGAAGTAACAGCGAGTCTTCCTTTGGATAGATAGCTCAGACAAGAGCCACATCGTAACGATAAGCTGTCTAGCTTTTCCAGTACGTGATTCCTCTAACTTTCCTTAGTTCCTCTGTGGGGGCAACTGATGCAAACTACTTACTACCTGTCTGAATGCAGTTGTTAGAGCAGGTCGCTGGAGTAGTATAGCACGGTTTAGAGCGATCAGAGAAGGCTGGAGTGCAATACAGTCTGGCCATCAAACCTCCAGCACAACATATCTAAACAGGAATAAACTAAACTATCCACAACAGGTTAAAATTGCTGTTTTCTTTATCATTAATCAATATTAATTTTCTATTTTGTCAGCGTATGACTGCGCAGCGGTGTTTGCATTTTGACTAGATTCGAACCCGTCCACTGTAAGATTCAACTTCTGCATTCCAGTATTGTTGAACTGTAAAGGCATGCACCAGGAGTGATGATGTAATACCACTTATCTATTTGCATTTTCGCAAGCTTCCCTCGTGGCTGTCTGCATTCATTCTTCAGACAGGTAATAGTGATGTTTAGATAAATAGGTGCAATAGGAATTTCTTAAAACTATAAGAATATGAAAAGGTAACGGAATATACAGCTCCACTCAAGCCGGGGTTTTGTGGCTACCACATCCAGGAATACGGATGAACTGCAGGAAGGTCACAGGGACGCATAGTGTTCCTGACGATTCCAAGCTGAAGACCCGAGCACACCAAAGACTTCTCTCTGGCGGAGTCAGGGAGAATTCAACCCATCGCAGGCGACTCAAAGAAGGCTACTAATCTACACCTTGTTTCTTATAAGGTTGCCCCTTATCTCTTAACTGTCGCGTGACAAGTCGCCTCTCATGGTCTGAAATAGGCGAGGATCCTTCGTTGTAAACCTTCCTTTCGGATGACGAAAACACCTTTGACGGAGTATTTATATCACTTTTATCGCCTGACCTTGTTCTGCACAGGGTTTCGTATTCAAAGATGTACTTAGCCAATCAGGGGAGAGGCAGCTTATAGGAAACAAGGATTAGTTCACGTGACCGTTAAGCGACACTGAGCAAATTTATAACAAACAAGAATTACTAGGGCCGAGAGGAACTCATTTCTAATGATCAAGCGTCACGCCATCTATCCGACTGGCACTGTACAGTCCCGAAGTCCATGGAAGAAGAGAAATCACTCCAACATTCACCAACGAATATCAGAAAGTATCCATAGAGAGAATGTTCGGCCCCAGGAATCGAACATAGGACTTACTGAATGTGAACTCACATGTTACATATACCATCTCGCTCTGTTTGAAACTACAAATTATAACCATCATCATCATCGTCGTCGTCGTCGTTGTTAGTATCACTTCTTATAAGCTAGACAAGCAAAAAATAGGAAAGAAAATTTAACAAATCAGCAGACAACGAAAGTTTCAGGGTTCAAGAGGGATTATTAAACCTTTGCAAGGTAATTGAAATAGTACCTTTTTCCGTTCGCTGTTTTTTTTAAGGCCGCGCCGTGGCCGAGTGGTTGACCACTCGCCTCTCACCTCGATCCCAAGCGACCGCATGTGAGATTTGTGGTGGACAAAACGGCGCTGGGGCGGGTTTTCTCCGGGTACTCCGGTTTCCCCCACCATCTCATTTCACCGGTGCTCCATCGTCATTCATGTATCATCAGTGTCACCGCCTGCGGTGCCATAAGTAGTTAAATTGGGCGTTAAACACTACCAAAGAAAAATGATACTTTTTATCCCGTTTCCGTGGGACATGACAAAACGTGGTATAACAAAACGTAACAGACAGAAAAACGAAAAATTTATCAGTCAAAACATCAGTCTAGCCGTTCATTTGTTAAAAATGGTATAACAAAACGCAACTGACAGCTAAACGTAATGTTGTCTATGGTTAAGTATGGTTGAAAATTTGACAGCTAGAAATTTTGAAGTTGACCGGTTGATGAGTTTGTTTCGAGTTTCTATTAGCTTATTGTGCTGATATCATTAACAATGCCGCAACCAAGACGATCGAATCTTTCCCGACAAAGCCGTAATGCAACTAGGATTCGAAACATTGCGAATGAAAGGACTGAAGAAGAACAAGAAATTGCACGTGAGGAGCGCCGCGTTAGTATGGCTCGAATTCGTGCTTCTCAGTCACAAGAGCAAAGCGAGGCAGCCCGTGAAACGGCTCGGTTGGCAATGCGAAATCGTCGAGCAAACCTCAGATATCAACAACTAGATAATTTTCGACGCACAAGAAGAAATTTATCAAGTACTGATTTGAATCGAGTAGCGTTTCGATACGATTGCAGCAATGATTACTACTTGCATACTAACTGTCTGGCGATTTCCGCCAAACACTGCCAATAATTCCAAGATCAACTGCTGCCGAAGAAATAAACGCTTGCCTCAAATCACTGAATCTATGGCGCTATGTGAAGAAACTTCAGCTGACAACAAACATGAGAGTTGCATTGCTGAACGATACATATACTGAAGATTTCTCTGAGCAATTGCTGACTATCGGTAATGGTCGAGTACCTGTCGACGAATCGAGCGGATTGAGTTCATTTCCTCAGAATTTCTGTAACTTTGTCTCATCGAAAGTAGAACTCATTAATAAAGTATTCCCAAACATCATTACTAACCACAAAAATAATGAATAGTTGAGTGAGCGAGCAATTTTGGCGGCTAAGAATAAAGATGTAGATGACTTAAACTACCTAATTCAGAATGAGATCATTGGTACACTGCATTCATTCAATTCTATTGACTGTGTAACAAATGAAGATGAGGCCACCAACTATCCAAGTGAATTTTTAAACTCCTTGGATCAGCCTGGCTTGCCACTGCACAATTTACGACTAAAGGTTGGCTCCGTAGTAATCATGCTTCGAAACATAAACCAACCAAAACTGTGCAGCGGAACGCGTTTGGTGGTAAGTAAATTGATGAACAATGTGATTTACGCGACGATACTCAAAGGAAAATTCGAAGGTGAGGAAGTTCTCATTAAGAGGATCCTGATGATACCAACTGATGTGCCGTTTGAGTTTAAATAACTTCAATTTCAGATCCGTCTTGCATTCGCCAAGACCATTAACAAATCACAAGGCCAATCCCTGAATCTAGAAAATCCATTATTTTCCCTGGTCAATTTATATGTGGCATGTTCGCGGGTCGGAAGACCATCTGCGTTATTTGTTCTTGCACCTGATAATAAAACAAGAAATGTTGTCTATCACAAGGTGCTTCACTGAAGAGTGCAACCCATGCACCAAAATAAATGGCCAATAAAGAATCATTAAAATACTTGATTTTTGTATTTATATTTATTATCCTAATAAAAAATTGAACTTAATAAAATCCAAAATCTGCTCATTTATTGCCTCTAAGGCGGAACAAAGTTCGCCGGGTCAGCTAGTATATTAATAAACGTAGAAAAAGACTACTTCTCCGGTTAAACTCGACCTTCCCCTATCTACCTATCGACCTTTATCTATGTTCATCCAACATCTACATAAACGTCCGTACTCTTTAACATTTTGTTCTTCTTCTTTCTTACAGTTGAAAAATACCACATATAGTTGTTTACTATTTTAAATGATTGTAAGTAAACACATTTAACACAAATTTTCTTGGTTTCACAACCAAGTACAAGCAAGTATTTCGGCTTTATTGGCTTCAATTAAACTAACAGTTTTTATAGCAAATAAAGTGGAGAACTGCACTTGGAATTAGAAAGCTCTAGCACATATCATTTCGATAATGCAAAGTGACCCCTTTAGAGTATAAATGCACATTTTGCTTTTAGGCAGCCATCCATGACCGTGACCTTCCCTCCAACGCCAATTCTCTCAGTCAACTTTAAGGTAAACCGCGCGGTTGAAAACGCTTGCTCTTTCCAATGCACTTTTTGCTAACCTTTGAAAGATGGAAGTAAAACCTTTACTTTTTACTCATCGAAACGTTCAGTTTACAGAGTGACATCTGAGGAGCATCTCATCAAAACTTATTACGTCGATTAATTCAATAATTTCAGAAGCAGAAAACTGATACCTAAACAACTGAATGGGTTGCGCCGTAGCCGAGTGGTTAAACCATTCGCCTTTTCGATCCCAAGCAACCGCATATGGGATTTGTGGTGGACAAAGCGGCGCAGGGGCGGGTTTTCTCCGGGTTCTCCGGTTCCCTCCGCCATCACATTCCACTGGTACTCCATATTTATTCCCTGTAACGTCAGTGTCATCGCCTGAGGTGCCATAGTAGTAAGGGCGTTAAATACTTGAAAAAAAAATCTGATGTGTTCCATTCACCTGACTTTCTCTACATCTCTGCAACAAATTATTGCTAGAAAGATTATTCTTCTAACTTCATCATACTAATCGAGATAACCATTAGCAGAGATTGTCCTTATTACTTGATTCCTTGTAAGTAGAAGAGTAAAAATCTAATGTGTTCCATTCACATGATGTCTTCTAGCTGTTCGGCAATCAAACCTTTTATTCAAAAGACTATTCTTTTATCTACATCATGCTAATCAAGATAAACATTAGCAGAATTGGTATTTGTACTAACTTCCTAGTAAGTAGAAAGAAAATAAGAAAATACACAGGCTAAAGGGATAGTCTCGTGCTTTAAAAGCCGGTCGCTATGTGAAACAATTGAAACTCCAATCTCTTTGCTTGCCAAGACTAACAAACGAGAAACGAAAAGATAGATGTCTTCTCATTTGAGAAAAGAATGTCTTACAATTGAAACCAATAATCCGGAATATCTCGAAAACAGTTAACTCTACAAAAAAAAAACAAAAAAAAATATATATATATATATATATATATATATGACATAAATTGTGTTTTTAATGAGATCTACATTTTTTGTTTAGTAAGTTTTTGTATATCGCTTACGGTTTGCTAGTTATACTAAAGTTATCCAGAATGAAGAGGTCTTCAGAGGCTATTTCTAGAAAATTCAAAATATGCACTTCTTTTGCATAAAAGTATCTTAAACATAAGACATTTTAATCAAAATCGTTAGAGCCATTTTTGAGATAGTCAACTTTTCGAAAAGTGTTCTATGCAAAGAATAGTTTGGGGTGAGGAGGATTTTCTTGAAAAGCTTCGTGTCGCATCCTTGAAAAATACTGAACTTAAATACCAAGGTTGATATTTAACGGACTTTTCGTTTTGGGACTATGCTGTCCACACACACACACACACACACACACACACACACACACAGATAGACACACAAAGGACCTTTTTTTTAAAAAAAAAAACTCGGGGAACCTCAAAACACGTACATCCGGTAAAACCTCGGTATCGAATTTTTGGGTGCAATACAATACCTTCTCTATACACTATGTACATAGTACATGTAGAGAAAGTAATAAACAACTGAATAAAATGTAATGCTGTTTTACACATTAGAGGGCGATTAATTAGGCTTCTGAAACTGGAAGGTTATGTTGACTGGAAGTAAATGAGAATCTTCGGGAAAGCAGAATATTTTGGAAAGGGAATAAAACATATTGAATCATATAAGGACCCACGAAAGTGCTAAATCATCCCTTTAATTGCAAAAAAAAAAAAAAAAAAAAAAAAAAAGTGGTATTTTTTTGTTTAAGATTGCTTCGCTTTAGTAAAATCAAAACAAATACGTATACTATTATATTACAGTAACTGCATTCCTGTCTGAAATGGCAGTTAAACAATTGAATATGAGTGATCCTCTTAAAAAATATAACAACTTAATGAACAAGAATTAATTATTAAAATAGTAGGGAATAAAATAAGGCGAAACAAAATCAGAAAATATAACACTGAACAACAAAAAGCAGCTGAGGTAAATGCACCCGTTCTTCATGAAATCAATTCTATTTGTAAAGGGTGCGTGTTTAAAATCACGGTGAATACATATCTTGGAGGGGAAGAGTGATTCGTGACTACGTCAATAGAAGATTTCCTTGCTATATACTACTGTTTCTGAAAATTGCAACCCAATGAAAGAATTTCCTGAATGAATCCAAACTAGTGAATGTGTAGAAGAGAGAGTGAGAAGTAAGTGATTAGGATTACAGAGAGAAGGTCCAGCAGGGCCATGTCGTGTTTGTCCGTCAAGGACAAAGTTACGTCAAGTATAGTTAGTAAGGAGATGTCAAACAAGGTGCAACGTGAAGTCATACCGCGACATTTCGGCTTACTGCTACGACAGAGATGTGTGTAATGTGTGTGTGTGTGTGTGTGTGTGTGTGTGTGCGCGCGCGCGTATAAATAGGGGACAACCAGGCGTCGTACGCAGCGACGAGCGGATACTGGTCAATGCAATGTGACCACAGCATAGGATGATCACAATCTTATCCGCATGCCCATAATGGGTCGTACAGCTTCATCATATTGATTCCAGACTGGAGCACTGCAACAGGTGTGATACTGTCTGCATCAACGATTCGTCGTCTATTGCAGATTGAATAGGTTGCACACATGTCATTAAATCGGCTTTCATTATGCAGAAACTATAAGCGCCTGCAATGAACGACATCACCAGGATGTCGAGTGGCAAAATGTAGTCTTTTCAGACGAGTCCCACTTCATCCTGTCCTGCAGTGGTGACCGCATGTGTGTTCGATTGGCAAGCACAATCTAGAGACCTACATTGTTGAGCGGATAATACCAAATGCGATGGTTTGTAGTATAATTGATTACAACTGATCTCGGTCCAATGGGCTGAGGGAAATCTGAACAGAAACGGGAGATTTTAATTCTCGCAAGGGAGATTTTACACTTCGAGGTACTCACTGTGCTTCAAGCAACTCCACATGCTATATTTCCGCAGGATAGTATCCGGTCACCTGTTGCAGGGGATTTGATAGCCTTCTTGGAAGAACGACGGGTATCATTCTCTCCTGGTCTGCTCGTTTCCCTGAAAGGTCGCATACCGAACATGTCTGGGAAAGGTTAGTTGGCAATTTATTCATACCGGTCCTCCAGAAAACAGTGTCAATGATTTATGGGCTGACGTATAAACTGAATGGAAGAAGATTCCACATGAACATATGCAGAACATTTTTGATTTGATGCCATGGAGTTTAGCAGTTCTAATTGCAGCGCGTGAGGCTATACAGAATACGGAATATTCGGACTAATTAGGCCACGTACACAGTTGTGAACTTAATTATTTCTCGCTGTCATGTACCTAATCTGTGGTATAAAATTCATTTCAACCATGCGTTTCCTTCTTGGTGTTGCACATTTTATAAACAGTGAGTGGTGTGTTTCTCTATGTTTTGCTGTGTGGCTTTGTGAGTGTGCTTTTGTAGGAACCTTTTGTCACAATTGGCATATTGCAATAGTTATATAGTGCCATAAAATGATAAATGTCTTATTATCATGTCATATAAGTTTTGGGTTTCGTTTGCCGAATTTATTGAATTCTTTGGTCTATGCATTTGGCTGAATTATTAATATGCACATCGTTTGGGAATTTATTAGATTATGGTTTTCAGAGTTTATCTATTGTTATTCATTTATTAATTGGGGAGGAACTCCTTGTGGTTTTAAGTAGTTGATAAATTGTTTATACCTATAGTTTATATTTCCTGTTACGTCTGAAGCGTAATTTGTTAAAAAAACAAAGTGGTGCGGAATAGGTGAGTTGCACTTTAGCAGTTATTTACGTAGCCACATAGATTTGTAGGGTGCCCAACCTCTGCTCTTATCAGCTAATTGCTTCCCCGCCTCCTTCCTTTTGTGCATGGCCAGGTAGGAGGCATTTCCCCTTCAATCATTCATGGCGTTTAACTAGATTTGACTCACGACACGATGGCAGGTTTCAAACGAGCCAAACATCGTATCCCAGAAAGAATAGCAGGAAGAATATATATATATTTTTTTTTTATGTGAAATGTCTTATTTGAAAGTATCACTTATCTTAGGGTTCCGATGGAATATTAAACGACACTTTGGAAAAATACCATAATACTGATTATGGCAAATATTTTTTATCAGGTATGAATCAGTAACAGCACTTGAATTTGAATTAATTTTGCCTGCAAAGACGCTTCCCGCGATCTTCAAATGGAACTAGTTACTTTGCAAAATTCAACAGCTATTAAATATTTTCAGAAAAAAAATGGATTTATTTAAATGTGTTCCCAATGAAAAATTTCCCAAATTGCGAAATTTTGCTGGAAAGCATATATTTTGGTTCTACATATATTTGTGAACAGATGTTCTAGAAAATGAGTTAAATAAAAAGCAAATATTGTAGTAGGGAAGGTTCATTTGGTCTTCCTTTTAAGACTCTGTTGTTCATCCCTGTCGGCAAACATTGATTACAAGTAAACAGTGCCAACCAAGTCATTAACAAGAATGGCGTTCAAGAAGCTTTTTTTTTTTTTTTAAGTATTAGTACCATTTCATATACATAAGCGTTGCTGAAGCCACCGCCACTGATAGAAAGCGACAACTTAGAGAAATTTTTGCTTTCCGATATTAAAAAAAAGGGGTGGAGGTAAAACCGCCCTCCCCTCTTCCGCTGTAGGTTGGGCACCACTGGTCAGATTGTGTTCTGGTGGGGAACTTGTACCATCCAATATAAAATAAGCGTTGCTAAAGCCACCGCCACTGATAGAAAGCGACGATATAGAGAACTTTTTGCTTGCCGCTACTAAACAAATGGGTGGAGGTAAATCTGCCCTCCCCTCTACCGCTGTAGGTTCGGCACCACTGGTCAGATTGTGTTCTGGTGGGGAATTAATCTATCAGACTGGATGTACGGGTAAGGTCAAGGGCTTTGGCGCATGGCCAGCTACGTGAAGATGGTCGGAGTTTTCTGTCTGCGCTACAGACCTTCTGTCTCGGGTGAATGTGATTTCACTTAAAATTGCTGTAATTGTTCTCTAAACTGCTAGTGTATGACAAATGTGTACTGCTTCCCACAAGCAAATCATGCTATCCAAGATTATTTGCATTTACCTTAAATCTTCACAATATTATATTTAGCTTAAAGTGCTGTCTAACATGACATCTGTGTTTGTGGGTATATTTTGAAGGGCCCAATCCTTTGCTCGGTTACGGATAGGCCGTGACCCTGTTTATATCCCACGCTTCCATGACAGTTAACTAAATTGCCTCCTCCACATAAAATGTGAGTAAAAAGGGGGGGGGGAGATAGATATTGCAAAATGCAATTTATCAGATTTTTCAAAATGAAAAACCGCTCTCATTTATAGGTTTTTACTTTTTCTAGGTACATATGTGCAATATATTACATAGTATAGTATTCCACAGAAAAATTGATACTGAGATTTCACCGGGCATACATGCATTAGGGTCCTCCGAATAAAAAAAAAATTAGAAACTTATCCGTGTGGGTGTGTTTGTGTGTCTGTGTGTGTCTTTGGGCAGTATTACTCAAAAATAAAAGTTGTCAACTACCGAACTTGGTATTTAAGTTCAGTATCTTCTAAGAATGCGATACGAAAATTTTCAGGAAAACCCCTCACCCCCAACTACGCTTTACATGGAACATTTTTCGAAAATTTTGATTTTATCAAAAATGGCTCTACGATTTTGATTAAAATATCATATGCTTAATACATGTTTTATGACAAACGATAAGTATATCTTGAATTTTCTGGGAATAGCTTCTGAAGACCTCTTCATTCTGAATGACTTTTGTATAACTTTTATCTAACCGACAAACCATAAGAGATGGACAAAAACTTACTACACAAAAAATACAGATCTCGTTAAACACACAACTTATGTCATATACATTTTTTTTTTTTTTTTTAGTTAACCGTTTTCGAGCTATTCCGACGAGTTATTTGGTTTCAGTTTTAAGCCACTCGAAAATGTTTCTCAAACGGGAAGTCATCTTTCTTTTCGTCTTTTGTTTACTCCTAGCAAGCAAAGAGAACCGAATTTCAATTGTTTCACATAGCGACTGATGTTTAAGAGTTGGCTATCGCTTTAACCATGTGCATTCCCTTATTTCCCTTCTACTTACAAAAACAAGCAATTAGACAATCTTGCTAATGTTTATCTCGATTATCATGATGTAGAAAATAAAAGAAAAAATAATGCTCTTTTGTAAGAAATGTTTGCTCGCAGAACAAATAGAGAAAGTCGTGTGATTGGAACACATCAGATGTTTTGTCGCGCAATGAAGCACCTGGTACAACCGAGCTAATTGGTTAGGACACTTGTAGCCGACTTGATATGAGGAACACCTGGGGCTGTTCAACGTTTGTGTGTTTGTTGAAGAAACATCTAAGTCAATTTGGACCCTCTTTAAAATATATCATTAGAAACTTAATATATCTTGTCTGACTAACATTTAATAAAGAGGTCAATATTGTTCATCATATTGATTATTACTTTCTCTACTTAGTACGTAGTATATAAATGGAGAAGTTATTGCACTCCACCCAAAAATTCGATACCGAGATTTCACCGGAAATTCACGTATTGGGGTCCCTGTATCCAAAACAAATTTAAATATATGAGTTCCGCTTTTTCCAAGGATGTGGAACGAAGATTTCCAAGAAATTTCCCCCATCCCATACTACCCTTTACATGCAAAATATTTAAAAAATTTTGATTTTATGAAAAATGACCCTAACGATTTTGATTAAAATGTCGTATATGATAATTAGATGGCAGATACTTTTCTGGGAATAGCCTCTGAAGTCTTTATTCGAAATTATTTTTGCATAACTGGTAAACTATAAGAGTTAAACAAAAAATTGATACTAAAAAAATTGTAGATCTCGTTATAACGCAAATTTATGTTATACACCTACTTTTTTTTTATATAAAGTTAACAATATCGAGATATTCCTTTTTATTGGTTTCCATTTTAAAATGCTTTAAACTTCCTTAAATAGGAAGTCCTCATCCGTTTATATGAATGTCTTTTGTTTCACTATGAGATAGAACCGAATTTTTATGAACTTATTTCAATGAATAAGCGAACAAAGAAATAAGAGAAGACATATAGATTATCCCAGTAAGAGAAGTTGTAGAAGAATATAACAAAAATGAAAACATATTTAATAGAATGAATGCAAGAAGGCTACCAAGACATTATAAACAGAAGACCTATTTGAAGAGGAGTTGAAGCCGGAATAGGCTAATGATCTAAACCATGAAAGGAGAGGAACAAGAGGAAGAAGAAGAAGAAGAGTTTTTTTCATTATGAAATAGGAGCTTTAGGCATTTTATATGATTCTGTTTGAGCTTGTAAAAGGATACGATAAAGTTAATAATGTACATCCCGTAAAATGCGGAAACGAAGCCTTACCTGAAAGATAAACTACCTCGGCGAAGTAGATGTGTTGTTTATAATTGTATATCATATATATTGAATGTATTATGTTTACATAAGTACACTGATTGTACACCGGGTGGAAGGGAAGTCATTACATTAATTTAAACAATGAACGATCTCGGTATTTGTAGCACATTTTGTATCTTACGTTTTTGTTCCTGACCATTTTCTACGGGGAAAACAAAACTTGCACTAGGCCAGTACATAAACACGCCTCACTGGGACGTTGAAGGAATTCCTTCCGTTTTTACTGTGCAAGGTAGGCTAATCAGAATGGCAGTTGCACTCGTTATCTGCCAAAACATTACACCACCCTGAGTCGTGTTAGCAAGCGACCGAAGTGTTTATATCCAGTAGCCGGTTCAGAAACCTGACCAACCTCAACACAAGGTTCCCGAGTTACTTCACATCTGAAAAAGCTGCTCGGAATTTTCCTAATTCTTTTAAGTGATTAATTATTTCACAACTCTGTGTGATTTCCCATAACTGAAACTAATGCCAGAAATACGTTACTCTAGACATCTTACAAGTAACAAGCTATTATCTCCGTATATTCTTGTAGAATTACACATCCAATTTGGAACAAAAACCATTTATTTTTTTCAAAATCGGCTGATCAAAGAACAAAAAGCCATTAGACTTTTACTTTCTCTACACGCACTATGTACATAGTGTATAGAAAAAGGTATTGCAATGCACCCAAAATTTCGAAACCAAGATTTCACCGGAAATACATGTTTTGGGTCCCCCTTAATCCAGACAAAGCATTTTTGGAAAAAGGTTCGTGTCTGTGTCTGTGGACAGCATAACTCAAAAACGAAAAGACGATTAAATACCAAACTTGGTATTTAAGTTTATTATCTTCCAAGGATGCAACACAAATATTTTCAAGAAAATATCCTCCCTACCAACTACCCTTTACATGGAACATTTTTCGAAAATTTTGATTTTCTCAAAATGGCTCTAACGATTTTGGTTAAAATACAGCATATTGAATATATTTACATGACAAATGAATTATATCTTGAATTTTATGGGAATAGCCTCTGAGGACTACTTTATTCTGGATGAATTTTACGGAATTTTGCATAACTGCTAAGATGGACAAAAACTTACCACATAAAAAACGTAAAGCATGTTAAAACACACAGTTTATATTATATACATTTTTTTTCGTGGAGTTGATCATTTTAAGAAATTCCTTGTTTTTAGTTTCAGCTTTGAAAAGCATACTTTTCTCATACAGGAATTTGTCAACTCCTGTCCATACAAACAAAGGGACTTAGGTCACATAGCAACCAGATTTTGACTCTCACTTTAACCTATGGTACTCCCTTATTTCGTTTCTACTTACAAGGAAGCAAGTGATAAGACTATTTCTGCTATTTTTTCTCAATTAGAATGAAGTAAATGGCAGCATAAGATTTTTAACAATAATTTGTTGCAGAGATGTAGTGAAAGTCATGTGAATGGAACAAATCAGACTTTTTTTTGTTTGTAATGCTTCTATGAAGTACTATTAGAAGTAATGGAATAAGTTTCCTTCCACCCGGTTTATACATATTTACAATCAGTAAAGAAAATACGGCATGAAAGCGTTACCCATGCTCAGTTCCACACCGCGCGGCCTGTTGCACATGGCGGTATGAGAAGGGGTCACTTGCGTGTGACACATACTGCACCAAGGTCGCCGCGCGCTGCGGATATTGGCCGCATGCAGTCCTCCGTTCTGCATTGGACTTTGTGGCTCGTTTGCCTTACATCTCTTTTTACTATCCCCAAAGAGTGAGACCGATATGGCAGTTTACCTAGCACGTGAGGTACTAAACATTTCTTTCTACCTAACATCAATTTATCATCGTATCCTTTGTAATGTTATTCCTTAAATTTGTTTCTTGGGATCCCATGACTAATCTTCAATAAGCTCCATGGCAAAACATTATTTAATTTTAATCGTCATGAATTGAAGCGTAACTTAGAATATCTCGGAATAGCTCTACAATGAAAACTGTAGGTTAGAAATTGTGCGTTTTGACGAGATCGGCATTCTTTATATAGTAGTTTTGGCGTATCTCTTACGAGTTACCATTTATGTAAAAGTCATCTAAAATGGTGATGATTTCAGAGGCTATTCTCAGGAAATTCAAGATATACATTTTGTTTGTCATGTAAGTTTATTTAATATACGGTATATTAATCAAAATCGTTACAGCAATTTCTGAGAAAATAGAAAATTTCGAAAAATTTTCCATGTGTAGATTAGTTGGGAGTGGAAGGGATTTTATTGAAAATCTTCATGTCGCATCCTTGGAGGATAAGATACCTACTAAAGTTAAATACCATTTTGATACCAAAGGACTTTTCGTTTCTGAGTTTTGCTGTCCTCTCACCCCCCCTCCCGCTCATTTTTCTAAAATGTCTTTTGTTGTTTGGTTTCAGGGTAAACATGTATTTTCGGTAAAATATTTGTATAGAATTTTTGGGTGGAATGCAATCTTTTCTACCTAAAATGCACGCATATACACAGTACTCGGCAGAGAAAGTATTAATACAAACGCGTACCTTATTTATTATTATTATTATTATTATTATTATTTTACTTGTTTAGTTTCTGAGGATCTCACTGCATTTAAAATCTTTTTCTTCAAGAACCACGCTATAGAAATGTTGACATGTTATTTTCAAATTCGTCTGAACACAAATTTCGGTTCTCAGAAGTTCCGCTGACATTTTGTATCTAGCATCCGACCTCATTATTCTGAACAGTCGTTCAACGTACACGTTACTGCCAGAAATTGCGAGGATGTGCCGATTTGATGCATCTGGTTTTTCGAAAAACTCACTCCAGACTATACAGTAATTATTTTTCCCATCAATATCTGATACTAGCGATTTCAAAACAGAAAACGCATGGTATAGATCGTTTCCATCGTAACTAATTTTCAATTCCTTTCCCTCATCGGCAAAGTCATTAAATGAAAATAGTTTTGATTGACTTATATCTAGACGGACGCAATTTAATATACATTGTCATTTCCACTAAAGTTTTATTATTATAAAGTTAGTTTAATAATCTGTCTTAACAAGTGTGCACTATTTTACTAATACTCTTATTTGTTTGTTTCTCTCTTTCTTTGCCCATATTGTGTTCTTAACCTATTTAAATGCCCAAAATATGTTTAAATTATTAATTTCAGTTAATATACTCATGGAATAAAATAAATTCTACCGTCCTTTCAATCATCTATACTGTTAATAGATCACTTCTATTTCTTCCACATTTATTTTTTATGTTTGTATCACATTTTTCAGGAATGGAAAATTGTAAACCGGTTTTCAGTCTTCTAAGGATCAAGAGATTGGAATATGCTCAATTAATTGAGTCTAGATTATTTGGATTGTTAGCCAGAAATTAAGGACTGTAGCCTCCAACTTGCGATAAGGAACAAGTTGAATCACAGTTTTAACAACGAAGAAACGATTGACACTTGTATTGGTCGAAGAACTTCTTCATGCGCCATCGTGAGCAGCATTCTCTACGTAAACCTGAGCCAACATCTGCAGCTAGAGCCATGGGCTTCAGCAAAGTAGCTGAAGCTTAGTTCCTTAAAGTACTCTGTGAACAATATAAAAGTGTTTTGAGCCTAAACGCATTTACAACGTAGATGAGGCTGGGGCAGTGTTACCACGTCCTAAAAAATTAAAGCGGAAGTTTAATAGTAAAATAAAATCGGAAGATTGCATAAAAATATTCGTGTTTTTTACGCAACATAAAAACTAATTTGATCACAATTCAATTCAATTCTTATAATTCAATGTCCTCTAAATTTAAACATTGACAAACTTAAAAGTCAGTTATACTAACACTAATTTACAAAGAGAAATTAAAATTAAAAATCTGAAGTTTAGCAAGAAAATCGTATTTTCCACAGAGCACCAAAAAATCGGAACCTTCGACTGAGATAACTTCTATTTCGGAGTTGCATAGCACTCTACTTGGTGGCCTCGCCGTGGCCGAGTGGTTAGACCACTCGCCTCTCACTCAGACGGCCCGGGTTCGATCCCAAGCGACATGTGAGATTTGTGGTGGACAAAGCGGCGCTGGGGCGGGTTTTCTCCGGGTTCTCCGGTTTTCCTTGTCATCGCATTCCACCGGTGCTCCATCTTCATTCATGTATCATCAGTGTCACCGCCTGCGGTGCCATAAGTAGTTAAAGTAGCCATAAGTACAAAAAAGAAAAAAAAAACTACTTGGTAGACGCCAAGTGACTTCAGTCGAAAGAGGGTAAATGATTTCTGTAATCGTCTGTTTTTCAGAGCTGGACAATATGTATAATATTTCCAAGGCAAGGTATGAAAGATAATCTTGAAGACGTTTCTCCTCGAACAGCAGCATTATGTCATCCCTCAGGTCGGATGCAATGCGAAGTATTAACTGCTTGAAGAATTTTATATATGATACTGTTCTGTTGCTCCTTGCTGTCCATACGTTGCACAAGAAAACAATGAAGCTATCGACCTTGCCCGTGATAAAGGCATTGTCATGCTTTGTTTTTCTCCTCACTGTCACTGTTATTGTTTTCAGCATCGTTAGTCGCTAAATGTTTGCTGTCGAATTCTTGGTAACTTTGTCGTCGGCCCTCACCTCTTTGAAGGCACAGTCACTGCTGAATCACATTACTACTTTCTCAACCCTGAATTACCTCCCTTGTTGGAAAACGATTCTTAAATGTAATAAGATATGTGGTATCAGCAGGATGGTGCATCACCACATTTTGCAATTTGTACATGTCAACTGCTGAAAGAGAAATTTAGTGATAGGTGGATTGGACGTGCTGTACCTATCACATGGCCTCCTGCTCTCCTGACATAACACACTGGGACTGCTTTTGTGGGGATACAAGAAGTAGAAAGAGAATATGAAATTCCGAGTACGTCAAGCTTGTCGCACTATTTGCTCCCATGTTAACAGTTAAAGAAAGCCGTGCCAAAAACTGCGAAGTGTTTAAATATTATTGAAGGCTATTTTGAGCATTCAATACAGCAATTTAAAGTGGTCACGTGGGTATTGATTTATTATTGATATATTTACTTAGTACCTTTTCCACTTCTTGGAAAATACACTATTTCGTGTTAAATACAATTATCAAAAAGTCGTAATAAAAGCTTATATCGAGGGAAGTTGGAATGCATAAAATAATCATGGTTTCATTTAAAATTCTGAGGTTTCTCCCCTGTGCCCCATAAGAGACACCATTTCCATGTCTTAATTTGGAAGGTTGCTTACTCCTATAAATTTTGGAATTATTGGCAGCCGTTTGTGCTATTCATTTAAATATTAAGAGACATTCACCTGTAACACAATGTGAGCACTCTGTATATCGGGTTATTCTACGAAGATAATAATAAGTCATTTGAAACCACACCTCGTTTAAGTTATTACTGCTCTGTTGTTACCACGCCCTGAAAATAAAATTAGACATGCATCGCTCATACTACGCTTAACGACGCATCGTTATTTATCATAAGTAATATAATGAGAGCTCCAACTTTTATCGATAAATTCTCTAGAGAAAAGATGTAGCTGAGTTATATTTATAAGACTATTCTGAATAAAATAACTACGAATAGCCTATATGGACACGAAGAATAATATTCCTAAAATCCCATTTGTTTTGACGTATATTTGCACCGAAATCACTACAACTTGATGTCCATATCATAAATAATGACGTTGCTTACAGAATTCGTTGAATTGGTTCCATACACTCTCTCTCTCTCTCTGTTGTTTCTATTATTCTGCGGCTTTGAGTTTTCAATTAATATATCTATTTCAGCGATAGACCTTTTCTTCAAACGTTTTGGAACTTCCGCCATTATGTACGGGAATATCACTGCACACTGATATTATTATTATGAGGCGAACATAACTTTAGAGAGAAAACAAATGCATGTGGGTGCGATACATTTAGAAAAACGATTGCACGTGGGTGTAATAAAAAAAACTATTAAAATGCAGAGATAATGAGTTCCGATTGGTTGGAATTTTACGCGCCAATGTACTGGATTGGCTACGGCCTACGATCACATGTCATGAACGAAACAGTCATTCTTTATTTCACTTCATCGCTACTCTAATCTGCTAGCATTCACGCAGTGAATGTGGAATAACTAATTTTGAGTAACCAATCTCTTGCCTATTACGTATTGTAACCGTTATTGAGTAATTTGTAACTTCCTCTAATTAGTTTTGTAAATGTGACTGAATGACTAGTTACTTTGTCCCTTTATTCGTGTAACTATTAGCCAGTACCTACTTAGTTGCTTTCTATATGTGTTATTTTTCCTAGTTTTAGTAATATTATTGTTACAAAGTAACGTAACATTTGTTTTTCACTATCCTTAGTTTACTGCCAAGGTAACAGAAGCTGTTTTGCGATTTGGATTAAGTATTTTATCGACTCCTTCATTCCATAATGGTTATAGCATGTAATAGCAGCATTATTAAATAGTTCCGCCCATAAACGTTCTGTGGCAGGCGAACGCTGACCCTGGCCTTATCGGGAGCGTCACGGCCAAAGTGACTCAGAAGCACATAGTTGTGTAGCATTCTATTACTACCTAAGTTACTATCTTTAATAAAATGACTTTATGGCGTAGTGCCTATGCCATACAAAAATTGCATAATTCACAACAGTTCACTTATGCTTATCCCATATTTCTATACTCATACGAGCACCCATTGTTAGTAGCCTCCTCTTTAATAATAGAGCATCTTGGCTATCATTCTAAGATGTTATATACTTTATAAGTAGAACTTGCATGGACAAAATATATTCATATTAAGGATGAAATTGAGTTTTATTTATGAACGCTCTTTATCTGCTATGGTTCTCAGTGTCCTAATCTATTATCACTGTCATAGGGAACGTAGCTTGAGAACTCAGGTGGATAGACAACACTCGCTTAAAACTGTGTAACTGAGTTTATTATGCTGAGACATGTAAGAATTTCCAAACCTTTTGGACCGGGTTGCTCCAGAAGAGAGCCTGTCCTGAAGCGATTACTTTATAGAAGCAAAGAGTTAAATGCAAATAATAAGGAATATTTTACAGTCAGAAACATATAATAAAATTGAAGACCTATAATAGATTCGAATTCCTCTCACAGGGGCTTATTTGTAGATATATGTCTTTATTGTTGAGAGCTGCATGAGGTGTCAGGAAGGGCGCCCCAACACAAGCGGGAGCGCGTGAGGAGTAGCCGCAGAGAAAAGAGCCAGACGACAGACAACAGCCATCTACTAGAACTCCCCAAAGCCATAAAGACATCTATAGAGTACTTAAAAGAACACCATATAAGGATGTAAGGCCATGCGAGCTCTGAAGCTGAATGCTCTCAACAAACAACTGGCAGGGAGCAACGAAATAATGGAAATCATCCAAGATAAGACCAGCCAACGGAACCTCAAGAAATTATCAGCAGTATCGATCAAGCACTGTATTTAACTTAAAAGCTGTCTATAATGATTTTAATAAATAAAAAATAAAAAATGTGTCAGTCTGGTCGAGAGAAATGAAGAGCGAACCTCCCTGAAACAGCCATGGGAATACATTCCTAAATCCCTGCATCCATCCATTCACAACAACCAGAAAGGCCAAGACTGGGGCGAACAGGTCCACTAGGTCTTTATATGACTTAAAGGTGCCTAGGAAGGTCTTCGAATTATGGCATCGCCTTACTAAATATGGTGTGCCAGTGCCCTAGGTTGAAATTGTAATAACCAAGCAAAATAGAGTTTCTAGTTTGTTCTAGAACATTCCTAATGACCCATGAGCCACCAGAGTTCCACGTGATGTGCAATTCTACACGTAGCTATGTGGAAGCTGATGCCATGGTAAAATCTCCCATTACAATTGAGAGCGGCTAAGCTCCCCGGATTAAGAACTGATTTGAAATATAATGTCTGCAATTCTCAACAGTATATTGACACTGCAGTGGGCGTGAAAGACCGCTAAACTTTGCTCGGAGGTTTCTTTATCAGCTTAGGGTTCTTTTTGCAAGCCGTAAATCTACGATACCCATTCTAACACTTTCTCCGCCGACTATAATTTCTTAACGATTCGTTACGTTCCATGCATTTCATAGTGAACAAGTTTTTAGATACTGATAGTTGTTGAATATCATTACAACAGTGAATCGTTATCGCGTAAGAATCTGAATGGATACAACTATGGCAGTTACGATAGCAAACGGATGAAACTTGACGCTTAAAATGCACTGTGTTTAAAACGTGTGCAAGTTTGAAGTGCGGGGTCACGGTTAATGCTATAAAAAGAGACGTGACAGATATTTTGTTTCAATGAGATTTTTCTTAGAATAATTATTTTCAAAACTAATGGTTTTCAAGTATATGAACTTCAACGAGAGTAAATGCGAGGGCTGGAAAGAAATAAGTGGCAATACTGTTTCATTCCCACGCAAGGATTTTTGTTCGAGCTGCTGTTGGCAATACACGTAGAGGGTGGGCAGAACTACACAACTCGGTTGACGGCGCTGGTGTAAGTGCTGCAGTGATAGGAATGGCGTATGGTGAATGCAGGATGTCAAACCACACTGCCTTAAAGAGGATGGCTTCCAAGTTAGATCAACATGCATGGATAAAGGTCACAGTGGCCCATAGAAAAAACGCCAGGGAATGTCACTTTCGACTAGCTTATGGGAATGAGGCATTGCCCTATAGGAATGTGGCACGTTGGGTTACACTTTTCGTGCAATGTGCAACAGAAACCAGGCGGGAGTTGTCATGGGTTCGAAAATAGAGCCATTCAATTGATTCAAATTTTGCTGCAAGTGGACAGGAGTTGGATTCCAGGGAATTGGTTAACGAGATAGAAAATGACCCAATTTTCGAGTCAGGAAACTACCCATTGTTTTGTCACAACGCATTTGCCGTGCGGAATCTATTTGCAGGCTGGGGTGAGAGGTTCTAGAGCACCTACCCTATTCACCGGACATGCATCCGTATGGCCTTTATCTGTCCCCTAAGATGAAAGAACCACTACAAGGGGTTCGTTTCCCCACCAGAGATGCCATACTTCGAGCTATAGGGCTCTCTCTTGCAGACATCAACAAAGAGGGCATCGCTGCTGGTATCCTGCAACTTCCCCACATCTGGCAACGGGTGCAACATGCTGCAGGGGATTATCTTGAATGCCTGTAGAAGTCTCATGATTGTTTAATAAACTGTTCACGAATATTTCTTTCTTTCCAGCCCTCATATGATTTCGTGGTTATTGCCTATTGCATGCCATATTGCAGCCTCTCAGTTGTGCGATATTTCAATCGAGTTCTTTATAGGTAAAAGTAATCGGTATTTGGAGCGCAGCAGTGAGCAATGTGTATATTGTGACCACGACATGGAGTTACCTACCCGTCGGTAGTGGAGCGTAGTGCAGCGGCTCATCTGCCTGGCTAACTAGGCGTGACTACTTTTACCGATATGTAAGAATAATAGAGCGTAGCAAAGATAATAGCAGCACCGACCAAGTCCATTAGGCCTTTTCCCCGCAGTTTGCGTAATTATTGTTCAGAAGGCTCTTTCGCAGTTTCCAGTAATTTCTCCATCTAGAACGCTCCGGCTTGTATACAGGGCCTATAAAAGGGATTGACTTAGGCCAGTTAAATAGCTAAGGAATGCAGTTAGTTAAAAAGTTACGGATGTGACGAATTTGGATAATTGATAGTGGACGGTGCCGAGTGCAGTTCAATTGTGAGTTGAATGAGCAGTTCAGTTATAATTTTGATTCGACGGATCAGTTGTGGTATTCTCTTCTGAACCACAGTAAAACAGTGATTCAAGTGTGCAAGAGGTTCAAGTTAAACAACAAGCTTTCGGTTTATAAGTTTGTCTATTCATTGGCAAACCTTTTCTTATAAAAAAGAAGAACTGATCAATTCAAAAATGCATTTTCTATGTATGAATGCTAGTGTCTAGGTGAAAACTAAAGTGGTTTAGCAGCAGCTGGTATTCTCATTAGTTACAGAATTATGGTTTGCTAAATTTGAGAGTATAATTCTATCACATCTGCACTAGGAAGATACTATTTTCCAACAGGCGAATACCTTACCACCGCCTTACAAAATAAAAGACGGCAATTATGATCCGAATGACACATTTAGCAACTGTGATCAAGGAGGTGCAATTATGTTTCCTTTAAATTCTCTAGATAATATGTAAATTGTTTCTTGTTTTCCTTAAATAATGTTGTATATTTACAGTAAGATGTGAACGTTCAGCTTCTCAGAGTAAAGATTTTCATAGTTTCTGAGGATGGTGAAGTTAGAAGAATTGTTTGAATGTTTGAAAAATTGAATTGTTTCGTATATCTGCACCAATGATAGTTACGAGTTCTTTTACTCAGGATTTGCGTGCGTGGGATGAGATGGAAAACACCAGTTAAATATGCAGAGAATAGTAATGCAGGCTAATAGATTGTCTGTTTGGAACGAATTAACGATCGTTTGAAGATAAAATTTTTAATGTTCCTGAATCTAAGCACGAGAAATTATAGTATTGCGTAGTCGGATTGCTAAAGTGCCAGGTCGAATAATATTTCTAATTGCTTCAATACATACTATAAAAGGTATCAAAGTACTAGTAAGATAGATAATCATCCTTATTTAATTGAAATTAAGTATGAAGCAAATTAATTGCCTTCCAGAGTATTAAGAACTTTATGTTGTAGTAAAAATTTGTTTTGGTAGTAAAGTCAAGAATTTATGTTACTCTGACTCACTAAACTGTTATACAGCGAATCCCCGCTACCGATCACCGCTAAACGAGCGATGAGCCTAGCGTTATGATTCCGATTGCAGTAACATTTGCATAACTTGTTAAAGTGTAGCAAGAGTAACTTAAAGAGCAAGAGGCACCAGAATAACTAACTTTTATTGATGCAAGCTCTTTTATTAAGACAGGTCCCGCCTACTACTGACTACCTCACCATAGTTCCGACGCTAAATTTTACATTGCATATTAGCTTATAAGACACTCTCTTCATTCTCTTTCATGCTTAGTTCTAAGTATCCTTTCCACAAACGATCCTTTAGATTTTAGAAGGTATAATTCTCATGAACCACTTCTTGATATTAATGGAGTTCTTAGTTCAAAACCCACGCAGGCGGGAGCAGTAGCATGAAAAGTCGTGAGTGGATGTGAGTGTACCGACCCCGCCTCTGTCTGAGGCTCAATTCCCGCAGCGTTGTTAACTTTCACTCCCCGTCTGCACTCTCTACTGATGACTTACCGTAACGAATGTAAATTATGCATTTTACATTATTCGTTGATTTTACATATGACATTATTTATCGCCGTATTTCTCTACTTTCCCATTATTTCTTTATAAAATAATTTCAATTTAATATTCCATAATTACGGCATCAAGGCGCTACACGTTAGATGTTAAATACCTAGCGGGAGGTATTAGTCCCAAGATTCCAAGCTTCCGTGGTAACGCGTGAGGCTCGCATTCTGGGGGTCTCGGGTATGATTCCCTTCGGTCGCCCTCCCTGACTTTTGAGCTTTCGTGGCTTCTTCAGGTTGGTAAGCAAATGCTGGAATGATTTCTCATCTTCCCGGTTTCCCTTCACTTATTTTCCTTTCTCTGGTTTCCTTCTCATGTTTCAGCTATGCTTCTAGGTGTGTGGCATATTGCAGTGCCGAAGAGATGCTGCGCATTCTTGTTCCAAGAATAATAGAGGGCTGCCTAGTTGCAAGGGTCGTCATCTCTGGGCAACTCTAGTAATGGGACGCTTCTTCAAACCATAAATTGTTAGGAACTTTCGCATGTCTATGACCTATCTGCCCACCGTAGCTTCCTGTGGACCCTTTTATTCCTCTTGGGGAAATGAAGAATCCTCTCTCTCTCTCTCTCTCTCTCTCTCTCTGAACAGCTCTCCTATTTGTCGCATTGCGCGAGGTTTCACCTTAATTGTATACTCTATGGGAAAACAATCTCAAGATATAATTTACACTGCATACAATTTGTCTGGAAAGTTAAATTGTAATCTAAACAAGATTTCCAAGTTTATAAAATGTAAAAAAAAACAAAAAAAAAAAAAAAAAAAAAAAAAAAAAAACAAAGAAGATGATGTGTTAATTATTCAAACTTTCTCTACCTGATCTGAAACAAACTATTCTTATCAAAGCTTATTCTTCTAACCCCTTCATGGTGTTCGGTATAAACGTAGCAGACACGATTTTAATGCATATTTTCTTCTAGTTATAAAGGAAGTAAGAGAATACACTTTGCTAAAAGGATAACAAAATCTTTTAAGAGTTGGCCGCGATGTGATGACTTTAAATTACATTCTTCTTTAATAACAAGGGAGAAAAAAATAGAAACTTAAAGAATGACGACTTCTTGTTTGAGAAAAGTATAAGCAATGGGAAATTGAATCCAAAGCTTAAGAAATACCTTGGAAATGGTTAATTCCACAAAAAATATATTTGGCATAAATTGTGTGCTTTAACGAGATATAATTCTTTTGTGCAGTGATATTTAATCCATCTCTAACGGTACACTAGGTATGCAAAAGTCGTTCAGAATGAAGAGGAATTCAGAAGCTATTCGCAGAAAATTAAAGATAAACATTTTATTTGTAATGCAAATATCTTTAATTTGTTGTACTTTAATCAAAAGCATTAGGGCTGTTTTTGAGAAAATCGAAAATTCAGAAAAATCTTCCATGTTTGGAGGGGGATTTTTCTGAAAGCCTTCCTGTAAAAACTTGTAAGGTATTGAACTTAAATATAAGCTTGTATTCGGGTTTTTCGTTTTTGAGTTATTCACACACACCCAAACCACTGTCATGAAATCTTTCTTACCTCAAAACACGTATTTCTGGTGAAATCTTGGTGTCAATTTTTTGGATGGAATGATATAAGTTCCCTAACCTATTAGGTAAAGGCAGATAAATAAACACAAGTTATTCTTATAATAGAGGCGTTTTATTTTAGTATGGTTTTACAACAGGTCGTCCAATATATTCTTTGACTCTCCATTTAAACACAGAATGGGAAAGAATAGCACTAACTTTAGCTTCACATTGTAACCTTGCCTTACCTTGTAACTTTTCGTTTACAAAGTGAATGGGTCTATAAAAAAAATCATTGGCACTTTACTGTCTTCACGTTTAACAGCCTGTAACATTCTAAATACGATCATTCAAGCTGTACTTGTGCTGCAGCCAAAAATAGAACGAGTAAATAACTTGTAAGTAGTGTAGGAAGTGCATGTTTATCTCGAAAAAGTTCTGGTAAAACTGAAATAACCTGTCTATCAATATTTTCCGTTTTTCTCTTTCAAAGCTTTCATATCTATTTTTAGACGCCAGCGTACTGTGTGTATGTGTGTGTGTGCGTGTGTGTATTAGTATACATTTGTATATTATATAAAACATTTATTTCTTTTACCGATTTTAAGATTTTTATTGAACAGGAAAGTTCAGATCTTAACAAAATATAAAAATCGGATTTTTGTTACTTTCTCTAGCACGTATGTACAAAAAATAAATTAAAATCTGAAATACAGCATCCTGGATTCTAGTTCCAATTACCAGGACGTATATTGCAAACTTTATAATTTATTTACACATTACATTTTTTTCATGCAATATTATTTTACATATATAACTTATATATTTATAACGACATAACTAAAACAAATACAACCAGAAAGAAATAAAATAACATAAAATAAAATATTATAAATTTCCCCTAAGAAATGTTCAACAAATTTTAATAGTATTAAAATAATTATTATTAATTAATGGGATTCAGTAACGCAAATTACTGGTAACCAGCATTTACCTATCAAACTACTAAAATTTAACATTATTTTACAAAACTAATAACTTGTACTACTGGTATCCAGCACAGTTTATTTTTTCATATAATTCCTCTTGGTAACTATCATTATAGTGAATTATTATTAACAAAATACAACCCCAGTCATTTATTCTACTAATATCCCTTAACTATTCTCTGAAATATATTATCCATAAAACTCTTTATATAAATTAAGTTTTTTAATTTCCAAGATTATAAATCAAGTTTTTTTAGACTACCCATCCTAACATTTAACTACTACTATTTTAATCTATAAAATCGATTCCTTTTTGCACGTATGTACAATGTACATTGTAGAAGGTATTGTATTCCACCCAAAATATTCGACACCGCGATTTCACTGCAATTATATGTTTTGAGACCCCCTGAATCCAACAATTTTTAGAAAAATGTCGGTGTATGTATCTTTCCATGTATGTATGCGCTCATGAGTGTGTGTGGGGGGCGGGGGAACATAGCCAAAAAATAAAATCGGTTCAACACTAAACTTGGTATTTAAGTTCAATGTCTTCCAAGGATACTACAAGGTTTTCAAGAAAAAGGAACCCTTTACAAGGAACATTTTTAAACAAAGTTGATCTTCTCAAATATGGCTCTAATGTTTCTGATGAACATACCATAGTTTAAGGATACTTTCCAGGCAAACGAAATGTATTTCTTGAATTTTCTGGGAATAGCCTCTGAAGACCTATTCATTCTGGGCGACTTTTGTATAACTCCTAAACCGTAGGAGGTAGACAAAAACCTACTACAGAAAAAGCATAAATCTCATTAAAGCATACAGTTTATGACATATCATTTTTGTAGAGTTAACCGCTTCCGAGACATTTCAGTTTTAAACTATTTAAACTTTTTTCAAATGGTAAGTCAACTTTCATTTCATCTCTTTTGTTTTGCTCTTAGAAATGCAAAAGAGCACCGAGTTTCAATTGTTTCACATAGCTTTTAAAAGTTTTGACTATTGTTTTAACCTAGTGTATTCCTTATTTCCCTTATGCTTACAAGGAAGCAAGTAATAACACTATTTCTGCTAACGTTTTTCTTGATTAGTATAACGTAGAAATGAGAAAATAATATTTTGTAAGGAAAATTTGTTTGGGGAAGAGCTAGAGAAGGTCATATGAATGGAACACATCATATTTTTTAAAGAGTTGTTTCTCAAACAGGAAGTCAACCTTCGTCTCGTCTCTCTTTTGTTTCATTCCTGGTCATGCAAAGAGAACCTAACTTCAATTTTTCATAGCGACCAGCCTTTAAAGGATTTGACTATCGCTTTAGTGCATTCTCTTGTTTTCCTTCTGCTCTGAAGGAGGCAGGTAATAAGGAAGTTTCTGCTTAGTGTTTATTTGATTAGCATGATGTGGATAAACAAATCTTTTGCAAGAATAGTGTGTTAGCAGAAATGGCAGAGAAAATCATGTGACTGGAACTCACCGGAATTTTACCTTCTCCACGTACCTACTATGTACATAAGTAAATAGAGAGGTATTGTATTCCACCCATATATTCGACACCAAGATTTCACAGGAAAGCATGTTTTGGCACCCCTTGAATGTAAAAAAAACTTTTTTTAGAAAATGGTCAGTGTTTTGTCTGTGTGTGTATGTGTTTGTGTGTAGAGGTGCGTGTGTATCTGTGGACAGCATAACTCAAAAAACGAAAAGACCGCTAAATACCAAATTTGTCGATATGTCGAGATTTCACCGAAAGTATATGTTTAGAGGCACCCTGAATTAAAAAAATTGTGTGTTCCATTCACATGATTTCCCCTACATCTCTGTGACAAATTCAAATCCCCATACCGTGCAAATGGAGAAGCGTATTTAATGCCATCAGCAATTAGTTTCAGATTTAAAAATTTCTTATATGTTACCTTTACATGACCTTATCTAATAATCCTTCAAAGAGCCGTTCTTTAAAATGCTTATTCTTATTTCTACTATACATTAATCGAGATAAAGCTATGTAGAAATGCTCATGTTGAACATTTCTCTGTAGATATAATGGGAACTGGGGAATACATTAAGTTAAAGTGATAGTCAAATCTTTTAAAGGCTGGTTGCTATGTGTTGGCTTTGAAGCTCCGTTCACTTGGCTCGACCGGAGAAGAAACTAAACGAATGCCTTCCCATTTAACAAAAAGTAAGTATTAAAAATCTAAAACCCATTACAAGGAATATCTCGGAAATGGTTAATTGTACAAAAAGGAAAGGTGTCTGCTATAAATTGTATGTTTTAACGACATCTACATTTTTTATGTAAGATTTTGTCTCTCTCTTACGGTTTACTAGATATGAAAAGTCATCGAAAAAAAGAAGGCTTTCCGGTGAAATCTCGATATTGAACTTGCAATACTTTCTCTACCTAACATCACAGAGAAAGCAATTACTTTACTTTCTCTAGCAAGTACGCATCATATAGATTACATAGTTGGTAGAAAAAGAACTGCATTTCACCCAGTAATTCGATACTAAGATTTCACTGGAAATACACGTTTTAGGGCCCCTGTATCCAAACAAACTTTTAAAAAAAAACATTTTAAATTATATTTAAACGGTAAACAATTAATAGGAAGTACACGTTTTAGGGTCCCCTAATTAAAAAAAAAACATTTTTAGAAAAAGGTGCGTGTATGTGTCTGTACCCGATAGCTCACACTTGATGTTTAAATTCCGCATATTCTAACAATGCTACCGAAGATTTAACAAAAATATCCTCCATCCAAAGTTACACTTTACATGGAACTAATATCGAAAATGTTCAGTTTCTCAAAAATGGCTCTAACCATTTTGATTAAAATGCCGTACATTAAAGAGGTTTACATGACAAATAAAATGTGTATCTTGAATTTTCTGGGAATAGCCTCTTAAGCCCTCTTCATTGGGATGCGTAACTGGTAAAACGAAGGAGCTGGACAAAAACATGGATATTTCGTGAAAACACACATTTATGTCATATGCATTTTTTTCGTCGAGTTTACAATATCCGAGATATTCCTTGTTATTAGTTTCAGTTTTAAAATGCTTAAACGTTTCTTTTACGGGCTTTCTGTCAACTCCTGGCAGTGCAAAAAAGATTTTCCAAACACTGGCAACCAGCCATTTTTTTTATCTCGATTAAGATAGTAGAATAAGCTTTTTAAGAACAATATGTCACAGAAATGTAGAGAAAGCCATGTGAATGGAGCAATCAGATATATTATTGGTATAATTGTTTATTTTAGTCTAATAATTCATGTGACAATCAATTACAAAATCTCAAAGCATTGTAAAGATTTTCACATGCCCGCCTCGGTAGTGTGGGGGTAGCGTGTCTGTTCCTCATTAAAGAGGTCGCGAGTTTGAATCTCTCTTAAGGTGAATTACTCGGATAATGCTTTTTTTCGGGTTTCCCTTATCCTGAGAAAAGGAATGTCGAGTAACTTTAAGTCCATGAACGCCGAGATTCTTTAAGCAACTTTTAACCGATTTCATTCATCGTCTGATATGACTAACCAGGTTAAATGACGCCTAGCTTTATATTAAAAAAAAACATTACGATATTCTTTCTATGAGACACAAGGCGTAACTACAGAAAATTATATTTTTACTTTCTCTAGTCCACATATACAATGTACATAGTGGGTAGAGAATGTCTCGTATTCCACCCAAAATTCGATTTCGAGATTTCAACAGAAATGTATGTTTTGGGATCCCCTGAGTCCGAAAAAAATTTAGAAAAAGGTCCGTGTGTCTGTGGACAGCATAGCTCAAAAAGAAAATACCTTAAATACCAAACTTGGTATTTAGGTTTGGTATCTTACAAGGATGCGACACGAATATTTTCAGGAAAATCCCCGCACCACAAACTAACTTTTACATGGAAAAAAATTCGGAAATTTTGATTTCCTAAAATATGGCTCCAACGGTTTTGATTAAAATCCCGTGTATTAAAGATATTTACATCCCAAATAAAATGTATATCTTGAATTTTCTGGGAAAATCCTCTGAAGAGCTTTCGTTCTGGATTGACTTTTGTATAACTGCTAAACCATAAGAGATAGACAAAAACTTACTACAAAAAATATGTAGATTTCGTTGAAACACACAATTTATGTCACATACATAATGGAGTTGACCATTTTTGAGATATTCCTTGGTACTGGTTTCAGTTTTCAACTACTTAAACTTTTCACATACGTGAATTTGTCCATTCCTGGCAATGCAAAGAAACGGATTTCATCCACGTGGCAACCAGTTTATAAAAGATTTGACTATCGTTTTAGCCTGGTGTATTCTATTATTTCCCTTCTATTTACAAGAAAGCATTTCTGCTAATGTTTATCTCGATTAGCATGTTGTAGATAGAAGAATAAGTTGTTCAGTGTTAAGAAATTTCCAATTATTATTTCTAAATATAACGTGTCCAATAAAAGTCATTACAATAATTTGGCTAAAAAGCTGATACCTATATTTAATTATATTTTAAACTTGACCTTAGCTAAGCAGCAACAATTTTTAACAATAATTTCTTACATAGATGTAGAGAAAGTCATGTGAATGGAACACATCAAAATTTTCCTCTACACATACGGTATTGTTGCTGAAAAATCGTGTGTCTTACATTCACATGATATTCTGTATCCATGTTGTTTATTGTTATGTAATTACTACTAACTATTCCTATAAATGCTTACTTTTCTATTCTGCTTCATGTTAATCGAAATACACATTTGCAGAAATAGTTTCGTTACATATTACATGTTATGAATAAAGAGGATACAGAAAATAGATTCGATAGTCATTATGTCTCTACATGCTAGCCTTGAATTTCCGCATTATTCCCATGACATCGTGAGAAAAACTGAATAGCGACAGTACTAGGCAAAATGACAGCATACAGGAAAATTCAAGCCAATCATATATCTCGGATATGATTGATGTTACAAAAACTTTATTTTAAATAAATCGTCTGTTTTAAAGAGATATCTTTCTGTGTATACATCAGGGTTGATATGTTATACCAAATTACACAAACTTCCTTCCGAATGAATAGAACTTCACAAATAGTCCCAGAATGTTGAAATTATGCTTTTATTTGGTATTAAATGTGTTAAAAATATTACACTTTAATCAACGTTGTTATTAATTTTTGAGAAAATCAAACATTTTGAAAAGTGATTCATGTAAGGCGTAGTTTGGGATGGAGGATTACTTAGAATAGCTTAATATTGCAATTATGGAAGATAGTGGATATGGAAATGAGTTTAAAGGCCAAATTCGTTAACTAGCTGGAATTTCTTATTGGATTATGACATAATCGTTATGGTGTTTACAGACTCTTAAGAGGGCGCGCGAATCTTTTTATTATGTGTTCCATTCACATGACTTTCTGTTGCTATTCCATAAATACATTTTCTTAGAAAAGATTATTCTTTTATCTACATCATACTAATCATAATCAAGATAAACATTGCCAGAATTGGTCCTATTACTTGCTTATTTGTAAGTTGAAGGGAAATTAAAGGAATGTACAGTCTAAAGTGAATTATTTTAAAAGCTGGTCGCGAAGTTGAACATTGAAATTCTTTGCTTCCTAGAGTAAACAAAAGATAGGCGTGAAGAAAGATATCTCCCATTTGAGAAAAGTTTAAGTACCTTTAAATGAAACCAATAACTCGGAATATCTCGAAAACGGTTAACTCTAAAAAAATTATATTAGTAAATAATATGTTCTAATGAGTTTGTGTAGTAAGTTTTTATCAATCTTTTACGGTTAACCAGAAAAGTCAATCCAGAACGAAGAGCTCTTCAGAGCTATTTCTAAAAAATTCAAGACATACCTTTCATTTTACATAAAAAATGTATCAAACATATGGTGTTTTAATAAAAGTCGTTAGAGCCATTTTTATGAAAATCAAAATTATCGAAGAATGTTCCATGTAATGGGGGGAGTGGGGGATTTCCTTGAAAATCTTCGTGTCGCATCCTTGGAAGACACTGAACTTAAATACCACATTTGGTGTTTAAACGACTTTTGTTTTTGAAATATGGTGTCCACAGACACACACACACATACATACGGACATGTTTCTAATTTTTTTTTTTTTTAATTCAGAGAGTCTCAAAATATGTATTTTCGACAAAATATCGATATCGAATTTTTCGGTGGAATAAAATACCTTCTCTATGTACTATCTGCAGTGTACATACGTGCTAGAGAAAGTAAAAATTCAAGCCAACCATAACGTGTATCTCGGTTGTTGATATAACCGTATGTGTAGATTGTATATACCGTATGTGTAGATTGATGGACATAAAACGTTATTTTAAATAAACTGACTAATTTAAAGATATATATTTTTTGTGTGGTAATTTTCTGTGTATTTCTTATGGTTAACAAGTTATGCAAAATTATACAAAATTTTTCCCGAATGAAAAGAAGTTCACAAGTAAACCCAGAAATTTGAAATTATACTTTTATTTGGCATTAAATGTCTTAAAATATCACACTTTAATCAAAAGTGCTAGTTATTTTTGAAAAGCGATCCATGTAAAGTATAATTTGGGATGGAGGATTGCTTTGAATACCTTCGTGTTGCATCTTTGGAAGATGGTGAACGTAAAGGCCTCAGCAAAGCCGTTTTGGTGTTCACAGACAAATGCATATGTGAGCAAACCTTTTTCTAATATATTTTGGAGGGGAGAGTTCACGATGCCTCAAAAGCCTATATTTCTCCTGAAATCTTGACATAGAATTTTTGGACGGAATACAATACTGCCGCTCCGAAGGACGTAGTAGGGAAGGTAAAAAAGTGAAAATGCTTGTATGTGGGAACAAAGTTTAAGTTTATAATATTTTTACTTTCTCTACACGTACTACGTACATAGTGTATAGAGAGAGTATTCCATTCCACTCAAAAATTCGATACCGAGATCTCACTGGAAATATGTGTTTTGAGAACCCCTGAATCCAAAAAAGCATGTTTAGGAAAATGTCCGTGTGTGTGGGGGGGCAGTATAGCTCAAAAACGAAACGTCCGTTAAATACCAGACTTGGTATTTAGGTTTAGTATCTTCCAGGGATGCGACACGAAAATTATCCAGAAAATTTCCCCAATCCTAACTACACTTTACATGGAAAATTTTTATTTTCTCAAAAATGGCTTTAACGATTTTGGTGAAAATATCGTATATTGAAGCCATTTACATAAGAAATAAAATGTATATCTTGAATTTTCTGGGAGTAGTCTCTGAAGACATTTATTCTGGATGGATTTTGCCGAATTTCGCACAACATGTAAACCGTAAGAAATAGACAAAAGTTTAATTGACAAAACACGTAGAGCTCGTTAAAACACCAATTTACGTTATTTACATTTTCTTCGTGGATTTGACCGTTTTCGAGATATTCCTAATTATTGGTTTCAGTTTTAAAATACTTATACTTTTCTCATACTGGAATTTGTCAACTCCTGGCCATACAAACAAAGGTACTTCAATGAGATAGCAACCAGATTTTAAAAGATTTGACTATTGCTTTAGCCTATGGTACTCCCTTATTTTCCTTCTACTTACAAGGAAGCAAGTAATAAGACAATTTCTGCTAATTTTTTTCTTGATTAGCATGAAGTAAATAGAAGAATAAGCTTTTTAACAATAGCTTGTTGCAGAGATGTAGAGAAAGTCATGTGAATGGAACATATACGATTTTTAGGTTAATATACAAAACGGTGATTGAAATTATTACACGGCGGTTTAACTTTTCAGATAGCAAATTATGCTTGCCATTTATAAATCAGGGATTCAAATACTTTTAGAACGGCGCGAAAGCAATTTTTTATATGTATTAAAATGTAGGCCATAATTTAAGAGATGCATAGTTTAAAACAAATGACGAAGTAGTGATGACTTACAGCAGAGTAGCTAACCGTGACACTCGAAATGCACACCCAGGAATCACGTGGCGTACTGGAGAGAAGGAAACATGAAAACCTCCACCAGAAACTCTACCCCGAGTACGCAAGCGCTCCTGGCACCTCCTCCCTCGGGGTCTTTTATCCATATTGATGCTAATGCTCGGTAAAAGTCTTTGAAGTAGCTGTCATGAGAGTGAATTCCAGAACAGCAATCTGCCAGGGCAGCTAAATATTGTTATGTTAGATCTTCAAAGGTATTTATAGAAAGCGTTTGAGGCAAGTTCATTTTCTGCTCCGTAAACTCCGACCTGCATTATTATCTCACTAGTTACCTAATCTACTGTATTTGTGTACAAACGAGCCGTAGAACCAGGGCAAGAGCGAGCCTTTAATACACTTCTGCGTAATAAAAGTTACACATTAATAGTTTTCTGGCATCATGGAGGCCTACAGAGTAATGATTCATTATTACTTTCTTTAGTCCATATGTATAACGTACATAGTAGATAGAGAAGGCATTGTATTCCACCCAAAATTTCGATACCGAGGTTTTACCGGAAATATATGAATAAAAACATATGTGTTCATTCACATGACTTTTTATACATCTCTACTACAAACTATTGTTAAAAAAACCTATTCTTCTATTTACTTCATGCTAATCGAGAAAAAATAGCAGAAATGGTCTTATTACATGCTTCCATATAAGTAGAAGAGAAATAAGGGAGTGCCAGAGACTAAACCGATAGTCAAAAGCTGGTTGCTATGTACTTGAAGCTTGTGGACAGGAGTTGACAAATTCCCGTTATGAGAAAAGTATAAGTATTTTAACAAGGAATATCTAAAAATGATCTACTCTACGAAAAAAATGTATGAAATATAAATTGTGTTTTTTAACGAGATTTACATTGTTTATTAAGTAAGTTTTTGTCTATTCCTTACGGTTTACCAGTTATGCAAAATTCAGCAAAATTTATCCAGAATTAGGATGTCTTCAGAGGCTATTCAGAGAAAATTCAAATTATATATTTTATTTGTTAGATAAATATCTTTAATATACAACATTTTAATCAAAATCGTTAGAGCCATTTTTGAGAGGATCAACATTTTCGAAAATTTTTCCATGTAAAGGGTAGTTGGGAGTGGGAGAATGTTCTTGAAAATCTTCATGTCGTATCCTTGGAAGATACTGAACTTAAATACCAAGTTTGGTATTTAAGTTCGGACACCCACACACAGACAGACAAAACACACATACACACACGGACTTTTTCTAAAAATGCTTTTTTTTTAAATTTTTTTTTATTTATTCAGGGTGCCCCAAAACACATATTTCCTATGAAATCTGGGTATCAAATTTTTGGGTGCATTTTGGGTACATATACCTACTGTGTACATACTACGTGTGGAGAAAGTATACGTTTAGAAGCATTTCTGTATGTGTGTGTCTGTGTGTGAATGTGTCTGCGGGCAACATAGCTCAAAAATGAAAAGTCGGTTAAATACCAAACTTGGCATTTAAGTTCAGTATCTTCCAAGGATGCGACAAGAAGATTTTCAGAAAAAAACCCAACTACCCTTTACAGGTAAATTTTTCGAAAATTTTGATTTTCTCAAAAATTGCTCTCACGATTTTGGTGAAATATTATATATTAAATATATTTGCATGACAAATAAAATGTATATCTTGAATGTTCTGAGAATAGCCTCTGAAGACCTCTTCAGCCTGAATGAATTTTGCATAACTAGTAAACCGTAAGATATACATAAAATCTTACTAAAAATGTAGATCTTGTTAAAATACACAATTTATGTCATGTACTGTTTTTTTGGTAAAGTTAACCGTTAACCGTTTCCGAGATATTTCAGTTTTAAGCTACTTAAACTTTTTTTAAGCGGGAGGTCATCTGTCTTTTCATCTCTCATTTGTTTACATCTGGCCGGGTTAACCGAACCGAATTTCAATTGTTAAATAGCAACCGGCTTTAGCCTAGTGTATTACCCTTCTATTTAGAAGGAACTAGTACTCCATTTCTGCTAATGTTTATCTCATTACAACAATATAAATAAAGGAATAATCCTTTGTAATAGTTTGTAGAAAGTCATGTGAATGGAGCATATTAGATTCTTCTAACAATAAGTCAGGAATTTGCCTTTCGTAAGAAATTACAATAATATGGTTCGTCTGAACACACTTCTTAAGAAATCTATCATAACACCACACCACCCCTTCTTTTACCTAACATTTCTCGTGCGTCTTATTTTTCTTGCAAGTAAAGTAGCAATCTTTAGATGTTACCGTACGTTCACCGCTGCTTTAGCCAGGGGAAGGAATTGGTGCCTGTTGGGCATAATGGTACGTATCAATTCTTTTAGAACAGGAGTGGTCAGCCTATTTTAAGCTTGTCCCAGAAGGTTAACAGAAATCTGTTGACTAAATTTATATTAACAACTACCTTGAATCTGAAATAAATTATTGAATGAGTATTAGTAAGGCATTCAGGTAAGTGTAGTCATAGGTGGTTATTCTTGTGCTCAAAGTCATGTAGTTATTTTTATTAGTCAATTTTTTATTTTGAAAGATTATCATATAATTTTAAACTTTTTATCCTAAAATGCAACACAATTATAGCGAAAATAGTTATCACACATGATTTAATAACATTTCAAAGAACTTTGAAAAAATGTGAAGTTAATGTAACTTTAGAACTTCCTTTTCATTTATAGTTCTCAATATTAGGTAAAGCCTTTCGATGTACACACAACAAGAATGTTAGCAAGATGTGCATAAATTACCCTTAACATGTCATGACAAAAAATGCTTATTAAAAAGGTATGTGGAACGAAATTTGCCAGAAGCCCTAGTGGAAGATTGTGAAATTCAGGAAAATGTATTTCCAAAATTCAGTCAAATTGAAAGAGTCTTGAGTGGTTTTAGATTTCTATTGTTTGCAACTTCAAGGATGGGAGTATTTATCAATTTCATACTCTGAAATGAAAAAGGGAATTACGAATAAATCTATGTTACTCTGTTTATATTCGAAAGAGGAGTAGTTTGTAAGTTCAGTCGGATTTTGAACAAACTAGTTTAGCTCGCGGGCCAATAGTCGCCCTCCGTGTTGCAGTGGTTACCATACTCTTGTACTCAAGGTCGATTGACTTTTTCGTGCGTAAAAACCTTTAGCATGGCTTCCTTCGGAAGGAAAGTAAAGCCGCTGGTCCCGTGTCTAGATTTAGGGTACGTAAAAGAATCTAAATCCTAATAAACAGGCATCTGAGCAAAATTAAGCGGTATTTCACGCCCACAAAGGATGGGACGCTGAGAACCACAGCAGTTAAAGAACGTTCATAAATAAAACTCCGTTTCCATTTCGCGGGCAAGAGTCAGGCGCCCCTGCTATAGAGCAATGCTGTTTGTCGAAAAATAACCGGGTTTTCGCTCCAGGCAGCCAATGCCACTCAATCCACCTTCATCACCTGAGTAAAGCACCATGGTAGCCGTGGTCGATGGCGCGTTTAGCGGTGACACTCTGCCACGAAAGGGTCACGGATTCAATAATCCCGCTATGGGGATAGAGTTTAGTATTGTGTGTTCCTGTGCTTGTCTAAGTCATTCTACCCTCCTGATGGACAAGACGGTTGTTTATGTATGGAGAAAAAACACCAGAGAAAGGACGATCATATAAAATATGTTGAGGTGTATCGGGCAATTAAACTAGGCACTTATTTATTTATATTTACTCCGCAACAACACACCACCTCCATCACCACCGCCACCGCCGCCGCCACCACTACCGAGCCAGGTGGCTCAGGCATTTCGTCTGGAACTGGGATTCGGGAGGCCTTGGGACCGATTCCCGCGGTCGACCTCTCTGACCCATGAATTTTTACGGGAGTTTTCCCAAATGCTGAGGAAGTTTCTTCATTACCCCGAACTTCCTGTCTCTTCATTTCAACTCCATTTCACCTAACCAGTCTCTTTCAGGGTTGTAAGTGTTGGCGAGGACTGCGATGGTGGCACTCTTCCGCTGAGCTCTGGAACTACAGCTCTCGGCGGTGGGATGGCGTTGGAAGTCGTCTGCAGACCCAGAAGTTCGGCCAGACTTGGAGCGCGGGGTCCTAGCGCTCCCCACATCGAGCTGAACTGCTTGGAATATGTCGGGCTCCTCCACGGTGCCTTCCCCCGGTTTCGGTCGCCCTTTGACATTACTCTCATCCCATCCTATCCTTGGTTTTCTCCAAAATATGACGCCCCTGCCACTGGGCATTAACCATTAGCAAACAAAAGACGAGCTTGTACTAGGGGCGAGAGACAACGTAGTAAAATCTCTGTTTTCTGGAGACATGAAGACTCTGCTTGCAAGTCCAGATTCGCACCCCATTTAAGGGACTGCAAGTGGAAGACTTGGTAGCTGCGAGGGCTGGTTTCTAACCTCAATCTACCTAAACCCAAACTTCAAAGTCACGTCGAGAGTCATCATGTTCTGAAAAATACTGCAAGCCTCTGGCTGCATTGTGGAATCTCCTCCGGCATCACACACACGCATACACACTGTCACTACATGTTGTGGTAGTGGTTGTTTTCTTAAAGTAAGGAAGAAATCTTTAAAAAAAAAAAAAAAAAAAACCTGACTTGTGAGTTGGATTCCTACGGTCTCACGAACTAAAAAAACTTACTCTCACAGCATACCAAACTGGAATTGAAATAATACATTAGAACAAAATAGTAGTTCTTAACTCGCTTCCTTCCATTCTATTCCTGTAGTCTAATCTCCTCACCTGTCTGAAGTAAATGTGATGAACTGGATACGGTGAAACACCATTTTGTTTCACGCGTAATGGCAGTAGCCTATTGAACATAGCAAAGCAACTCCTTCAGGTTCTCTCTCCACATATAAATCACAATTATTCCTTCCAGACTTTCTAGGCATGGGACTATATACCCGCCTCACATAAATCTTTCAGGTTTGGCTAACAGCTTCAAACATTACCAACTAAATACGACCCAGCTGAGCTCTACAAATTATTTACAGATGTTGCAACGGACGGCTGACGATGTGACACAGGATATCATCAAAACCTACTTGCAGTATACTGTGTTTGCTTTATGGTTTTAAAAATAAACTTGTGTGGTTAACAGTGTAACAAACAGTATTCTCAAATCTTTACTGTACATATGTTACATCACCAATGGGCAGATGGTAGGTATTTTTTATTTCACACCTTTTTACTTTCTCTATACGTGCTATGTATGTAGTGTATAGAGAAGGTATTGTACTCCACCAAAAAATTCGATACCGAGATTTCACCGGCAATATATGTTTTAGGGTCTCCTGTATCCAAAAAAAGTATTTTCAGAAAAAGGTCCGTGTGTCTGAACACGATAACTCAAAAACGAAAAGTCGGTAAAATACCAAACTTGGTATTTAAGTTTAGTATCTTCCAGGGATGCGACACGAAGATTTTGAGAACCCCCCACCCCAAACTACCCTTTACATGGAACTTTTTCCGAAAATTTTGATTTTATAAAAAATGGCTCTAACGATTTTGATTAAAATATCGTATATTAAAGATATTTACATGACAAATAAAATGTATATTTTGAATTTTCTGGGAATAGCCTCTGAAGACTACTTTATTCTCGGTCAATTTTACGGAATTTTGCATAACTGCTAAACCGTAAGGATGGACAAAAACTTACCACACAACAAATGTAGAGCACCTTAAAACACACAATTTATGTTATATACATTTTTTTCGTGGAGCTGGTTGTTTTTGAGATATTCCTTGTTTTTTTCAGCTATAAAGACTTATACTTTTCTCATACAGGACTTTGTGAACTCATGTTCATACAAACAAAGGTACTACAGTTGCAGAGCAACCAGCTTTTGACTATCACTTTAACCTATGGTACCCCCTTATTTCGCTTCTATTAACAAGGAAGCAAGTAATAAGACTATTTCTGCTAATTTTTGCTCCATTAATTGAAGTAAATAGAATAATTTGTTGCAGTGATATAGAGAAAATCATATGAATGTAACACATCAGATTTTTAAAGGTATTTCGTTATTTTGGGCAAACTCAATTAATGATACAATAAAAACATTTTGCATAAAACAACAAATAAAGAAAGTGAAAAGCTTATGTGTTTCATTCACATGACTTACTCTGTATCTCTGTAACAAATTGTTGTTAAAAAGCTTATTCTTCTTCTACTTCATGCTAATTGAGGTAAACATTAACAGAATGGCCTTGCTTCCTTTAAGTAGAAGGGAAATAAGGGAATACTGTAGGCTAAAGCAATAGTAAAATCTTTTGAAAGCTGGTTGCCATGTGTTTGAAGCCCGTTTCTTTGCATAGCCAGGAGTTGACAAATTCCAGTATGAGAAAATTTTAAGTATTTTGAAACTGAAGCCAATAGTCTCATAAATGGTCAATTCCATGAAAATCAAGGATTTTCTTGATTCAAGAAAAGTCCCCCACCCCCAACTATCCTTTACATAGAACATTTTCCTAAAATTTTGATTTTCTCAAAAATAGTTCTAACGATTTTGATTAAAATGTAATATTTTAAAGACATTTTTATGACACACGAAATGTATATCTTGAACTTTCTGAGAATAGCCTCTGAATAACTTTTCATTCAGGATGACTTTTTTTATGTAGTTTAACGTCCTTTAACCTGGTTGGTCATATCGGACGATGTATGCAATTAGTGAAATGATGCTCAAATGATCTCCGGGTCCATGGAGCTTAAAGTTACTCGACATTCCTCTTCTCAGGATAAGGGAAAAACCCCGAAAAAAACCTTATCCGGGTAACCTACCCTAAGCGAGATTCGAACTCACGATCTGTTGAATGTGAAGCAGACGCGCTACCACCGCACTACCCAGGCGAGCTGCATAACTTTTGTATAACTGATAAACCGTAAGAGATAAGACGAAAACGCACTTTAAAAAACATGTAGATCTCATTAAAACACACAATTTATGTCCGTAAGATTTTTTTTCGTCTTCTTTTGTTGTTGTAGAGTTAACCCTTTTCGAGAACTTCCAAGTGTTGGTTTCAGTTTTAAAGTACTTAAACTTTTATCAAAGGGAGCCATCTTTCTTTTCGTCTCTTGTTTGTTTACTCCTAGCAAGCAAAGAGAACCGAATTTCAATTTTTTCACTTAGTGACCGGTTTTAAAAGATGCGACTCTCGCTTTACGTTAGTGTATTTCCTTATTTCCCTCCTACTTACAAAGAAGCTCGTATTAATACCAATTCTGCAATGTTTATCTTAAATAGCATGCCATAGATAAAAGAATAATCTTTAATAAAAAAAACTTTTTATGGAGCAGCTAGAGAAAGCCATGTGAGTGGATATAGTTTGTTTTTTGTTGGTTTTTGGTTTTAACGTTATCTTAACCTGGTAGTTCTTATCGGACGAAGAATGCATGAAATGGATGAAAGGATGCTCAAATGAACCCAAGATCCATACAGTTTAAAATTACCTGACATTCTCCTATCCAAGATAAGAAAAAGTTCGAATATGTGCATATTCAATTACACATACATACATCCACACACACACACACACACAGACACATACATACATACACGCATGCATGCATGCACATATATACACACAGACACACACACACACACACACACACTCACACTCCCACAAGTCTTGAGTTCGCATTTCACTAGCGTGAATTACTCGGATAAGGTTTTATTCGGGATTTTCCCTTAACCTGAGAAGACGAATGTCGAGTAACTTACAGCATCGGCCGATATGACCTGACACGCTCCATTCACATGACTTTCTCTACATCTCTGCAACAAATTATTGTTAAAATGCTTATGCTTCTTTTTACTTCATGCTAATTGGGGGGGGGGGAATAGCAGAAATAGTCTTATTTGTTTCCATGCAAGTAGAAGGGAAATAAGGGAGTAGCATAGGTTAAAGTATTAATCAAAAGCTGGTTGCTATGTGACGGAAGTTCCTTTGTTTTTATGGACAGGAGTTGACAAATTCCTGTATGAGAAAAATATAAGTTTTCCGAAGCTGAAACCAATAACAAGGAATATCTAAAAACGATCCACTCCACGAAAAAATCTATGTAACATAAATTGTGTGTTTTAACGAGCTCTACATTTTCTGTTAGGCAAGTTTTGGTCTATTTCTTACGGTTTGCTAATTATACAAAATTCCGTAAAATTTATCCAGAATAAAGTAATCTTCAGAGGCTATTCCCAGAAAATTCAAGATATAAATTTTATTTGTCAGGTAAATATCTTTAATATACGATATTTTAATCAAAATCGTTAGAACTATTTTTGAGAAATCAAAACTTTCGAAAATATTTCCATGTAAAGGGTAGTGGGATTTTCTTGAAAATCTTCCTGTCGCATCCTTGGAAGATACCAAACTTAAATACTAAGCTTGGTATTTAACGGTGTTTTCGTTTTTGAACTATGCTGTCCTCAGACACATGCGCGGACCTTTTTCTAAAAATGCTTTTTTGGATTTAGGAGGACTCTCGGTGAAGTCTCGGTACCGAATTTTTGGGTGCAATACAATACCTTCTTTATATACTACGTACATAGCATATGTAGAGAAAGTAGAGCTCTGTGATTTTGAGAAAAAAAAAACAGCAAAAAACATTGTGTATTTCTTTACTAATATTATTTAATATTTACAAACATCTGTCTAACAGCTGTATACCTTTATTTGAAGTATGACATTCTAAGAAAAGTGGCGCAGTGGAGGGGATGTATAGGGGTTGAGAGCATCATAGACATTTTGGAGAGGAACCTAAATCGAATTTACCACAAAAGCCAACCTTGCATAATAAGAGAAAGGACAAAAATAAATTTAGCCTTATACCAAGCAACTATTCGCTTAAAGGGAGATGTGTGAGAATGTTACCTAAACGCAATCATTTTAAGTGAATTGAAATAAGAGAACAATGCACACATTTCGTTTGTTTACCTTATCGCCACTCGGTGGACACGAGTATACTCAGGACAGCGTATTATTAAAAGCGATCACTTATTATTGGTTTAGCATCTGGAAACGCTCTATCTTGCCGAACCGAGACCTAGCTCATTTAAAATATCTCCGTTAAGAAATATGAGTGAAACAATAGCATGTAATGGTCGAGGTTGCTCTATCTCCCACAATGCACCCCGCGGGATTCAACAACTGGTGCATGAACATTTACCTCGCGTGTTTCAGTTCACTATTGCGTGGCACATGGTGTCATTACTGCTAATGTAAAATGGGAAGTAATAGCAAAGTCGTGACAGACCCACAATATGGAATAATAGAAATAACTTGTACAAGGCATTTATTCTAGTGAAACGAAAGGTAGAATAGCAGCGGGTTATATTCTATGTAATTTTTGATATCATTCATGCATTCCATTTTCTTTTATACACCGCATCGTGGGGTTTAGAAAATCAATTACATTTGGTGCCAGCGGCTTTAAAAATATTTCATTAATAGTTTTACATATTTAGTAGTTGGCCTGAATGTTTGTTCGTGGAATTGCACTAACTGAGATCTCACTTTCTCCTATTACCACTGCCTTCGCAGACTCCACCACCACCAGTACAGGTAGATGCTGACAGATATGTGATGCTGTTCACTCGGTGCTGCTTTATGCTACTCATGTGACATACAATGTGGTGGTAGTGGGTATACAGAAATTCATGAATCAAGTACAAAAAAAAAAAAAAAAAAAAAAAAAAAAAAAAAACTACTATAGAGAGCACTGGTGGTGGTGGTATGGTAGTAGATGTAGTGGTAATGGTAATGGTGATGGTGCTGGTGGTAGTAAGGGTGGTGGTGATGGTGGTGAAAGTAATAGCAGATATGGCAGCAAAGGTAGTGGTAATGGTGTTGGTAGAAGTGATAATAGTAGTGGTGGTCTTGGTAGTGGAGGTGGTGGTAATGGTAATAGTGATAGTGGTGGCAGTAAGGTTGATGATGGAAGTGATGGTAATAGTGGTGATGATGGTACTCATGAGATTGTGGAAGTGATAGCAGGTGAGGTGGTAGTAGTAGTAGAAGTGGTGGTGGTGACAGTGGTGATGGTAGCTGGGGTAATGGTGGTATTATAAATAGTAGTGATGGTGATATTAGGAGTGGTGGTGATGGTGATAATTGTAGTTGTGCCAGTGATGGTAGATTTTTTTGATAGTGTTTAACGCCCGCTTTAACTATTTATGGCACCGCAGGCGGTGACACTGATGATACATGAATGAAAATGGAATACCGGTGGAATGCGATGGCGGGGGAATCCGGAGAACTCGGAAGAACCCGCCCCAGGGCCGCCTTGTCCACCACAAATCTCACATGCGGTCGCTTGGGATCGAACCCGGGCCGTCTAGACGCGGCTTAGTCATGGTAGAGCTCGTAGTGTTTTTTTTAACAAAAGAAAATCTTATAAAGACACTTCACTCAGCAGACGAGTTGGATTCCCACCAACTAAAAACATCCCGGCGAAGAATAAATGTTAAATTGTCCTTGGAAGTGTCCCGATGGAATTACTGTAAGGGGAAGCGATTCAAGATGGGGAGTATCACTGGCCCATATCATCCGAGGTAATACTAGCCTCAGCGGCCATTCATCTTGGCGCAAAATGTCACGTGTCAATCTACTGTCAGTATTACAATTCCACGCGATGGCAAACATCGTGGATAGGTTATGGTAGTAGTGATACCACAGTAGTAGAAGTGGTGATGTGGAGGTGATAGTAGAAGTATAATCTAATAGTAGTTGTGGTGATGATAGTAGTGATAGTCGTATTGATTGTAGCAGTGGTTATGATGCTAGTAATGATAATAGTGTGGTGTTGGTAGTAGGGATTGTGATGTCGATAGAAGTAGTAATTATGATGGTGGTAGTGATAGTAGCAGTTTGGGAATAATGGGTTTCTTTATCTCTGCCATTTTACTCATATAAACATGTATGTTCCGTGCTATCCTTCTTTCCACAGTATAGGTACCCATCTGTTTCGTAAACGCCAAAGCGATGTAGGCATGTTTTAAAACATCTGTGAACCGTAAGAACTTAAGAGAAGTAATAGTTTAGTTCACCATTTTTTTCGCTTCAACCAAGGCTTTATACCAAGCATTACTTGTTTGGTCCAGTTTGCTATACCTTCATCAGTGCTCCACATCTCCTGCCATGCAGCAACCAATTCTCAAAGATATTTGCTAAATCGCATTATATTCATCGTAATTAGTGTTGAACCGATACGGTGATCGATGGAACTCATGGTAGCACCAATAATGCCTTAGTGGAAATAGTTCTGTAGGCGCTAATGATCCTGACTGCTATGCGTCTTTGTATTTATAGAAGAGTATTAAATTATTTTCTCTTCCAAATCTCTGCTCCAGATTTTTTTTTCTCTGCGTATAGTAATTTCGAGGTTGCCACACAGAAAATTATACGACGGTAGATTCTCTGGGCCATGCTGTGTTAGAAATTAACCAATTAAGATAGGAGGGGCGTTCAATAAAACCTTAGAAAATCCAAGAAATTACACTCATAGCATCGAAAAATGTTTCAATTTAGTAACCGTCTCTCTCACTAGATGACAGTTAAATTTCAGCTATATCCATTACGTGTTTACGTTACAATAGGCGATTGAATTAACAAACTCGTGCTTCTTTAGAGAGATAGGGGGGGGGGGCGAGTTTTGTATGTTGATTAAACCTTTTCTACTCCCTTTGCCGGAATCACACGGGATTTACTCCGAGTTTAACCCGGACGGATCTGGACCAATGTCCCGGTTGGAGGCCGTAGAAGTGGACGGACTACGCTGGGTTCCCCGGTGCTGCAGCCACCCCCACAAGGAACTGCACAACCCCCAGCCAAAAGGGGGGGGGGAGGCAAAGATCCCGCCAATAGTTGCCAACACTTTTCGCAACCACGTAATGGGTATGAGAAAGTTGGAAACTATACTGAAGGGCCCCTTTTAGACCTGCAGAAGGCACGAAAAATGCACCTCCTGACCTACACGGAGCAGGACTTTGAAGGGACGAAGGCTTTGCGGGACGAACAGATCCCGTTTTACAGCTACTCGCTGCAGCGTCCTCACATAGAGCGACGGATCATCCTGGGTCTCGACTCAACATCTCAGTCATATCAGTGGCACCTCTCGGTAAGACAGTGACCACAGCTAACGGTCCTGAAAAGGTGCCAATGCCGCTGTTCTTGGTCATTGTAAGCAAGGTGCGTGACCATACAGTTCAGCCGAACAACGCCGTTTGACGGATAATCTACACTGCCATGAAAGTCGAGCGGTACCATGGCAAAGATCGACTGGTACAATGCTATAGGTGCATGAGGTTCTATCACTCCAGTACGGTGTGGGAGCGAAAGCTCGCAAGCATGTGGTGTGCGCGGCCTCATCTACCGAAGGATTGCAGCAGTGCGTGAACTGCAAGGAAGCCACATAAGCATTTACAAGGGCTGCGAGGAGCGGCAGCGCATTATTGAGGGACGCCGGGAGCCGCTGATGTGCACCCTGAGATTTCATTTCGACGGCGGCCGATATGGCAGAAGAGACTCCGCAGAGGAGACTGCAGCCATTACCTCTAATGTCACTCAGAGGCTGTGCCACCACCAGCTTCAGGTCAGTCGACGATGATGGAAGAGGCCGCTACCTACCCTCAACCGAGGGAACGAAGAAGAAAAAAGGCGCCAGAAAGAAGAAAAGTCCCGGCCACCCTAACCGGCCGGACTAATCACAGACCTCAGCCACTGAGCAACCCGAAGCCACACCCCCTGCAGCGGAAACTCCAGCGATACTCCCGCTGGCAGCTCCCTATATAACACCGATACCTGCAATAGATCCTGACGGCTACCTCGGCCTTTGGAGCGGACATTCCGCAGGTGGAAATGGACGAATTTCAGAACCTAGCCGTGTGGTTCAGTGACTTAACAAGCGGAGTCCTACCTCCGCTTCGCAACTTCAAGCTGCAGTACTTCCATTCTCCCCCTTACAAAAACACCGATTGCTACTGCAAACGCTGGAGAAGCTATACCCGGATTCTGCTAAGTAATGACCTCTAGACTCGGTCATAGGCCATTAAGTGCTGCATTCTGGAACACAAATGGGATCCAGGAGCACTACCACAGCGTCCTTAAGTTTGTACATTCATACAGAACTGAGGCCGCACCGTGGCCGAGTGGTTAGACCACTGGCCTCTCACCTAGACGGCCTGGGTTCGATCCCAAGCGACCGCATGGGAGATTTGTGGTGGACAAAACGGCGCTGGGGCGGGTTTTCTCCGGGTATTCCGGTTTCCCCCGCCATCTCATTCCACCGGTGCTCCATCATCATTCATGTATCATCAGTGTCACCGCCTGCGGTGCCATAAGTAGTTAGAGCGGGCGTTAAACACTACAAAAAATACAGAACTGACATTCCGATGGTCTCTAAAACTTAGATACTGCTTCTGACTTTTCGCTACCCAGTTACGTCACCCATCAAATAGATCGGTCGGCCGACAGGGGGGGGGGTAGAGCTCTCCTCATCAAAAAACACACCACATATAATTACACCGACTACCCTACAGCGCGTGGAGGTTTGTGCCATTGGGGGACTCGATACGCGCTGGTAGCGGTATATGACCCTCCCGATTATCGCTTCTACGAAGCTGACTAAATCTTTTGAACCAGCACTCAGTGGTATGCATCGCAGGAGACTCAACTCGAAACATGCCCACTGGCATAGCCGTACTAGTAACGCTAAAGGCCGTGGGCATTATCGCTTCATCAGCGGTAATCCTAGCCTCAACAAATCAAAACATTGGTTCTATTGATAATACTTTTAGTATATTTTTATACTCATATATTCCATTTTTTTTCTCGGTTCGAGAAGGCCTGCGTTCCCTTCGGCCACCAGAAGGCCGAATGCTATCCACATATGACCACCACTCCATTCCATCTAGACCTCTCGGCGGTCAACGAGTTAGACTCCGACCATGACCCTGTCGTTGTGGATACAAACGTGGTCGCATGAGCCCTAGTCTCATCATTGACGATTGAGATACACTGGGAGGCAGCGGTCTTTGAACTCAACCAAACCGTGGACCCGTGACTTCGTATCGAATCTAACGGGGCTCTGGAAGCGGCAGACACAGTTTTCTCCCAACATATCCTTAATGTGATACGCCCGCACACATAACGCATCCCGTCTGACAAATCCAACCCGAAAGCCGTATCTAACGAACGCCAACAGCTACTAAAAGCCAAAGCAACTACCGTAAGTTATGGCAGCGCGTCTGCCATTCCAGGATCCAAGCAGTGTATCAAAATCCTGTCGCACCGCAAAACAGCCTGATAAAACATAATAACCAGGCTTTTTGTACAAACTCAAGGATGCAGAAATCCCCCCTACCTCACCCTGATTAGTAGCTCCCTTCAGGAGCGCACCTTCCGGGTGCGGATGGAGGGGAGGCTGTCCTCAGACCCATAGCGGCTGGAGTGCCGGAGGAAAGTGTACTGTCGCCGATATTCTTCGCCGCCTACATGTCTGACTTATTCATGGAACCCAGTACTGTTACGAACCAATATGCCGACGATATCCTGATAATGGCACAGAACAAGTACGTCAGCTACTGCTTCCTTCCACTACAGAGACAGCTTCATGCCTTTGGCAGATGTGGTAAATGGCGATCTGCCTCAGAAGAGCTCTGCTCTACTGCTGGCTAAAGTCCATTGCTGGCTGCCGGAAAGGTCTCTGAGACTGCGGCGAAGAAGAATCCCCGAAGTTCGCTCCGCCAAATACCTTGGAGTCCTGCTCGACCGCGGCCTCACATTCAGGGCAAGATCGGAGTGGGCCATGCTGCCTTACCGCAGCTGTATCCCATCTTCTGCTCCACATTGCCCATGTTCCTAAAACTACGGCTGTTTCGTGAGATCGTCCCGCCTCTGATCTTGAACGGCTGCGAAGTCTCATTCCACCATCCGCAGTCTGTAGGTCGTTCAGAACAGAGCGCTAAGGATGATCTATGGCACAGACCTATATTCCTTCATACCTAATCCGACATACTATACTAAGCGATCAATACTAAGCGTGCACCGCACCTTAATCCGTTGATTAACACACTCGGTCAATATGACCACAGGATGCCCAGAAGACTCATTAGCTACCGACTATTCAAGGATGCCTCGGTATGGTAACTTCTGCCGCTTCTTAACATAAAACTCCTAGCCCGCCAAGTAGCAGCATCGAGTTTAGTGGGTGGCCGCCTGACCGTTCGCCAACCCGCTGTATACTTGGCTAGCTCTTACACTCAAACTCACACTAGTGGCTGGCCAAGTTAAGCAATATCGGCTCCGGGCTCTGCTTGGATGGGTGACCCTTTCCAATAGCACCACGAGAAACAAACAACCGCCTGTCAGCATATACACAGACCAAACGTTTGCCTTAATACTTTACCTATTATATCGCACGGGTAAATCCACAAGAAAAGCAGATAGGTACCGTGCCGATTTATTCAACGCCCAAGAAATCTGGGCGGCTTGTTCTTGCTCCTGGCGAATCTTATTCGAGCTCTGACCAGCCACGGATCACTTTTGAATATGGCAAGCGCATTCCTCGGCGAAACTTAGGGAATTCCGAGACCCCCTAGACCACGGACTACAAGCCCGGAAAATAAGATTGACATTCAAGAAGCCGACCTTAAAAGCTCAGCTTGTACATAAATGATGGATTATTTACTATTTGTATGCTTGTAGTCGATTTTTTGGCTAACTGATCAGCCTTTCACTTCCGAATATGCTGCAATGCGAAGATATTCATGGAAAAGCTACTGTCTTGTGATATGAAATTACTTTTAGATTTCTCTGATTTTATTGCTGAAGTTTTGTTGTAGATACGATGGCTTGGATGGCACATTTGAAGTCCCAAAACATTTTCAGCTTTTAGATTTAATTAAAAATCGTTCTATGTTAAATTAATCGCTTTTTCATCGGTAGAGTTATTTTGGGTAGAAAACTAAATAATGCGATGTAGATTTTGTATTTATAGTGATTAAGGTGAAAAAGGATAGAATAGGCATATATTCTACGGGAAAGCTTTAGTAGACAAATTGTGTAATGTTTTATTTCATACCTATTTATAAAGATGACATCTTTTTTGTTTCTATTTCATAGTTTTTTCCGTCCAAATCCTAAAAGTAAAGGTTTTTTGCTACCTATTTTGAAGCTACGCAGCATGTACGCACTTCTAGGTAGGAAACACACAAAAGACGCTTTGAGTGTCCATAACGGAAGTTGTGGTTTATATTGAGGTTTGGCTCCTTTCTTTCAGTAACGGAGCACTGCAAGCACCTGGTTTAACACAAGCACATTCGTGGCCAGCTAGCAAAAACAAACATGTTATTTTCATCTCCATGATCAAGTTTCCTTAGTCTTTTAGATGCTCTCAGTGCTTGAATTTGGAAACAGACAGAATTAACTGTTTTGTAATGTGAAGGCTAGGTATTGACAACAGCAAAGTGGACATGCAGATGGTCGAGGATTACATTTCCGGCCCGATCGCACACATTTAGCATTGGATCTTATTAATAGTCCTGAGTGAAGGTGAATGGCTAGAGGCGAGTTAATGGGTAACAGGAAAATGCTTTTTTCAGATTCGCCCAGCGGTTGTCTTAAGACACCTTCAGAGTTAACTACAGTAGACATGCATTCAGGTGCCCGATTCCAAAAGGGCTTAAGAAGGTAGCTTAAGGGGTATTCAGGCTTCAAAAATATTGTTACGTTTTAAGGCAGTTTAGCTAAAGTTTCAAAGTTTTTGTGGCATGAACACTGGAGGGGTTTATATCTCATTTCGATATGTTCCGATTAATCGTTAGGATGTTATTTTGCCAAATACTACCTACACGGAATGAAATCTTAAATATGATTTTTCTTTTTTATTTCAATGCCATAAGCGGTGCCATGGCCGAGTAGTTAGACCGCTAGGCGGCTCGGTGCAATCCCAAGGATTGTGATGGATGAACTGTACCTGGCCTGGTTTCCCCGCCATTCCTTCCACCAATTGCTCTACAACAATCTCTCCTGTTATCTACTTCAACGTCATTTCATATCACCCGCCTCTTTACTTTTATACCAGGCATTAGGCTGATTATCCATCCTGGCTTCTATTTGATCCAGAGTCTTTTCTCCTCAACAGGAGAAGGGATGCAAGTCATACATACGAGGAGGGTAAACAGAGAAATAAATAAAGAAGGAAAGAAAGAAATGATATTTAAGTTTCAATGTCAAGTATAACACATTAGTGCACAACATTTTCCTACCTTTTTCTGTCATTGTTAATTGTTTTTAAGTACTCTAATCGGTTTAAACAAATCAGTAACCCAAAGCGCCATTGGAATAAAAAGCTTCTCTTAATTTTGGTTGACTTTTCAGAAAAAGGTCCGCGTATGTGTTTGTCTATTGTGTATGTGTCTGTGGACAGCATAGCTCAAAAACAAAAATACCGTTAAATACTAAACTTGGTATAAAAGTTTATTCTTCCAAGGATGCAACACGAAGATTTTCAAGAAAATCCCCCCAAACTACCCTTTACATGAAAACATTTTCGAAAATGTTGTTTTTCTCAAAAATTGCTCTAACAATTTTGATTAAAATACATCATATTAAAGCCATTTCCATCACAAATAAAATATATTTCTTGAATTTTCTGGGAATAGCTCCTGAAGACCTGTTTATTCTAGATGAATTTTGCATAACTAGTAAACCGTAAGAGATAGACAAAAACTTACTACACAAAAAATGCAAATCTCATTAAAATACACAATTTATGTCATCCATTTTTCGTAGAGTTGGCCGTTTTCGAGATATTTCTTGTCATTAGTTTCAGTTTTAAAATACTTATACATTTTTCGCGCGGGAACTTTTCAACTTCTGCCCACGCAAAGAAATGGATTTCAATTCCATAGCAACCACATTTTAAAACATTTGACTGTCGGTTTAGTCTAGCTTATTCCCTTATTTCCCTCCTACTTTTATGGAACTAAGTAATACGACAGTTTTCTGTTAATGTTTATCTCGATTAGCATGAAGTAAATAGAAGAATAAGCTTATTAACAATAATTTGTTACAACAATGTAGAGAAAGTCATGTGAATGGAGTACATTAGATTTTTTTTCATAATAGTTTATCATAAACTCCTTTTCTAAAATCTACAATTTCTAAAACTGACACATTTCTTTTTAGGTGGAAGAGAAACACAGTAGATATATAGATGTTTAAAAAGCGGGTCGCTATGCGATAGGCTTTGAAGTTCTATGCTCCTTGTAAGATCACGAGAGAAAACAAATGACAACTTACTACCTAGAAAGAACAGGTATTTAAAACTAAATTACGTAACAAAGAGGATCTCCAAAATGAAAAATATATAAAAAAAAAAAAAAAAAAAAAAAAAAAAAAAAAAAAAAAAAAAACAACAACAACCCTTATCAACGAAAGCTATGCAAGCCAAACTCGAATCCTCCAGATTATTAGAATGATGTGCTAAAGTGTATTAAACTCTTGCATTTCTCAATTAAAATTGTATATGACATAAATTATGCGTTTTAACGAGTTCTACATTTTTTGTGCAGTAACTTTTTACTTTCTCTACACGTACTATGTACATAGTGTATAGAGAAGGTATTGTACTGCACCCAAAAATTCGTATCCGAGATTTCACCGGAAATACATGTTTCAGGACCCTCTGAATCTAGAAAAATGTCCATGTGTGTCTATGAGAGAATGTGTGTGTGTGTGTGTGTGCAGCATAGCTCAAAAACCAGAAGTCCGATAAATACCAAACTTAATACTTAAGTTCAGTATCTTCCAAGGATTCGACACGAAGATTTTCAAGAAATCCCCCCCCCCAAACACAACTACCCTTTACATGGAAAAAATTTGAAATTTTTTATTTTATAAAAAATGGCCGTAACGATTTTGATTGAAATCTCTTATGTGGGTGCAAGATATTTATATGACAAATAAAATGTATATCTTGAATTTTCTGGGAATAGCTTCTGAAAACCTCTTTATTTTGGGTGATTTTTTTTGAATTTTAATAACTGGTAAACTCTAAGAGATGGACAAAAACTGCTTAACAGAAATATAGAGCCCCTTAAAACACAGAATGTGTCACATGCATCTTTTTGCTGAAGTTGACTGTTTTCGAGATATTCCTGGTGATATTATTGGTTTCAGTTTTAAAATACTTAAAGCTTTTCCAATACAGGAACTTGTCAACTCTGGCCACGCAAAGAAACGGATTTCAGTCCCGTAGCAATCACATATTAAGACATTTGACTGTTGGTTTGGCGTAGTGTATTCCCTTCCTTCCCTTCTACCTATAAGTAAAGAAGTAATAACACCACGTCTGCTAGTGTTTAACTCGATTAGCATGAAGTGGACAGAAGAATAAGCTTATTTAACAATAATTTGTTACAGAGATGTAGAGAAAGTCATATGAATGGAACACATCAGAATGTTTCTATCTCTTACGGCTTTCCAGTATGCAAAAATCATTCAAAATGGAGAGGAACTTCAGAGGCTAATCCAGAAAATCCGAGATATACAATTTATTGATCAAAGGTAATGAAAGGAGTACGAGTAGGAACGAATTCACCATTTACTTTCCATTAGACCCTATACACAGACGCCTTGTTCCGCAAGATGATCTGGAATCTCCTCGTCGGACAAACCGTACTATAAGCGCGTGGTGACAACACCGCGCCAGAAGTTCAAGGTGTTGTGCATCTCAAGCTTAACTGAGTAACTGCCTAACTACTTCAACCATAAGGGTACCATTCCATATTCTAATGCATAATTATTTGACTGGACCAGATCTAAACCCTTTTGAATAACAAAAGGTCTAACCGATATCAATTTTCTGTCTTCGTCTGTTCTAGATATCACTGAATAGTGAGGACTACTTATTTTCTAATCTTATTAATTTTGGGTTTATGTTGTTCCATAAAAGTTGCAGTACAATTCATCCCCCAGTGCTCCCCACCCATCACGCAGCCCAAAGAGGGATCACCCCACTGGGGATATAGCGGGCACGCCGTCCCATTCACTCCGGAGTACGGTACAATATAGTCTTCTTCAAAACATGATGGCCTTCAAACGGTACCACTCCCCCCTCCACTGGGCAATAACCATTAGCAAGATATAGACGGACCTGTAGTAGGGACGAGAGGCAATGTAGTAAAATCTCTGTATCCTTTAAACTCTGAAGACACTGCCTGCAGGTCGAGATTCGCACCTCAGTCAAGGGAAGACTTGGCAACTACGAGGGCTAGTTTCTAACCTGAAACAAGTGTGCATCACCTGACTATTCAGGAATGCGTGCCAACCCATGGACAAGTCCGTTTTTTTTTTTTTTTTTTTTTCGTTAGGCTAGTACCTATCTTATGCACTGAACCCTATTGCGTGCAAGTACCGAAGCACTAAAATGATGTGAACCTTCCAATGCCAAACTTTAAAGTGACAGAGCTTATCATGTTCTGAGAAATACTGTACTTAGTCCTGTCCGGTTGACTAGGGGTGGGTTAGTTAGTGCCTAGCCGCCCGTTTACGTGAAGCAGAAATCAAAGCGGGCCAGTCCCCGTGGCCGCACCCACTCAAGTGCCTCGCTTTGGTGCTTCGTGGCGCAGAGGACCCTGGATTCGAGTTCCGCCTTGGACATGGGTGTTTGTAAATGTGTATAAGTGAGTGTATTAGAAGCAAAAAGCAAACACGGTAATTAAATAAAAAACAATGAAAATGTTACGGAAAAGAAAACAAAAGGGATACAGCGCCGGAGTCCCGACAAGCCTCCGGAACTGTATTTTTTCATTAAAATAATTAAAAAACAGTATATTAGGTTGCGAACCCTCCCTGGTCACTGAAAAAAAGAAGGCCCAGGCTCAGATACGCAATCCTCAACCAAACGGGATATCCCTTTCCATCGACACGGATCTCCGCGCACGGCCTACACATGGGTTTGCGTTTCTACTGACTTCCTCACACTAAAAGGAACCCTCACCGAATGCCGGTCCCCATGGCGCTTTGGCGTTTCGCAGCGCAGGGGATCGTGGGTTCGAGTCCCGCCTTGGGCATGGGTGTTATACGTGTATGTGTGTGTAAAAAGTAAAATAGAAATTCAGTAAAGTAAACAAATTAGGTAAATAAAAAGTAGGGTATACAGCGCCGGAGTCCCGATCAGACTCCGGAACTGTATTTTTAAGGGGGGGGGGGAAAGAAAAAAAAAAGGAAGTCAGGGTTGACTCGGGACACCGGGTGCGCCAAACCCGTACGTACCATAGTAGGCCCCTTGGGGGGAGGGATGGGGGGTTCTTCAGCTTGTTCACAATCGCTGTCCTTAATATAATAGATCTGTGTGTTTGGAAGAAGCGCAACTATTTATTTAGAATTCTTAAATAACTATGTGATTATAATGCCATTATATTAAAAAATCTGTATATCGTCTATGTGACGTTTGGCTGTGCAAGTGTGCTAACCTTCAGACAAAAGTTCCTGGTTAACTTCTTACACTTATTGCAGTTGTTACAGAAACAGTGCTTCGCTTGTGTCCCCTAAATGTGCGCCACTGTTCTCTACTCAACTCTACTGTAAAAAAAAAAAAAAAAAAAAAAAAAAAAGGAAGCAGGAGCAATGACCATGCATTTTATTTTCCAAGCAATATTTCATTGTTGCACTTAACGGAATGTTAACTTTTTGTGTCCTAATTAGGAATAGCGTATTATTAAAATTTCTGTGATTTGTTGTCATAGTTACGCAGTCACAAAAAGGAGTGGCAATTCAGGAATTCAGTTCTCTTTGGGGCCGGACCTCAGGGTTGTCTCTAGTTTCAAGATAGAAACAACAATTCCAGAAAGTATAGAAGTCTATCTCATGAGAATGTATGCTGACAATTTAGTCTTACAGTATGCAATTATGCATAACCGTATAATGCTTATGAATGCGTCTCAGATGCATTGCTGAACTTTCTTTGTTATTCTTCTTACACCATTGACCATTTTCTCTTGTTCTTTATGTTCCTTCATATTTAAATTTGGATTCCTTGTTGAAATCTCGAGTGTGGAGTAAATGCACCACACCTTGCAGTACAAACCTATCTGACGTAAAGATAAGATAAGCACACATAGTTCATATCTGCATCATTTTTCATGTGGCACGCACGGAATACTGTTGTATTGACATAGAATTAAAATTTATAGGTAATGTAGAAAACATTTTGCAACTACTATACATTATGCTTCATTAATTTTTAATTCCTTGCTGCATTCGAACATAACCTAGAGGTGCGCAAAATTAAATATGGTGCGCTGGCACAACTTTTCTTACGACATTTCTCTGGTTTGTTGTGTTTAGAGCATTATTTATATACAGTTGTATGAAGTTGCTATTGGAGTATTATGGGACACAGGGGTTTAGTTTCTGGCAAAATATTACGATTTTAGAATTCTGGAGAGAGACATAGAGAGGGAGAGGGGTAGAGTGACAGGGAGGGGGAAAGAGGGAGAGACATGGGTAGGAGGGATGAGATAGGGAGGAGGAATGGGAGGGAGAGAGATGGAGGGGGAGAAGGGGAGAGTGAGGAAAGGTAGGAGAGAGGGAGTGAGGGGGAGAGGGAGAGAGTGGGTAAGAGAGGGGGAGGGGAGCGGGATAGGAAGATAGAGGGAGAGTGACAGGGAGGGAAAGAGTGGGGAGGGAGGTAGAGAGAGCAGAGGGAGGAAGAGAGGTACAGGAGATAAGAGTGAGGGAGGGGGAAATATGGGATATGGACAAGAGGAAGGAGGAGAGGGGAGAAAGGGAGAGAGAGAGAGAGAGAGAGAGAGAGAGAGAGAGAGAGAGGTGGAGGCTGTGGACAGCATAACTCAAAAACAAAAGATCCATAAACAGACTTGGTAATTAAGTTCAGTATCTCCCAAGGATGTGACTTGAAGATTTTCAAGAAAATCATCTCACCATAAACTACACTTTACATGGAACAATTTTGAAAATTTTGATTTTATCAAAAATGCTCTTACCATTTTGTTTAAAATACTGTATATATATTTACATGGCAAACAAAATGTATATCTTGAATTTTCAGGCAATAGCCTCGGAAGGCTTCTTCATTTTGGATGGATTTTTCATACCTGATAAACCATAAGAGATAGACAAAACCTTACTCCACAAAGAATGTCTTGTCTTGTCAAAACACACAATTTATGTCCTTTACTTTTTTTTGTTGCGGAAGTAATGTTGACGAGATATTCCTTGTTGCTGGTTTCAGTTTTAAAATGCTTATTCTTTTCTCAGTCAGAAAAGTCATCCGTGTGCTGCTTCTGGCCAAGCATGAAGCAGATTTCAACAATTACTTAGCGATACCTTCTAAATCATTTGACAATCAGTATAATATAGAGCATTTCTTTAGGTGTCTGCTATTTATAACAAACTAAGTATTAAGAACATTCTGCTGGTGCTTATATTGATTAGCATGGTGTAGAAAGAAGAAGAATCTTTTGTAAGAAGTTTGTTTGTAGAACAGCTAGAGAAAGTCTTATGAGTGTGACACATCTGATTTTTTTAAATCACAGCACCTATTTAAAGTCCAGTTTATTAAAATAACAAATATATGGTTAAAGATAATAATACAATGACTCTACTAGCATATCCTGCTGATTTTTAGGATATTTATAGGTAGGGGTTGTCAATCCAAAGGTCATAGTTTTTATGTTTTTATATTCAAACACTGCATTCTACTGAAATGACATCTACTTTAATATATATTATGATGAAAACTATTTTGCACAAGAGGTGTAGTTGCCCTCCATGGTGTAATGGTTACCATGCTAATTTCATATACCCAAGGTTGTGGGTGCAAACCAAGATGATGGATTTTTTCGGGGTAAAAATCCTTAGCATAATTTCCTTCGGAAGGGAAGTTAAGCCATTGGTCTTGTGTCGTAGATTTACGGCTCGTAAAAGAACCTCAATCATGATAGAGAGGCCTCTGAGCAAAATTTAGCAGTCTTTCACGACCAATTTAGAATGGAATGCTGAGAACCACAGTAGTTAAAGAGCATCCATAAATAACAAGCCATTTACTTTAAATTTGCACAAGGATTTTTGGAAGAATTGTTGGGTTATGTGGATCAATACATACACAATATTTTGCTGATTTAAAAAAAAAAAAAAAAAAGGTGAGGTAATCCTTTTCTGCTTACTGGCCATTTTGAGATGGATGTCCCATATGCCCCTGTCAACAGACTTTTTAACTCACAGAAATAAATAAGAAAAGGCTAGGACTGTTCCTTTAAACTTTTACCTTCATGCATTATGCAATTTATATTTCAGCAATATTTCCTTTGCAGTAATGCAACAATGTTGAGAATGGTAACACTATTTGCAAGCATAATGCTCTCTTCAGGCTACATGACCAAGAAAGTGTGTCCTGATTACTGTCAGTGTACCATGCTTCAGGGACTACGAAGTGCTGCTTGCATTGGGCAAAGATTGCCAAATATTGAGACAGGAGTTCCTAGTGACGTCCAAAACCTGACACTCTCAAATAATTTTATATCAGCACTCAAGAACTATGGATTTAAGGTAAACATCTGAAGCAAAAATTTAACTTCTAATAGTCTACTGTTCATGAATTATTTTGAGAAATATGAGCTGAAATACTAACATAGCTAAAATAGTAATGTAAACCAGCTGCATTTTAAAAATATCCGCAACCAATTTTATTAATTAATTTTAACTACACATTATATTATGCACATAAACAATTGTCTTCAACAATTAAATAAATCATCCTGCTCAAAGAGTTAATTATTGATTATACTATATCTAAACTAATTGGTCGCATGTACTTTAGAATAGCAGTTATGAATATAAAGTTGATGTTACCCAGTGTAAGGAAAGCCATTTTACAACTCCTACTAATATAAAGTATAAGGTGGAATCCAAAATATTGAATCAGGCATGACAGAACTGTTCTATTTTCAACAACAGTGATCTTATTCCTATAATGTATTTTAAAAGTATATACATTTTCTTTTTTGAATGAAAAGAGCTAAAAAGAAATTTCAACCAAGTGAATGACTAATATACAATTTATCAATGGATAAAAAGCTTTTCAGTTACTGATCAATCTATACATATGTAGTTGGACCTGCAAGAAATGAGATGGTAGAAGACCAGTGTTCAAGGAACCTTGGTTTGGACAGGAAGACCACTGAATGTACTACAGTGGCAGCTCGTAGCCAAATTGTCTGGTGGGGCACAATTTTAAGATTGACTAAAATTAAAACTAAATTGAATGTTATTTATGGATGCTCTTTAACTGTTACGGTTCTAAGCGTCCCATTCTATTTTGAGCGCGAAAGACCTGTTAATATTGCTCAGAGGCCTCCTTATCAGGATTGAGGGTGACAGACTAAAATTAGTGGATACTAAACGCTATCAGTAGAAATGAAATGCTAACCTTCTGTTGGTAGATAAAGTCGATCCTTTGCTTGAAAAATACTTCCATAACTCTTTGATTTAAGTGAGAAACTGAACGCGACATATTCCGATAAATTTGAACATGAACCGTCACCTTCACTGTTTACCATACGTCAACAAGATTACCAGAGAGGTCCATAATTTCAATAACTATTGGTTATTTTGCCTTTTCCTGTTTTCAAGTGAAGCTTCAAATGTATCACGAATCTATTTCCTAGTAAACACTGCTTGTACGCCTTGAGCTTTGGCGTGCGAGCGTACCTTGTCGTCTGCTTGGCAGGGAGGAGAGAATACCAAGTACCAGCATTGTACATTTTCACCACTTAAGCTTCTTTTTGTATATTTCGTTCGGGAGGTTTATAGATCAACTTTATTTTCAAATAAGAAGACATCCAAACTTAAGAAATGCATCTTATTATTTACTCTTACACGTGAAGCAATCTTTGGCTAAATATTTTTGTCAGGGATTGGACTAATTTTTGCTTATTGTCGGTTATTTTCTCTTTGCGCATGCGCAGCAAATGACCACAGAGACTTTCGTGTCCTAATAGAACCTTTCCCTCTCGGCCCCTTGAACCCCACACCCACAAATTAACTGCATCTGAAAGCATTGAATTCTTCTACGCATGCGCATAGGTTGACCACAAAATTGCTTGTGTCCGAAAAACGCAGCCGGTTACTATTTCCGACGGCCATCTTCACTACAACTGTCCAGTGTGCATAGTAGGTTTAAATTTATACAAAATGCGTTATAGATTATAGCATGTTACCTAATAACATAATGGAGACATTATTGTCTGAAATTGTTGTAGGGAGGGCACGTGCCCCTGTGCCCCTAAAGGCCGGCCGCCACTGATGTACTATAAGTTGACATTTATGTCGGGAAGTGCCAATGAGATTGCTGAATCTAATTGACACTGATTAGGACATCCAGGCTGAGATAGAGTTAGAGAAGTGTGAGCCAGCAGTGAGTATATCACCTTGGGATAATCCAACCAGCCAGCACTGGATCTGGGCCCCTGACTGAAAAATTTGCTGAAGAGGCAGATGATCATCTGACCTCTTTACAAGTGAAGAATGTCTGGCATCCACTGAGATGATGTCACTAATTCCTCAGCCAAGGAAATGGTGATTATAGCAGCACTGCCCAAGTACTCCATCACATTGATATAGAGACGCCCAACTTATTCAGCAACAATGAAGATATATTCCTCTGGTGAAACAGGTGGAGGTACAGGACATGTGATCAAGGGGACTAATTGAACAGTCCAACAGACTTTGGTGCTCCCTTGAGTCTTGGTGAAGAAGAATGGCGAGCTAAATTTGTGCATTGACTACAGGAAGCTGAATGCTGTCATCGCAAAGTCTGTTTCCCCTTAACCCAGATTTGACACACTCTGGATGCACTGGCTGGTACCCAGTGGTTCTTGACTTGGGCTTGAAATTGGGATACTAGCAAGTGACTCTAGACAAGGAGAAGTTTGCATTCTTGACAGACTAAGGGCTTTGGGAATTTGTCCTTATGCCCTTTGGCCTCTGTAATGTGCAAGACACCTTCCAGCACCTCATGGAATAGAGTATGAGAGGGTTGACTTATGATGTCTGCCTGCTATAACTGGATGACATCACTGTTGTTGACAGCAACTTAGCAGACCATTTCAAGAGCCTGACCAAGATATTGCAAATGCTGCAAGCAGCTAACCTGAAGCTGAACATGAAAAAGTGCTAATTCTTCTGTAAGGAGATGAATTACTGGAGCCACACAGTGTCACCACCTGGGGTGGCCATAGACCTGGGCAGAGAAAGATTGATCTTGCTCAAAAGAAAAATGAGAGCTGTAAAGTTTCCTACTCAGTTACTACGTTTCAAAGCACACATTACATAAATGCTTTGAACAAACCTAATTGTTGTATTGCATTAATCTGTAAAAGTTCCCCGCCTATTACTGCATTTAATATTGAATGCCATGTAGATATCAATCACAGTCTTTCGAAAGTAATTTGTACTGTAGGGTTTATTGTTTTGGCTTCGGAAATATAAACTAAGCATATTAGTGCTACTCTAATAGTGTATCTGAGAAAAACAAGAAAATTAAAAAACTAAAAATTGGAAACTTCTTTGTTTCGTTGGATTCAATGATCAGCACTATACTGACTCAGCCATCAGTATGTTTTGGCTGAGATCTCTAGCTAACCACATATGCTCTAAAAGCTATTATCAGAGGCATACACACCCTCAAAGAACTGGCAAATTTGCCAAATTTACAAGTCCAGTAATTTTAAATATTGTATTGATTGTGCACCAATACGGTATTCCTTCGACTACTGACATACAAATGAGGCATTCTGAATGAAAATAGGACTCGCATCCACATTATTTTAATTTTTGGCCATTGATGTGCGATTCAGAAAATATGCCAAGAGTTTGAAATTTAGCAAAAGGGACAATAGGTTCCCTATCTCAAACTGTTTATCTAGGACCTCTCTGCAATCCTGACAATTTGTGTGGTTGAATTCTGAAACATATGTATAAATGTAAGCAATAATGGATAGAGAAAATCATGTGAATAAAGTACATCAAAATTTTATTTAATGTGAAAGTGCTAAAACAGAATATAAGCTTCTTTTGCAATTCTTATTTAAAATTACATTCCTGAAAAAGACTTTTGATGTTAAAAATCTGAGAAAACTTAATGTTCTAAACTTAAAGTATAATACTTGATACATTATTCAAAGTCTGTGTTTTATTTTCAGGAACTGCAGCTGACATCGCTTGTTGTCTTGAATATCAGTCATAACCATATTGGAAGCATCGATTTTCGTGCATTTGCTGATATGTTGCAGCTTCAGATTTTAGATCTTTCCAATAATCATCTCTATTACATTCACCAACTGACTTTTGAAGACACTCCAAAATTGCGAGCTCTGTACTTATCAGCTAACAGGATCAAAATCACAGCAGATCCTTTCTTAGTATCTAAATCATTGCAGGTGAGTTGATTCAAGTTTAAACTCAATGTAATAATTTCATAGCTATGGAATATTATGTGTGTTTTCTACTGAGGTTATGCGCGTTCACTGCCTAGGTGTACACGTATTATGGCAGACAAAGCAGAACTGGCAAGTATTCTGGGTAGGTCTCAGTTTTCAATCCCCTTTATTCTGCAATTCATTCTGTAACCATCACACATCCTCAGTTACAAAGCATAAGTATCTAACAAAAGCAATGTGGCTAGAAAAGATTAAACTAGGATGAATTTATTTTCTTTGTTTCAATATTGTTGAGCACAAAGTACTGATACTGTCTATGTTTATTTAAATAATCTATTAGAATGTCAGTCCTTAAACAATACAGAATGGTAGTGAAATAATCATCCTGACTGAAGAAGGTGAGAGAATGGATGTAAATAAACTAAAACATGAAGTACACAGAAGTTTGAAGATACTCCTCAGGCAAAACAACTAGCAGTCAACTTCATGGAGCACCTCTTAGACCAACTTCAAGGAATGGCCTGTCAACAGACCCAGGTAGCGAGCGATCAGATTAAGAGTCATTACAATAGGTAGGCTAACAGTCAAGGTTTCCAGCAGGGTTATTTGATACGATATATCACCCTACTTAGACCAAGGGATACTTCCCAAGGTTCAAAAACCATGGCAAGTACCTTGTTGTGAAGAGGATAATCGATATCATCTACTGCATCCAGAGGCTCTCCTGAGGGAGGATGCTAATAGTACACTTAGATCATCTAGCAACAACAGTACTGGCCAGGATGACCAGCCCTGAGAAGGCAGCAATATGACTATACCATGCTGGCTTATAACTGCTGCACATGTTTGCTTTGGAAAGCTAGCTTTATTGTTGCACCTTGGTTGGCTTCCTTTATGCAGATGCACTCTTTATCACAGGGGCTATAAATTTAACATGTGAAGAGTGGCCCTACTACCTCAAAGCCTTGGAATGTTATGCCTGGGCATAATGGACATGTGCGGAAATATTTACTTTTTCTGAAAATTTCTGTTGATGCCATTCGAAGCTATAAAAGGAAGAGCTGCAAGCCAGCTTGAACTGTGTGTTCAAAGCTTCCAGCAGTTGCATCAAAGTGACAAGACAAGAATTACAATATGTTGAATCTACAAGAGAAAATTGTACTGCAGAATTGTTGCAAAAGCAACAGAATAAAGACAAGATTCCAGATTCATAAAGATATGTTGTATTACTCATTTTTTTGTTTGTTTTTCTCTGTATGTGCTACCTTTCCTTTTGGCATGCTTCTTAAAATCTTCATCTGACACATTGCATATTTTATGTGCTTAATACACCTCTAATTACTCTTCCTTGGGTTGAAAGATCCCAATGTCCATTGAATTGTATATTGTGAAGAAGAGAAACCATGGCATTGATTTGTATTCTCATTGTACTCTCTGAAGAGATGTGGTGTGTTTTGTCAGCAAGATTTTAAGTACTTCTTTATATGCAAGATCAGCAGTGCTCTAGCTTGGGAAAAGCCTCCAGAAAGGAAATAATATAATTTTGCACCTTGGAAGTATTATTTCTATTACTCTTATACTCACTCAGAGAATATTGTAGCACTGTTTCACTACTTTATAATTTTTTTCCCCTGAAAACAAATATGCCATCTATTAAACATGTGTTTTAGTAGCATAAAAATGCATACGGTACAAAGAAAACTGCCGCACTCTAATAAGCATGAAGAAGTATGCATATCAGCAATGCCAATCCTTGCAACTCCATTGCTATTGCAGATGCATTCATAAATAATAACTAAGATGCTGTACTGACCATTTACAAGATTTTGTTTTTACAGAATGAGGCACTGAAACCTCACAAATCCAAGTACTATATTTGCATGGTCATGGACTAACAGAAATTACTTCACTTGGTTATTGGTGGAAAATTTCTTGGTGATTTCTTTATAACATATTATAGACCACTGAGGAGTGTATAATGTATTCATTTTACCTAAAATCTCAATTTCAGCTGCCGGTGGATTTACAAGGTTTTGGAATAACAGCGATAAAATGTAACTTAGCGTATAACACATATTCTTCCACAGATAAATGATGCACTGTCATGACAGAGGCTGTCTGGACCTGGCACAGGCAATGACAGTCAGATATGGTGTCAATGCATCTTAGAGTGGGAATTGACTGTCTAAAATACCCATGGTCGAAGGTTCAAACTCGGCTGAGGACAATGGATTTTTTTCAGGCATAAAAATCCTTAGCATAGCGACCTTCGGAAGGGAAGTAAAGCCATTGGTCCCATGTTGAAGACTTATGGCACATAAAAGAACCTCAATCCTGATAAAGAGACCTCTGAGCAAAATTAAGCAGTATTTCATGCCCAGTATAGGCTGAAAACTACAGCAGTTAAAGAGCATCCAAAAATAAATAAATATAAAAAAAATTGACTATCTAAAAAAATCCTGGTAAATGGCAGAAAAGTGAAGGATACATAGGTCTTGAGAGAGGTTATAATTTAACAACCCTGTATATATTTTATTTTATACTAGCTGAACAGGGTTGTTTATCTTACATTTACACACACACACACACACACACACATAACAGGGTTGTTTGTTCTTATATATATATAAATAAAATAATAATAATGGGTCTTTCTTATTTCTGTAAGATATGAACATATACATACATATGTAAGAATAAACAATCCTATTCAGCTAATATAAAATGAGATAAACAGATTTTTCTTTTCCCCAAAAGCCTGTAAATTTTTACTCATTTGGTTTTAACAAAAACAATATAGTCACAAGATTTTAACATACATGATTAACAATAATTATGGAAATACGAAATACTAATTCTTAGTAACTTTGTTTATTGAAGACATTAGAATACTTGTAATATTAGAGTAATATAACTATTGTAAGAAATCAAGAGGTGTTTTTCAACTGAACACAATTAGTCAAGTAGTAAGAGTTTTTAATGCTATTAAAATATTTAATTTGCTGTTTCTATTTACTATTTTGCAGATTCTGGATATTTCAAGATGTCATCTAAACAGCATTTGGTCAGAGAGCTTAGCACTGCTTCCATCTCTTAGCAGTCTTAATCTCAGCAGTAACCAACTCATTGGAGTGGATGTGAATGTACTGAAGCCACTTAAAAAGCTTAAAAAATTGTACCTCACTGGGTAAGAACTGCATTTATCTTTTATATATCTCTTTCTTCATTAATAAATATTCCTGCATTTTGGTATTTAATCTTACTTACATTTAATTGTACCAGAACTAGTTTCAGGAGCTGTTGCTCCCATCATCAGCTAAGGACTGACTGCAGTCAGGAAGTGGAATTCTACTTGGCATGTAAAGTGTTAGTTGAAACTATAAATGTCTGATTATCTCTTGGAGGGATCCAAATACATTGTTCAATTATACATTTAACAGTACCTATATATTCTTTCGCACATCATGAGAGCTATAGGATTATTGCTGTGTTTCAGCATTTTAACTGTTGAAAAGGTAAATACTTTTATAAAAGAAAACAAAAGAATTCTATTGCTCATATTCTTTTGTCATCTCTCAAGGAAAGAACCTTTTTTCATCATCAAGCAGTGATAATACAGCATAATACACTGCTGCAATGAAATTATCTTCTTTTTTTTTTATACATTTATTTTGAACTGTATAAGAATAATAGGTTACAGATCCAGCTCACAAATCACTATAGAATACAGGTTTAACAATTAATATATTATACCATTTGTGGAAAGTGACATCAGTAACTGGTTGTTCAGAATCAGGCTTGTGAAGGAAGAGCACTTACTTGTAAATGCTAGAAAAAAAGCTACTGGGTGAAATCTGAAGACCAAGCTATAAACATAAAACCCAAGAACACAACAGTGCTATGCATATATGACTCACATTTAGAAATAATCAAGGATTACAGCACATCTAACAAGATTATCCAGATTTTCTGTATGCAGGTATAGCATTGCAACTTATTGAGAAAGAAAATGCTAACAGTTAAATACAATGAAAATAACAGACTCATAAAATTCTTTTTAATATTTGGTAAACTGATCTGCATCTGAAATCATTGGAAAACAAAACCCTAATGCCATTAACTCATTTTATTCATCCTTTAAAACAATTTGTAAAGGACACGTTAATTTACTTATTAGTACCTGATTTATATTCTTCTAGACTATAGAATGCATTTTCTAATAAGCAGCAATTTTCATATAACAGCATTTACAGATGTTATAATAAAGCAGCATACCCCAAAATGATACTAAAATGTGTCAAGATTTTACTTCTAGGTAAAGAAATTAAAAGAAAAGATTTAAAAAATTGGAAAGAAAGCTTTGAGCTTTAAACATTATCCTGTATAGAAAGATTTGCTTCTCACTAATGAAACTTGATGAAAAGAATTTCACTAAACGTTACAGAGAACTTATTGACTGATGTATTTAATGATAGTCACTAGGAATGATTTATATTTTGCTCTAAATAAATTTAATAGATTTCAGGACTCTGTTAACATCATACTTTGGATATTTTAAGGGTAATGCAATTTTTAAAATATAATTAAACTAAAGGATAAATTCACAATTAATGTAGATAAGGACCCAGTTATTGGGTATGCAGACTCAGATTGGCTATATGTTGATAGAAAAATCGGATATGTCCATTCACATGACTTTCTCTACATTTCTGTAACAAATTATTATTAGAAAGCTTATTCTTATATCTACTTCATAGCGAGATAAACATTAGCAGAAATGGTCTTATTTGCTTTCTTGTAAGTAAAAGGGAAATAAGGGAGTACACTAGGCTAAAGCTATAGGCAAATCTTTTAAAAGCTAGTTGCCATGCAATTGAAATCCATTTCTTTGCAAGACTAGGAGTTGAAAATTCCCTTATGAGAAAGGTTTAAGTATTTTAAAACTGAAAGCAATAACAAGAAATATCTCAGAGATGGTCCATTCTACAAAAAATATATATAATATTAATTGTGTGCTTTAAAAAGTTCTAAATTTTTTGTGTAGTAAGTTTTGCCTATGTTACAGTTATGCAAAATTCATCCAGAACAAAGAGATCCCCAGAGGCTATTCCCGGAAAATTCAAGATATACATTTTATTTGTCATATAAATATTTTTATATACAGTATTTTAATCAAAATTATTAAAGCTATTTTTCAGAAAATAAAAATCTTAGAAAATTTTTGCATGTATAGGATAGTTTGGGATGGGGGGATTTTCTGGGAAAATCTTTGTGTCACATCCTTAAAAGATACTAAACTTAAATACCAATGTTCGTATTTTGCTGTCTTTTGCTTTTAAGTTATCATGTTCACAGATGAAAGGGAAAGGAAAGGAAAAAAAAGAAAAAGAAAAAAAAAAAAAAAACCACACACACACACAGGATCTTTTCCTAAAAAAACTTCTTTTGGATACAGGAGACCCTAAAATGTGTATTTCCAGCGAAATATTGGTTACAAAATTTTGGGTTGAGTGCAATACCTTCTTTAACCATGTACCATGTACTATGCAGAGAAAGTAAACATAATATATCATCTGCTGGACACATATGACAATAATTCATTATGAAATACCTACAGAAAATGGTATCCTTATCCGAAGCTGAGTCTGTTTCTCTCAGTAGCTTAACTTCAGAGGCCATATGATACAAGATAGTAGTAGCTCATGAGTCAATGAATATAGGGGTTCATATATAAATGAATTAACCCTAGAGAGGTATTTTACATTAATGGTGGATTCGAGTCACTTGGGCCTTTGGAGCGGAGTGGATTGGAGCGGTGATGCGTGGCATGGAGTTGAGTGGAGCAGCACAGCGATGCATGTCGTGGAGTCGCGTGGAATGGAATGGCATTGAGTCGAGTGGTGTGGAGTTGAGTCGAGTGAAGTGGGGAGTCAAGTTCTAGCCGAGTGGAGCGGAGCGGAGTGGCGCAGAGCGGAGCATGGCAAGGAGAGAGTTGCAGGTGGTGGGCAGGAGTGGAGTTCCATTTCGCTTTCATATTATCCACTTCCTCAAGCTCATCCCTGGCTATGGGTTGACTACATTTTTTTTTTTTTTTGTAGTAAGCTTTTGTCTATCTCTTATAGTTAATCAGTTACGTAAAATTCTGCAAAATTCATCCAGAATAAAGAGGCATTCAGAGGCTATTCCCAGCAAATTCAGGATATATGTTTTATTTGTCATGTATACATCTTTAATATACAGTATTTTAATCAAAATTGTTAGAGTCATTTTTGAGAAAATCAAATATTGGAAAAACCTTCCATCTAAAGGGTAGTTTGGGGTGGGGGGATTTTCCTCAAAATCTTTGTATCAACCTTGGAAGACACCACTGTTAAATACCAAGTTTGGAGTTTTACCGACTTTTTGTTTTAGAATTATCATGCTCACACACACACACAGAGAACTTTTCCTAAAAATGCTTTTTTTTATACAGGGGACTCTAAAACATGTATTTCTGGTGAAATTTTGGTATCACGTTTTTGAGTGGAGTGTAATGCCTTCTCTATACACTATGTACATAGTATGTGTAGAGAAAGTAAAATGTAACTGATTTATTTATTATATGGTATAAATGTTACTGAGGTAAGAGCCTGCAATCAATCAATTTTAATTGTTTGCCTCATTTCAGAAATCCACTTTCCTGCAATGGAAAGGCTTTGGAGTTGCAGACATGGCTGGATGAACATAATATAGAAGAGAAAATATGTAGAACAAAAATGAAAAATGAAGAAATGTTTCAGAAAATGATCTTAAAGGACAGCTTATATAACGATACTACAGACAACATTTTAAATGGTTGGTTTGCTGAAGATCCAGCAGATAAAACATCAAAATGCACACAGCCTTCAGGATCCAGCTATCATAGCCAACTACTGAAAAGTGGAATTGATAAGATACCCTCACTTTGGGCAATGCTGATTGGTTTTGAGATTGGATTTGCTTCTGCTTTATTTGGGACTTGGTTGTGGCTAAGTGTATGTAGTAAAAAAAACAAGAGACTTCAAACAGTTTCAAGGAGAAGGGGCAGCTGGTATCATCGGGTATCAGTTCTCAGTGTGCATGATCAACGTGAAGACAATGAGAGGTTATGGATACAGCAAGAGCACATTAACTGCCCTGGCACACCACCGCCAGCTTATAGGGATACACACCAAGTTGAAACTTTTCAACTTTCTGCTGTTCCTTGAAACATAGCACTTTCAACTAACAATGTTCTTAGCATGAATGGAATAGAATATTTATTGTCATATAAGTTTGCATTGTGAGTCTAAGCTCTTAAACTAGTGACTCGTAAAAAAATATACTTAACTTAAATTCTAATATGAACATCTATAAAGATATTATTTTAAAAATATATTGTAACGTTAATTTATATGGTAATAATATAATATGTATATTAGCTTAGTGACTCCAACATTGTATTATCCATAAATTCTTGTATAGAGTAATATGTTTTATTTACTAATATTTCCTTAACTCTTTTTGTGAATAAAGTTAAGGTTTTTATATCTTTGATTTTTTGTGGCAGTTTATTTCATACTTTTATACCCATATAGTGGGGGGGTTTTCTTGGAGTGTTAGTCTGTGCATAGGGCACTTTATATTAGATTCTTTCCGGGTATTGTAGTGATGTTGGTTTTGTTTTTCCATGAAATTGTCATAATGTTTATAAACATAGATTAGCAACTCTAAGAGATATACTGAGGTCAAAAACAAAAAAAATAATGTATTCCATTCACATGACAATCTCTATATCTTTGCAACAAAATATTGTTAAAAAGCTCATGCTTCTATTTACTTTATACTAATCAACAAAAAATCAGCAAAAATAGTCTTATTACTTGCTTCCTTGTAAGTAGAAGCAAAATAAGGGAGTACCATATGTTAAAGTGATAATCAAAAGCTGGTTGCTCTGTGACTAAAGTTCCTTTGTTTGTATGGACACGAGTTGAAAAATTCCTGTAAGAGAAAAGCATGTTTTTTAAAGGTGAAATCAAAAACGATCAACTCCACGAGAAAAATATACATAAAACGAATTGTGTGTTTTAATGTGCTCTACATTTTTTGTGTGGTAAGTTTTTGTCCATCTAATATGGTTTAGCAGTTATGCAAAATTCCGTAAAATTCATCCAGAATAAAATAGCCTTCAGAGGCTATTCCCAGAAATCCCAGGTATACATTTTATTTGTCAGGTAAATATCTTTAATATACAATATTTTAATCAAAATTGTTAGAGCCATTTTTGAAAAAATCAACATTTTCGAAAAAAGTTCCATGTAAAGGGTAGTTTGGGGTGGAGGGATTTTTCTCAAAATCTTTGTGTCGTATCCCTGGAAGATACTAAACTTAAATATCAAGTTTGGTATTTTACTGACTTTTCGATGTTGAGTTATCGTGTTTCTCATACACACGCACCCACACACACACATACCTTTTTCTGAAAATGTTTTTTTTGGATACAGGGGACCCTAAAACATATATTTCCGGTGAAATCTCGGTATCGAATTTTTGAGTGGAATGCAATACCTTCTCTATACACTATGTACATAGTATGTATAGAGAAAATAAAAAAAAAAAAAAAAACATGAAAAACGTTTTATGCCTAAAGCTCTATATAATTTTGTCATTTAAGCTAAGAATAATTTTTCAAAAGCTTGTGAGCAAATAGGCCTTACATTATGCATTGAGAAGATCAAAATCTATTCTCCTTCCAAAAATAAGCATCAACCTCTCTGAAATTATGCGTTATGAGAGAAATTACAACAGAGGACATTTTACATAGATGACAGCAGAATATGTACGACGACTTAAACTGTATCTTTATGGAATTTTCATTGTCAGCATAATATCATTGCTAACACTACAAGACTGGCTGACAATAAACCATATCAGACCTTATTTTACCTTATCATAATTAATTTTTAATTTCATGTAATAACTGAAAACATGTGTGCAAAAATAGTCTAATTCTCACTTGTTTAAGAGTGAGATAATAGTTTTGTACACCAAAAAATATTACTTGACACTGTGACATAGTTTAGTAGAGTTAGGGTTAAAGCACCCACCTCAAAATTATTTTTTATGCAGAGTGAAGGTATTTTAATTTATCTTTATTTGTGTATGAAAGAAACCATAATTATAACATTAATATCCCTTGCTCTTAATAACTTGGCTAATTATTATTAAGAAAAATACATCCTTTCACATTAGAGTTAGATTTATTATACAGTGGTTATTAGAAATTAATTATAAAAACTGCCCTTGAAAACTTATGGGCCTCTTTGGCCCATTCATGAGAAATTGGAGGCACATAATTGAGCAGTTCAAGTATATCTTTAACTTTTGACTGAGAATTTTCATACCTATGTAGTAAGAGTACATGATCACAAGAAGTAAAAGATATTACATTTACTTACAATCCATAATTATCAATATTTTTGCTAAAAATGAGATGACAGCACTAATCAGAAACTTTTTGGTTTTGAGGTTAGACTGTTTTACACTATATTTTGTCTAAAATAGGAATATGTATTATTTGTTTTGAAGTTTTAATGTGTTTTGATGTAATGAAATGCATACATAAATACATACATGAGATGCCTAAAGTATTACAAATGTGTAACACTCAAAGGCTAATAATCAAAACAACATAACTATTTAAATGAAATAACTCAGAAGTTTGAGACAAGTGAAGTTTTAATAAATGTGATAGTTGAAAATGAGTCGGAATAGTAACACTCATCTCACTTATATGTAATAATGTTCAAAACATATGTTTCAAGGGCAATTGCCCTCTTCCTCAGTGCTAATATAACTTTTCAACAGAGTAAACAATAACTAGCAATTAGTTGTAATGTCCAGATATAATGTCATTCTATTAATAGCCCATACCGTGGCTTGCCTCTCACATAGATGGCCCAGGTTCAATCCCAAGCGACTGCATGCAAGATTTGTGATGGACAAAGTGGCACAGGAGCAGATTTTCTCTGGATTCTCCAGTTTCCCCCACCATCACATTTCACCAGAGCTCCATCTTCAATTCATGTATCACCAGTGTCATCGCCTGCAATGCCACAAGTAGTAAAAGCAGGCATTAAACACTACCAAAAAAAAATCTATTAATATATGAATTTACTGTATATTACAAACTAGCTCAAGTTAGTTCTCAGCCTTGCCTGTGGTTTGATGGTTTATCCTTAAAACCTTAGGATGCATTTGCCCAATAACAATATGTTTCTTTGGGCACATTTAGAAATGATTACACAAGACACCTAAAAAGATAGGTAGTTGATATTTTTCTGCTTGGTAATGAATGAATGGAGGACATTTCATAGTTACTGCATAATTCATCAGCTGTTTTCTTATTTGCCAGATATATGCATATTGTGACTACGGCCGCCACCGTAATCACTGCAATGTGAAAATCTTGCTTTAGAAGCCATAATTGAGTACTGCTATCCATTGTTACACCTGCATTTGTGGAGACGTGTGACATTGACAAGTTTTTTTTATATTGAAGCTGTGATTGTTACACCTGTGCAAGTGGACACATGGGCTGTCAGCAAGTTCTTTGAAATTGAAGCTGAGCATTGTTACACCTCAGTGATTTTGTGACACCTGCCCTGGTTTGCATGTGCAACTACTTCTAGAAGTTTCCTGCCACATGATCAGCAGGTATAAAAAGGAGCAAAGCCTGCAAAGAGTTCAGTTTCTCAACTGGAAATGCAAAGCATGCAGCAGTTGAGTGAGTTTCATGGGAAATTTTGAGGCATGGAGTAGTAGCTGCTACCTGAGTGAATGTTGAAAGGAAACTATACATCAGAATTGTTATGAAAGAAGAGTTGTTTGTTGCTAGAATCCAATACATCACTACTGTCAATGAGCAGTTCTCTACACTTTACAGTCATGGATCAGGAACACTTCCTTCATGACACAACCAAAACATACCACATACTATTTACTTTACCAACATCTCTACTGCTTTCAATGCTGGAAAATTCATGTTAATGTCACATTGCCTCACGTGGAAAGAAGTGAATTAGGAATAGTTTTGGAACAGAGGTATTTTTTAAATCTAACATAGTCTAACCCCAGTCAAGTAACTTGCAGTTACCACTGGTATAGTGTGACTGCATTAACTTACTCACAACAACATGTCAAAATGCTTAAACAAATTGTTTTGGCGGTGGATTTCTAGTGTCCACCTTTTGGTCTCAACTCTCCCCCACCAAAAAAAATTCAAGATTATCTTGGGTCACTTTCCTCATCATGTATATCTGCTGTTTTCTGCAAGTAACTCTTTTACTAGTAACTCAAATGCATCTATGTTAATTATTACCCTTGAAACATTTGATTCTATTTATTACATTCCTATTTTGAGTATTGTCGCATTGTAAAGACTCCACCTGCACATGGTTAGAAACAGTAGTAATGACATTTTTCATATAAACTGGTCCATTAAGGATGTGTGTGTTAAAAATATCAAACATGTCACTGAGGTTTTGGTAATTATTTACAAGTTGGGCCGCTAACTCTCTCCGCTGCGACGTATGCCAGTTTTGCATTCTAACGGGACCGGTGTAGTTAGAGAGGGATTATGGGTGGGGAAATGGTTTAAAAAACTAATGTTGTATCCATTGCACTGTTAGGAGTTGTTGGAAATATCGATAATGAGGTACTACCACGACATAAAATTAGAAACATAAATTTATATACACACACTAACCTAAACGGATTGGAACCTAACCTCGCGCTAAATTTGAAATCCACAGGCTTTGAAATTGTCATCATAATACACAGTCAATCAATCGCACTTAGTTTCATTCGATTTTAGAGCGGCCGAAGTTCTGCATAATAAAATTCACTGAACAGCTGTATCTGCGTGAAACATATTCGTCATACATCAGCGTCTATCGACATATGCCGGTGTTGCATACCACAACACTGTTCACCTGCCGCCGACAATGAAACTCAGGTTTTAGGCACTTTAGCGTGTAGCATTATTATATATATTTACATTGCAAAAGTACTATAAGACTTCTTTATTTATATTCTACTCCTTCTAGGCAGCATACTTCATAAATATTCACAAAAAAGGATCGCTACGCGTCTAACTTAATTACGGAGCTTTTCCGATAAAAAAATTGGTATAAACAAGTATAAACCAAACTTACAGTCAAACCACAATTTGTTTAATTTCTAGAGGGGCCGAAGTTCTTTATAATTACCTTAAAACTAAATTGAATGTTATTTATGGATGCTCTTTAACTGTTACGGTTCTAAGCGTCCCCTTCTATTTTGAGCGCGAAAGACCCGTTGATATTGCTGAGGCCTCTTCATCAGGATTGAGGGTTTTTTTACGTGCCGTAAATCTACGACACGGTATCAGCGACTTTACTTCCCTTATGAAGGAAGGGATTTTTACGCCTGAAAAAAAATCAGCCGGATTGAACCCGCGACCTTGAGAACCAGACGCTAGCATGTTACCCCTTAATCACGGATGACCACAGACTAAAATTAGTGGATACTAAACGCTACCAGTAGAAATGAAATGCTAACCTTTCTGTTGGTAGATGAAGTCGATCATTTGCTTGAAAAACACTTCCACAACTTTGATTTAAGTGAGAAACTGAACGCGACATGTTCCGATAAATTTGCACACGAACCGTCACCTTCACTGTTTACCATATGACAACAACATTACCAGAGAGGTGATCCTGCTTCAAATTGATGCACAGCTCGTCTTAACAGCTGATGCACTTGAGTTTAAGATTTCAGTCTTCAATACTACCTTACAAAACTTTAATAGCTTAATTGCTATGCTCACGATGTTTCTTTTCACAACGAAGCTCGCTTTTCTCTCAGAAAATTATGGAAACTACTCTTAAATTAAAGTAGATCGTGATATTAATGTCTTAAGCATTTTCTTAATAAGCAATTGTACACCTCACAAACCACCGCCTTTCTTTCGTAACAGTGTTTAGGATTTTCCCTCATAAAGCGAGTTTTAACACTGCCGTTTCTTTGAACGCTAACATGTAGCAACTGATAAATCGGCATATTATTCTGCAGTTAATTTCACCAAATTATTCTCCAGCGTATTCGGATTATGTTTCATTAACACGTGAAATACATTCAAGGCAATGTTTCACACATCAGTTTATTCTTAAGTTGTATATTGTAACTCAGCACTCATTCTCAAAACACTAGCCACTAATCACCTCTCACAAGTAAGGTTCATTTTACTGTTTGTTCACGTCCATAATTTCAATAACTATTGGTTATTTTGCCTTTTCCTGTTTTCAAGTGAAGCTTCAAATGTATCACGAATCTATTTCCTAGTAAACTAAGGTAATTACACAACACACTGCTTGTACGCCTTGAGCTTCCTTTTGTATATTTCGTTCGGCAGGTTTATAGATCAACTTTGTTTTCAAATAAGAAGACATCCAAACTTAAGAAATACTTCTTATTATTTACTCTTACACTTGAAGCAATCTTTGGCTAAATATTTTTGTCAAGGATTGGACTCAAAACTTCAATTTTTGCTTATTGTCGGTTATTTTCTCTTTGTGCATGCGCAGCAAATGACCACAGAGGCTTTCGTGTCCTAATAGAACCTTTCCCTCTCGGCCCCTTAAACCTCGCACCCACAAATTAACTGCATCTGAAAGCATTGAATTCTTCTGCGCGCGCGCATAGGATGACTACAAAATTGCTTGTGTCCGAAAAACGCGGCCGGTTACTATTTCCGACGGCCATCTTCACTACAACTGTCCAGTGTGCATAGTAGGTTTAAATTTATACAAAATGCGTTATAGATTATAGCATGTTACCTAATAACATAATGGAGAAATTATTGTCTGAAATTGTTGTAGGGAGGGCACGTGCTCCTGTGCCCCTAAAGGCCGGCCGCCAGTGGAGGCAGATATATACTACAAATAGTGAATATGGTGGATGGCAACTTAATCCTTATTGTGACTGACTGGAGGTCAAATTGTAGGGATATGGATGCAGCAAATAATATACCATCTCTGATGAGCATTATAGTGCCCCATGGGCAGGAACACACTCTTTTGGTGATAAATCACACTGTACACCGTGCAACGATATCTTGTGGATGGAGTTTTGTCTCTTGTAAGCATACTACCAAAAATTCATTTTGGTTGAGCAACAATTCAAGCTGTGGTCAAGGTGGTCTAATTCCATATATATTCCACTGTAGGATAGCCATTATCTATATTATGGGATATTGATAAGTTCTAAATTAAAAAACATTTTTGCATGGGCGGCTGTAGTAGTCGGTGTAATTTATGTTTTTTTGCTGTCAGATTAACATTTTCTTCAAGAGTACAATCCTACTGCTTACGCATTGCCTGCCTCACAGTAAGGTCAGAATCCTCCTGTTCCATTTCCTCCAGGGGGAGGAACTCTTTCCAATAGAAAATTTTGGTTCAAATCTCAAGCCGTTTAGAGGTACTCATTGGTGAAGATGGTCGTCACCGATCAGTGCTTCCCCAGAAGATTCCTCAGAAGAGGATCTGTGTGGAAAATGGTGTGGACTTTTCCTTCCCTTAGATGTTTTGGGAACAGACTTTAGATGTTCTTTCAGGAAGTTGGTTCAGGTCTTGAAATTTATCATTGGTGCAGAATACGTTTGCCGGTATATTGCCAGAGTATGATGGTTTGGGTGACACATTTGTTGGACTACTCTTAACATTGTGAATTTGACAGATATTGATGCAGGTGTAGGTGTAGAAGTCAAAGGCAGTGGTCTAGCTACGAGAATTTTTTTCTGTCATGATGGTCACATTTATATCACTGCCCTTGGTTGCAGTACCGGTTCAGCTGCAATTGAATTATGGGTACCGGACTTCAGGACAAAGGTTTGGCAGATTAGCAGCAGCTTCTGGCCTTCCAAGGACACCTCCTCTCTCACCCATATCTCCTGGATTGCTCTCTCCTCTGAAAAACACTGACATTCTCGTAAACTAGATGGATGTAGTTAATACAAGATGGAGTTGATGTACACACTCCTTTGAGCACATCATCTCCACAGTTGGCTCATATAGACTTACGGTGCAAAAATAGCTTGTGACCTAAAGAGCTAACACTGGTAGCATGAATGGGTCCGGAATATCAATGGCTTCATACCCTACCTTTGAGGGAGATCTACCTGTTCAATGGTAAGGAACAAGGTACAGGCTTGCTTGAATTCGCCATGTACTTTCCGTTGGACCCTACACACAGAGATAACGCCTTGTCCTGCCAGATTTTCTTGGATCTCCTCATTGGTCAAAGCAGCCAATGCGCGGGTTACAACGCCGCATGAAGAGTTCAAGGTCTTTTGCACCTCGACCTTAACCGAGTTGTCACCCTCTGTGGTGTAATGGTTACCATGCTAACTTCACATACCCAAGGTTGTGGGTTCAAAGCTGGTGGAGTACAATGGATTTTTTTGGGTCTAAAAATCCTTAGCATGGCTTCCTTCGGAAGGGAAGTAAAACGATTGGTCCTGTGTTGTAGATTTACGACACGTAAAAGAACCTCAAGCCTGATAGAGAGGCCTCTGAGTAAAATTAAGCAGTCTTTCACGCCCAATTTAGAATGAGACACTGAGAACCATAGTAGTTAAAAGATCATCCATAAATAACACACCATTTACATTTAACCGGGTTGCTACCTAACATAATTGATAATTGTACTTGGAGCAGCTCTAATGCATATCTGTACCGGACCAGCAATTTTATCTACATTCCTTTGTATTACAAATGGGCTAAACGATGTAAATTTTCTACCTTTCTCTGTCCGAATTATAACCAAGTAAGTGAGCAAGGGCAGCTCGCCAGGTGAAGTGAAGTGAAGTGGTTCTTCACCTAAATTTTTAATCGAAACACAAAATTACATATTTTGTATCTTGTACTATTAATTCACAAAATATCCTGCCTGAAATCTCTCGTGAAGTGATAGTAACATGCACTGCTTCTGTCGCTGACCATTTTGGTTGTCCCTTTTCATCCTCTCTTCTCGCTATCTTTTCTCTCACTCACTTAATCAAGGAAGAAGAGCAAATATCTCTGGTTAAAATGCTCATATTTCCACCCTGTTTCAAACGCATTTGCATATGGCTTTCCACCCGGTTGCCATGGTAATGCAGTTTTCATTTCCTGTTGGAAGATCACTCAGGGTTGACATTCTTATACCTGCTGTGTTATGGAACTTTCCTTTCAGATTTTAAGAACTCAGTTTTAACTCTACTTTTTTTAAGGGGCTGCCCCACACCTGCCGCTCCCGGTGACAATCATCCTCTGAAGCTACATCGCCTCCCCATGGTCAAGCTGTTAGTATACTAATCTAACTAAATATACAAGGCTAAGAAGACGGGGTGCTATGTTAGTAGGAGGTACATGCTGTTAACGGTCTGGTTCTGCATTAGCACCCCGGTTAGTCCACGCGTTAATACCTAGCTGGCATGTGGTGCATGCCAGAGTGTGCATTGCATCCTGGGAGACCGCATATACCGATGTCTGTGCGGCACCCAGGGTAAAGACAAAAACGATGGTTGTTAGTGTGAATGCCTGCATGAGGGTGAAGGGTGAGAGTAGGTTAGCACAGTCAAGGATTTAGTAGTATGGCGAACTAATACTATTTATGGGTAGTTCTAACTTGGTGAGAACAAGGTATACCGTTATACTGTGTGTTTAGTTGTGCGGAGTGAAATAAATTTTGATAATTTTTGTCAGAGAAAGATGTTAATTAGGATCATTATTAAATTAATTTCAATTCAAAGTATTCTGTGGTTTTTACGAGTATTAATGAATCCAGAAAACGGCTTGATTTGCAGTGTGTTAGAAAAAGTAATTTTCACGATGGCGGGAACAAGATAAAAATGACCTGTTAACATTTAATCGACAAACTCTCCAATTATCAGTTTCTGTTAAAAAACAAAGAAAATCAGGGCAGTTGCATCAGCTAAATTTTAAAAATACATGTTATGGAGAATACATGTGGTTATGCAGTAGTATTCTTGTACAAAAATTTTCCTGTTGGGCCTATCTGCTACTAGGAGTAAAGAAAAATATTTGGAATACTACAGGATTTAGAGATTTGTGAACTCAACACGAGCTTTTCATAAACATGTTTGAGATTTGAAAGAGCATTTAAAATGTGTATTACTTTTTCAAAACGGGAAGAGGAATTTGTTAGAGTAAATGTTAAGCCAAAAGTAAAAACACATGTTCTAAGTAATCATAACATAATGCACTTTATTCAAATAAACAAGTATTCATATACTTATGTAAAACATTTATAAAATTGTCCTTTATATACACTTTGATGAAATCCTTTATTATCCATATGGCAACCATTAAATAAATCTTATTCTCAATAAGAGCTTAAAAATTCTATTATATGACTCCTCAATATATGCACTCGCTATTGGCACTAATGAAATGGAAGCCTGAGGCACTTGATAGAGGTAAGAAATTTTAAGGCTTTCACATTCAGAATAAGAACTGCAATCCACCCATACCCATGGAAATGTATCCTGAATTCTTTCTGCCTTAACGCAGCTTCAGTGCCATATATAATAATTCAGATTTGGCTATAAAAAGAGATTTAAAATTAAAATTCAGCTTCAGAAACGACTTCTCTTACACACAGCCAAGTTTTATGATTCCTAATAGGTAAATCCATGATTCAAATAGAGGAGCAATATCAGGCATTACAATAGTTACTTATTTAACAAATGTATTAGCCTTTAGATATAACATGAGTAGGCACTCATACTAGCCTTAAACTTATACATAGGTTGCTAATAATGGTTTATGCAATCCTAGAATTATAAATACAATACTTTTATGCTGGGTGAATCTTCTCATTTTACAAATGGTACTAGGCAAGCCTGTATTTGACAGAAGATGCAATGTGCATGTGCTCCCAAGTGTTCCGCTGCATTCAGCAGCCCATCTAATAAAGCTGGCAGGTCAAACAGCAAAAAGCTCCTGTGGAAAAAAGGAAGGAGTTAAGCGACATTAGCATCCAAAGAAATGATAGGTGAAGGAACTTTAGTAAGAGATACGGGTCTGGTGGAGAGACAGACAAGAATGGAAAAACTGTGAGAAATATGAAGGAGGAAATAAGGAGCTGCAGATAATAAGAATGAAAGTACAAAACATTGACAGAAGATTGGAAAATATGGTAGAGAGAAGTAGAAGATACAACCTGCTGATTTCGGGGATTGAAGGGAAAAGGGGAGTTAGCACCTACCAGGAAATACAAGAGCTATTAGAAAGAAAATTAGAAATATGTACAACTGAGAGACATTGAGATGCGACACATTTAGAACTGGGAAACTTAAGAGAAAAAAGGAACATCCTAGTGAATTTTGCAAACATGTACACGGTATAAAACTCTTGAAAAAAGCAAAAAAGCTCAAGGGACGTTTTTTACAATAAAACTTAACATTTGGACAAAGAATTCATATGAAGGAGTTAAATACAGCAAAGAAGGCATATATATAAATAAAACTTCAAGCTGTGGATAGATGACCGGGTGGCTGAGAGGCAAAGCAGGATAAAGGTCAATGGGAGATATGAGCAGAGAACCATGAAAGGCAGCTAACTATGGAGCAATCAACAAAAAAGGTAGAGGAGAGTACAACAGCCAGGGAAGAAGTAAACCAGCATTAAGAGACAACACGTGGGGGGTCAATAACAGAAAGGGAAACAAGTGGTGATATGACAGGAAAATTGAAAAGTGCAACAGGTAGTGAAACAGAAGCAGCAGGCCAGTGGCTTAGGAAGGAAGGAAGGGCGGAATGAGGAAAAATATATGAATGATTTGTGTGAGCAGTATGAGAGAAGTGGAAGAAATTTATAAAAAAATGAGGACACAGAATATTAGCAATTGATAACATGCAGAGCGAAATAGCGGGTGGAACACAAGAGGGTAGAAGAGGACACCTAGATGGGAAAGAAAGAGAAATTTCACCAAGAGTGACCAGGCTGAAAAAATGTTAGGTAAACAGTGAGAGAGGAGAAAGTTCAGTAAGAAGATAAAGTGGGGCAGGGAGTGAGGTTATGTTGAAGTGGGATGCAGAAACAAAACAGGAGAAAGCAAGGTTACGCAAAAAGGAGCAGATTTAAATCATCCACAAAATAATAGAGTGGGGAAGAGTCTCCATATACAATATAGCCAGGTGTTAATTGTATAGGACCCAAGTATAGAATATAAGCCAAGTGAAACTGTAAATGTAATAATATGTATCTGATTAAGAAAGCACAATAAATATTCAGTCAATAAAGCTATAGAGTGTCCTTTCTTAATGTGCTCTATTAAAGCAAAGTTACCACACTGAATATATCACAATGAAGATCAGTGACTCTAGATGCTATTTTTTTTTTTTTTTTTTTTTTTTCCCCAATTTGAGAACACCTTAGAATAGCAGTTTGTATATCAAATATATGTACAGCACTGAACATTCTATAGAAAATGCCTTTAAATACATAGTCTACCAAAACCTATCATGGTAACTCTGGAATGTTGAATGTTGCTTTAAAAAACACATGCTGCTATTACGCAGGGACACATAGTAGAGCACCGTGCAGGTCTATATCAAGAGAAATTTCTGCACAGAAGAATTTCTATGAATCACATTCCTAGAAGTTGAAAATCTACAGAAGCTATTTCACCTATAAAGAGATCATATCATCCTATGATAGACCATGTGGTTGACTAGGCCCTCCATTATCCTGGTATGACAGAATTTAAGATGTTTGCATATTAGTCAATCTTTCACATAAGATTACTTTTTAATGCACAATTCCAACCTTACAACATACAACTGCATAGGTATGGCAGCTGGAACATAGATGGAGAATGCCACCTGCTAGGTGATAATTCATACAATTAATCAAATAATATCCAAACTTTTGGTCAACAGTGTTATTCACACAAGAAGCATGACAGACTACGACATGCTGTGAATTCTCAATGATCTTTTGCTTCCAATGCACTATCTACATTTGGGTGATATATTTGGAGATCATCTAACAGGACTTTTTTTTATGATGGCCAGCTCATAAGGCATTACTAAGTCCACTTTATACTACATGAACTCCCTATTCTATTGGGTGATGCTATTGCAGACCAAAATAAAAATGTTGATTCAGCAATAAGGGCTCCATTTGATCGGTTGCAAAATGGACATTTTAATACCAAATACCCAGAAAGCTGGATTGGATGATACAGCTCAACTGCTAAATTTGATTTACCTCAATTGGAATCTCAGGGAATGCATGCATTAGTAATAATACGCAGCATATTGCTGTGGTAACTTAGCATTTGTACAGGGAGCTCTAGCTGTATGGTTCAAGTCCCAGCTGTGGCATTGAATTTTTCAAGCCTTATTCAACTTTCCAATTTAGTGACCGCACATGGCTAGTATGTGTAAGAACAGTTATGAAACAAAATTCTATCTGTGTGACAGTTCAAAAATGTTGTAATAGTCCCTCTATGTCTACCTGAGAAATAAGAGGTTTACAAGGAACATTTATTTACCTTTATCTAAAGTGTGAATGCTGTTCCAGAACTAATTCTTGGTTTTCTTTTTACATGAGAATATATACAAAGTTAGTTTGAGTTAAAGTAGTTTTATTCACATTTACTTATGTTCAATCGAGCAAATTCTAATAATTGAAATTTGCATCATTAAATCTTTTACATTAACAAATATCACAGAATAAGTATTATTTATTTCTTTTATGACAAATTTCCATGATATAACAAAAAAAAACAAAAAAAAAAAACATTAGATGTTCATTGGTAAAGCCCAGTGCACAAACAGCTGTGCTAATGGAAATGAGTCATAACGTACATTCACACAGTGGAAGACAGGTTTACAGCATACTCACTAACAAGTCTTTACATTTGTCAGGATGAGAAGATTCACTCAGTATATATGTACCTAACTATCATATGTACATAGAAAATGTGTGTAGTAGCAATGTATAACATTGCTTACAAGGCACTTGCTTGATAGTTACCATCAATATTGAAAGGCTAAAATTATGAGGTTTTTAACACCATCTGAAATGCTTATTTGTACTTATAGAATGCAGAGCACTGTCCACTAGTTTTCCTTGATTTATAGAGAACGAAGAGACTGTACTAGGGAGAACTGTAATGGTTATTGCGCAACTAACCACTCAAATATGTTTTGCAAGAACAAGAGTAAACAGAATTCTGTAATTACAAGAGAGCAGCAATCATACTCATTCCACTAGTTGCATACAATATTTTATACGTAACTATTTAATAATGGCTATTTACCTTATTTATGTTTATTATTTAATCATGGATTTTAAATAAACATTGTAACACACTGTGATTCAATGTAAACCTACCACTGAACTTAGTAGTGTGATCTAGAAACTACAAATCTAATGTGATCCATTCACATGACTTTCTTTACAGCTCTGTAACAAATTATTGTTAAAAATGCTTATTTTTATGTATACTCTATGTTAATCGAGATAAACATTAGCATAAATGCTTTTATTACTTGCTTTCCTGAAGTTGAAGGCAAATAAGAGAACATCCCATGCTAAAGAGATAATCAAACATTTTTGCCATCAGTGGTTGAAATCAGTTTCTTTGCATTGCATAAAGTATTTTAAACTGAAACCAATAATAAGGTATATCTCAAACAAAAAAAAAAAAAAAAAAAAAAAAAAAAAAAAAAAAAAAAAAACACAACATAAATTGTGTGTTTTAATGAGATGTCCATTTTTGGTAGTGTGTTTCTGTGTGTCTTTTATGGTCTACCAGTTATGTAAAATTCAGCAAAATTCATCCACGATGAAGAGCCCTACAGAGGCTATTCTCACAAATTTCAAAACATGCATTTTATTTGCCATGTAAATATCTTTAATATACTGTATTTTAATCAAAATCATTAGATCCATTTTTGAGAAAATCATCATTTTCAAAATGTTTTCCAATGAAAAGGGTAATTTAGGGTGGGAGGATTTTCCTTAACATCAGCTAAAAAACCAAGTTTGTTATTTTACAAACTTCTCGTTTTTTGAGTTATGTTCACAGACACACACATGGACCTTTTCCTAAAATTGCTTTTTCTTGGATACAGGGGACCCTAAAACAGGTATTCCTGGTGAAATCTGGTATTGAGTTTTTGAGTGGAGTGCAATACCTTCTCTACCATGAACTATGTAGAGAAAGTAAAAATTAATATAACATTATTTGTTTATAATAGCAATAGAATGGTACAGATTACCTAGAATTATGAAAAATCACTTGATTCCTTTGAAATAATGAGTGATTCTGAACATATAATCCCTTCAGATATTGAAGTAGCAAACTTCCATAGTAATTCATAGTAAATCAAGGGTAAAGTATGAAATGGCAAATAAAGACTACGTGAAATTGTGCAAAGTTAAGAGACTGAATAATATTGTAAATGAGAAAGCTTGCTTGCACATCTTCCGGCTTTTATCACAATATTTTGTGTCTATGAACAAATTATTCTGTGCATGTAAGTATGGAGTGTTCATTTTATTCCTTGATTTTACACAGTTGGCTGGTGAGCCTACTTGGAAGCCATAGTGCTTTCCACTGAGGAGTGGTGATCATTTGCAAAAAGAAAGCAATCACAACAATTTCTACCTAGAAAGAGAAGTGATGGTCTAAGGAACAGAAAGCAAATTAAAATTCTGTGAATGTGATTGCACTGCCTTTCCATGCCCCCTCCCATCAAAGTAATGAATAATATTCAAAGGTTCTGTTCTTTTTTGAGAAGCTGAATATGAACGCAACATACCTTGTGACTGTTGAGTGTTATTACTGTTCTGATATCAAGATGGAGCAACATATAAAATATGCAATTTATATTGCAGCTTAGAAATGACATCTACTCCAAACTTTCAAGTATGAAAATCTGCCACTAGAGGGATAGTATTCAAGTTGCCTCATCAGTATGGCATCATATTAAGTGGGATACTCTGTTGCTGAGGGAGTATCCAAGTAGCCTCATCAACCTTGGTATCATATTAAGTGTGAACTTTGTCACTAGAGTTGTGAAAATGTAAATGGTGTGTTATTTATTCACGCCCTTTAACTACTGTGGTTCTCAGCGCCCCATTCTAAATTGGGTGTGAAAGACCGCTTAATTTTTCTCAGAGGTCTATCAGGCTTGAGGTTCTTTTACATGCTGTAAATCTATGACACAGGACTAATGGCTTTACTTTCCTTCCAAAGGAAGCCACGCTAAGAATTTTTACACCCGAAAAATCCATCATCCTCTGCTGGGTTTGAACCCTCAACCTTGGATATATGAAGTTAGCAAGGTAACCATTACACCACAGAGGGCGACTAGAGTTGTAGCAAACATACACAGAGGATAGATAAGTTTGGGGGTTTTGTGTTGACATACTTGCCAGAAGTAATGTTGATGGTAGGTAGAGAGGGGAAATGCTATGGCTGATATTGGAAGGCAACGCATCTGCTTCTTCCTCTTTCATGTGTGTGCAATGGAGGGAGATGCATGTAGCAAGTATGGAGTGGGACAGCATTAGTTCACTCACTCTACACCACTTCTGTATTCTGTTCTTTTAAAATAAATGAAGTTTAAAGTTTAAGTCTATTCTTATTAATTTAATTTAGCTTTCTCCTCTCACTGCTAAGCTAGGATTTCCTTCTTTATTAATTGTACTCCATTTGAGGATACCTCGAGGTGTAAGGTGTAATATTGCTATTAAATTTAACATCTTTAATGTAACTTTTAAGCACTTTCCGTCTTTCAATCTTTCGCGTTGTGATAAAGTGACAGTACATAAACTTCTTTCATCAGTGATGGCATCGATGACATTTATTGTGCTAAAATTCATGGATAAAAATGGACATCCAGTATGCTAATTCATTACCATGGTTTTATGACAATGGGTAAGTAGCCATTATTAAATGATTGAAAATAAGTAACATTAATTGCTGGAATGAGTATTAAACTAATAACAGTTACAATGTTGGTATATCATAATGAGTGAACAGTTCAGTCATGTTTTAAAGTGTGGGTCTATAGAAATAAGTTCAAACATTAAATTGCTATAAATATTATAATATTTGAGATAGGAAAAAAAAACGAAATCATCACAGGTTATACAAATGGGAAGAAGCCCATAAAAAAGGGATTTACAAAATATTGGGAAGTTGACTGCCACTTTCTCTTGTTCAGTTAACAGCATTCTGTTAGCAACACCATGCACATAATTTTGCAGATAATGTCTTGGAATATTGGCATTTCCTTTCCCAGAAAAATAAGGTGTCAAAAAGGTATTTATACAAAAGTCTTGGACTTTCAAACAATAAGAGGAAGTCTGAATGGAATTCAGTGTGACTGCACACATTTCGACAGATTTCTTCCCTGGTGGTTATTGGCAAGCTTTATGACCAATGTGCCATAGAGGGACACAATTTTGACCGCCAAAACAAAACCATTTATAATCCTAGAATTGCACAAACACTTTATGTAACAAATTCCGTCCAGCTCCGAGGAAGTTCATAAATTTTTATAGGTTGATAAACAGTATATGTATAACATAACACCTCACTAAATAACAGTATATCATACATAACATGATACTGCAGAACAATCAATCACTCAAGTGCTGGCCAAATGCTAGCGCTGGAATCAGTTCTTTGATGTTACTGTATTCTGGGTCAAAAGAAAAGATTTCCAAAAGCTCCCTGTGGTTTGTAAGTTCCACATTGCTCCATGATCCTGCACGTACACTATACAGCATAACAAAATACTAAATAACAATATACCTAGAATATTTTTGAGTTGGATTTGTAACACTTTATGTATCAGTTATGTATTGTTTCCAACAGTTGGAAACCATCGACAATAAAGCCCACTGGCTTCGCAACTGGTCTGGCAAAACAATACGTAAGTGATATTTAAAAGTGTTACAAATACAACTCAAAAATATTCTATTCATACGTATCACTGTTCCAAAACATACTTTCATTAAAATTGTTAACAATTATATTTGATTTGGAACATTGTCAGTCAAGCATTGAATGAGATGCTAGCTAATATTTGTAGCTGAAATCAGTTCTTTGATGTTGATGTATTCTGGGTCAGAAGAAAAAGTTTCCAGAAGTTCACTAAAAGTTGGCCTATCCCGTGGTTTATAAGCCCAACATTGCTCCATGATCCTGTACACACTGTCTGGACAATGTTCTGGTTGGGCAAGACGTTCACCCTTATCTACCAATTTGGTAACCTGTGGAAAAAGACACAATGCATTAAAATTACACAACAAATGAGCTCCTTCTTTAGCTGCTTGCATACACATAATTGAGTTGAATTAATTATGAAATTCAAGTAGTTGGTTTACACCAGTTGGCCTTCAGCTGATGATGGAAGCAATGGTTCCAATAGGCCTATGTTATATTAGTACGAGTGATGTGTATTGGCACAAATCGACTCTCAAAATTTTTTTATATGAAATGTCACTGTGTTTTTAACCTGTACTACTTCATTCCTAAAAATTGTTTATTAGGTTCAGTTAACCTCAAAAATGCATATTCATGGTGAAACCACAATATCAAATTTGTGAGTCTAATTCAATGAATGTCTTGGAATCTGGTTCACAAGGATACAAATTAATATCTTTGGAAAATATACAAATTATTGCCAGAAATATTTATATATTTAATCTTTTAAAAAAGTAGTAAAGCATGTGACAACCAATACTGATCTGCCCTCTTGTTTGTTACCATCAACAAAAGGTTGGTAATTTCTACAGTTTTAGCATATGCAGTTCATTATTTTTAGAAACTTAATACCTGGGTATATGAAATGGTGTGAACAACGAGATAGAAATAAAAAGCACTCTGTGTTCCACACACCTGACTTTCTCTACATCTCTGTAACAAATTATTGTTAATAACCTTTTCTTCTATCTATTTCATTTTAAAACATTAGCAGGAACAACCTTATTATTTAATTCCTTGTAAGTAGAAGGGAAATAGGCTAAACTAATAGACAAATGCTTTAAAAAGTGGTTGCTATGGGATTAAAATCCATTTCTTTGCATGGCCAGGAGCTGACAAGTTCCGTATGAGAAAAATTTAGGTATTTTAAAACAGAAATCAATATCAAGAAATGCCTTGAAAATGGCCCACTACATGAAAAAATGTATATGACATAAATTGTGTGTTTTATTGAGATCTACATCTTTTGTGTAATAAGTTTTTTTCTATCTCTTACAGTTTACCAGTTACACAAAATTCAATAAAAATCATCCAGAATAAAGAGGTCTTTAGAGGCTATTCCCAGAAAATTCAAGATATACATTTTATTTGTCATGTAAATATCTTAATCAAAATCGTTAGATCCATTTTTAAGAAAATCATAGTATTCAAAATTTTTTCCATGTAAAGGGTAGTTGGGGTGGGGAGATTTTTCTCTAATCTTCATGTTGCATCCCTTGGAAGATACTAGATTAAATACCAAGTTTGGTATTTTACAGACTTTTCGTTTTTGAGTTCTCACACACCCACACACACACACACACCCACCCACAGCCACACCCACAAACAGACCTTTATCTGAAAATATTTTTTTTTGGATACAGAGGATTCTATTTCTGGTGAAATCTCGGTATAAAATTTTGGGTGGAATGCAGTACCTTCTCTATATACTATGATATAGTATGTGTAAAGAAAGTAATATGTTTCAATACACATGAACATTGAATGGATCAATGTATCTAGGCATCTACATGGAAGGTAAGTTTAGCAGAAGATAACAGATAGCAGTTAATAAAGCACATATATGCGAATGCATAAGTAAAAGAGGAAGGAGTTGCTTGCAAGTTACGAAGGGAGAGGGTTGTGATAAATGCATGCTTGTGTCAGGAAAGAGATGGGAAATGAAACACAGATATACCAATTCAAAACCAGTGTTTTTGATGATAAAAAAATCAGTTGCCAGAGCAAAGAAGAATGGAGATGGGTATAATTGTAAAATTCTCATGGCAAATTCTTGTCAAACTGATGTTACTAACAGGATTCATAAAATATCCCAGACCAATAATGGAAGCTAGACCATCACAATGAAATAAAAAAAATAAGAAGAAACCTAGCAAATAGAGCCAATTAGAAAACTGAAGGTAAATTAGAAGAGATGAAATCAATAATAGACAATTTTAAGAAGAAGTAAAGGGAGAGAAGATTAACATGGCTATGGTGGGGAGGTATGGAGGAAGGAAATACGAATCTAAATATAAAAACTTTTGGAACTGATGAGAAAAGAGAGAGAGATGAACTTGACAAAATATAGAAGAACTTTACCAAGAAAATCTTAAATATTATTAGGAGTAGGAGATCATTAACTGTTTTAAAATTGGAAGAAGAGGACCAGAACAAGACCTATTATTGTCAAATTGGACTTGATGAAATTTACATAGGAAGCACTATAAAATAATAAAAAGAATGAAAACCATAAAAATATTTACTGAGCATGAGCTGCAGTGAGAAATAAAATCTAGAGCACTGTCTTTATGTTTGAGAAAATTTTAAGTGGCTTAAAATTGAAACCAATAATCTGGAATATCTTGAAAATGGTTAATACCATAAAAAAATGTATATGACATTTTTTGTGAGTAAGTTTTTGTATATCTATCTCTTACGGTTTGACAGTATCCAAAATGCGGTGGTCTTCAGAAGCTATTCCTAGAAAATTCAAGATATACAGTTTGTTTGTCATAAAAATATCTTATACATAGGTATTTTAATCAAAATCGTTAAGAGCCATTTTTGAGAAAGTCAACATTTTTGAAAAATGTTCCATATAAAGGGTAGTTGATTTTCTTGAAAATCTTCATGTCACATCCTTGGAAATACCAAATTTAAATACCAAATTTGGTATTTAAGGCTTTTCGTTTTTGAGCTATGCTGCACATGCACTCACACAAAAACACACACACAGATCCATTTCTAAAAATGCTTTTTTTAGATTCAGGGGGCTCTAAATCATTTATTTCTGGTGAAATCTTGGTATCAAATTTTTGGGAGTATTACAATACCTTCTATACATACACTATGTACATAGTATGTGTAAAGAAAGTAATAAAAAGTAACAGGGATTATTTTTGGATCAGTGGAATGAAACAAGAACTTCCTCAGCTGTTACACAAGGTGGAGATCACATCCAATGTGTGATAGACGAGAGGGAAAATGTCCAATATTATGATGAATAGAGGAGGAAGGGAGCACACATTATCACCAGTGATGTCACAAGGAAGCTAGTACAACCTTCAGTTCAGTTGCTCGAGGATACAAAAAGGGTGACCAAAGATGCAACCAGCTGGTCTAGAGGAATTAAGTGTAGTCTTAGTGCTGCTAGTTAGTATTTTGGATTCATGGCAGCATAAGGGAAACAGCTCAATTGTATGCAAAAAAACAAATGAAATTAGATAAATTCAGATTAGAGATTATCTGGGATGGCACTTTAAGCAATCTTATAACATTTTAAGTTGGCAGCAAAAGAGTTCAATTAGAGTTTTAAGCAATATAACATTATGTAACTAATATATTGTGACTATGACATGAAATTTCCTTTGGGACATTTATCTAGTTGCCAGGCCCAACAGCTAGGCCTTCAAAATAATGGCCCATGCAACAAGTGATATTTTTGCTCCAGTAGGTTCCTTTTCACAGATTCATCTAGCTTTCCCTTTGAGAATATTCTGCTTTGTATGTGGGGTCTATATAAGGGGCTGCTCTGGCCTAGTTGGAAGTTTTTGTAATTTCTTAATTAACTAAGAGTAATAATGCAGGTGTAATTCAGTTGTGAGTTGTGTTGTGATTCAACAGATCAGTTGTGTTCTGTTGACTAGTGTCAACAGTGACCCAAATGTTACATATTGTGCTATGCTGAGTGCCCAAGAGATAAATAAATTGTGGTTTGCAACAACTTCTGTTCTTCATTACAGTACATATGATGAGAAATTTAAGGAGGTAAAAAATTTAGAGAGTGCAGTATAATGGTAACATAAAATGTTGCGTCTAATAACATAAGGATGTATAATTTTGATTACTGGAAGTGGTACACTGTGAAGCTAGCAATTAAATTAAAACATAATGATGTGTTTAACTTGCTGTTAGCAACAAGGATGAGCCCACTTAGGATGTGAGGAAAAGAAAGAACTTAAAAAGAGAAACAAGAAAGAATGAAATCAATGCAGTTTAATGACCTGACAAAATGTATTTCTCTCTGAATTAAATACCAACCTCAACACCCCTCAATTCGCCCCAAGGTTGCTGACCATAAGAAAACATTTCCCAAAGTGTGACTCCAAAGCTCCATACATCACTTGCATGGGAGAAGGTTCCAAAATTATAGGATTCTGGAGCATACCTACAAATAAAAACATACATTTCTTTTAGCTTGTTTTTAATGGTGTCACTTAATATTGTTTTGAAACTCTCTTGTAATCTAATTAAAGTTCTAAGTAAAGATGTTATGAACTATTTTTATCCATGTTATCTGTCTGTCCACCAACTCTTCACTGCTACATGGTTTATCTTTATTGTCAAATATTTTGGGGATGCCCTTCTATAATCAAAACAGCAAAAAAGTTCATATGAGCACGAGTCTGAAGATAATTTATCGCTGAGTTACAATACAAAACTGAAGGTTACAAAAATTGCTTGAGTGACTCCTTCTACTTCGATGCATGCCCTAAGCCTGCATTCCATGCTATTGCAAATTTCTGGAGTGTTTCATGTTTGATCTAATCCAGTTTGCAGACACTCTCTCAATGTGTCAATATCCAGTATCAGTATCACATAAACCCGGGACTTTAATGTCCCCAAGTGAATAAATATACTGAACTCAAATCAGGAGACCAGCAGGCCATAAAATGAATTTGCTTCTACCAATCCATCTATGCAGAAATTTATGATTAAAGAAATTACTATCTGACTGGAACAAGCTGGTGCACCATAGTGTAAAAACCAATTCTTTTGATGACATTCAACGACTTTTTGTGGGTTTTCATAGGCCCAGTTATGAGTCTCAAAGTCTGCCACATTTTATCCTTGTACCCACTGAAGGTGATATGGGTTATGGCAATTTTCATGCAAAATTCTCTAGATGTGACACCTTCCCTTAGTGTCTTGCACTATCTGATTGATTTGTGCCTGCAACATTAAATTTTTCTTCATGGACAATGCTCTGTACATTTTTTGGTCTCCAACATCCAAAACATTCCTCTCAAATGAGCCAGCTGCTCTCAAGTGTTGGTGAATTCACGCAGATGTTTGTGAACAAGGCAACTGCATGCTTGGATACCTTTCTGCATAAATTAAATTGAGTTTTTTATTTATGGATACTCTTTAACTACTGTGGTTCTCAGTGTCCCATTCTATTCTGGGTGTGAAAGATCACTTAATTTTACTTAGAGGCCTCTTTGGTTCATGAGGTTCTTTATGTGCCATAAATCTACAACTTGGAACCAATGGCTTTTCTTCCTTTCCAAACGAAGCCATGATAAGGTTTTATATGCACAAAAAATCCATTGAGTTTGAACTTGTGAACTAGAGGCTATGTGTTACCCCTGCATTATGCATGGAGAATGACCGATTCTGTATAAATCTCATGTCTTGTGATTCATTTCCATCTGCAAGGTCATACATGTAATACATTATCTGTTCAGTTACAGAATACATTTTCTCTGCCATGTTCTACAACAATCAATCAATCAATCAAATCAATCAATGGACAACAATTTCATTCAAGTAAAAGGGGCAATCTTTTAATTATGCTCTAATATATAATTTTCACTATGATTGTTTTTTACTGTTGGAAGGGCATTACCAAAATATTTGACAACAGTATAGATAACCCTGTGTAAGAAACATAAATACTAAAAGCCTTACAAATCAGTCGATAAGAGCCACATGAGCTTAGAACAAGTAGATGTGAAACTCTTGGCAGATGTGAGAGTTTTCATCATGAAATTCGAATGACATCTTCCTATAAGAGCATTCAGACGACTCACTGACTTTTCCCTTCTCCTTTAGTTTTCTTAGTAAAAATTACAACTTAGTGGACAATCTGCATAATTCATTTTTATACTGATTTCTTTTATAAATTTGTATGGCAAACCATTGGCATAGACAGAGACTCTTAAAACTACACATCTCAGAACAATCACAGAAAAATTGGAAAGAAGAAAAGGAAATAGAATAAGAAAAACTTCTGTCGAATAAACATAAATGTGGAAATGGTGAACAATTTCAGGTGCATTTATTTTGAGGCAGTACTGGTAAATATTATTTATATATATGTTGAGAAGTAATCAGAAAGTTTGCCAACTTTTTGACGACTCTCCATAACACTTACTCTTTTATCATGAGGCAGTTATCAAATTTGAAATTGCTTAGCAATTTTAATTCAAGCTCTTATATGCAAATTCTCTATAAATGCAGTAGATGCTCAAAAGCCTTTGCCAGGAGGCTCCACATATAAATTACTCTTTATTAATATACTGCAAATCCAAAATGTGCAGACAGATTATCCTCAAATTTATATGTAATTTCAACTTTGTGTTCCTCTGTTTGCATTTACAGCTAATCCCCACAGCAATGGATGCATTTAAAAACATTTTTTTTCACCAATCAAGTGCTGAAAATTACTAATATAATATATTAGCAATATAAGGGTTTATATTAATTATAGTGGTGGTTACAATTATGCTAATAATAAATATTGAGTGATCATGGAAGTATATAAGTTCTTCTATTAAAGGTGTAAATAATCAGTTACCATTTAATTGGCCATCTTCCACCCTGAGTAGCTGTATAATATTCATGATCTGCTCCAAGTGCTCTTGAAAGGCCAAAATCACTTATTTTAGCCTGATGCCTTGATGAAAGTAAAATGTTACGAGCTGCTAGGTCACGGTGCACAAATCTTTGCTCTTCCAGATACTTCATCCCTAGGACCATCACAAAATACAAGTTTTAAAGACAGGGAAAAGAATAAATAAATACAAAACTTTGGTACACTAGAAATGGAAATGTGTCAGCATAAAGGGTTGAATAAAGGTTTTTCTTCCTTCTCTTTCTTTCTTTTTCAATTCCTCCCTTTCTATGCTGGAAATTTTTGCTCAGAAATACTTAAGAAGAAAATATAGTTTTTTAATTTATGCAAGAACAAGTTCCACTGAAAGCATTTGTATGAAAGTTATATTAAACATTTATAAGATAGCATTGGTTGTAAATATAATAAAGATATGCAAATATTTTTAAAAAATCAATTTTTGAAACATTTGATCAATTATTTATTAATGCATAGAAAAGGAGAAGAGTATTTTCACAAAATATGCCGTTTGAACCTTCTCTCAGATATGAATGTGTATAGAAGCCCAATGGAAAGTGGACCTAAGCAGTATGCAAAGGGAATATTGCTTTTTGTTATTTTTAAATTATACTAGTTTTTACTATTAAAATGACTCTTGTAATTATTTTATACCATAAATATATTAATTTATTTTATTTATTTCTGAACATAAAAGTTTTCTCCTAGAAAAGCTTCTGGTATGTTAGAATATTATTATTATTATTATTATTATTATTATTACAGAATTACAATCCAAACTTTTGCCTGCATGTCTGCCAGACATTCAAGAGGTCGCAACTTCAAATCTTGTTTAGGGAGTTACCCATATAAGGTTTTTCCTAGGCTTTCTTTTATCTTGAGAAAATGAATGTAGAATAACTTTTAAGCTCCATGGACCTCTACATACATGCTAGAGAAAGTAAAAAATGTGCTCTCTGAAATCAGAGTTCATACCCTCACATAAAACATCCAAGTCCCTTTGTAATTTTCATTTATAGTCATTCAATATGCGAATCTGTATAGTCACTAATACATGCATACATAAATTATATTTACATTCACCATAAGTTATAATCAATTTTCCAAAATCATATTTTTAATATTTTTGTGTTATAAATATGCTACATACCACAAGCAATTTGTGATGCCCACACTTTGAGCTCATAATTTGGATTAACACGATCAGGAAATTCTAGCAGATATGCTAGCATTGAACCCAGTGGTACCAGCTCTTGTACCTGAAACATTGCATTAGCATAAGGCATTAATAAATTTTTTTTGGTTACAAACAAAAAAATTGATTTTATCTGGTACTCATGACTTCAGGATAGGCCAAGCATAGATTGAATTTTTGGGTGGAATACAGTACCTTCTCTACTTATTAGGCACTTAAATAGTATGTGTAGAGAAAAAGAAGAAAAAAAAAAAGCTTCCACAAACAAATCATTAACAAGAAAGTAACAAAGTTCAAAAACCACAAACACATCAAGGTTACTACAAAATTCACCCAGCAAAAATCCAAAACGAGCTTCAAAAAGTTACTATCCACCCTAACAGTCACTCAAATTCCATAACAACTTAAAAAAATACATCTGCTTAGCTCCACAAAATAAAAACAGTCTCAAAAAATTACTTTGCAATACCACAGAAGGACCCAATACCAAGAACAAAAGAGTAGGAGTTTACCATATCAGCTTCTCAGAATGTGATAAAATCTATATAGGAACGAAGGAAAGCAGCTTAGAAACCAGATTTAAGGAACAGATTAGACACATCAAATACAGACAGAGAAATCTGCAGTTTCACACCACTTCTGGATCACCTATCAGATTACACCAAGCATTCATTACACTCTTAAAACCTACAAAATACATGGCAGAGCTTGATACTTGGGTAAAGATTTTAACCATAAATATTAGCACTGCTTATGAATTTTGAATTATGCCACTGAATCATTATGGAAGTACATTACTCCACCAACAGATCATAATCCACAAACAACCAATACACAACAAATACCAACAGCAGGAGCCAGTTGATCTGAAGATGAGAGCAAATAGTTCTTGAAATTGGTCAGACAAAAAAAAGTAAGCAACGAAATTCTTTCTATTTTGACTAAAAACTTTCTCTTAAATGTAGGACTTCTTACTGCATTGCTTGCAGACATGAAAGCTGTACAGGGTAGGGTAGAACAGTGTCCATCAGTTTAAATGAGAATGAGAAGTTCGGAAGAATCAGTATGGACTGCGAATGTACAAAGATTGGAGCAAGTCTGAACAGTGGAGCATTGTCTTTTGGTACAGCCTAGCAGAGGACAGAGAAATATTGCAATGGAATAGGGGGTACAGCTCCCGATACGTTTCCTGATTTTTCATTTCCCTGTAAATTTGCATACAAAGGACATGTGATCTCATAAAAAAAAATATACATAAAGATTGCTAAATATTAGCATTTACATTATTTAGAAGTCCAACATGTCCTATATTAACTACATTTTTATACTCTTCAATGCTATAAAAAGCTTGCTCTGTTAGGTATCTTTTTATTTAATGTTGTATTGCTTAATCTTTTCCTATATTTTCTATCGCTCTGTTATTTAAAGCATCCCTAAGTGTGGTCCTAAGGTAATCTGTTTTGTTTCTCACATATATGGATGTACATTACAGCTGTTTTACATATGCTCCCTTCTCTTATATATTTTACACCAAGCATATATACGTGGAACAGTTAGAACATTCAGATTCTTAAATATATGTCTACAGCTAATTGTTTCATCAATATTTGCAATAATTCTAATTGCCTTCATCTCTAATCTAAAAATTTTTTACACCTCTTTTGTATTGAAAACTTGCAAATATGCATAGAAGCTTGTGACATTGATGTGATTAAATAAAAAACAAAAGCATGTGAGTCAGTTTTTGTAACACAAACATCACTTATTTTTACTTACTGGGACCGGTTTCGGGAACTCTTGTTCCCATTCAACCCTTAATTCCGACACTGTTGAAAGGATTGAAAATGGGAACAGTGTTCCTGAAACCGATACCAGAAAGTAAAAATATGTGATGTTTGTGTTCTTTTCATATTTGCATTTCCCCATAATGAAGTGCCATACTTTTTATGTGAATAGACCAGAGCATAATATACATCTTTTAAGACTTCACCATCCATAATTCTTTTAGGCTGACTCATTATATTTATGGAAAGATTAGACATTCCTTCATTGTGAGCTCTTGAATCTTTTAATCCTATAAGAATCATGGACACTGCATCAGATTTGATAGCTTCCCACTTCCAGTAAGATTTGGAGTCATTAGGGTACACTGATTCAGCTTGAAATTCCAGATCACAATGAGGACAACGGTGAGCTGGAACAATTTTGCTGAGTATGCCCAAAATCTCTGACAGTGAAAACAATGCATGGGTTTTGATATATAGGACTAATAGGCACTTGTTTGTAGCTACAATGGATAGAAGAGGGTAAGATGATCCTTTCAAAAGTGGGAATGTCTGCACAGAAAGGTTTACTGTCTCATTTACCAATTAAAAGCTAAGCACAGTTTACCTTAGTCCAACAGTTCATAATCTCCTTGCTGAAGAGACTTTTCAAACTCACAGTTGTTAATACACCACAACTGCTGTTTAAGCTGCTATATTTGTGCACTGTTACCAGGTATGAGTCAAACAAAGTGGCACTCACAGTTTGGTACGTTGGTAATTATTTGCTGCTTCAATTAATAGCGCCCTGACCTGGTATCATATGGTGTTTTTACTGGACTGCAGTCTATCAAGTTCTTTCTAGATATAATATGGGTTCAAGTCTTTTATTGTCTTTATCTTGCAATCAAGTCACATAACTAAAGTATAGAGAGTTGAAAGAGTTGAGAGCAGAGGAGCCATGATTAATAAGTCCATCTGGAACCTTGGCGTCAGGCTGCCATCTGGGAAATAGGAAAAAAGATCCCAGGCACTTGTCTTTTCTATCGTGAATCTCAGCATTCGTGCACATTTTCAAGACTTGTCATATATATGCAGATCACATCTTTGCCATAATCCCCAAACGTTTCATACAGGACTTCCTCAAATTGCTTAACATACAGCAGAAAACAATACAGTTCACATTGAAATTGAATTCCATTTCTAAATCTGAAAGTAATTAGAGAAAGTAACAAATTAACTTTTGGCATCTATCACAAACCCACACATTCTGACAACTATATCAAGAATTATGGCCCCAATCTTATAGAGCATAAACATGCTGTATCAAATAGCCTCACCCACAGGCTTGTCTACACACCATTAAAAGATGAATACAACAGAGAATACAAACCATAATATCTACAGCAAAAAACAATTGCTTTAACAAAAAATTAATAGATAAAAAATCAAAAAATTTAAACAATGGAAACTAATCACAGACATCACAAAATTGAGCCCACCCATAGATAAACCTTGCTTCAAAACGTTCACTTATCATCCAAAATTACACAAGTTTCAAAAAAATATTCCAAAAATATAAAATCACACTTGCCCCCCAAAATAAGTTCAGCCTACAAAAAATTCTCTGCCAACGACTTAAAAGACTAAATCCTAGAACACAAAAAATCAGGACTCTATAGCATAAATTGCGCAGACTGCAATAAATTTTACATTGGAAAAAACAAAAGGACACCTTGAAACTAGACTAAAAGAACACCTGAGAGCAGTAAAATATAAACAAACTGGCAAATCAGCCGTTGCACATAACTTTTGGTCTACTAACCATGAAATAGCACCAAACATATACCTCATAAAACCCACCAGATATGCAACAGAGATTGACGTCTGGGAGAAAATCCACATTATTAAAAACCAATACCATATATTCAACTTTGAATTGCTGCCACAAAACACATTGTGTTGGTCCTGGTGACTGATACACCTCAACATAGAACATCCTGTAGAAATTCAGTTGGAAACCATCGACAATGAAGCCCATGAACTTATGGCTTCAAAACTGGTCTGCAAAACAATATGTAAGTAATACTTAGAGTTGATTGATGTTTGGAGGAATTTAGTAACAGTGACGGTCAAATTATATGTTATATTAATTTGTTGAGTTGGTAGTGTTAAAAAACCAACTCAACAAATGAATATAAAATACTTAGAGTGTTACAAATCCAATTCAAAAATATTCAATTCATATTAGGCTTAACAGGTGTTGTCTTTTCTCATCCCACTCACACACACCCCGAGAAAAAAAAAAAAAAAAAAACACCTCATAGCCTATCACTGGAGCAGCTAGCTGGCAGCTGAGAAAAACCACATAAACTGTTGACTGCACGGGGTAATTTTTCTTTAATTACCATTATTCATAATTCCCTCAGCATCCAGAAGGTGAATGAGAGTGTGCATGTAATTTAAGGTTTAAAGACTACAGAAACAAAGCCCTATGATAGTAAAATATCTGTGTCCCATTCATATGACTTTCTCTACATCTCTGCAGCAAATTATGGTTAATAAACTTATTCTTCTATCTACTTCATGTTAATCAAGAGAAACATTAGCAGAAATGGCTACTTGTAATATGGAATACACTAGGCTAAAACGATAGTAAAATCTTTTAAAAACTGGTTGCCATGTGGATAAAATCTGCTTCTTTGCATTCGCAGGAGTTGACAAATTCCCGTATGTGAAAAGTTTTATGCATTTTAAAATGAAACCAGCAAGAAATATCTCAAAAATATTCAACTCCACAAAAAAATGTATATGACATAAGTTATGTGATTCAACGAGATCTACATTTTTTATGAAGTAAGTTTTTGTCTATTTCTTACAGTTTACTAGTTATGCAAAATTCATCCAGAATAAACAGGTCTTCAGAGGCTATTCCCAGAAAATTCAAGATATATGTACATTTTATTTGTCATGTAAATATCTTTAATATACAACAGTATTTTAATCAAAATTGTTAGAGCCATTTTTGGTAAAACCAAAATTTTTGAAACTTTTTTCACGTAAAGGGTAGTTTGGGGTGGGGTAATTTTCGTCAAAATCTTTGTGTTGCATCCATGGAAGATATTAAAATTAGATACCAGTTTATATATTCCACCAACTTTTAATTTCTGAGTTATCGTGTTCACAGACCCATGGACCTTTGTCTAAAAATGGTGAAATGTTGGTGTTGAATTTTTGGGTGGAATGCAATATCTTCTCTATACATTATGTGCATAGTAAGTGTAGAGAAAGTAAAAAAGAGTGACTGAACATTGAACATCATTGTTTGAATACCGGACATCATTGTTACCATGAATTCTTTTATTTTCATAAGCCAGTGATATTACTTTATATATTATTCTTTCCTGTTCTTTCTATTTATCATCCTTGATGCATAATATGCAAGTACTGTTTCAAAAGTTTGTTTGTCCTTACTCGCTCTGACATATTCTTTCTTTTCTTTTTATCATTTCCTATTTGAAATTGTATTCTTTACTTTTTCAATTCTATAACGCTTTCAATGGTGACAATGCATTCTCATCTTGCAACAATAAAGAACATTATCAGCAAGAATAATTAAACAGCAATATGACATTTATTAAATGTTAGCACAATCGCTTTCAAAATTTTCATCTGTTTCTTATCTGAGAACATTTAAATCCTTCGTCTCTTACCATAAGCAGTGGAGGCCCTTTAGAGATTCCTATCAGTCTTACAATGCAGTGATGATTAAGGTCCATCATCACCTTAGCTTCACGAAGGAATTCATCCCTATTTGCAGCCATATGCTCTTGGTGAAGAGTTTTGATTGCCACAGGAATCTGTGGACAAAAAAATAAGATTTCTAAATAAAACTTGTGTATGGTAAAAAATTACACTTTGGACAAGTAAACAAATCTTATGCGTTGCATTCTCACAACTTTCTCTACTTCTCTTCTACAAACTATTCTTAAAAAAAGCTTATTTTTCTGCCTATTTCTTGTTAATCCAGATAAACCTGTAAATCACATTTACACATTTTGTCGGTATAAGGTTACAATAAGTAAAGAGTTGGTCAGATTTTATAAGAGCTTACTACTTTGTGACAACTTTAAAATTGCATGCTCTTTGTATGACTACAATAAAGAAATAAAAGCAGAAAAGAAGAAACAAAAACGAATAGCGACATCAGTTGAGACAAGTATTTGAAACCAATAAGAAAGAATATGCCAGAAATGGTCAACTACACAAAATATTTGATTTGGGATAAATTGTATGGTTTAAGGACATTTATATATTTTTTTTATCTTAATTGGTTTACCAATTATAAAAAACAAAACATTCAGAAAAAAAACAGGACTTCACAAGCTATACATTTTGTCATGCGGATATCTTCAATACATGCTATGTTAATAAAAATCAATACCAATCTGTTTATTCTTTTTTAAAAGAGTATTTCTTTCCTTTTTTTTTCTTTCTTTTTAGGGATTCTCAAAACATGTATTTCTGGTGAAATCTCAAGTAAAATTTTTTTGTGAAAAGAATACTTCCTCTACTTACTGTAAATACAGAAGTAGTAAAAATGGATCATTTGCATATAAAATTATGTTAAAAAGTTGTATTCCAAAACAATTAAAAACATTTTTATTTTTATTATTTATTTTGACCGACCAGCTAAAAGCTATACAGGCCATTTATAATAATTTAACATAAAATAACAAGTAAATAACATTGATATGGGTCATATGACACCATTAACACATGTACATTGTCTGAAAAGTATACAAGTTAAAAGAAATTACAATGACTACGATGAAGTTTATAACAAGCTTAGAAATACAAATTTCAGGTAAATTCAAAAATTAAAATAAAAATAATATTAACAAGTTTGTAAAATAGGAGTTGAAAAATGAATCTATATTATTAACAATATTAACATGAACAAGAAGGTATAATTATAACAAATTAGGTTTAATCAGTCTTATTCAATTTCGGTGTTCAATAATAAGATGTCTTGAGGTAACTTTCTCTTCAGTCTTGGCTGTTGATGGCTTTTTTCTCCCAATATGTACACCAGAGCTCCTGAAACACTCGGTAACTTAGAGTAGAAGATCTTTGAGAGAGATCTGATGTATTGTTTGATGGACTGGATGCCAAACTCGATGCAGTTTAATGTTTCTGATGAACCAAGCAGAATTAATTATAACTCGAAGAAATTTATTTTGAATAACCTGAAGTTTATGAATATGTGTTTTACTAGCTGAACCCCATACGGGAGAAGCATACATGAGGAGAGGTCGAACCAGAGATTTGTACAGAAGAATGGAGCAATCAAGACCAATTCTGGAGCATCTATTTATCAAAGGATATAACCTTGTACTTCTAGAGGTAGCAAGCATCACAATGCGTTTTACATGTGCATTCCATGTTAACCTGGTGTCTAATAATACGCCAAGATATTTAACAGGAGTATGTGAAGACAGCCTTGATAATTGTTCATTCATAAGAAATAATGTTGGCACAGTATTAAAGGGTCTTAAGGAAAACACTTTTGCTTCAGTCTTGTGAATATTAAGTGAAATGCGCTAGGTAGAAAACCAGTCTGTCAATGCAGAGAGAGATACCTGAAGAGAACTGACTGCTAAATTGAGATTAGAATAGAATAGAACAATATCATCTACATACATTGCCTTACAGCTAGGTTGCAGGTGGGGTATATCATAGGTGAATATATTAAATAATATGGGTACTAATATTGATCCTTGTGGTACTCCAGCAGTAATTGCCCTGGGTGCTGATGTGAATCCATCTATGCAAACCACGAACAAGTGTTGTATTAAAAAAAACTCTTGATAACATGAATAAGGTAGTCTGGTAATCCAATTCTGATAATTTAACTAGAAGTCCTTCATGCCAAACTTGTCGAAAGCTTGAGCAATGTCCAAGAAAACAGCTGCTGTATATTCTTTATTTTCAAATTTTTTAAGGATAGCTTAAGTTATCCGTAACAAATGGCGTGTTGAAGAATGGTTAGGATGGAAACGAAATTGATAATCTGAAATAATAATATTGTGAAATATGAAGTTGGAAAGATGTTTATGAATAATTTTTTCAAACAATTTCAATAATGTTGGTAATAAGCTGGTTGGTCGATAGTTAGATAGCAGGTGTTTGGATGTGTTAGGTTTATGAAAAACAATAATTTCAGCAAGTTTCCATGTGTATGGAAAATAGCCAATTCTTAGGGAAGCGTTGAAGATTGCTGTTAAATATGCCAGAGTCTTCTTCGTAAGGTTCTTGAGTACAATGTTTGGGATCAGATCATGCCCTGGTGATTTTTTATTAGGTAGTTGCCTAATAAAAGAGATCAATTCATGCATAGAAGAGGAGAAATTTTGTTTGGAACATTTGGTTTGGTTTGGTTTGGACTCGGTAATAAAGCTCTTTCATAATTTCATTTGTGGTCTGTTCATTAGTACTATTATTGTTCATAATAAGAAGCAAGTATGTTGCATTTTGAGCTTGCGTCAGCAACAAGCTGTCCGTTGAAGTGTAATACTGATATTATATTTGGTTCTCGCAAAATCTGCTTTGTTGCTTGCCAAAGTGTGTTATTATTTGATGAAAGTGATGATACATATGTCTGATATGTATTAAATCGAAACTGATCTAATTTGTGATTGATAGTGCGAATGAGACCATCAAGTTTTCTTCTTAACCAAGGCATCCTTTTTTGTTGCCATTGACGACGAACACAATGTTTTTCTTGAATTAATTTCAGGATAAATAATGGTAAGCAGAAGCATGGTTTTGGCCTCTTAAAGCAAGTCATTGATTCCCTGATGCTAGTATGAATATTTTCGGTGAAGTTTACAACGGCATTCTCAATATCCAGCATGGTTGTTAGGCAATATGCGGTTTGCAAAGACGAGTCCAAGGCTGATTTGAATTTTTCCCTATGGACATAGCCTGTAATCAAACGTGGTGCTTTGGCTAGAGATTGGTATTTAATTGAAATGTAATGAGAACTGGGCAGTGGTCTGAGTCAAGTGCTGTTACAGATGTAACAGATGTAGGTAGATGCATGTTCCTATGAACACCAATATTAAGAATATCAGCAGGGATATTTGAGTTTAATGGATAATATGTTGGTTCGTCTGCTGCTATAACATGAAGATTATGTTTATTAATAATGTCATAAAGATGGCGTCTATTTGGATTTGTGGTTCTGCAACCCCAAGCTGTGTGCTTATAATTTAAGTCTCCCAAAAGAAGAGTCGAATCTGCTGTTAGAAAGAGCAGTGAAAAATAGGATACGTTACGTTGTTAAGACAGATGCTTGTAGGCACATAATAGTACAAAATCATTGTCACGACAATGAATTCTGATACCAGTAATTTCAAGTTTTGTTGAAGTAGGAAGTAGTATGGAATGATGGCTAATATTGTGCTTTATTATCATTATTATTATTATTACTGCTACTCTTCTTGATGCAATTTGAGCATTTCTGTCATATCTGTATATTTTATACCCAGGTATTTTAAATGATTCATTCTGTAAAAAATGGGTTTCCGTGACATAGACTAAATTGATATTATGTACAGATAAGAAAGCAAGAAATGAGGCTCATTTACAGCAAAGACCATTTGCATTTTAGTTTAAAATTGTTAATTGGTGAATCAACACTGTTTTACATGCTGCTATTTTGGGACATTGAGGATAGAAGGGAAAGAAGAAACTGCTGAATTATTGGTAAGTGTGAAGTTAAGAAAGAAACAAAATGAGGAATAGCTTTGTTTAATAAGCTAGAGAGAAAAGAGGAAAATGAATCTGAAGACGAGCCATTTGTTTGATTTGTTCGTTGATGGTGTTGGTGCATACTAGCTGTTTTTGTAATAGCTGCGAAGTTCGTTGCGAAGTAGATGGTTTTGATGTGTTAACTGGTTGCTGTTGCTCCCTTGTCGATTGTTGAGTCACTGGAGCAGAATTTTGTGGGTTATTCTCTTCTGCATTTTGTAGTAAGTGATTAACTTGAATTTGAGATACACGTTCTTTTAGCTTTCGGTAGAACGGGCAGCCTCTATAGCTAGCTGAGTGTTCCTCTTTGCAGTTTACGCATTTTGGTGGTATGGACTTTGGTTTAGGGCACTGTAAGAAATGATGGGCTTCAAGGCATCTAACGTAATGTGATTTCAGTTGCACTGTGGTATTTCTCTTGATTGCCTACGTGGTTCTACTTTAATTACACAGTAGAGTAAACGGATTAAAGTTAGAATGGATTTACCCTGATCGTTGCATTCTAGATCTACTGCGCAAAGAGGCATTAGTTGCTTGTTCCTTCCTAGAAGGCATGCTACTTTGAGAACTGGATAGTTCATTTCCTGTAATTCTAGCGTTATATTTCATCCTCAAAAATAGAGCAACACAGAAGTTTTTGTATCATATTGATTATTCATAAAGCTAGGATTAAACAACACCAGCTCTACATAGAAGTGAGAGTTGCACCATTCCATAAATAATTTTGATTCATTTGTTTCTTTTGAGAACACGATTGGTCACAATAATATTAGAGAAGTGGTCAATGTTTTGGCTTCTAATCCCAGAGGCACACTTGTTAACTTCCTGAAATTTAGATTTGTAAAACTTTCCCTTGTCCAGCAAATCATAAGTTTTGCAATGACATGAAATTTAAAATGTGCAAAATGTTTGCCACAGTATATGTACAAATATGCCATTTACTGTATTTATCTGAATGCAAGATAACCCCCATTTTTCATAACTTAACTTTGGAATTTAGCATATCGACTATATAAAAAGAAGACATAAGACATAACTTAATGTTTAAATAAAATTTAAAGGTTTGCCATATACTTTGAACAAACTACTGGACACTTAAGCTGATTAAGATTATTATTTATTTAATATTGCCTAACTACACATGTCTTATAGCGACAACATCATGTAACAATAAGAAATGTTATAACACTTTCAAGATTATTATTATTTTACTTAATTTGAATTTGTGTGAAAATTCACATTTTGAGTGGTTTGCAGAAAGGGGAGTATAGAAACGTATGGTATGGATATGATTTTGCATTAGATGACATATTTAATATAAAAGATGATAAATTTCTTTTACCTAATTTTAATTTGTGCAGAAATTCACATTGTATGCGGGAGAGAGGAGAAGAGAGAATGAAATTGTACTGGTATGTCTATGTTTAATAGTAAAGGTGGCAACTTAGCTGTAACAACAATTATCGATACAATTTTCAATTAAGACAACTTACTTAAGACAACTTGTATTATGTATGAATTTGTGTGTAAATTCATTTTTGAGAGGAGAGACAGAGAGGAAAATGCGAAGATGTGTACTATGGTAGCATAGCTAAGCTAAAGATGGTAGAACATAATGACAGCAGCAGTGATGGGAGCATAGCTGTAACAATGATTATGGATGCTATTTTCTATCTAGATAACATACTTAAAACATTTACATAATTTGAATTTGTGCATAAATTCACATTGGTTTCAGTTTTCTCAAACAGGACCATGCAAAATGAACCAAACCTCAATTGTTTCACATAGTGATCAGCTTTTTGACTATCGCTTTAGCATAATGTAGTCCCTTATTTCCCTTCTACTTACAATGAAGCAAGTTTGCGAATGCTTAACTTGATTAGCATGGTGTAGATAAAAGAATAATTTTTTGTAAGAACAGTTTGTATTTGGAACAGCAAGATAAAGTTATGTGAATAGATCACATCAGATTTTTTACACCTGTTGAGCATGTGGCAGGAAATTTCCAAAAGCAGTCACAAGTTCAAATCACTGCAGTGTCACAAACTCACTCAGGTGTAACAATGCCTGGTTTTGATGTCCAAGAACCTTCTGACAGCAAACCTGTCCATTCACACAGGTGTAACACTCACAGTTATGATGTGAAAAGAACTTGCTGCTGGCACATGTGCCCATTATCGCAAGTATAACATGGATGTCACCAATCAGCTATGACTTACGGGACAAGAATTCACACATGTTCATGATCACGACCACAGGACATAGTCACATTGAAGTAAGGTGACACACAAACTTCATAAGTACTTAGGTCCCGGGCTTTATAGTTTAACCAACTATCAGGCAATAAATGTTGAATGATCCCAGGGTAGCTCAGGGGTTAGAGCAACTGGATAGATACCAGGAGATCCATGGTTCAAATCCCAGCTATGGAACTTAATTTTTCAGAGTGATTCTACCTCTCCCACTTCTGTGTTGGACAAAACTGGCATGGAAGAAACAATTCACATTATACTGCATATGTTAATATGGAAAACCATTTGAAAGTAGCATCACTTTTTAGTAAACATCAACTCACTTTTGGGTAAAAATAACAGTACTTTTACCCAAAAAATCATCTAACATGTTGTAGGTGCCTAGCTATAATAGACAAACATTTATGGCATAGCTTACCATCATTCCAATATGGTCGTCATAAGTTCCTTTAAAAACAGAACCAAACTCTCCTTCTCCAAGAATTGAGCCCATTGTCAGATGCTCTCGTGGAATGAATTCTGTAAAATATTAAAAAGGTTACATTCAAAACGGGTTTAGTTAAATTTATGAGTAATAATTTAGCTTAAATTTACAGGTTATCAGTTATACTTTGTCTAGTATGCTTCATTATCATCACTTAAACTGCTCCAGATGATAAGTACAGTTGAACCTGTTTTATACGTAACCCAGTTGTAAGTAATTCGCCTTAATACATAAATTTTCATAGTTTCCGGCAAAATGTAATTTAGAAAAATGTTAACAAATCTTATTTATAAGTAATATATTTATATGTAATTCACTGTTATATGTATTAAATTTCAGTGAAATACAACTGAGTTTTACATAATTATAATGAGCATAAGGCCATCTTAAAAGAAACCAAGGGTATTGTCCTTATCTCTGTTGACAAAGACGCAAGCTGAGCAGGCGGCTTTCGGCCTTGGAAACAAAAGACAATAATACGTCTGCTGGTAGAGCGCGACAATGCAGCAACAATGGGAAATTAAGATAAAAATGTTCCGTATCTGGTGTTTATTGTTAAACAGCAGTTGTCTTTCAGTTCTCAGTTGCTTTTAATCAGCCATGGAGAACAGAAAAAGCAAATGAATATGCTAGATCAGAAAGTGAAATTCATACAAGAGGTAGAGCTTAATCCACACAAAACAAAAACCGAAATTGCTTCACTCAGGAATTGCTTACTCCACACTATGTACAGTCATCAATAACAATTATGAGTTTTTAAAATTGGGTGCCAAATCAACAAAACACAGCCGTCAGCAGTAAGGGAGATATGCTGATTTTGAAATGGCATTTTTCTCATGGTTCCAGCAGCTCTACCAATTACGGGCAACATACTGAAAGCAAAAGCGATAGATTTAGCTAAAATAATGAACATCACGGCTGATTTCAAGGCTTCATTGGGATGGTTGCAAGGATTTAAAGATAGCCATGGAACCACAGAGAAAACAATTTGCGGCGAGTCGAATGCTGTGGATGACATCACGGTTCAACACTGGAAGAAAGAGGCTCTACCAGGAATCATAAAGGGATTATCAGCCTCAAAAATCTACAACTGTGATGATTCCTGCCTATCTGTGATGAGACTGGCCTGTTCTACAATCTCCTTCCCAGCAAGACATTAGCTGAAAAGGGTGACTCATGCCATGGAGGGAAGAAAAGTAAAATTCCCATACCAGTTCTTCTTGCCACCAATGCAGACAGATCAGTCAAACTTCTCCCACTTGTGATAAGAAAATCAAAGAATCCGAGGTGTTTTAAGGGTGTGAAAACAAATCCTACGGAATATGAATCCAATAGGAAGTCTTGGATGACTATGATTTTAATGGAACAGTGGTTAAAGAAGATGGACATTAAAATGAAAAAGAAACAAGAAAATCCTTCTTTTTATGGATCGATGTACAGCACATCCACCTCAAATAATTTTAGAAAATGTTCAAGTGGAATTTTTCCCTTCTAACTACACCAGTTGTCTACAGTCACTTGATTTGGGCATCTTTGCAAATTTCAAAGCTCATTTTAGAAAAATGCTGGTTCAACATTTAATAACACTGACTGATGCAGGAAATGAAAATCTCACCATTAACTTACTACAAGCCATGGAATTATTTTGGCTGCCTAGAAACAGGTGTCATCCTCTACAATCAAACACTGCTTTATTAAATCTTGTGTCTTACAGGAAGAGGCTGTCTCTGGTGGTGGTGGTGATGGTGATGATGATGATGATGATGATGATGATGATGATGATGATGATGATGATGATCCTATAACTGAGCTAGCTCTACTGAAGGGTGCAAATTTCGATACCTTAGTGCATTTGATGCCAATCTAGCTGTCTGGGGAACTACAGGATGAGATTATTACTGATGTGTGCCAAAAACATGGTGGTGATCAAGAAAGTGGACCAGCTTCAAGCGACACTGACATAATGTGGATGATGACTCAAATCTTGAAATACCTAAGGTGAGTGAAATATTAAGTGCAATAAATGAGTGTAGGCACTACATCAGTGCTAAAAGTGGTAGTGAAAAAGCTCTAAATTCATTAATAAGTTTGGAAAATGAGATTTATGCACTGATTTCTTTAAAGCAGGACCAAGTTCAAAATAATGTTTTCTTCGTACGTATCTTTGTTGTTTGTAAAATTTTGCACATGTAGGCCCACTGTAGTACTTTTTTTTTATTAAATTATGTATGATGCATTATCAAAATCTTAGTTGTAAGTAATTCTGAGTTATAAGTAATCTTCCCTCGTTGCCTGATACACACATAAATCGGGTTCAACTGTAGTTTATTGCAAACCATTGACAGTAGTTTTTATTGAAATTATCAGAGATGATATAATTGTTTGACACTAAGCTTGAAAAATTCAATATCACATTCAGAGTTGAACCATACCATGCTCTATCACTGAATTATCATGAGAATCCTGCAAGTACATTACACTTCATCCAGTTCAAGTATCCCCATAATTACCCATTATATGTACTAAAAGGCTACTAGAAACATTGCAAATACTTCTAACTTCAGCCAGCCTTTACTTTATAGTTCAGAACTATTAGGGTTAATTAAGGTTTCATATTTGTTTTTTACATTAGCAGAGACACTAAATTGAAATATTTGCTTTCCAAATTTAATATTTTTCAGTCATTTGCACAATTAAATTTTCCTCTATTTATAATAAATCCTTTATCTTATTTATATAGTTTTGAAATTCAGGCAGTCTAATATTTTGGAGTGTCCTGGTGTGTTTAAGTGCTGCATACCTGTTAAATCACAGACATGGTTACATAGTTACACAATGTCAATGATGGAAATAATAAAGTGAACAATAAGATGCATGCAGTTACTCAATCTGTCAACTATCATTACTGTTTATATAGCAACCCTGCACTTGCATACACTGATGCAGTTTCACTCCCCCTACAAAAAAACTTGGGCAATTCTGAAAAACATTTAGCAGTAAAACTGTAAACACGTTATATACAATAGGTATATTATTTAAAGAAGAAATCTTTGAAAAAGGAAAATATTGTATGGGAATATGGTAACTAACCTTGAGTTTAGAGTAGAAAGATTGGTTGCAGTGTCTAAAATTCAGGATGGAAATGTCAAAGGTAAGCCATTATTAAACAATAACACCCCACCCCCCCTAACACACACCATATATACATATACAAAGGATAACTGTAAAAACCAAAAAAGGATTAACATTTTAACGAAGCATATCAGCAGTTCAATGGCTTTCTTCTTGCTTGTTATCAGCAAACACATTTATGACATTCTCAAAGTCCAGTTTCATAGTTGGATTATCTTCCATTGCTAGTACAGCCAGGTGATTCAAACGCTCCTTCCTGAGTCTGAGAAACACACAAGTAGTACTTAAACCTTCCAAAAAGTGAAAAGGTTTGTTTAGCAGAACAGTTCATTGCTGGTGTGCTCAAATACATTTGAAGAATGATTCTGATTTTTGGATGAATTCAAAGAAATATTTTTCTTAAAATTTTATTTAAGACAGGCAAAGGACTGTCTCATATCCAGACCTCAAAAGGAAGCAGTTCCAGAAGACTCCTTTGTATCCCCTGAGTTAACATGCTGCAGCTGTTTTGCAGTGCTATAGACCTCATCAGGGTCAATTTTCGTCAAGCTGGATAAGAATGAAAACGTTTCAGAAAATTCTTTATAAACTTCAAGATGCTTCTTGAGCTCTGTGGATACATCATAATTAAATAATTGGCCTTCAATATGTCATGATATTTCCAAACCACAATTTCATTTTCTGGCTCAGAGTTCAAGTCATCAAAGAACTTCTTCTGTTTCTTCACACTTTTTTTTTTTTAATAGTTTCAGTGACCCATACGGTTGTTGTGTAGCCTCCAGTTTTTTGCACATTTCAAAAAGACCTTGTCATTTAATCTATGAAAGAGGTGAAGTATAAAGTTTCACTACTGCAGATATATCAATCTCTTGTGACTGCAGTGTTATACTCATTGCATTGAAATATTCTAAAATACTCCCCCACATTATAGCCATGAATGCAATTGCATTGAAATGCTCCAAAGTATTCCCTCACATTAGAGATATGAAAGCAATATCTTTAGAGTTTAGCTTATGCAATATCCCTGTTGCTTCTGATTTAATCAAGCTTTCTTGCTTTTCTCTTCAGAAATGCACTTTGGAGTTCTACTGACACCTTAGCATTTTGCTTTTGCAGGCATCTTCTCAAGCTGATCATCTTATTATGCAGAGAGAGTTTAAATAAGTGTCCATTCTCAAACATTAACTAGAATTTTCCAGCATATTGTAGATGTTGAAACCAAATTTAAACTGTTTGCAGTAGGACAAAACATGTTGAAGCCATTTTACAGAATGCGGCTTGCACTTGATCTTACAGATTCAGGGAATGAGTGGAGCAAGGGATGAAAAATACCAACAGATTGAAGAACTTGATTCTGGCTTGTAGGTTAGAAGAGATTCCTGCCATTTTTGCAGCATCATCATAACTTTGGCCACAGGAATTGTTTATATCTAATCCATGAGTGTTGATTCTGCATCTGTCAATTCTTGCCTGATATGTCAAACATTTTTCATAAACTGTACAAACTGCTCTTGTGGTAGACAATCTTTATTCATATATATAATAAAACTTGACTGATCACAGTATGAAACATTAGGAATAGAAACCATAATAATGGAAAAACACTTTGCATTAAATATCTCCTTTAGGATGTCTTTGGTTACAGTCTTGCCCATAATATTTATATTTCTTCTAAATGATAATATAAGGTGTTTCCAGGGTTTCCATATTTAGCTATGAGATCTGCAAAGAATGGATGAAATTCAGCTATCAGCTCTAAACACATCATAAAATGACCATTTCTTAAGGAATCACACTGTTCATTTTCACAAAATGTCAATTCCCTCGAAGAAAGATTTTTTCACTACACCCACTACCCTCTGAGTACATTTCTCCAATACTTTACTTTTTTTTGTAACTGAGTAATAAATTGTATCAACTCTACATAGATTATTTCCACTTTTTTTTTTTGTTTTGAAATTTACAACATAATCATGATGTAAAGGAATTTAAATATTCAGTTACCCTCGGATTAGCATGTTTCCAATCACTAAAGCCACTTGTGCTGAGCTGGGATGAACCCCTAACCACTTTATAAGGTGTACAGTAGTGACCTCTAACTGGGAGAATCAACTGATTGCATTGCATAACTCCAAAAACAATTTTCTTTCGAACAAATCTTTGGAAAGAAATATTTATTTATCAATATATGCTCGCTCTGACTTTACCAAATCACAGCTTATTCTGATTAATTCCATTTCATATTATGTAATGTTATGCTTTTTCATTGATTTCCAGAAGGGAAAAGGAAAAGGGTCTGGCAAAACCTTCACATTCCTAATTCTGGTTCACTTGCTGTGGAATTGTTTGCAAGTTGTTCAATTTCAGATTCACTAACATCAAGCTTTTTGCCACAATTGCTGCTGTACTGTGAATCATTTGTAGGCTTTAAGTTTTCAGAAGAACAACTTGCAGCTACAGAATCTAGTTCTTCATGAACCGAAAAATAAGTGTAACTTTGGTGTGTGATCTAAAATTTCCTTTGCCCTGCTCTCTTTTGTTCAATTCATTTTCTGCACCCTGTGCCAATGAGATGTTTATATTATTGTTTAGTTTATATCAGAGCTTCACTAAATTAATAAAACATGGGGATATATGTATATATATATAAACCATAGTAAAAGCACCAAGCTGGTACCATGCTACATCAAAGCTTCTGTTTTTACATCTGATGCATCCATGCCTAGCCACACAAAAACATCACAGAGGCAGTATTGCCAGACACTTTATGTGCACATTTCCATCTTTCTACAGACTATTTTCTTCTCACTAACAAGAACCATTGCTGCTTTCTTTCTTTCTTTTTTTTTTTTCTCCTTAATTTGCCATCCTGGTCCCAGGCCCAGGTGGCCCATACATAAATGCATACAATCACTTTACTACTACTGTTTTGCACTGCATGCATAAGCTGCATATCTGATATTTCCTATTTAGGATATCACTTTGATCAAACCTTTCAGACATCGACACGCAAAACTAAACATTTTTGTGTCAATTAAAATGCTATTTGTAGCGAGTGCAATTGTTGATTTACATTCTGTCAAGAAAATACCAGGAATTGCTCATTTAAAAATCCTGTTTAAAAAGAAATTTGAAATTATTGTTGTCGCTAAGTTGGTACAACTTTCCTCTATACCCACACAGAGGTCAATCATCATCTGTCATCTAATTAAATAACTCAGAAGTTTGAGACAAGTGAAGTTTTAATCAATGTGATGTTGAAAATGAGTCGGAATAGTAACACTCACCTCACTTATATGTAATTGTTCAAAACATATGTTTCAAGGGCAATCGCCCTCTTCTTCAGTTGAAGTCCGACTGATGGCTGCTATTTGTGCTCTGTGGTCTATTATGGTGGAGCCATCTGGTGTTCTCAGTAGAAGTTCAAAATCATGTGGCGGTATTTCAAAATTCATCAGTTGGTCTTTTTGTTGTGTAATGAGAATATTCTCCCAAACTGTAAGTTCTGCCGGGTTGTTTACAGGTTTTAGCAATTTTATGTCATTTTGTATTTCATGATGTGATGTCCAAAAATGGTATGCTACTGCCGATTTATCTGTTTGTTTCTGTTTGATATGTCTGAAATGTTCCTTTAGCCTTGTTTCCAGTCTTCTTTTTGTTTGGCCAATGTAACATGATTTGCAGTCCTTGCAATCAATTCTGTAGATGCCTGATCTCTGGTTTGTAGGTATGGGGTCTTTAATGTCTGTTTTCAATGCATTTTTTATGTGGAATTGGTTACTTGAAGCTAAACTTATATTGTATTTCTTGAAAATTTTTTTGAATTTCCTATCTGCTGTTGGGTGATAGGTGAATTTTTTATATATCACTTTCGGTTTTTGTATGGACAAAGTGGTGATTTGTTTTAAGGTTAATTTCTCCTTATGTTTTTTAATTTTTTGGTCAATGATGTCTGGGTTAAAACCATTGGCTGAGGCTATATGTCTTAGTTGGAGGTATTCTGTGTTGTACTCTTCTGGGTCAAGTGGGATGCTGAGGAGTCTGTGTACTGAACTGTTGAAGACTGCCTGTTTATGAGGTTCTGGGTTGAAACTATTCTGTTTTATGTAATTGTCTGTATGTGTGGTCTTCCTGTAGATGCCATAAGTGATCTTTTGTTCTTTCCGTGTTAGTTTTAGGTCCAGGTATGGTAGCATTTGGTCTTTTTCTGTTTCCATTGTGAATTGTATGTACCTGTCCTGTAGGTTTAGTAATTTTAGAGAGTCTTCTGCTAATTTTTTGGGGACCACCGCAAAAACATCATCAACATATCTAAACCATTTTTTGAATATATTCGGAAAACTGGAGGTTATATGTACTTCAAGTCGTCCCATGTACAGATTTGCTAAAAAGGGCGAAAGTGGGTTACCCATTGCTAAGCCTGATAAGACCATTTGTTCCTGTAGAGCATCAGTTAGTATAGAAACCAGAACGTATGCATTTCTAGCATCATTGACCAAAAAATTAAAAAACATAAGGAGAAATTAACCTTAAAACAAATCACCACTTTGTCCATACAAAAACCGAAAGTGATATATAAAAAATTCACCTATCACCCAACAGCAGATAGGAAATTCAAAAAAATTTTCAAGAAATACAATATAAGTTTAGCTTTAAGTAACCAATTCCACATAAAAAATGCATTGAAAACAGACATTAAAGACCCCATACCTACAAACCAGAGATCAGGCATCTACAGAATTGATTGCAAGGACTGCAAATCATGTTACATTGGCCAAACAAAAAGAAGACTGGAAACAAGGCTAAAGGAACATTTCAGACATATCAAACAGAAACAAACAGATAAATCGGCAGTAGCATACCATTTTTGGACATCACATCATGAAATACAAAATGACATAAAATTGCTAAAACCTGTAAACAACCCGGCAGAACTTACAGTTTGGGAGAATATTCTCATTACACAACAAAAAGACCAACTGATGAATTTTGAAATACCGCCACATGATTTTGAACTTCTACTGAGAACACCAGATGGCTCCACCGTAATAGACCACAGAGCACAAATAGCAGCCATCAGTCGGACTTCAACTGAAGAAGAGGGCGATTGCCCTTGAAACATATGTTTTGAACAATTACATATAAGTGAGGTGAGTGTTACTATTCCGACTCATTTTCAACATCACATCTGTCATCTAGTTTGTTTACAATACACCATTTTGTTAGTTCATCTCATAGGTGATATGCGATTTTATGATGGATACAAATATTGAACAAAGAATCTGACTCAAATTTTGCATTGAAAATGGTATTTCATGTGCCGAATCGCTGAAAATGTTACAGAGGGCTTACGGTGAGTCGACTTTATCAAAAACACGTGCATATGAGTGGTACAGTGCATTCAAAAGTGGTCGAGATGTGGTGGAAGATTTCCCTTGTTCTGGTCGATCATCAATGTTTTCAACTGAACTGAACATCGCTAAAGTGAAGAAAATGGTGTTTGAAAATCGTCATTTAGGTCTGAGAGAGATTGCCGCTGAACTTTCTGTGTCTCACGAATCGATTCGTACCATTGATTGTTTGGGCATGACATGCGTTGCAGCTTGGTTAGTTCCGAAAGACTTGAATTTTCTACAAAAACTCAATCGCATAAGGATTGCTGAAGACATGCTAGAACGAGTCAGTTCCAACCTCACATTCATGAAACACATTGTAACTGGTGATGAGACATGGGTTTACGAGTTTGACGCTCAAACCAGTCAACAAGCTTCCAAATGGCACCTTCCAACTGAACCGAAACCTAAAAGGGCATGTCAAACTCGATCAAAATTGAAGGTCATGTTGACAGTTTTTTTCGATTATCATGGTGTTGTGTGCACTCAGAGTTCTTGTCAGAAGGTCAGATAGTAAATAAAGACTATTATCTGAGCATTATGCGGTGTTTGAGAGAACAAATACAGTGAAAAAGGCCAGATTTGTGGAACGACAGCTCATGGATTCTACACCATGATAATGTACCAGCTCACAAAGCTATTATTGTGAACAAATTTTTGGCGAAAAACTCCATAAATTTCATCGAACAACCACCGTATTCACCTGATCTGGCTCCTGCTGATTTCTTTCTCTTTCCAAACTCAAGTTACCACTTCGAGGTGCCCGTGTTCAGTTGATAGAAGACAAAGGAAGATTTGCGGCGACAATTGTATTAGATTCCTAAAAGTACCTACAAAAAATGTTTTGATGATTGGATTATTCGTTGGCATAAATGTGTAATTTCAGAAGGGCTACTTTGAAGGTGATAAAATAAAATTGGATGAATAATTCATTTTTTGTGTTTTATTGGCAAATTCCTGGAACTTTTTTGACACAGTAGTATTTACTTTCTTTGATTACTGTGTTCAGATGGATGAGAACAAAAACAAAACCAGCAATTATGTGTAAAGAACAGTGACTAGCTCAGGAATTAAGTGAAACTGGTCATATTGTTTACATGGTCTTTTGCTCATTTTTATTTCCTCTATTTTCCTACAGGTTTAGTTAAATCCTGTACACCTTCATTGTGCTACTAACCACCCTGCCGTGGAGCATCTTGTGATAGTGTTGAAACAGATGATGGAGGAAGAACTGGTGATGCCACTGGTTTGTTTGTACTCTCAGGAGTTGCCAAAGGAGCAGAATTTCCAGAGGATCCTCGACGACCACATACTGGTGAGCCACTGCTGCTGCTAGTCCCATGGCTTCGAGGAACTGGCAACCTATGTGATAATGTAGCTGCAGAGTGCTGAAAACCAGAATTTCTTAGTTATAGTGATGTTCTTTGTTGAAGATATACCTTGTGTCATTTTTCAGTAACAGTTCTGACTGTGCCAGTTCCAAGCAGTACTTCAAAATGACATTCACATTTATTATTTATGTATAAAACAAATGAGAACCTATAACCAAATCTATCTGAGAATTTATCCTCAAAATTTGAAAGCAACAGGTCAGAAAAACACGTGTGCTTGTGTTTTTACACAAAGAGCTTCAGAAAATGATATAGCACACTATCTGCCATGTTCCTTCACTCCTGATTTACTGCTGATGGACACCAATGGATGCCAGAACTGAGGGAATTGATGTGTAAAGCTTCGAATAGTGCAATCCCACAAACTATTGTCTCTGAATTGTCATGAGCAGTGTGGCAATATGTGGAATGCCACGGAGGAAATGCCCACTTTATTGCTTGATAAGTACAGCAGCCCTTCTAATAGTGGCAGTTTGATTGCCAGGAATAAAGGAAAGCAGAGCGCTTGCTAGGCAAGTGGCATGCATTAATAGAAGAGATGTTGGGAGTCAGGCATAATGGAGCATGCCTTACTCCCCTCCAGCCAATCTTCCCCTTGACGGTGGTGGCCTATTAAAAGGCAGATTTTGAGGCTAGCAATGAGGCCAGTGCATTTTGTCCCTTGACCAATGGAGTTGTCAGAACATAAATCAGATCACACTACTAACAAGTCGATGCATATTGTTATTTATATGTTTTTCTCTACTTTTGGATCTCTATAATATGAAACATGAAAATAATTTTAGCTTTAGGAATATTCACAGTTAAATAAAACTGGCTACTTAATGGTAAACTCAAGATATTTAAAAAATTACTTTAGCTTTGTTTCATAAAATGAGGAATCTTAAGAAAGTTAACTTAGATTGACTGTCCGTAGTATTAGATATTTGTGGTTGTTTTATTTTTTCTAATATTCCCTTCAGGAGGAAGAGATCTGCTATATGCAAGAACACTAAGAGAGGGGTATATAGTGGGACTATGCCCTGCAACTGTAATAGCCAAATGTATGTGAATGGCTTGCTTCATATGAGCTGATTGTTGCCATCTATTGTTACAACAGCATTGGTGGACACATGTGACATTGGCAAGTTTTTTTGACATCAAAATCAGACATTGCTACACCTGAGTGAGTGTGGCACCTGCAATGATTTGCACATGCAACTGATTGTGGAAGTTTCCCGCTACATGACTGACAGGTATAAAAAGAAGAACAAAACCTGCCCAGATTTCATTTTCAACTCAGAATACATAGCAACTAGCAGTTTAGTCAGTCTTGATGGAAAATTCAGAGCATGCAATAGTAGTGGTAGGCACCGAGTGTCAAAGGTTAATTATTGTGAAAGCATCATAGAAGGACAGTTATTTCTGAACAGATTTTTATTTGTAACAATAGAGTTGTCTGTTGGAGAAACACAAATAGCAGAGGAAGGAAGCATCTGAAAAGCAGAAGTTGTACTCAGGAGAAAGAAAAGAAAATAGATATTTTCTGTGATGAAACCACAAACAGGATGTGACAATGCTTCAGAATATTCAGAAATTCTGCTCCTGAACTAGTGGTTGGAGCAATATATTTTCCGAGTTTACAAAATTTTTACCTACTACATTAGTAGTTGATTCAATTAGGTAATATGATGTAGATTATACAAAAGTGAAATGTTTTGTGACTTTGTCCTGCAGCTGTGATTACCAAATGTGTGTGAACAGCTTGCTTTTTAAGTCATAGATGATTTCTTTTTATAGTGTTTAATGCCTGCTTTTACTACAAATGGCACTGCAGGCGACATGGATGATTTTGTTGGCATCCTTTGTTACACCTGCATTAGTGGAAATGTGGGCAGGCAGCAAATTCTTTTGACATTGCAGCTATGAATATTACATCTCTGCGAGTGGACACTTATGCTATCAGAAAGTTCTTTGATGTCGAAACCGGCTGTTTACTCTGAGTGAGTTTGTGACACCTGCAGTGGTTTGCACATGCAATTGCTTCTGTAAGTTTCCTGCCACATGATTGCCAAGTTTAAAAAGGGGAACAAAGATCTGCCCAGAGTTCAGTTTCAACTGGGAGTATACATAGCGAGCAGCAAAGGAAATTACATGGCAGAAGCATTAAAGAAAGACCATTATTTGTGAACAAATTTTCATTTGTAATTACTGGAAGAAATATAGAGCTGTTGATGGCAAAATAAAACAAGAGTTTGTTTTATTTATTTATGTTGTTTATTTAGTAACTTAACATCCTTTAACTTGATTGGTCATATTGAACGTTGAAGGAAACTGGTGAAATGATGCTGAAAGGATCTCAGGGTCCATGGAGGTTAAGTTACTCAACATTTATTATCACGGAATAAGGGAAAACTCTGAAAAAATACCTTATCTGGGTAACTCACCTTAAGTGATGTTCAAACTAATGGAACAATTTGGTGCGTTTGTCTTTAGCTATGAGATGTGTGAGTTTTTAAATCCTTACTAATACCTTTTAAAGTTGTAAGTTGATATTAATTTTTCTCATGGTCATGTAAGAGCATATAATTTCATGGCAGCTGACTTTTTGAAAATCTGACTATCTCTTAGACTATTGTGTCCTTCTTATAACTAAAATAAAATAAGTGTAAGTGTGAGGAAATTTTATGTTGGTTATTGAAATAAAGATATTAAGAACAAGCTTCCGTAAAAATATTTTATAGAGAAGTGGATAAAGTTATGCATATACATACACATTTTTTTTGCTTATATATCCCAAAATTTTGATTTCATAATTTCTAAATAAAACCAGCTGTGCATTCTTTGTCATTCATGGGTAAAGATGTTATCTCTCACTACTGCTATCTGCTCTACACTCCACAATTTGGTTTCACTGAAAGGAAATATAGAGAAGCTATTTTTCAGTTTCTTTAAACTGCCAAGAGATTTAAGCACACTTTCTTTTTTTTTTGATGCATCACAAAAATTTGTTCACTGTACTTTGTGGGGCAGACACTTAAGCTTCAGACATCTATACAGCCTTCCCCACCTGCCTATAAAAATTAATCAATATAGAAATTCACAACTAATTTATTTTGTAGCTGATGGCAAATTAATTATGACATTTATTATTAAACTATAATTTTATTTCATATCAAATGTAAGCATATTAATGTGCATTCTTTATTTAGGTGTTAATCCTATATAACACATTTGGACCACCCCAAGGTATAAGGGCATAGATAAACTTTTATATGAACAATTATTAAGAGCTAACTTGCACCATTGTTATAAAATCTTTCCCAAATTTGAGTTGCAATTTTAAACACTTTTAAAATTTTCTACTTACATGCAAGGCTTAGTTCATGAAATAACTGAATATGGGGAGGACACTCTCTGAAATTAGCTTGCTAAAAAAATCTTAAATACAAGCAGAGAATTTTTAAACTGTTTAATATTGTGACTCACATTTGTGAAAGATTTTATTGAAACTTTTGTCATTTTGCAGATTTATAATATAAATTATGGACAAAAGAAGCAGTCAAGGTATATTCAAATTTATCATAAAGTTTTAAAGTAAATTTTTTGAAAACCATTTACAAATGGGTTTTATCTTAAAAATAAAATGAATAAATTACTTGAATAAAATATTAAGATCTTAAGCAATGTATAACCTTACATAATGGAGTTGATTTCTTTCTTTTGCCCGTCCAATTCAAGTACCATAATTAATGATTATGTGTTAGCATTAAGACATAAATCTCATCCTCCATCAGGCACTGAAGGTTTAGGCTTTCCTTTTACCTATTCATTTCAAGTACCATAATTCTGATGTGCTAGTAGCATTAAGACATCTTACCCCATTAAGTGTTGGATGCATATCAGGCACTGGAGGTTTTGGTGTTGGAGGCACTGGAATCTGGAGAGTAGTGGGTAACCCATCAGACATCAGACTGTAGTGCTCAATTACATGTTCCAAGGAATCCAGATATGGTCCATCATCAATAAAAAAATGTTTACCCTAAAAGCAAGGAAAACAAAATATAATGCACACCTAATTAAATTTAGTGATGCTAGAAATGCATACGTTCTGGTTTCTATACTAACTGATGCTCTACAGGAACAAATGGTCTTATCAAAATAAGCTTAACGTGACAGTATTCTTTTGTCACATCACCAGTGTAAATACTGTTTCCTGATGACATCTGTTTCAAGTTTCATAGGACAAGTGGAGGGACAGGTTGCTCAGCTTTTTCTTTCATGGCGCCCATATAGAGGTTCCTGTGGTTTGACTCCAGGCTATATGGTGGCATATTTAAATTGTGCCATACACAGACTTTCGCCTCTAATCAACTTTTGTGAAGTATCACCAAGGCCAATATGGTTTGGAGTTCAGAATAAAAACTGTAGGTCCTCTCATCCCATCGTTATTCTTAACATCCTACTAAGAGAAGTATAAGCCAGCCAAGGTGAGTGCAGTCCTACTCTGGGAGAGGAGAGCAGATGTGGCAATAGGACTTCACATATACATCATGAAATGCTGTACAGTCTGGTTTACTTCACTAGCATGCCGTGTAGCATTCAGTAACAGTCTCTTTGTAGAGAGGGTTGTCATCAGCAGGAATTGCAAAATTCATAAGGCTAGGTTTCTGCTTTAAAATAAAGATCTTTTCCCATATGGGAAATATGCACTCTACAAGTTCATTTATCAGCCATCAGAGAAAGGAGAGGAGTCCACAGAAAATACCAACAACAGACTGGCCAGTCAAGTTGATGTTGTAGGCAACATATGTCTGCGAAACATGTCCAGGTAATTTATTACTTAGTGAAGCAATTCAAGTGTAAATTCAACTCATTTTATAACCAATGTATAAATTAGTTATTAGAAAAGGAGCCCAAACCTAGTTCTATCAATTACATATGTGCAATGTATATAGTAGGTAGAGAAAGAATTGCATTCCACTCAAAAATTCAACACTGAAAATTTACCAAAAATACACATTTTTGGGTCCCCTGAATCAAATAAAAGCATTTTAGAAAAAGGTCTGTGTGTGTATGCATGGGTCTGTAAACATGATACGTCAAAAACAAAAAGTTTGTTAAACACCAAATTTGGCATTTAAGTTTATTACCTTCCTAGGATGTGTCACAAAGATTTTCAGGAAACTCCCATGACTCTGAAATCCCGTTTATATGGAACATTTTCCAAAATTTTTATTTTCTCAAAAATGATTAACAATTTTGATTAAAACTCTGTATACTAAAGATATTTACATGATATATAAAATGTATATTGTGAATTTTCCAGGAATAGCCTCTGAAGATCTCTTCATTCTGTAAAGTGGAAAACTGTAAGAGATAGACAAAAACTTACAACACAAAAACAAATGTAGATCTTGTTATAACACAATTGATGTTATACACAGCTTTCTAGTAGAGCTAACAATTTCAAAGATATTCAATTTTAAAATACTTAAATTTTTCTTAAATTTTCTCATCCATTTTCTCTCTCTTTGGTTTTCCCTCTTTCACATGGATAGAGAGCAAAGTTTCAATGACAAATGCATCACAAAAGGTTTTAAAGGATTTGAATGTAGCTTTAGCCTTACATATTCTCTTATTTCTTTTCTACTTATAAAAAAACTAAGCAAAAAGACCATTTCTAGTAATGTTTACCTTGATTAGAATGCTGTAGATAAAAGAATTATCTTTTATAAGAATAGAGAAAGTCATATCAAGGGAACATATTTAATTTTTTTATAAATAAACCACTTTATATCAATGCCCTATACACCGGACATTGGGACAACATGAATATATTTTATGTGGAGTTTTTTGAATTGCTTCAAGGAATCCAGAGAAGAATTTTCCGTTCCAAAGGAAGTTTTTGAGTATTTAGAGGGAATTTTAGATTTAGATGATGAAGAAGGTACATTCTTGTTGAATATTCTCCTCCCCCAGATGAGACCAGTGATTGGCAAGAGGGAGTGATTTAATTTCATATATTTTGTTTCCCTGAAGTGTACACCATTCTGCATGTGAGGATACTAAAATACATTGACAAAGATAACTTCTAAAATCAACTGAAAAAATTCTGGAATAAAATATCTTGGCATTAAAGCTGCCTTTGCAACATTATCAGCTACCTCTTGCATGTTGCAGAACACATACAACTGTTAAATGGTGCTTTCAATCTGAAGTAGATAGACAGTCCTACATGAGCTGCACTACTGGATAGAAAGAATAGTTAAGCAATACAAGGGACAAGAGCCTGTAAAGATAACACAGGAACATAAGTTCTGCTCTATTTATTATAAAATTGGTGATGCTACGTTTATGTCCTACCAAACATGTGTGTTTGAACCAGCTGAAAAATTCAATGCCACAGCTAGTTCTAAACTTATAAGTTCTGCTGCCAAACATACAACCTGATAAAGAACAAATGGTTCTGCAGCAAAAATTGCTAAATAAAAAATCTTCCTTCCTTCATCCTTGTTTCAGAGACTGCAATAAGATTTATATTGGAAAAATAAAACAAAATTTATCACCAAAGAAGAGGATTCCCTTACAAGTTTTGAAGTCCCCACCACTGATGACATCAACCTGTTGACAATAGTAGAGGACAACACAACACCAGGCTGCACACAACCACCTTTGCATGTAGTGTCAGTCATCCCCAGAACTGAAGATAGGGTTAAAGAACCCTGAAACAGATCTTCCCAAATGAAGCAAAAAGTGTAAAAAGGTGACTCAATTTATTTAAAAGAAATAATCTTGTTACTTATTTCCTTGCAGCTACAGAGAAATAACGGAATACATGAGGTATTCAAGTGACAAAGATGGTCATGAAGTGATTAAATTGAAATTCTATTCTCTTAGCTTGATCAGGAGGAAAATAGAGAAAAACAAATGACATCCTATTTGAGAAAAATTTAAATAATGGAAAAATTTAAACCAATAACAAGAAATATCTCAGAAATGGTTAACTCCACAAAAATCTGCATATGAAATAAATGTATGTTTTAATGAGATCTACATTTTTTGTGTAGCAGCATATTGTCTATCTCTTACAGTTTCCAGTCATGCTAATGGCATCCAGAATGTAGAGGGCTTAGGAAGTTATACCCAAAAAATTCAAAATAATAGGTAAATCTTATTTGTGATGTAAATAGCTTTAACTGTGACATTTTCATTAAATACATTAGACATTTTTGAGAAAATTTAAAATTTAAAAAAATCTTTAGTATAAAGGGTAATTTGGGGAGAGGAAATTTTCTTAAAAATCTCTGTCACATCCTTGGAAAATACTGAACTTACATACCAAGTTTTACTTATGTTTTTGAGTTATGCATGCACATACATTCAAACACACATATAGAGCTTTTTCTAAAAATTTTATTTTTTTTAAATTTTATTCAGAAGTCCTCAAAACTGTATTTCCGGTGAAATCTCATATCAAACTTTTGGGTTGAATATATCTTCCCTACCTATTATGTACATTGTTTGTAGTAAAGCGAAAGTAAAAATAGTACATGGAGAAGGCAAATAATCTCTAAAAGACCATAGACCACACAAACACATTTAACTCCATGGTAATTTTTGAAGCTGTCAGTATAAATAGAAGTGGTTTATAAAAGACATGATTTTTTTTCCACATATGCAAAAAGAATGACCAAATTAGCAGCGGTGAACTTCTGTATGATGTCAAATCAAAATAGAAAATAGGTGTCTCCTTGGCTTCAAAGAGATCTTAATTTCTGAAAGCAAGTAAAAATGAACCCTGATAAGAAGCTATGCCTGTAAGTTAACCATCAATGATCCTATGAAAGATCAGAAAATGATGAGGATGAAGAGTTACAGAATTAAAAGGATAAGAGAGAGCAAGGGTCAGAGTGCCAAACATGCTGATGAAGTGCACATGCACATGCGCAGACCCACACACAACCCATACACACACCAATGCAAATAATCAAAATTTGTAACTATTTTCTACAAATAAATGTATATTCTATCAAATTCGTTATACCTGGGTAGAAGAAGGAAGTACAGCATGCAAGACTTGGTTCTATACAGACAGATCACCATGCAGAAGATAAGAGCTCAGAGACAATGTTTGGCATGACTAGAAGGGTGGAAAACAGGTCATTAATTACATAGTCTTTAAAATACAAAGAAGTTCCATACCTGAGTCTGTATTTGGAAGTGATATGGTTGGCCAGCATACACTGTAGTAAGGACATACATGCCACCATTGCGGTCGCTGTACCTCACCAAAAATGTGCCATCTTTGTTGCCATGTTCCTTGAGCAATGCTAATGCCTCACTGCGATCCAAAGTTCCATGATACCAATCTTTCTTGTGCATCTTTGGAGCAGGGCACTTGTAATTTTCTGACAACAAAAATAATTTAAAACTTTTCAAACACAAATAAACAAGTATGAAGAAAAGATGAAAAATCAGCATACATACATTGCAATATAATCGAACAATTAAGATTTTGGGATTACTGTAATTTCTTTCTGCTTTCATTTTTACCACTTCATGCTAAAAGAGCTGACAATATGTACATGTCCATTTTCCCCCTCATCCCTCTCTAGTATGTCCTTTAACTGGGTAGAATCATATTGGATAACAAATGATTAAAATTAGAAATAAGAAAGGTTGGATTATATATGGCATTAAAACATCAAGCAGGCATCTACGACTTTTACATAAATTAAAAAGGGAAACTGCAACTTCTGAAAGCTTTATAGAATACTACATGGAACTCAAAACAATGTAATAGCATAAAAACATTAGCTAAAAGGAGAAATAACGATTCTTATATAACACTCTCATCCAACAAAACAAAAGATGTGGATATGCAACACAAAATACAAATTGCCAAAAACAAGAACAAAGAAAAAACATCCAGCGATAATGACAAATGGGCTTTTTTACCATACATCCACCAAGTCTCCAAGAGAATATCTACGTTATTAATAAAATATAACAGCAAGGTAAGATAAACAAAAAGCAGGACACAGCAGTGGTAGGGGTGGGATGTCGATCCCTTTTGGATGATCGCCACCATGGCTGGCAGAAGCGGTGCCAGTTAAAAAAAAAAAACAAAAAAACTTGCAGTGCCAGTGGCCCAAGGAAGAAGCTCAACACAAGTTTCAGTGAAACGTCAGCAGAGAGCAGTCTTAAGAAATGATGCAGCCTACATCGGAAGCCAAAATAGCCCAAAGCTGCAAGGAAGTTAAAAAGAAAACAACGAAACTAAAAATACTGTTAATAATGTTTATTTAACTGCTGCAAAGTATCTCTTTTTATCGCTTTGATGCTCAGCTGTGCTCAACTTCTAAGCTGTAGATTCTTCAGCTTTCTCTCTGACCTAGCTGCACTCTCACAAGTCTCTGTTACAACTGACTTTCTCAGTTCCAAGAAGCTCCCATTTTTATTGCCCTAACAACAAACGCAAAATGCTCTCTGAAACGGTTCCTCTCACACCTGCTACCATGAAAGCTTCCAGAATTGCAAGAATATGACACACAGCATTTGTTTATTGGATCATTACTGCTTATGTTCCTCTGATCTAAAATAGCAGACACCTGCAACAATCAAGGGGGCTATGTAAAAGACCCAGGCTGTTATGTTCATACCTCCAACAACCCTGGTGGCTCTTATGAACTCTTCGCACCTGCAATAATCCAGGAAACTAAGTAGAAGCTTGGCCCATTAGGTATTATTTGCGCGCCTAGTCCATTCCCAAGTACACATGTCTTTGAATTAACCCCAGGTACACTTACAGACACAGATAAGGGGGGGGGAAAGTCTTCCATTCACATTACTTTCTTTAGCTGTTCCACAAACATACTTTTCTTACAGAAGGTTATTCTTTTACCTACATCATGCTAATCAAGATAAACATTAGCAGAAATGGTCTAATTACTTGCTTCCTTGTAAGTAAGGAGGAGAATAAGGGAATACACTAAGCTAAAGCAAAAGTCAAATCTTTTAAAAGCTATCACTATGTTAAACAATTAAAATTCAAGTCTCTTTTCATTCCTGGGAGTAAAACAAAAGAGATGAAACAAAAGTGACATCCTGAAAAGTTTTAAGTAGCTTAAAATTGAAATCAATAATAAAGAATATCTCAGAAATGGCTAACTCTACAAAAAAGAAATTATAACATTTATTGTGTGTTTTAATGAGATTTCAAATAATGCAAATTAATGGTTTCTTTCACACCAGCTGTGTGTAGGACAGAAGTTGGAGAGGTAGAGTCACATGAAAAATTCAATCCCAGCAATGATATTGAATTTTTAGTCTAAACTCTACCCCTCCAAGATCTATATTTTTTGTATAGTAAGTTTTTGTCTAGCTTTTATAGTTTACAATTTATAAGAAAGTCATTCAGAATGAAGAGGCCTTCAGAGGCTATTCTCAGAAAATTCAAGATATAATTGTGCTTGTCATATAAATCTCTAAAAACATATTGTATCTTAATCAAAATTGTTACAGCCATTTTGGAGAAATTGTTTCATGTAAAGAGTAGTTCGGGGTGCAGGGATTTTCTTGAAAATCACGTCACATTCATGGAAGATACTGAACTTAAATACCATGTTTGGTATTTAACAAAAGTTTTGTTTTTCAGCTTCTCTGCATGCATGCACACATTTTTTTTAAAAAAGCTTTAAATTGGGGGGGGGGGGGCAGGGTTTAGAGGTTTTAAAACACATATTTCTGGTGAAATCTTGGTATCAAATTTTTGGGTGGAATACAATTACTTTTCTATCTACTGTGTATAGGTATGTTGTTACATACATGCAATAGAAAGTAATAATTTACGTAAAAATCCAAACTTTTTTTTTAAAAAGCCTTTTATACATACAAGATTTAATAATTGAAAATAAATAACCCTTAGCTTCCCAAAAAATGAAGTCAAAAGTTTTAAGACTAACTGAAAAGATTTCTGCAACAGCATTGTTTTTTTACACTGGAAGAATTTATGGAAAACTAAACTATTATAAACATTAATCCTTTTAAGTACTTAATTCAATGACTGGATGTTTTGACATTGCCAAATATTGTATATAATTGTCAATCTGATTGCTGTAAGCCTGAAACTTATATTCCTTACTTTATATGAAGAATACTGTGACTGTGCATCAAATGCACATGACTATAGCTTGCCATCATGAATAAATATTACCCATACACTGGCAGTTTCCTTTCCATAGTTCGGAGCATTATTGCATCTGCATGAAACATGCTCACACCCACATGTAATGTATACATGCAATAATGACCCCTGCTTCTCACAGTTTCTTGCTGCAGAATTGGCAAATGTGATGGAAAGTTGATATGAATTCCAACAAGTTTCACATTACATCTTCAAGTTGTATATGTTTAGTTTTTTTTTTTTTTTTTTTTTTTTTTTTTAATAATGTGTAACACCCACTTTTACTACAAATGGCACTGCAGGCGATGACACTGATGATACATGGACTGAAGATGGAGCACTGGTGGAATGAGATGGTGGGGGAAACCAGAGAACCCAGAGAAAATCTACATCTACAAAAGTGTAGTTTGGGGTGCAGGGATTATCCTGAATATCTTTGAGTCACATCCTTGGAAGATGCTGAACTTAAATTCAAGTTGGTATTTAAGTGACTTCATTTAATTATGTTCACATACACCCACACCTTTACCTAAAAATTCCTTCTTTTTATAATACAGGGTACCCTACTAAATATATTTCCAGTGAAATCTTGGTAAAACATTTTTGGCTGGAATGTATTATCTTCTCTACCAATAAACTATGTATGAAGTTGAGAAAGTAAAAATTGGAAACAAAATTATAAAAATATTACTAGAAAATCATTCTGTAATCCTCAATCCACCACTGAAATCTGCAGTTGCTAGTATGAGACTTACTACAGGGCATGATTTCCTGGGAAAGCATTTACATAGAATTGCAATACTTACGTCTCTAAATTGTATATTGTGTTGCCAAGATGTGGAAATGAATAAACATCAGGAAAAATGTGCAGTTCAAGACTATCAAGATCTGGCTTATAAAATTGGGAAGCAAGAAGAGTGACTTCATTGATAGCTCCAGAGCATTAGATGCATACACACATAACAGTTTTTGTGTAGTAACTTTTGTCTATCTCTTACGGTTTGACATTTATGCAAAAATAATTTTTTTTTCATGTAAAGGGTAGTTTGTGGTGGGGGGATTTTTCTCAAATTATTTGTGTCACATCCCTGGAGGATACTAAACTTAAATACCAAGTTTGGTATTTTACCGACTTTTCGTTTCTGAGTTATTGTGTTCACAGACACATGCACCTTTTTCTAAAAATGTTTTATTTTGATACACAGTACCCTAAAATGTCTATTTTCTGGTGAAATCTCGGTACCAAATTTTTGGGTGGAATGCAATATCTTCTCTATAAATTATGCAGATAGTATATGTAGAGAAAGTAAAGATAAAAACTGATGTGTTCCATTCACATGACTTTCTCTACAAACCATTGTTACAAAGGATTATTCATCTATCTACATTATGGTAATTGAGATAAACATTAGCAGAAATGCTTGTACATATTAGTTGCTTAAAAGTGAGGGTAATAAGGCAATACATAAGGCTAAAGCAGTAGTGAAACTTTTATACAAAGCTGATCGCTATGTGAAACAGGGGCATATTTACAGAGGGGGGGGGCAAATAGTATGGGACCTCCCCCCACAAAAAAAAAAAAACTATGTACAAGTTCTTCCTTTCTTTTTAAGCTTAAAAGTGACACATTCATTGAAATTCTTCATCATTAACGGTTTTCTGCTATACTACAGAAATAAAGGAATATATTTAACTTAATATAAACATAAGATTATAAAAGTAGAACATTTGTGGGCTCAACCATTGGACTTTTCAACCAGCAAGACTCTCTAACCAGGGACTGGAGGCATGGTGTCCATTCCTACCACTTCCTCTGCTTGTTGGTTCAGAGCTACTTATGCATAACCTTAGAATGATGTGTACTATGGTATTTGATAGTATATGGTGACCTGTGTCCTTTTCCTCTGGCTCATTGATTTGTTACGCTAATTAATTTACCTACTTTGTTTGTTCATTATTCAATTTAATTGACATGGAAAAAAAGTGTAAATCTGATGATACTGGTTAAGCACTATTCTGTTCTTTTTTAAAAGGAAAACAACTAGATCAACTTCAGAAAGTGTCAAAGACATTGAAATTGAACTGACCAATCCAGTACCAAAGACAAGCAATGCTCAACCGAGTTTTCAACTTTTTGAGTTGTAAAGCTTGCATCTTCAGTTCATTCCCAGCCAAAACACACATCTCATTTCATCAATCCTAACGACATTGGAAGGTACATAAATATACAGGTAAGGATAAAAAAATGGATCTTCATTAGTTATTTTAAGATTTGCATAGCTGCTTTGTATTCTTAAGTGCTTTTATTAAAAAAGGATTTGATTGTTTTTCTGCATGGTAACGCATGAAAAATTGACCCCTAGTACAGACTACGCCCCTGCCACGAGTGGATAGAACAAAAATAGACAAACATAATAAGCTAAAATAAAGAAACAACAAACAAGCTAATGCAAAGGTCTGTGTTTACAAAACATAGTCACAACAGCTTCGCAACAATAGTTAACAATTGACAGGTGACAATGAGCAGTCTAGTACTCACAGCACCATTCTGTAGAATCTTATTTACTCGTGTTTATTTGATTTTTTAACATTAATTAACCATTTTTTGTTAATCTCATGTGTGGTGCAACTTATTTAGGCAAATCAAACCTCAGCACAGTACATTAATCATAATATCAAATAAGTCGACAAAGTTGATAAACCTAATTGCATTGTTGCTGAACTACAGACAATGGGAGATTCAAGTAAGAAAAATAAAAATAAAGCATTATTGTATCAAACATTAATAGAATCATTAAGATAAACCATGTGATAAGTTAAAAAGCATAGTAAACAACTGATTGCATTTAAACTAGTATAGCTTTGTGGCATATCCGAAATAGTTGCTACACATCAAGTTTCTTGAAACAATTTTTAGAATGGCCAAAAATATGATCTTCTTCTTCTTTGTTAAAGTGATAATCATTCCTTTGTTGCGCTGTATCCGTCAAGGAACAGGAAAGCTGAATTATAGAATGCACTATAATCACAAGCTTTAGGCCCATTTTCACATAATTTTTTATGAATAATAAATAATCATTAGTTACTGCCTTGTAGGTACAAGCGAAATAAGGGAATATATTAGGTCAATGCGATAGTCAGATCTATTAAAAGCTGATCGCTAAGTGATGACTAAGTTCTATTCATTCTCTGGTCAGGAGTAAAAAAAAAATGACTTCCCATTTGAGAAAAGCATTGTTGGAAAATTTCTACAAAAAATGTTCTGTTTATTTGACCTTACAAGTGATTATATCTGTAATATGTTATCTATCCAAGGTGAATATTATGCACCACAAGCTGCTGCATCCATAGATGAGTAGTAACAAGAAGTTGCATATCACTGCCATTCTTTGGCTCCCAAAATAACTTAAGTGTAGTTTCCACAATCTGAAACCACTCTACTTCTTTATCAATTAGTTCAACTCAAGAACCAGTTCCTAGCATGAGATAAACAAACAGCCAGTTTCATAGATAAAAGCAATTTTTCCTGTGGAGAAGATTGTAATTCTAGTTTATAATGTAGTCAGCTACTAGCAGTAGCATGATCAGAAAAGTGATTCAGTCAAACAAGTCAAGAGAAATGGAATGCCTAAGAGACTAATAAAAGGATGACATTACATAAAAAAAGGTGTTCAGGTTGAAGTTCCGTAGCCTATCATCTCCAACATTTTTTTTTCCAGCAAGTTGCTGTTGTTACCAGATGAGTCTTGTTACTAACAGTGCCTAATCCATAAGTTTAGAGAAATATCAATGTCTCCCCAGCTGTTTGTTTCATTTTATGCATCATCAGAGTTTTAGTGTTGGCTGATTTTGTCATTACTAATATTTTAATAACTTCCTGTAGTATGTATGGTTTAACCTTGTAACAGAAATTTTTCAAATACCACTTGGAAAATGTTTGGTGTCTCATTAACTCTTATGCACTTACACCCATGCCATTGAATTTTTGCACTTGATACTTTGGGTGGGTTCGTATAATGTTGGCAATATTGTGATTGATAAGTTGCCAGGGTTGCTAATAAACAAAAATCTTTTTTAAACCTTTCTATTGTGGCCTAAGTTGCATATACACAGTGTACAGAGTACTGTATGTTAATGAATAATTAATAACCATACAGTTTGAAATAGCCAGATCCATAAACAGAGCTGCTTACAGTTCCGTTTCAGTTTTGTGATTGAACGACCAGAATATTGCATAGTGATTTGTTCAGGAAGTCTAAGGAGTAAAGCTTTTTCATCTGTTTTTAAGAAGTATACCAATGTAACTGTTAGCTGTCAAGTGCAAAAATTCAAATTCATTCACATGCAACCTTCAATTTCTTGAGACAATTGTCAAGTTTTCTAATTATCTTTTGGGCCTTTAGGATAACTTCAGCATCTTTGCTGATCTCTCCCTTAGAGGCAGCAGAAAACTTCAAGATCTGTTGATTTTGAATATTTGAAGAATTCAATTATTTTGGCAGCTACTGTTAGAATAACATTATCAATGCTTGCTGCTCTTCATTTATATTTAGAACTCAATGGCTGCTCAGCCATTTTATAGTTGTTCATTCAGGACACTGATTCAGCTTAATGAGATTTAAATACCAAACTAATGCTGAAGTAACCTAACGCAGTAAATAAAGTTAAGTTTACATAATTTACCTGGTGTACTTCAAAATTTCTGCAAGAAGAGAAAGACAATTGCAAACATAAATTTAATCATATTTGAATCCTGATTTGAATAGTATGCTCATTCTAAAGACCTGGTACTTTTTGCTAATGTCCAAATGGAGTTCCTTTTATGAAAAACAGAATGTGTCCAAAATTTACACACTACATTTAAACATAGTAGAAAAAATATGAAATAATAGAAGGTATAATAATGCAGAATAATGTTAAATTGTCTATCTCCAATGTGCAGAGGTTTTCTCACACACTAAAGGTCCCAGATGCAAATCTTGATTGAGGCACTGCACAGAAAAGACTTTTTCTGGTGGTTTTCCTTATATACATGACACAAATATTAAGCATCTCCAAGCTACACAAACTTGAGTTTATTTGGGCAACAGTTTCACGCATTTATTCATTCATAAGGAGTTAAATTACAAAAGAAGTGAAATCACAAGTGTGATTATGTCTGCATCTTTTTGAGCAACCTTTACTTATTCACCACGATAAGTTTTACAAGTGTGTAGCCTCCACAACCATCTGGCAAACATCCTATGAAGCATGTTATTCTAGATAATAAATGATAAGTGCTGCTTCTATAAAATGTTATTTCATACTCATTAAAATTTAAAAATATATTCATTTGTGTCAATATTTTTAACTTTACAGAACAAAATTTATTTTCCAACACTTTACTCTGGAAATGGGTTTCCTGTCCAACATGTAATGTATACAGAATAAATGTCAAAACCATAGAACATAGTTTTGCACTCATACACTACTTACATCAAGCAAAGTAATTGGTTGCATGCAATGCACACAATAAATCTAGTGCTGAGTGTTTACATCATGCAACAAAGGTGAAGGAATTGCACACACACACACACACACACACACACACACACACACACATATATATAATTTCACGTTTTACTTTAAAACAACACATAATTTTAGAACTTGAAGCTAGAGACATACATGTTTTCAAGAGTTTCCACAGCATACTGTTACAGCTGAAAACAAATACACATTCTGTTAAAAAAATCCTTATCACCTCTATTTTAAATCAGTTTCCTAAATAATACATTTTAAGGCTTTCTTGCTCAACTTCTTAAAAACAAATTCATTCTATAAGTTTATTAATTCTAGAGAACTAAAAGCACGTATGCAAGTAAGATATATCTAAATTAAACCACAGAAAGCTTTTACAATACTAGATACTTAAAGACATGTACATGGGGAAGTTTTTGAGTCTCACTTTTCCTGAGTATCTCATCCAAAATAATCAATTACTAGAAAGTAATTTAAAAAAAGACAAACTAAAAGACATAAAGAAATATTGAAGATATTGGACAAAAATATGTGCGAGTCATTTCACATCAAACTGAACAGACTTCTGGCCTCAGTTTTTCAAAATCTTTTTCTTTTTGTATCTTTTATAGGCAAATTAAAACATCACTATATTTTTGTTAAGTGTACAATATGGTGGTTGAGGCAAAAATGCTATATGGGATAGAAGTATGGGGATTAGAAGGAGGATGGGAAGTCATAGATGAAGTTCATAGGAAATTTTGCTAAGAAATACTTGGGTTACCAAATGCAACTGTTAGGCAGTTAGCACAAATAGAGCTGGGTAGAGTGGCAAGCAAGGGAAAGATTATGGAAAAGGCATTGAAATTTTGGTATAGAATAATGAGATTGGAAGAAAGGAATTTGTTAAAACAGTGTTTAGTATATCACGATAAGAGTTTAAAGAACAAGGGATGGGTAGACTGTCTTAGAAATAACTTGGAAAGTAGTGGGTTAGGGGAAATGTGGATAAGAAGAGCAAATAATGTGAATAATTTCTGGAAGTTGGCAAGGAAGAGATTTGAGGATATAAAAATACAAAAAATATTTAGTGAGATAACTGAAAAGAGATCTTTAGTTTTCTATATACCAATGAAAGACTCATGGGGAAGGGAAAAGTACATAGATGTGACAAATAAAGAGGAGCGAGAAGGTATTGCATGGCTGACAGCAGGAGCATGGAGATTAAAAGGTTTAAGGAAAGGTATTCCACAAAATCAATGTTCTATATGTGGCGGAAATGAAGAAATGGAACACATTTTATTTAAATGTAAAGGGATTGAAGTTTGGAGAAAAGAGTATATTAATAAGAAACAGTTTAAAATATATAGAAATGTAGCAGTAGCTGAAATATTTCAAAAAGACAGAAGATTGGATAATTCTTACACAAAGTGAAAAATAAATGGGTATAGACAATAAATAGCCAAAATGGTGTAATAAACTATTGTAAAATATGAGTATGACCAGTAAAGAGCCAGGGCCAAACACCTGTATATAGCTTAGCATAAATAAATAAATAAATAAAAATATTTTTGTTTTGGTCAAATTTAATTATTTTGGGTTTTATGTGACATCAAAATTCTGGTAAGAGTATGCACACTAATGCATACAAATGCTCGTTTCTTATGACATATTTGCTGCATGAAGTTGAGACAAATTTTATTTTAAAGCTTAAAAATTCTACTTTCAGGCCATATATTTATGTTTTGGTACAACACATTCACTACCCCTTACATTATATTTTTAAATAAATAACCCTTTTCATATAGCTTGCACTACTTTGAAAAATGAAATGAAATGGCATTTTATTTATAGATGCTCTTTAACTGCTGTGGTTCTCAGCACCCCATTCTATACTGGACATGATAAGACTGCTTAATTTTGCTCAGAGGGCTCTCTATCAGGCTTGAGGTTCTTTTATGTATCATAAATATACGACACGGGACCAACGGTTCTACTTTCATACCAAAGGAAGCCATGCTAAGGATTTTTACGCCCTAAAAAATCCATCATCCTCCTCTGGGTTTGAACCCGTGACCTTGGGTATATGAAGTTAGCATGGTAACCATTATACCATTACTTATTTAATCACCTTTATAGATGAAAAATTTATATCGGAACAGTAATAAAAGATGGCAAAAAATGCAGTAAAAGCTATTGAACAACTTCAGCATAACTTGGCTCTGGAATAGTTGCAATGAGTATGTGCATTACTCAAAGCCACCTAATACTGACATCTTTCTGGAAAATGCATTGCACGATATTCCTCTGATTGTATAATTTCTAAAATGCTTATCATGTGACTTTATTTAAATTGTCTGGACAAAGAAGGTAGTATAACTATTCTCCAATTTCTACCATTTAGTCAGTTGTCCAGATAAGCCATGTGACGACAGAACTACAGAATGGATAGCAAAGAATATTAGTGTAATTAAGTTGTCCTTTGTATTAAATGGGGCTTATAAAAGAGAATGTGCCTACAACAGTCTTTATATGAAAAAATAAAATTGATATGTGGCACGAGAATATTACATGTTTTCATAACAGTGTCAAAATTGGAAGTGCTAATTAAAGACTACCCTTTTTCCTATGAAAGTAAACACAACTCTTTGAATTCCTTCAGTAGTTTAGAAGCTTTAGCTGTCCTGTGTTACAAACTATATTTAAGTGCATTCATAGTAATTATAAGACATGTATATAACGTATAAACTGCTGCACTCTTGCATCCATACAGCACAAGATGGTTCTGCCATTATGCTCCAATGGCCAGCCACCGTGTACAGTCTGACACCCAGTTTGACATGGAATGACTCATGTGCAAATAGGAAAAATTATGCTCCCATTTAAGCATTTTAATGCATTTACCTCTTAAATTGATTAATGTTTTAAATGAATGATGTACAGCTATAAATTAAAGACTGTTACACATTTTTTAAATCTGTTAAATATGGATAAACTTAACCAAGTTACACTTGGAATCATTTTAAGTTAATTACTCTTTTCTAAGTATTTCAATGCACTACATCTTAGTCTATCATGGCATTAATTTATGACTATCAGTTATATGATAATCAAATGAGTTATTAGAGAGGAAGATTTATTTTTGGATACATATTTAAAAATTTTTTGAGTCTTTTTCTCAGGCAAGGGGCTTTCCAGGTATTTGTTTCAGAAACCTCTTCAATCAATGTTTTTAATACAACTGAGAAAACAATTCATTCAGGAAAGATAATCCTGGCAGAATTGAACTGTGGACCTCCCACTCAAGAATCCACTGTAACCACATCAGCTATACATACTGATTGCTCTTAAAGTAGTAAAATATCCACAAAAGTATTCTGGTTTTACCCTGCTCTGTGACCAAGCAAATTTTTAATTTTATTTGGAATGTACCGTGTACTACTTGGCTTAAACCAAGCTTGTTAAACCTGCTAAATATGCAAAATCATTGAAACCAAACTCTGCATGAAGCATCCATTACCGACTCCAACACTGGAGTAGAGAAGGTTGAAAGATAGTTTAAAAAAAGAAAAGAAAAGAGAAGAAGTTTCAGTAATTAAATCATAAGGGAAAAAAAGGTTCTATACATATAAGTAACTATTACCTTTAAAGGAAAATCTGGAAATAAAGATTTTATTTACAGAGAACTACAGTAGACCATTATCACATTTCTACCTTTTTACAATAACAAAATTTAGATATAGGTGTTTTGTACAAATGTGCTGCCACAAAATCATGGTATGTTTATAATACAAATTTAAATTTTAACATTTTACAATGCAATTAGCAGTAATTTTATCTCTGGAGTACAGTGCTACATAGAGAGAAATGTGATAATGAATTAAGAATGCATGCAATGTTAAGACTGATAAATATATACAAAACAAGCATAGTGCATACACAAGTAAAATCTCCATTTTAATGCAGTTTCCTTAAAAAAACAAAAGATCTACAAAATTTTATCAAGGGGGAAGTATACTCAAAAAATTATATTAGAAAATTAGATTGTTACTTTTGGCTTTAAAATCCCATTAGAAATATGATAATACAATTGTTCAGTCCCTTTAGCAACTCATAAAGCAACCTTTTTAAAGGGGTTTGTTACCATTTTGTTTAGTTAGTTAAACTTTACAGCTCTTTTACTCAGCTATTTTTATTTTTGTAATTTGCAAACCAAGCAAACATTTATGAATATTCTTTAAACTGTGGCGATTATTTTGTGCTACAGAGTTCAATTAAGTTAAAATTTAACCCAAAAAGTAAAAAAGAAGAGAAATAATAAATTCTATCACTTAAATATTTCTAAAACATATGTTCTTCAGATGTTTAGTAAATGGCAGAATATATACCACAAATGCATCTACATCTATTAAATAAAAAAAGATTATACATATAAAAACAAAATTATAAAAAGGGACAATTTTAATGCAGGTTGTTTTGGAACATAATAAATATGAACAGAATATTTTTGAGTTGGGTTTGTAACCCTTAAGTGTCACTTACGAATAGTTTTTCCATACCGGTTTCGTAGCCATGCAGGCTTCATTGTCCATGGTTTCCAAACCATTGACGTATGTAAGTGATACTTAAGTGTTACAAACCCAACGTAGAAATAATCTATTTATAAAAAAGGCACTACTGCTAAACCACAACAAAGATGTATAATTGAAGTTAGTTATTTTAGTAGTTAAAAATTTGTAATTTTATCTGTTCTTTAACCATGAAAACTTATCCTCAGCTTCCAAGATACTATATCACATACAATAATATATTTTTATTCTCTACCTTGTACAATGTACATAGTAGGGAGAGAAGGTACTTCATTCCACCCAAAAATTTGATACCAAGATTTCATAGAAATACACATTTTGAAGGAATGCCGAATCAAATAAAAATGAATGAATTTGCATGCGTGCGTGGGTGTGGGTGTGTGTGTGTTTTTTCTGTGAACAGCGCAACTCATAAAAAAAAAAGTTGGTTAAGTCCCAAACTTGGTATTTAAGTTTAGTATCTGCCAAAGATACACATAGATTTTCAGGAACTCCCTGTACCCCAAACTATCCTTAACATGGAACATTTTTCAAAATATTTGACTTTCTCACTCTTGCTCTGATGATTTTGATTAAAATGCCATATATTCAAGATATTTGCATGACCCAAATGTATATCTTATCTTGCATTTTCTGCGAATAGCCTCTGAAGCCTGATTCTCTCTGGATATGTAATTAGTAAACCATAAAAGATAGACAAAATCTTACTTAAAAATAAATAGATCACATTAAAACACACAATTAAGTCAAATACAGCTTTTTATGGCTTAGCCAATTCAGAGATATTCCTTGATATGGTTTGAATTTTCCAATACTTATCTTTTCTCAACAAAAAGTCTTTATTCACTTTTTACTTTCTCTAACACATTATATAGTATGTAGAATAGGTAGTGCATTGCACCCAAAAATTTGATTCCAAGATTTCATGGAAATTTCACTGAAACCAAAATGCACTTTTAGATAAAGGTCTGTGAGTAAGTGTGTGTTTATCTGTGCATATATTTCTGCTGTAAACATCATAGCTCAAAAACAAACACTCAGTTTCATACCAAATTTCATATTTAACTTCAGCATCTTTCAAGAATACTACAAGAAATTTTTAAGAAAATCTACCCACTCCAAATTACACTTTATTTGGAACAGTTTTTGATAACTTTAATTTTCTAAAAAATAACTAATGATTTTGATTAAAATACCAAATGATTAAAAAAACGTTTTTATGACAAAATGTACATTTTTAATTTTCTCAGAATAACTTCCAAAGCCCTCTTAATTCGGGGTGACTGTTGCATAACTGATAAACCATAAGAGATAGGCAAAATATTACTACAGAAAAATGCAGAATACATACACAATTTATGTCAACTATATATATATATATATATTTTTTTTTTGTGGAGTCAATCATTTCCGAGATATTACTTTTGCTTTATTTAAATGTCTTCAACAATTAAAACTTTTCTCAAATGAGAAGTCGCCATTCATTTTTTTTTTGACCTGGCCATGCAAATAAAATGGAAATTCAAGGCCATCACATAGCAACCAGTTATCAAGATATCTGACTATTGCTTTAACCTAATATATTCCCTTATTCCTCTTGAACCTATAAAAAAAAATCTTAAAAAAATTCTGCTAATGTTTATCTTGATGGTATGAAGCAGATAGAAAAATAAGCTTCCAAAAGAATAGTTTGTCGCAAATAGGTAGAGAAATTCCTGTGAATGTAACACATCAGCTTTTTTACTATGTGCATATATACTTCTTAGCAAACTTGAGGGAAATAAAACCCAGGAAAGTGTTTACTTTAGTTATAACAATTAAATTCATATATAAAAATAAATACTAATGGATTACTGGATCAAATACTCTAAGAAAAAAGTAGAAACTCTTCTAAAATGTGTCCCTTTCATGGAAAAATTTAAGGAAGTTTCAGTTTTCTTCTCTCAGCCACTGATTTTACAACTTTAGATTTTTTATACAACATAATGAAAAATGATTGAATTTCCTGGTTTTATTGATATAGTTTATTTGTAGAAATTAATGTTAGCAATGTTACTGCAACATATACAATAATAAAATCTTGAGATGGCAGACAAAGAAAATCTTGATGTGTTACATTCACAAGACTTTCTCTGCCTATCTGCAACAAATTACTTTCACAAAAGTTTATTCTCCCTATGTAATGCTAATTGAGATAAATATTAGTAAAAATAGTTGTATTACTTAAGTAGAATGAAAGTATAGGAATACACTGCGCTAAAGCAAAAAAAAAAGCCAGTAACTTGTGACATAATTGAACTTCCCTTCTCTTTGCACAACCAGAATGAAAAAAAGGAACAACTGCCCATCTGAGAAAAGTATAAGTATTAGAACATTTAAACCTATAATAAGCAATATTTCAGAAATGGTTAGCTCAAGATAAAATGATTTGACATAAATTGCTTGTTTAGAAATAATCTACAAATTTTGTGTAGTAAGCTTTTGTCTATCTCTTACGAATTACCAGTTATGCAAGTCATTCAGAATTAAGAGGACTTCAAGAGCTATTCCCAGGAAATACAAGCTGAACACTTTGTCATGTAAATATATTTAATGTGTGGTATTTCAATCAAAATCGTTGGAGCCATTTTAGAAAAAAACAACATTTTCAAAACTTTTTTCCACGTAAAGGGCAGTTGGGGTAGGAGGATTTTCTTGAAAATCATTGTGTTGAACGTGATTGTCAAGTTTGGTATTTAACAGAGTTTTTATTTTGATTTATTTAGGGGGACTCTAAATTGTTTATTTCCAGGAAATCTTGGTAGTGAATTTTTGAGTAGAATGCAATAACTTCTCTACTATGTACTATATAGAGAAATAAATCTAGTGTCATTTAACACTATTTCTGACATCACAACTTGCACAATGATGATACTAAGACTGATTTTGCTTGTTTGAAAAAGTGTCTTAAAATATACTGTTTGTGTCCATGTGCTTTTTTTTTTTATTTTTTTATTTTCCATTTCAAAATATGTGGGACTTTGGAAACACACTATTTGAGTTGCTTCATTATAACCCATGTAATCAATCAATCACCTTACATTAGCCTATTTGCTTCACATTCAATTCAAGAAGTCCCCAAGTGTGAATCTTGATTAGGGCATGTTAAAGGGTTTTTCTGGAGTTTTCTTTTATCCTGTAAAGATAAACATTGGGTAACTTTAAGCTCTATGGACCTGGACTCATTTAAGCATAATTTTACCTATTTCATTCATCATCTGCTGTAAGGATGTTAAGCTATAACCCAACTTTAGAAAGTATGCATTATCGATAATAATAATAAAAAATAACTATAAATCATATTCTACATAAATATTTCAAGTAATCTTTAACAAATAAAATTAAACCAATGCCCTAGATTAAAAAGTTGTAATTCCAAAAGCCACATTCTGACCAACAGGTTACAGATAAGTAATTTTGCATTTATACTTCCTCTACACTGTATCTTTTGACCAATTATGAGGATTTCAATTAAATTTTGGAGGAAATAACCTCATTGTTTATGTAAGTGATTGGTCTGGCATAGAATGATTCGGCTTAGTTATAAACATGGTTTTTATTGTTTTTGTTGTTTATTGTTATTCAACATCATTAAATTCATATGTAGCAAGACCACTTACTTTACTGCCCAACTTTTGATCAAAGTACCAGCGTTTCGTCTAAATGCTGCAGTGAAATAGAGCAAATGGTTTAACTGTCAAACATTAGAAATCAACCAAATAACAAGCTAGACATTTTAGTAAGTGACAGGATAACAGCTTTCTAGGAAATCTGAGTTTGCATCATCATCTCTACAGATTATTTGCTTTACATCCTACGCCATATTATTAAATTGTATTTGTGAATCTCAGTTGCATTTTTCTTATTATTTAAGAGCATTCTAGTAAAATATTCATTACAATATTTATTAAAGAATGTTACAGAATCTAAAAAAAAATATTTCTTTTCTTCACTTAAAAATGTTACCAAATAGTTTGTACACAAATTCATTTTTTTTTTTTTTTATTCCCAAGTTAGGAGCACTTATTCATGACTTAGTTGTTTATGGACATTTTGCATTAACCACATGTTATCAAATTATAAAGTAATTTAGATAAATTTCTTCATTCCAGTTATTTAAGACATTGCAAACTGGATTTATGACTAATTATCGATGCTCTACAGGTAAATGTAATTAAAACTCTGATAAGCAGTGTTCTTTAACAAGAGAAGTAAATGCTTAAGCCTTTAACATTTTTCTACCTGTTTCAGTGCTAAAATCATGTTTTGTGTAGCCTTCAGTAATGGAATGTGCCCAATAACCTATTATGTAGTATCAAATTGTTTTAAAGCAACGGAATTACATATTTATATGAAAAGAAAAAAAAAACCCAGAAATATCAACTGATTTGGGAAAGGACGTTTATACACCATTTACATTAAACTACACTAACACAGGCTGAGAATTTTGCCTATTTCAACTTTTTTGTTTGTTTCTTTTTTCTTTTGACCTAGAATGTATATGTTTTATATAATTTGGAATCAATACTGCCATTTTCAGGTTGCCTTAATTTGTGTATGTTGGTCATGTATGCCTTTTTCTACCTTTTCTTTCTTTGGGCCTTTTTAATGTTTTTCTCACACTTTAGTAAATATAGCATCACATTAGATAATATTGCACAAATGATTGAGGACTGGTTCAGTCTCCTTGTTGGCTGAGCTAAGACTGAGTGGCTTAGGATACAATCCGAAGATAGTGCTGCAGTAATTTCAACACAACAGGATGCATTTGGCTTTTCAGAGCTTTCTATCATGAGCTTTTCAAGTAACCATTAGCAGAACTTCTGTCTACAGATTTCCAGAGAGAAGCCACTTCCTGTTTTCCTGTTTTTTTTGTTTGTTTTTTTTTTTGGTAGGGTTTAATGCCCGCTTTAACTACTTATGGCACGCAGGCGGTGACACTGATGATACATAAATGAAGATGGAGCACTGGTGGAATGCGATGGTGGGGGAAACCGGAGAACCCGGAGAAAACCCGCCCCAGCGCCGCTTTGTCCACCACAAATCTCACATGCGGTCGCTTGGGATCAAACCTGTGTTTTCCTGGTGAGCTAACGTAAACAGCATAATATTGGTTTTGTTAGCAGTTTACCATGCTAAAATCAAGGCCGGTAAACCTATGGCAGTGGATAAATGATGATCCTAATTTTACATCAGATAGTATTCTTGTCATCTGCCAATTGTGCTGCCTCTGGTAACATGTTGGGGGTACATGGCTACATGCTGCCCTGCCCTTTACTATGCATATAACATTGATGCAGTCAAAGAAATTATTTTCTTAACAATAACAGAAAACTACCGTTGACAGCATTTGAAACAGTAACTTTGTTACAAATCCCTACCCCCTCTTAATTAGTATTTTATTAATTATGTGATACACGGAAATATTAAAAACCTTTAATATTTAAGGCACTTATTTGTTGGTCTTAAAATGATGAGGACAAAGAGAACGGCATAACAATTATAATTATTTGTGTATGCATATTAATATATAAGCCTTACTGGATTTTAAGTTGTTCAATTCTCTATGCATGGACAAGGAAGATGTTATAAAGTTGTCTGCACAAGTTTAAATTCAAACACTGAATGATAAATCATGAGAATCTTTGCGTAACATCTGCAAATATGAAATATATCGTTGGCATAGTTGTAAGGGCAGTCACATTCTTTGATTGGCGATTCTTTGTGTTTTTGAATGATCTTGGTTCAGAATATTTAAGTTTTCCCTATTATTGCAAAGTCGAATGGCTAAGTAGAGGAACAATGCTAAAAAGTTTTGACATACACAATTTCTTTATGATATGGAAGATTAATATTTACAAACGTAATATATATGTGTATTAATTTGTTGAGTTGGTTTTTTAACACTACATCACTTACATTGTTATTATGAGGCACTGGTTTCGAAAGCATAGGCAACTCAACAAATTAATACACATATAATTTGACCATCACTGTTACTAAATTCCTCCAAACATCAATCAATGTAATGTATGTTAATATTAGAAAGTTTCATAAACATCATTGTATTGTTTCATTCTTTATCTTTGTTGTAGGAAACAAGAATACCTGAATCACCTGATCCATATTGCGCTAATAACCTTGCTTCTTAAAATTCTTATTCTAAAATTGCAAGAGAAAGATCAAACACAGTGTTAGGACATTTATGAGTATAAATTATGCCTGTGGAGCATGCAGTTTGCAATGCAAAATGAAGCTCATTTTCCTCATTTAAATAGTACACTAGAAAAAAAGCAGTTGTATTTATAATCATATATTTAACTTTTGGAGGATCTCCACTTGGAATTTGAGATATCAAGATCTTGTAATTGTGCTAAAAACAGTGAAAATACCCTTGAATCCCAAGATGTGTTTTTTTTTATATATTTATAAGATCTTACTTGGAAAGAGATAATTATTTACATAATTATATTAAATTTATATTTCACTAAATATTTCCTTTATTTACGAATTCAAATTCTATTGCATTCTAAGTTATGCAAGACCTAATGTGGAGAAGAATAGTTATACTGATTTTACTAAATGTTGCATATAATTTTTTCTTCATTTACAAGTGAAAATACCCTTGAACTCTAAGCTGTATTTGTAATATATTTATAGTATCTTAACAGAGAATTTACTTACTTCAGGGGATTGAGTACCGAAAAATGCTTCAATTTTACAAAAAAAAATTTTTTTTTTTTTTTTTATTATTTGCAATATTAAGAATGTTGCTAAAGTTTTATTGCTGAATTCAAACTGAAAATGTTTAAAATAAATATTACTTACATGTCCATGCTCTTTAAATTATGATAATGCCCTCTTTTACTTCCTTAGTGTTTAGTTTTCCAACCATAGCTTTGGAGATTCCAAGCATAGGGTTTATGAACATATACCAGCAAAAACAGGACATTTTGGCTTTTCTTGGTGCCACTGTCATTCTGCCATTCCTAGACAAGGAGGATGCTGACTACGGAGCTAGAAACTTCTAATTCAATTAAATGTAAGATTATTTTGCTGTTAAAATTTAAACTCATTTTTCACAGGTTTGTATGCTCTCTCAGAAACTACTCAAGATATCAAATTCCAATTTTAACCTCATAAAGTAAACATACTTATGTATTTGTTAAAGCTAAGGCAGGATTCAGAGGTTCATAGCTTAACCTAAAAAAAAAAAAAAAAAAAAAAAAAAAAAAAAAAAAAAAAAAAAAAAAAAAAAAAAAAAAAACAATATCAAATTCCAATTTTAACCTCATAAAGTAAACATACTTATGTATTTGTTAAAGCTAAGGCAGGATTCAGAGGTTCATAGCTTAACCTAAAAAAAAAAAAAAATCAAGTTACTTTTTTAATAGCTAAATAAATGTAGTTTCTAACAGCAGTAAAAATTTCATTACCACATTTTCAGTAGTTCAGAAGATGAGCACACAGAAAATCACAAATTTAATATTGGTGAGGTAGGTGGTTCCCAGTTCCCTTAATCACTTTACCCTCCTCATAAGTACAATTTATACTCCTAGGATCTACACATGAATACCTAGGATCAGAAGTCTGTTGAGGAGCAGATGAACATTGAATCAGAGAATGAAGAACCCCTAACAGAGCTGTAACCAGATATGTGAGTGAGAAAAATAAGAAATTAAGGCAAAATGGATGAGGAATGGCAGGGGAAACGAGAAAACCAGCCCAGAAGCTGCTTTGTTGAGCTCAAATCCCACTTGCAATCCTCCGGGATTGAACCCTGGCACCTTGTAGAGAGACAAGCAGTCTAACCACTCAGTGATGGTGCTGCCTTTGTGGAATGTCATTAGATTTTCTTTGCTAAAATAATGCATTAATACATTACTTTTCAATTACTACACCATTGATGCATAATAGGATGTGCACTAGGGCGCACACACACACACCAACAGAAAAACAGAAAGTGGTTATCACAATGTTTTCCCTCCATAATATGTTCCCGGTCCCTACTCTAACCAGCAATATTTATATGATTAAAGAATGCAGAAAATTAATGACTAGATACATAAGTTTGTTCAAATTCAGACTACCTTGAGTGAGAGTTACAGTCAATGTCCCAGTTATGGAAAAACTGTACAATGAATAAAAAATTTAAAAGTTTTTAATATGCATGGTAACTACATACTTAGTATTTTATAGCAGTCAAGATATCCATTTCTCCGTGCAAGGTCAGCAGGTGTATCATTGGCAATGGTTCGTGGATTTACTGGCGCATTCAGAGACAGCAGCACTCGCACTACTTCTTTGTGTCCACAACTGGCAGCCTCATGAAGTGGAACCCATCCTGGATACACAGTAAGTAATATTATAACAGCAAAATATGTGCTACACAAAAACAATGTGGAATGAATGATGTGAGGTAGTTTCTTCTATGAAAGTTTGCCCCATATGAGGTATGATTACATCTTTAGGATTCCAATCCCAGTAAATAACACATTTCAGGACTCTGGCCTTTATAGTACCTGTAATAAATCTGTTTCAATTACTTTGGGTAGAGCCACCATATTAAGAAAGCAGAGATAGAACCAAGTGTCTTTTCTCCCGATGGTTGTTTGTTTTGTCCCAAATGTAAGCACTACAATGACTAGCAAGATCTTGTTCATTAAAATGGCAAACAGGAAGCCAAGAAGTGAATGGCTGCTATTAGGTTTGTATACAAACACTTACATTACAATAAGACAGTCACAGAATATCAAGAACCTGTCATCCCTCTTGGTCTAGGGGTAATATGCTAACCTCTGGTTCCTAAGGTCGCATGTTCAAACCCAGCGGAGGCAATAGATTTTTTCGGGAGTAAAAATTCTTAGCATGGCTTCCTTCGGAAGAGAAATAAAGCAATGTTGTATATTTTTGGCACATAAAAGAATCTCAAGCCTGATAAAGAGACCTCTGAGCAAAATTAAGCAATCTTTCATGTCCAATACAGAATGGGACACTTAAGAACCACAGCAATTAAAGAGTATCCATAAATAAAACTTCATTTAATTTCTCTAAAAACTTCCACTTCCAAGCTTATTACTAAGCAATCATTTTGTTATATCTTTCCCGCAAAATGTATTGTGTTCACTGAGTTAAATACCTACAATCAAAATAGTTTATTATACATTTTTCATTTATTTTGAAATTCATTGCAGATTAATATTTAAAATATTTTGCAAATAAGAGTACAAGCAAATTACTAGCTCATAGGCAAGTCCTCTCATATATTTATTTTTTATGAAATTCACTCCTGACTTAGTGTTTATACCTCTGACAGAATTATTAATTAGAGTATAGTTGCTTACAGCTACAATTATTTCTGTGCCAAGCATTTTGTTTGCAAGCACTTAACAGCTTATTAATGTTTGGGCCTTCATAATTAGAGATTGGTTTATTGAACCATTCATCCTTCCTCTGCACTTCACTGGTATAGAGTATCAGTGGTTTTTAAAGTAGCAATAGCCTAACCTGTTAGAGGATGTCCCATTGGAGTTAAGGAGAAAGATGTGGTTCATAACGGTGTAACCCCCAATCACTCTTGCAATCTGTCGTCACTTGACAAAGACTTTCCTCCGTTGGATGGAACAATTGGACCTGTGGCTTGGTCTGCCAAATTGCCACACTTGAAACCACTAGAATTTTATTTTTGAGGGACAGGAAAAACAAAGTGTACAGGGTAAAACAAAAACTGCAGATAAGGTGCATCAGCACATTTTCTTAACAGCTGAGGATATCTCTGCCAGGATGTGTCAAAACTGGTTAAGGTGTGAAGCCTATCTACAAGCAAATGGTCATATGGAACACTTCCTCTAAGCTTTTATTATAAATTTACATCCTAGGGACAAATTCAGATATTTTAAATTAATCCCAATGTTTCTGCTTACTTATAAATGCTACTGATTGTTGTTATGCTCATTTTTTGTTTTTGAAGCTACTAAGGAAATAATGGTAGTCGGTGAAAGTGGAATTCATTAGGCACAAAGAGCAGTGTCAATTTTGTTTACCTAGGTTTTTTTTTTTTTTTTTTAAATATTCTGATATCTGTCTCGCATACTCATGCACACAAATCTTATCAGTAATCTTAGTGTTGCAAATTTCACTAACCCCGAGTTTTTTGCACTCATAAGTATAAATCATATTAGAGCAACGGTTGGCAAAAGTGCAACTAAAAGTTTCTGCATCGTGTTATACACATTCCTTTTTTACTTTTTCTACATAAGTAGAGAAGGCATTGCACTCCACCCAAAATGTTGATACCAAGAGTTCACGTTTCAGGATCCCCTGTATCCAAAAAAAGCATTTTTACAAAAAGGTGTATGTATGTGTGCATGCATATGTGTGTTTCTGTGAACATGATAACTCAGAAACAAAAAGTCAGTAAAATTACAAACTTGGTATTTAAGTTTAGTATATTCCAAGGATGTGATACAAAGATTTTGAGAAAAATTCCTCGACCCCAAACTACCCTATACATGGAAAAAATTTTGAACATTTTAAGCTTCTCAAAAAAGGCTATTAACGATTTTGATTAAAACATTGTATATTAAAAATATTTACATGACAAATATAATGTATATCTTGAATTTTCTGGGAACACCTCTGAAGACTCTTCATTCTGGATGAATTTTGCTGAATTTTGGTAAACTGGAACACTGGATGAGATAGACGAAAGCTTACTACACAAAAAAATTTACATTAAAACACACAATTTACGTCATATGCATTTTTTTTTTTTTCTTTAAGTTAACCGTTTCTGAGATATTCCTTGTTATTGGTTTCAGTTTTAAAATACTTTAACTTTTGTCATACAGGAATTTGTAAACTTCTGACCATGCAAGGAAATGGATTTCAACTGTTTGGAGACAAGCTTTTAAAAGATTTGACTACTGCTTTAGCCTAGTGTATTCCCTTATACTTACAAGGAAGCAAGTAATAAAGACACTTTTTGTTAATGTTTACCTTAATTAAAATGAAGTAAATAGAGAATAAGCTTTTTAACAATAATTTGTTACAGAGATGTAGAGAAAGTCAAGTGAATGGAACGCATCAGATATTTTAGGACTGTAATTAGATCTATGTGCTGAAATTAGCCCCATTTATAATGGGTATGTTAAGAAAATTAAATAGAAGCATACACTTCTCGGTTGGCCAAAACTATAACAATTGCACATAAATTTCCTTTAAGCACATTGCAGTGGAGTGTAAATTCACATTATAAAATATGCTTTCCTAATGATTTAGCAGTTATTAGTACCATATTGTTAAATTTAACACAGGATAATGATGTTAATAGAGTGAGAGGAGTTTCACAAAAGAGAGCCATGACCTTTGGAATGCTTATTTTCATTTCAAGTGAAGCATTGCATTGTCATATGAATATCACTGTAGTATGATATTGTGTAATAATTAAAATGCACTTTTTATACTACATAGTCATAAAGTATGTATACCTTAAAACTGTTTAATAGTAACACCTCCATGAGTTCATAACCTTACCAAGGCATAAGCCTCTCAAACAGAATATTCATTCAGTCCTTTAAACGTATCAAATGAAAAATTATGCAGAAATGTAGAATTCAAAGTAATGCTTACACAAGCAGCAGTGAACAATAAGGGCAGCACCATAGCCAAGTGGTGACCACTCACCTCTCACCTAGATGACTGGGGTTCGATCCCAAGCAGCCTCACGTGAGATTTGTGGTGGACAAAACGGAGCAGGGTCAGGTTTTTTTCTGGGTTCTCTGGTTTCCCCCACCATCACATTCCACCGGGGCTGCATATCCATGTATCATCAGTGTCATTGCTTGCAGTGCCATAGCAGTAAAGGCAGGCATTAAACACTACCAAAAAAAAAAAGTGAACAATAACCTCATTTTTTCCAGCAATTTTCTGGTGTCTCATGTGCCAGTGACATCTGAATTTGATACATGGCCAATGTTACTTTGGTTTTTTTATAGACCATTAGAATAATTCAAGGTGCCACCATTAGAATGATTCAAGGTGCAAACTACTCAATCAACAAGTTAGCCAAGTTGTCAAATACTCCTAGTTTTAAATGTTTATTTAACAGTAAATTTAATTTTAAAAAGCATTAGAATTTTTTGTTCATTTACATCCATTCTCTCTCCCCTTCAATCTGTAAGATTATTTTACCTCTACGCTGTATAATACGCATACATACTTACCTGTTTCTGTGTTCCGTACTTGTACATTGGCAAATCCAATCTGTATTAGAATTCGTACAGTGCTGGGAAGGTTACTCTGACAAGCATACTGAAAAATAGTAGTTAAGCATGTTACAAACAAATAAATAATAATAAAAAAATATGAATAAAACATTAAACACAAATTATGTTACAAATAAATAAATAATAATAAAAAAAAACATGAATAAAACATTAAACACACAAATTATGTTACAAACAAATAAATAATAATAAAAAAACATGAATAAAACATTAAACACACAAATTATACACCTACAAGTGAAGGAGTGACACTTTTCTCATTCTAATAGGAGTAAAAACATAGATACTATGTTTTTACTCCTATTTGATTAGTTACTTCACTGTGCATTCCCATTAATGTTTTAATTTTATCATTCTGTTTTTAAAAACTGCTTAGAATTATAGCATCAGATTTGGAAACCTTTGTTGTAAACTAAAGATCTTATAATTTCTTGAAAACAATGTTCTGGGTTAGGGCCTCCTAAATGCCTGAAATCGCACAGTGCAAACCAAGGTGCAGGGCTTCTCGCACCATGAATTGGTCCAACTTGGCTCAACTTTGGACAATTTGCAGAAGAAAGATCAGGAGGGAAAGTGGGAGATAGATGGAGCCTGTATGGAAAGAGAGAGACAGCACTATTTCTAACAATCAAGAATATGCAATTTGTGCTGGCTTCAACCTAGCCAAGTCATATTCTGCACCCTGAGAGGCCCTGTTCTAGGTAATCTACTGAATGAATGCAATTTTGGCTTTTCAACCAAGTAAAATTAAGCAGACAACAGGGTTTATGCATTTCAGCATTAGTAGTTGAATTTTGGAGGTCATATCATTATACTAATGCACAGTTAAATTTTAAAGTGGCTTAAAAATAAAAAAAATCCATATTTGAGAAAAATTCAGATAAAAAATATGTCTCTCAGCTGCTAAATGTTCAACTCTCTAGAAGTAGGAGCATTAAATGGACTCCAACCTACATTATTCTGTGAATTCCTGATACTACATAGATGCATTCACATTACTCTCTACCAAAGATAAATTCATACATTCATATAAAAAGTAAATTCTCTATTCTTGTTATGTTTCTCAAGGTACTTTTTTGGTTAGGAATGATTTACAATGCACAGAAACAGCATATTTGTGACAAAAAGTTCTTGCAATGACAAGAAAAGAAAGTTGCTATATGCTGGATTTGGAATACCACACCAATATAAGGAATAAAAGAATGGTGATAGCATACAACAAAATCTGACGCATTCCATTCACATGACTTTGTCAACATCTCAACAACAAATTAGTGTTAAAAAGTTTATTCTTCTATTTACTTCATGCTGATCAAGAAAAAATTAATTTTGTCTTATTACTTGCTTCCATGTAAGTAGAAGGAAAATATGGGAGTACCATAGGCTAAAGTGACAGTCAAAAGCTGGTTGCTATGTGATTCAAGTTCCTTTGTTTGTATGGACAGGAGTTGAAAAAAGTGCGAGTATTTTAAAGCTGAAACCAATAACAAGGAGTATCTCAAAAACGATCAACTCCACGAAAAAAATTATATAACAAATTGTGTGTTTTAATGAACTCTACATTTTCTATTGAGTAAGATTTTGTCTATGTCTTGCAGTTTACCAGTTATGCAAAATTCTACAAAATTCATCCAGAATAAAGATGTCCTCAGAGGCTATTCCCAGAAAATTCAAGATATACATTTTATTTATCATATAAATATCTTAAACATACAACATTTTAATCAAAATCATTAGAGCTATTTTTGAATCAAAATTTTCGAAAAATTTTCCAAGTAAAGGGTACTTGGTGGTGGGGGGATTTTCTTGAAAATCTTTGTGTCACATCCTTGGAAGATACCCAACTTAAATACAAACAGATTTTTTATTTTTGAGATATGCTGCCTACTGATAACAGACAGGCAGACACACAAACAGACATTTTTCTAAAAACACATTTTTTGGATTCAGGGAATCTCAAAACATACATTTCTGGTGAAATCTTGTTATCAAGTTTTTGAGTGCAATACAATACCTTCTCTATACACTGTACATAGTACATGTAGAGAAAGTAAAACATTTTACTTTTTAAGTTGTTTAATTTATATAGCTCCCTTTTACTTCTACGGTCATAACAGGGCCATGACTTGAGAAACAATTGCTGGTGATTTACTTACTGTAGGGTTTCTTAGCATTAGTTATTTCAGTCTCTTGTACATATATATGCGCATATGCACAAACCACTTGACACAAAGGCTGATGTATCAAAATATTAATTTCAGGTAAATTGGTTTTTTTGTGTCTCCAGAATAGCTCAATGATATTGCTTGTGAATCTTACACAAAACGTCTCTGGTTGCATTCTTAACTTAGGTGGTGGACATTTTAAGATTACCTTATCCAAGCCTTTAACTCTGAATGGCTCATGTGAAGTATCCCCAAAGCCCAATCTGTTTCAAATTCCACAGCAAAAGCTCTAAGTTCTTTCATTCCATCATTACCCACAGGATTACCCCACCATTGGAAGATATTCCTACAGGGTAACTCCAACTAATAAAACAGGTTTCCAAAAGTCAATCAAAATTCCAAAGCTCAATGACATTGGGAGGAATGAAACATTTTTTTGTGGAATGAGTTTTTGCCTAGCGTATATGATTTACCAATTATACAAAATTATACTAAATTCACTTAGAATCAAGAAGACTTTACAAGCTATACACAGAAATTTAAAATATGCATTTTATTAGGCTTAAATGTGCAGAATTTTAGTGAAACTCTATGCAGTCATTTTTTGAGAAAATAAGAATTATCGAAAGTGTTTTTGTTCTTGAGTGAAGCTGTTCTCTGACATACATCTTTTTTCTAAAATGATTTTTTTGGGGATGCACAGCACACTTCAAAACATGTCCTACCAGTGAAATATCAGTGTTAAATTTTTAGATAAAATTCAATACTTCCTGTTACCTACTACTAACTAGAAGATATAAAACTATTCTTAAATGGGACTTTAATGTATTGCATTACATTCCCTATGTTGGAATCCACGTTTGTTTGCTTATTCAAAGAAAGTTATTTGCAGGGAAACAGTTTTGGCTTCATTTTCAAATAATTCAAAATTATGGAAATGGCAGGAAATATACCTAACCTACTTATCATTGATACATTAAATCACCTCAAATAAAGACATATCAAAAAATGACTCATTTCAGTCAACCTATATTTTCTGAAGAGAGGACTGAAAACTTTTCTCCAAATAGAACAGCTTTAAAATATGATGTTGAAAATGAGTCAGAATAGTAACACTCACCTCACTTATATGTAATTTTTATAATCTTGTGATGAGCACATGTTCCAATTATCTTGACGATTTCCGGTTTGGATAGAGCACATGTTGTTAGCGTCGGATTTTTACTTCTGTCGACTTGTAGGCCGTAATTCAAATTAAATAACTCAGAAGTTTGAGACAAGTGAAGTTTTAATCAATGTGATGTTGAAAATGAGTCAGAATAGTAACACTCACCTCACTTATATGTGAGGTGAGTGTTACTATTCTGACTCATTTTCAACATCACATTGATTAAAACTTCACTTGTCTCAAACTTCTGAGTTATTTAATTTTAATTAGCTTTAAAATAGTTTATACAAAAGCCAGCATAGGAAACAAAACACTAATTTTTACTAAGAAAAGAATGATGGTATTGCTAAAAGAGAATGAGAACATCATACCCTTGGCAAACTGGCTACTGCAACAATTTCTGGCAATTCTTCAGTTTGACAGTCTAATGAGTTCGCTATACTTGGTAGAAAAAAAATAAAAAGACATTAACTTTTTCTTAAATATCACCAAATTCTACAATGCATTCACAGCAACTCTGGAAAGGGATATCTCAGTTAAACCAGACTAATTACCATGATATTGGTGAAATTATCAATAATGACATCCTAAAGGAGTGGTTAAAAGTATTTTGCCATAAAATAATATTTTCACACTAATCACTTGCTTCATTTTATCCTATAGCTTTAAATGAACTTTCATTCTGCAGAGACATAGAAGCTTGGCATGGCTGCTAATCTTAACTGTTCATGCTGAATACAGCAGAAAGACAGGGCACAGAAAACAGTATTTCCTTCATTAAGCGCTTCAATGATGTTTAATACCCACATTTCTTATCCAAGCTTATGTATTTTATAACTTACCAGTTCAGGTATACTAAAGGAAGCATGAGATACTATACTATGCTCTAATAACATTATTACATCTGAAAGAGTGATATTCTGCAAGAAAATTCCTCAAATCTTTAATTATATTGTATTATATTATAGGGAAAAATTTGTTATCAGAAGACTTAAAAAGTGGTATCCTTTCAAAGAGCATCCAAATTACACACTTACATGTAAGGGAGTATACCCAGCTGTGTCACGACAGTTTATATTTGCTCCACTCTCAATCAGCTTCTTAAGAATATCGTCCTTTCCTAATCGGCTTGCTAAATGTACAGCTGTTTGTCCATCTTGATTTTTTGCTTCCAAGCTGCGATATCCACATTTAAGCAGTTCAGATACAACTGTGTAGTTTCCTGTAAACATAATTTTCCTCTTATGAGCAATTAAATTAAATTATTGTATTAGGAATTTAAATATCCACTCATTTCAAGATTATGTAATTTTAGTACAAAATGTCATACAAAGATAATTTAAAACATTTAAAGGTGGCACAAGATATCACCAAATTGATACTATTGGAGGCTTTACCCTTGGAAAACAGCATAAGAGTAAAATACTGTGTAAAAGATGCTAATGAAACCAGTAATAGTACTCTGAAGATATGAAAATAAGAACAGTAGCCGTGGTCATTGGCACATTTGGCATTGACGCTCTGCCGCAAAAGGGCTGCATATTCGAATCTGCTACAATCATGGACGTTTAGTGTTGTGGTTTCTGTTCTATGTAAATCATTCTCTCTTCCCTGATGGCCAAAAAGATAAAGTTTGATAATAGCTATATGTTTAAAAAGAAAAAAGATAACTGTATTACTCAGACAATAAATAGTACTGTGCATGCAAACATTTGCTTATGCTTGTGAACTGCATTCCTTTTATTAACCAGCAGTGAATTGGAATTTTGCCATAAAAATGTAAAAATTATATGCAGAGTTAAAAAATGGAAAATATGTTCTTTATTTGCTCTGCAAGAGACCTAAATTGCAATTTGTGGATTCACCTTTCGAGACATCTACTATCGAATAAAACTACAAAAGCTCATGGACAGAAGAGTTGAAATCCCTGATCCATTTGTATTCTTGCCTAAAAGATCAATAATAATACCCAACACAATATAGAACTCTTGGAGGGGTGGTTTGTGGTAGTAGTCATTAGTAGTAGTGGGGCCCATGGTTCCAAAGGAAATTAGCATGGCTGGTTTGTGCTGTCCATCATGTGAATTAACCAGTTGAAATCTTCTTTCTTATTTTTGTTTTCTCTCCTCTCCTTTCAAACATTACAACTGCTGACTTTAATTTTATGGTCTTGGAATAAAACTGGTGTGAAAGGATGGGTTTTGGACCAAGAAAGAAAAATAAAAGCCGCAGTTTTAGCTATAAAAAAATAGTTTACCCTTCAAAATATTTGCTAATGTTGAGGATGTAACTACACTTCGATACATCTCCAAGTAAAATTAACTTTTATGATGCTTTCGGTGTTACTATTCCAACTCGGTAACTTCTAATTCAAACACATCACAGTTACTAACTTCTCCATACCAATTACATTTTCTTATGAATTCACTCCCTACCTACCTTTAGTTAATGCAGCAAACTTTTTCTGCTTTTCCCAAGACCCAAGCTGCTAAACATGGCATTTTTTAGTAATATGCTGATGCTTGGAACAACAGTTTCTAGTCTTCCAAGGTCTTATGTATTCACTGAACTCTGCCTGTCATTCCACAAATATGTAGAACTGTATGTTTTATATTTTAGCAGATAATAATTGTATTAATATGTGGTGAAATAAATATTGCATTAAATTACTTTTTGTCTTGCATAAAGTGGGATGGTTTTTTCAAAATGCTCTGTTCCTTAAGTTATTTATGTTGAGGATCAGTATACTTAATATTCATTTAAAGAGTGAAATACAAGTATATAAAAGGACCAAGAAAATAGAATCTCAAGCTTTAGCTAAGTACATTATATTTTTAAAGACACTAGCTAGCTGATAATGTGACAACAATTAATTTAACATATACTAGATGTTAGTGGTGTTTTGGGTCTGTTTGACTCCAAGCTAATAATCAATTAGAGCATATTCCTTCAATATGAGTTGTTAGTGGACACTAAGGATTCTAAAAAAATATTAACCTAAATTACAAACTGCATACTCATATAAAAAGAGCATGGTTAATGTTACATAACTTGCATATATGGTTGCATTTCATTTTGATATTTGTACCTGTGCAACATCTAAAATTTCTATGGAATCATTTTACTGTATCTTCTCAAATACACGGAATTTTTGTTTTATTGCTGAGATAATCTAGTTTTGGGTAAACCTTGGCAAAGACCTTGTTTGACTGATTTGATTTATTGGACAATATTAGTATTGGTATAGTCAATACACAAATTTTATTTCATATATACTGTAACAAAAACTAATCTTTATTACTCACACAACCAATTCTTTATTTCTAACACTGATTACAAATAAAAATCTGATACAAATAGTTGTCTTTATTCAATGCTTTTGCAAAAATTCTGCTGTATAGTTTCCTTTCAATGCTTACTGCAGCAATGACTATTAATGTATACTCTGAATTTCCCGCCAAAACTGACTCAACTGCTGCATGCAGTGCATTCCTGTTAAAAGTGACTCTCACCAGGGCTCATTCTCTCCTTTTTATCCCTGTCAATGACTTGGTGAGGAACTTCCTTGCAAGTGCAAATCTTTGCAGGTATCACAAACTCACAAGGTGTAACAACCAAAGCTTTGATGTTAAAAGTATTTGCCGATGGTACACATGTCCACTCATGCAGGTGTGACAATGCACAGCAACAATTAGCTACAACTTCTGAAGCAAGCCACTCACTCATGTGCGGTGATGTAAGGCTTTCAGAAACATAAATAAAAAACAATTGGAAAAATCAGCGGTTGCCACCCACTTTTGGACAAAACACAATATAAATTCAGAACCAAAACTTCTAAAACACATAACAGGAAAACAAGAGCTGGCCACATGGAACACATCTTCATTGTAAAAAATAGAAACAGGGTTTTCAATTTCAACATTCCGCAGAAGGATGTGTTTAGCAAGTTCATTGAACCACCACCAGAGGAGACACCACTTACAGCATCGCCAGCTTCACCACAAGGAATTAATCAATGTCCAGTTGAAAATGAGGAAACTAGCCCTTCGAAACATGCTCTGGCAAAAATCCCAAGTAAGTGTTGTTTAGTGCAATTAATCGACTCGTCAAATAAACAACACATTATATTTGGACCACTAATGTCTCACACTCTGTACATAACACAACTGTTCTGCCGAAACAAATTACAACAATCACTGTCACAACTCACAACTGAACTGTACTCTACACTGTCCAGTGTTATAATTGTTCACTTATTCATTAAATATGAATTATGTGTGCTTAAATCAGCATACACAACAATTGCTAACCACAGATAGTTTTGAAAACCCTACTGTTAAATCAACTCTCTACAGAAATAGTATTTACTTACATAGTTGGTTTACCCTCCCCATAGGTAGGGTAATGTTTTTATCCAAAATATTCATGTTCAGAACTGGAGGACATCTTGCATTCACAATTTGTTTTCTGAACAGCATACAGGGAAAAATTAAGTTTCAAGCTTTGCAGATATGACAGTAGCCAAGCCTGAGGATTTCTATCAAGGTCGCAACATATGCGGCAGGTTTTGTGCATTTTATTTTGTGCTAAAAATTAGCTGTTAATGGGCCTATGAGCATTTTCATTGGAAAAAAGATTATTCTCCAAGACTAAAACAAAATTAAAGGATTTTCTTTCACATCGATTGTTGGACATAATGTTGTATTGGTCAAAGTTTTCAAAGGTCAAGCAGAAAGAGAGAGGCTAGTTATGCATTTCTCCCTCCTCATCTGCACATATCTAAGCTGGTACTTTCTGCTTTTCCCTCTGTCTTTCTGTGTCATCTGCACTGTGAATTTACAGCAAATTCGATAAAATATTTTACGATACATTAAGTATGCTGCTTAATAGAAAATAGCACTCTTAATCATTGCTGCCATCGATGCTGTCGTCACGTTCTATATAATTATGATGTTATATTAAGTTAAACAGAAAAGCATATCCATCATCATCGTTACAGTTGCTGCTACAATAGGTCAAGGTCTATAGGTAACTAAATGGTAAGGATGATTAGTATGTATTGACATTTTAGTTAACTTCTCTAGAATATAATGTTCTTAAGACTGTACTGCAACCACATACCATCCCACCAATACCATACATTTCCATATTCCCCTCTCCATCAACGGCTCAAAACGTGAATTTTCACACAAATTCAAATTAAGCATTATTACAATAATAATTAATTAATTAATAATAATAATTATAATAATAAAAATTAGGAACTTAATCAGCTCAAATGCCCATTATTTTGTTTAAAGTATATGGCAAAACTTTAAATTTCATTTAAACATTAAGTTACTTCTGTTTATATACACACACTAAATTCAAAAGTTAAGCTCTGAAAAATGTGTGTCGTCTTGCATTCAAGGTCATCTTGTATACGGATAAATATATATGTTAGTGTCAAGAGTAAGGAGCCCGTTGAGGAGCAGATGAATACTGAATCAAAGTTAAGAAGCTGGGGGATTGGCCTACAGCCAGGTATAAGAGGAAGGAAAACAATATGAAGAGAAGGTGAAATAGATGAAACAAAAGTTGACAACTGAGCAACTAGTGGAATGTATGGAATGAAAAACCACATAACCTGGAAAAACATTCCCATATGCCACTTTATTCATCATAAATCCCTAATGCGTTCCCTAGAATTGAGCCTGAGCTGCCTAAATGAGAGGCAAACAGTCTAACCTCACAACCATGGTGTCTACTTCAGAAATAATTCAGGTAATGATACATTTCACCTCTTCAACAGCACATTTCCATACTAAGGTATATCACTGAGCTGCTGCAGTAGCTGTCATGAAAATCAGATGGTGATTACTAAAAACTGCAAGCAGTAAAAATAAAACACTGTAAATTTAGGTCACTAAGAAATGCCAAATTCAATTAATTTACCTTCCTTGGTGGCTCTGTGCAAGAGATTAGTGCGCCCATGCCTTCTGGAATCATGTGGTGGAGGATCTTTTTTGCATTCTCGTGTCAGCTTTGTTACAAGACAATGGGCTGCCTCCTGATAATACTCGATTAAGGTTTCTAGCCCATGAATTATTGTTTGCTCATCTAAAAATAAATCCATGGTGAAACCAAAACAATTTAATTTGTTATTTCACATTTAAAGAAATAAAATGTTTCTTTATTAATTTTTCTTACTTAGAACAGAAACAAACAAATGATATACAGAACATAAAAAGCCATTACACACATACAAAAACTTGTTTCCTTCCCCCCCCCCAACCAACCCTTCCACAATTCATTCTTGGAAATGGAACGATATTTTCAAATAATTCTGCACAAATTGCAAAACTTGAAACCACTGCCTGGATTTGAATCATGGAGCTATGTTCTAAACTGCTGTTTCTTCCAATAGAGAGCACCATAAAACTCTTGAGTCTCCATATCTTTAAAAAATCTGATGTGTTCCATTCACATGATTTTTCTACATCTCGGCAACAAATTATTGTTAAAAAGTTTATGCTTCAATTTACTTCATGCTAATTGAGAAAAATTTAGCAGAAATAGTCTTATTACTTGCTTCCTTGTAAGTAGATGCAAAATAAGGGAGTAGCATAGGTTAAAGTGATAGTCAAAAGCTTATTGCTATGTGACTGAAGTTCCTTTGTTTGTATGAACACGAGTTGACAAATTCCTGTATGAGAAAAGTACAAGTTTTTCAAAGCTAAAACAAAAAATAAGGAATATCTCAAAAATAATCAACTCCACGAAAAAAATGTATATAACATAAATTGTGTGTTTTAATCTGCTCTACATTTTTTGTGTGATAGGTTTTTGTCCATTCTTATGGTAAGCAGTTATACAAAATTTTGTAAAATTCATCCAGTATAAAATAGTCTTTAGAGGCTATTCCCAGAAAATTGAAGATATACATATTATTTGACAGATAAATATCTTTAATATACGATACTTTAATCAAAATCATTAGAGCCATTTTTATGAAAATCACAATTTTCGAAAAAAGTTCCATATAAAGGGTAGTTGGAAGGGGGGGTGGGTGGTGATAATCTTTGTGTCGCATCCTTGGAAGATAGCAAACCTAAATACCAAGTTCGGTTTTTAACAGACTTTTCATTTTTGAGCTATGCTGCTCACAGACACACACACACACACACATACACACATTCAGACAGACAGACACACACATGGACATATTTCTAAAAATGCTTTTTTTGGATTCAGCAGGTCTCAAAACATGTATTTCTGGTGAAACCTTGGTATCAAATTTTTGGGTGCATTACAATACCTTCTCTATACACTATGTACATAGTATGTGTAGAAAAAGTAAAACTACCCCAATATGACTTATGTTATCTGCAATTTGCTAACTTTTAACCTTGTCATTCAATGTGTTAATGAGAAAGAATGATTACAATGTCAACACTTTTCCTACATCATCTTTACTACCAAAACACAAAACTCCCAATTATTTTGAGTAAGTAAATGAATACGCGTCGAACTCACCTATTTTAATAATTTCCTTGTACTCCTTTTGATATTTACTCCAGTTAATAGGGACATTCACCAACATAGGAACCAAACTGTTGATGGTAGCATGTTTATGTTGCTGAAAGTTTAACAAACTGGCTTTGATATAGTTTGAAATATGTTTGGTCTTTTAAAATGCCAAATTCAATTTAGTTTGTTACTTATGAATTTTAAATGAATGTACTTACTTCATAATTTCTTCTTACATAGTGAAATTTACTTGCAGATTTAAAAATTTAAAGGAATCTTGGAGGAAGTTTTTTCTTTACAACACTCATCACATCAACATGCCAAAATCAATCTTAAATATGTAGCTAAATGATCTAATAACCTCCATTTCGAGGCTACCCATAAATAGGTTGGCTAGAAAGTGAAATAAAGGATTCCCTATAGCCAAACCATTTATCACAATAAATTTAGAATAGTAAGCAGTTTTTCTATGGGAACACTTGAAAAAAGTAAGATTACATCAAATAAAATGTCATTTAAATAGGATATTCTTCAGTTTGTCATTTAAAGAGTTTTAAATAATGGGAGTTTCAAAAGGAGGAAAAGAAATAGAATAATGGATTAACCAGTTGACCAACTGATAACTACTAGGTATTCACAGCATTATGAAGGCCTCATTTTGTTTCCTATTTGTGGATTTTGGGTAATCTGTAAATGGAGATAGTTTGGGGTTGTCTACTGTCATTTTGAACTTATCAACTTTAGGTATCATGCAACTTTTCTTGATGGCTGTGTCTTTCCAGAGTAATTCACTTGATCAGAAATTTTAAAGTTCATATACCCGAAGCATACATTAGATCAGCTTATTTTGCATTCTTCCATAGAATAACAACATACAGAATTTTATTCTGGGAAAACAGCTCACATGTTACCAATATTCTTCTATTACAAAAAAAAAGTTATTCGAATATCATCTCTGATGCACCGAAACTCACACACTGCAAACCTTTGTTCATCAAACTAAAAGTAATAACTGTAATAAATTTATACTGTATTACTGTACATAGAAAGTCACTTACCTGAATTCCAAAACAGACAAGATATACATACATACAACACTAGAAGGGGGCAACATATTAATGTGTCTTACCACAGGCTAACCACATCTCAGAAGAGCTTTGAAATATTACCCTTAGAAATAAAGCAATTCTCAGGATCAACTTACAAGAATAAGCGTATGGATAGTTAGTAGCTAAACCTTATTACTCAGTACAGGAATATTTTGAAATGTAATTTTAATCCCGTATAGGTACTTGATTAAGAAAATTGTAAATAATCATTATATCTTAGTAATACTCTTATTTGTATACATATAAATGCTACTTTGTATTGAGAAGATTGTATTTAAACACTTTTCTAATTTTGTGACGTATATTGCTGTACAGCTTAATGACAATAAAAATTATTATTATTATTATTATTATTATTTATGATATACATTGAATATGGGGATTAGTTTTATTTCCATCGAATTTATTCTTTTGAAGAAGCAGATTTATGTTGGAGATATACCACTGACTGCTCGTTATTATGAGTTTGCTGCCTTTATCGGACTTGGCATATATCATGTGCTTTATATTCAGCTTTTTCTAAGAAATTTAACTCTTTTGGGGTATAACATTTATATGAAAGATTCACTACATTCTTCCATCCAAATTACTGTCCCTGTTGTTTTTCTGGTCCTTCGGGCACATTTTATCCCTGATTCCCATACTACCTTTACATTGGAAAAATATTATTTTTTATTTTATTACACCATTTATCTAAAATATTTACATGAATTTAGTGTACAACTTTAAGGTTCTGGAAAAAGTCTGCGAATTTCATTTCATTTGGAATGAATTTTTTGTATAACTGATAAACTATAATAGACAAACACCTACAATAGAAGTTATAGATCTCATTAAACCATACAGTATAATTTTCTGTGACATCAGCCATTTCTTGTATACCATATTTACCTGCAGAATATCCCCCCTTTGTTTCCTAAAGTTGAAACATTGAGGGGGTATATTACACAGATATTTAAAAAAAATGGCAGGTACCTGTGGTAAATAAAGCCAAATCAAGCTTAGGAAAAGAAGGCGGGGTCGGTTCCATAATCACACTGTTGGTGCACTCATTCACAAACTGAAGATCGTTAATTACTTAATTTCATTCTTAATTTCCTATCTGTGACAGCAGAAAATCACGTCGACACCTCCATTGTATTATGAAGTGGTGAAATGCAATCACTTTATCTGTGCAGTCATGTGGCAAACCTGAGCAAGTGTGGTCTGCCTTCTCAAACTAAGTCCCTTCCTTGCATAAAGCACATAGCCCACCCCTGGCTAGCTTTGAATTCCACATGTGAAATGCCACCATGTATTTTTGCTGCTTCCTTTGCTTTCAACTAGCATTTCATGTATTACACCAATGCCATCATAACATAATCTAACAGTTCTTGATCGATCTTCCGATATTTCCCATGCTTTGGGCCACGAAACAATCAACAATCGATTTTGTACTTCTCAACTCCTCTTTTTGGCCTCTCCAATTAAGGATTAATTTAGGTTCTACGCCAAACTCTCTTCCCGCATATTTCACTCCAATTTTCTCTGCAAAATTCATTACTTGCAGTTTAAATTTTGCCCTGTTCTTTCTAACCTTTTCATAATGCAATAAAACTGTTTTCACAAAAGGAATAGACCGAACTGATTACTGGCAGAGATTTAAGTGAACATATGTATATATATATATATGTGCTCTAATGACTGGTTAGAGTACTAGTTAGGTACTAAAGGGCAGACATGTGGCTGACATCAATCCTGACAGCCAAACTCAGGTATAAGTGTCCGAACAACATGGAAATCGAGTGACCTTGAAACACTAACTATGCAGAATCATAGAAATGAAGCTTCTGAAGGTCAAAGGATATCCAAACTTTTTAGGGAAAAGTGCAATGAAAATTGTCGGTTTTTTAAAAACAGTTTCCTAAAATCTTAGGGGGGGGGGGGGCGAGGGGGAACATTCTGCAAGTAAATACAGTATTCTTAGTTATTAGTTTGTGCTTTTCAATGCTTTTTTCAGTTTCTGATGTTACCAATAAGCTGTTCCTTGCGATGTCATGGAAAGATTGTGGATTCTCAAAGCCAGCATCCAGTGATGCACTTTTTTTTCTTTTCTTTTCAAATTAAGTGTAAATAAAGTTCTGAATATTGTTTCTGCATGTTGTAAATGAGTAGTTCTTGCTTAATCCAAAATCATTCCTAAGAAAAATTATACTTGAAGTACCATAACATAGTTAAAAGAGTCATATTTTATAATCACATATTTTTTTATTTTGTTAAAATCCACATACCTATGGAAAAAAAAGCATCCTCTCCATGTCTTCTAATCTGATAGTGAATAACTTCATCTCCAAAAACCACAGACAAAACATAATCTCCAACAGCAGTATTGCTTTCTCGGACTAGAAATGCTCCATCCTCATTTTCACTGTCTGAAACAATCCATAAATATTTAAAACAGTCAAGCCAGATCATAACTGATTCAAACTTGACTCAGCTGCTTTATTAGCATAAATAACCTTCTGGTACTAAAAGTATACAAATTAATATTAAATATTCTGTATAATTGTTTTAAAGGGCTTGAACTGCTGTAAAATACAAATAAAATAAAATCCAGCAAAATCAGTATCATAAAATGTAGAACATATAGCTAAAACACAGGCTAAAAATGGCAATAAGTATAGGTATACCCATACTTAAAAAGCTTAAGAAGGTTAAAGAAAACAGTTTGCACACAGCATTAAAACTGCAGTGATGAATAAAATATACTCTACTGCAAATAAGAACCAGCCATATGAGTCATGCTACCTGCAAATGCAAAAACACATGTAACTGAGCCAAGATCTGATATGGGATTAAAACATTCTGCACTATTAACAGGTCATTATAATTAGGGTTACCATATTTCAAGGATAATCCACAATTTTATGCTAGAAGACGAATGCCCTGGAAAAAGAGATAAAAATTCACAAAAACAGTGAGTACTAGAAAAAAGGTTTTTATTATTAACTTGAGTTTTACCGCCAAATGCCATTCAAGTATTTCACCATTTCCAGATGATAACATCATGGATGACAAGACCATCGATATATTGCTAATCTTGCGCAACAGTGACAGTGGAAGCAATACTATAATCGATTCTCTGTGATTTTGCTATTTCCACTTCCTTTATTTCTAGTGCCTGCTGCCTCATGTTTGTATGTTCTGTAGTTTGTATGGGGTTAACATAAATTTGGAAGGTAATTCTGAACCTGAACCCAGTCCACAGTTACTGAGGACATCATTAAGTGGAACTTTAAAATAAAATATTGCCGAAATGAAAGCTTCACTTTCAAGAAGAACCCACGGATTAATTTCCAAGCATTAAACGTGGAAGAAATGAACATGAGGCTTTTTGTAAAGTGTATGGGTAAATATAATACATACATACACAAAAGTACATTTTATTTTCATATTCTTTGAAATTGAGGGTATACTTAAGCAAGATAAGCTTTTGGACTCTGCTCGCATTTCAGAACGACAAAAGCAATAGTAAACAAGAAAAATGGTCTTCAACTGTGTATACTACTATCATTTACAAAATTACTGTGCAAAATTTTAGCGTGTAATTTCAACACTCAATTAAACAAGCTGATACTTGAGGTTAACTACCAACTAATCCTGAATTATTTCATTACAGCTGTCATATTCAATTGGCAATGGAGGGAAACTAGCTCTGAACAACCATGTTACAAACAAGAAACACAATAGAGTTGTGAATCCTGCTTCAACTTCCACGCAATTAACCTTTCTTTAGTGGTAAGCAAACAGAATCAAACAAGGTTGCTGCAGCAGAAGCCACATCTGCATTTCTTGCCTCGAAATATCATCATTCCTACAATTCTCACTACTCGTGCACATCAAAAATCGCATCTGAGCTTTTTAGTGATACAAACGTAGCTGTTCAGTTTTCAAGTGCAAAAATCAAAACTGAGGAAATTGTTAACAATGTAAGAAATAGTCTATCAAAAGTGAATTATGTTGGGATCAGTACAAATGCCAGTTATCTCAAGCATATAAAAATGTTTCCTGTTCTGGCCCGATATTTTGATATCACTAAAGGTGTTTGAAGGTGTTCAAAGTAATTTATTACAGTTAAATGAATGTGACAATGAACCCTCCAGTACAGTTCTGATTGTGTATATAAAGTAATTTCTGAATTCAGCCCTAGTGACAAAGTTTTTGCTTTTGGTGGGGATAACACTAATTTTGGAGGTGTTGAAAGAAAAGGGGAAAACTTTAAAACAAATTAAACAGGCCTTTAGTAGGGTTAGGTTGGCCAGTTCATGTATTACATAACACACTCCGAAGTGGAACAGACATACTTTCACAACATATTAAAAGTATGATTATTAAAGTGTATAACCACTTTCCAATTTATACTATAGCAGCACTAAAGGATTTTTGTGATTTCCTGCATATAGTACACAAAAATCTACTCAGCCATGTAAAAACTAGGTAGGTGAGCTTATTTCCTGCAATTGAAAGGTTCATATACATGTTTCAGGCTCTCAAATTACACTTCCTAGATCTTGATATAAGTATCAAAATCTTCAAGACTTTTTTCTGATATGTGTGGAGAAATGTACTTACACTTTCTGCATGCTCAGATGAGTCCATTTCAAAAGGCAATTGCTAGCATTGAGAAAGATGAAATATTTGTGAATGAGGTTAGTAAGAGCATTGTGCATGTTTTAGAGGAAAGAAAAAAAATATAACTTCATGACTTCTAAGTAAAAGAATTAATGTCAGACAAAATTTCAAAAGGAAATCATCAGTCAAAATTTCAAGAGGAAATCATGACATTTTATCAGACAGTTATAGATTACCTGATGAAATGGAGCTTTTGTCCCATTTGAACATTTTGACTGGATACTGTTGAAGGCTATACCTGATTGGGAAAATGTTGAATCTTCATTGAAGTGGATGCATGAAAATACAACTTGCCAAGCAGATCAGAGTTTGCTGTCTGACCAAGTAGTAAAAATGAAACATTTTCTACAAGATTATTCCTTGGATTCTATTTGGAGATTATGTCTCATAAAAAGCAGGTGAAATTTTTTGAAGACTGTGTTTCTGAAGAGCAATATTCAGAACTGCTCCCAATTGTGCAATACTATCTCCATTCCAGAGCATAATGCTAATGTGGAGAGTGTATTTTCTTTAGTGAATAAACAATGGACAGAAGAAAGGAACAGGCTGGCAGTAACTTCAGTCAATGTAATGCTCCAAATTTAGTATAACATGAAAAATATAAGTTGCACTGCTTTTCACAAACTCATTCAAAATTAGACAAAGTTTCTTTCTTCTGTTCAATGCTCAGAGAAATATGACTACTATAAACCTTAGTGCAAAATAGATCTCAACTGTAACAACACAATTGTGTATATTTTAATACTTTTTATTTAATGTTTAATTAAAAAGTTATTTAATGCCAACAGTAATTTTCTTGATTAATGACACTCCTTTGCTGACAGCATTAATGGTTGGACTAATTTTCATCATTAATGACAATTCCTTTGCTGACGGCGTTAATGCTTGAACTGTGTCCTTGATTTTGGTTATTGGATTATGGCAACCCTAACCATAATGATCTCTGCAAGTAGATGCAGGGCCAGAAAATATGACTGTGTCTGATATACAATCTGGCTAAATAACCTCCTCCTACAACAGGTTTGTGAGGAGGTCCTCCAGGCGATTGTGATAGGCTTAACCTCTAAGTTTGTTCCCTCCAACAGTAGACCCACTCACTGTGACAGCCTCACTCCTTGGTAAGCCAACATGGCCAGGCAACCATGCAAAACCACACCAACAAGCAATTGAAGGCAATTCTGAATGCACTGTATAGGAGAATGGTTAACTATATGCAACCAAGTATCGTGGAATCACTGAAAAAATGTACTACTGTAAGTCAAGTAAAGGGGCAAAGGGCAGTATAACTACTTACAAGACTTCTAATGACTAGGACATCAAGGTTTCTCTTGAATACTAAATGCACATATTGTGCCCTAACCATCATATCATTTTGTAATTATTGTGACAGTGAACTCTCAACAATTTACTGTAAATATGAACTTGCTATTAAAAGTACAAATATTGCCTTTAGCATTACAAGTTAAAGGCATCAAAATAAACTTCTTTTTTTTAATTGTTTCATTTATATAGCCCACTTTAACATCTAAAGTCACATTGGGAGCTTTGCATTAGAAAAACTCAACTGTAGGTCCTTTAAGTTGGATTTTAATGCTTCTTCTTCTTTTTTTTTCTTTCTTTCTTCTTTAAACACACACACACATTCACTCTCACATACATACTTCCAGACTCTTTGGGAGATAGGAAATAATTCTTGTTAAAGAAAATTTGCCTGCCCCAGCTGTGCCCGTCCTCCGGGTGAGAAGTCAGCTCGCTGACCGCTCAACCTGGAGGCAGTCAAAATAAACTTGTGTCACAGCAAAAGGGATTTATTTTTGCTTAACTTATCCACATGGGGAGGAAAATTGCCAAAGAAAAAGAGAATCTTAATAATAAAACTAATGAGGTTGTAACTTAAGGAATCTCTTGATGTTAGTTAACCTCTGCTGTGCAGCATTCGGTATGTTTACAAGATGGTGCTTCCCAACCTACCTCGTTACCTCCAATGGCATAGGCCATGCATGTGGCCTTGTTTCTGGGTAACTGCCTAATCCATGCTGACCATAAGATGTTTTGTTGATGTACTTTTATTGGCATTTAAAACAACTTTTTCATATCACATAGGATGAGCAACAACATCCACATCTTAGTTCAGTTTCATTGTTTTAAGACACCCTACATTAAAGAGTCTGGTATATACTATAAAGCTAACCAGAAAACTCACTGCAGTTAAAGGCAAAATCTAAAATTTTGGTGGTCATGAGTAAAAGAATAACCTGCTCCTTGGTTGTTCAAGTCATCAGTGCAAATAAAATCATTTTCCAAGCTGTTCTTTCATTTCTAAAAAGGCTGAAAGAAATTACCAAATTTCTGGTTTTCATGGACATCAACTCTAAAATAGTATGGGTCTTAGTATGGCACCAAGGGGGGAATCGAGTTAACCTTCAGGTAAATTAAAGATTTGAAGTTTTCTCAATGTTGATTATTACAGATGGCTCCACAATATAAAACTGAGTTAAATTGGAATCATAAAAATCCAAGCTGTCGACCATTTTGATTCTGTGGTCTTCATCAGGGAATTGCAAAACTGGAAAATGTTTTAGACAAATTAACATCTAAAAGCAGAATAAATGAAACCAAACATCAGGAGAAAGCCAGGGAGCTCATTGCATGACAGTACAATAAATCACAAAAAACAAATTAAGATGGATGTATAGGCATACAAGAGACAATGCATGCATAGCTTCAAAGAAAACCACCAATCCATTAGACATTGGAGGTTCAGCATCTTCCTCATAAAAAATGGTCAATATTAAACCCTCAAAAACAAACATTAGGGCATCCAGTACAGAAGAAGCTAAAAGACTTGTCACTTTTAAATAAATTAGGCCTTACTGAACAGCTTCCTGAATGGTGTTTTGTGAGGAAGATCAGATGACTGAGGCTAGAGGCTTGATATGCTTGTAAGCAGGTTTACTCAAAGAAAATAATTTGGAGACTTTTACTATGCATCAGACACCATTATGCATTGCTTAATCCACCCTTAAATTAATATTTATCTCCAAAATTCCCCAGATCATGTCATATGACTACTGCTTCTGCTAATGCTGAAGGACTTTGGTAAGCCAGTGCCAATATAAACAACATAGTTGTAAATCATATCAACATAATTTATAACTGTAATAACATTATCTTAAAATAAAAATGTGATTTAGAACATTGTTGTCTCATGGACTTTAAATAAGCTCTTCAATTAACAATACTATTCATCCATTTTAGAGAAATTAAGAAAACCTTATACTTCAACATTCACTTCAGTCCAATTCATTTTAATTTAAACCATCAGATTCCCTCAATTTCCTATTTTAGGAGTATTTGAACATGCATTGATTTAAAATCTAATTTTCAATTTCCAAATAAATTAGTTCTTGAAAAAGATGTCTTTACTGTGTTCTGATTTCATCTTATCTTAATTTTATAACTATTTTCTCATTCCCATTATTATTCCATATTACATTCAATTGGTCATTTATAATGATGTGATCTGACAGCTATGGAAATGGTGATTTGATTTTCAACAGCACAAGAATGCAGCTATAAATTATAAGAATGTTACTTCTCTTATTCATAGAATAGTCTTGATAGATCCCATTCTGGAAGAAAGTTTCATTGGATTAATTCATATCCTCTTGTGGGATTACCTATAATGAAATTTATGACACAAGAGTAGAAAAGTTATTAAATAATGAATCACACTCTAACTTCTCTTTAAAGGTTTTCACACGGAAACATGTTTTTGCTGATCATTGCCAGGATCTTCAGCTAAAAGACTGCCAAATTTGGTGAGCCATGCATTGTTCTTGGGATCCTCTATCAGCAGCAAAATAAACTTAAAATTTGGCTTGTCTTCTGTGTTGAAATCCAAATCCATAAGGCTGCTTTTAAATGTTTTAATGTATATCTTCTGCCAGATCTTTAACACACTGCTGTTGTTAGCATTTTTAGAGTTATCAAATCTTATATCACGTCTATTTCCCAAAAAATGGAGAGCCACTGATGTTAAAGTACTTAAATGTTTGTAACAACAATGGGTTAATTATCTGGGATAATATATTCATCAAAAAACTTAAATCCGGTCTTATAAATTTGGATGTCAACACCAAAGACAATTTGAATTTTAAGTTTATTATGCTGCAGATAGAGGATCCAAGAATGGTGCACAGCTCACCAAATTTGGCAGACATTTAGCTGAAGATACTGGCAATAGCTTATGTTTCTAGGTAAAAACCTTAGTGTGACACATAAATAATTTAATAATTATTGAATATGCTTCACTGTATTAAATTCCTTGTTTGAATAGTTGAAAAGTTCTAGCAATCAGTGCAATTTACATATTTCCATACCTCTCCCTCTAAACTAGCTGCAACCTCAATTCATGAATTCCCAGTATTTGCCATTTTAACTTTGAAACTGTTTCTGTAATACTATTAAGCTTACTGTTGTATTTGGCCTAGGATTATCATATTAAATAACCTCAAGACCACAAATGAAAAGTTATTTATTTTACATGCTTAAATAGAATGGTTTATAAATGTACCAGTGTTAAAAGAAAATGTCACCTGTTTTCAGAACCTGCTCTGCAGCTTCACGAGAAATTTTGCCATGATACCAGCAAATGTTTTCCTCTTTATTCATACTGAAAGTAGACTCCGAATTCTAAAATGGAAGAAAAAGAAAAAATTAGATGTATTAAAGCTGGGAACTACAATTCATTTAAACCATATGGGTTAAAACTGAGGCACCACAATATCATTAAATCAGATGAAGCTTTATGTAATCTTAAATTATTAATTTTCACCCAAAACACAGTGTTCAAGCAAATTTAATATGCACTTTCTTGTGCGGCAAAGTAGATTCCAGTGCAATATCATTCCATAGTTTGCTAGTAAATGCATTCAAATTGATCACATCTATCTCCTCATAATGCAATGTCGTTATTCCTAACTTCATTAAATTTATTGATGGCCAATTACTGGAAGGTGCATTTGAATTATTCAAGTCAGGGAATGGAGGACAAATGAGAAAGTATCTTATGATACCACTTTCAAGCATAGTGATTCTTTAAGCTGAAAAAAAAAAAAAAAATGGAAAGAGAAATGCAGGAAGATAGTTTAATGTAACTGAAAGCAACATTCATTTATGGCAATATTAGTGGACAAAGCAGCGCAGGGACAGATTTTCTCCTGGTACTCTGATTTCCCCCGCCATCACATTCCACTGGTGCTCTATCTTCATTCCATCTCTTAAACCAGATTATAATAATATAGCAATTACTTCTGATGAAAAGAAGTTGTATCATCAGTGTCATTGCCTGCAGTGCCCATTTAGTAAAAGCGGGCATTAAACACTATAAAAAAACTTGTGGTAATAACAGAAACTGGCATTTTTTGTTAGTAGAAATAAATTGCTCTGGCCCTGCTGGAGGAAGACATCTTGACAATGAACAAAGGTTTGGAATTCATACGTGAAAGGAGGAAGAATGGAGAACCAATGAATTTGACCAAAAAAATAAAGCAAAAGAAAAGGCAGAAGTTTTGGTACATCAAAACAAGAACATACGACTAAGCTGGATGGGCGGATTGTATTACAAAGCAAACAGGCTTGTCTCTAAGATGCCATATAACATGTCATAAGCATCTTAAGGCTGTTCTGCATTGAATTTTGTTATATTACAGCAATGCTTCTGCACACGTGCACAACAAACAAGCCAACTGCTGCAGGAGTAGGATATTTGTCCATCTTCCCTACAGTCCAGATCTGGCCCATGCAAATTTTTTCTATTCCCCAAAATGTGAGAATTTATGACACTAACAATATACCACAAGGCCTTGAATATTACACAAAGAAATTTACTTGTATAAACAATTTAATAATATTGCACTAAGAGATCTGTTTTATCCACAAGCTCAAAATTATTTCCAAAAAGATACCAATTAATCAAAACCAAGTAATATGGACATTTAGGAAACTGAAAAAAGGGCAACATGAAATAAAGGAAATGTGTGTAGAAACTGCAACCCCTCCATTTATTGAGATATTCTCAGTGGCTGCTTTAATTGATAAAACATAATGCAAAAACGGATATACAAAACATGTCTTATTAAAAACATATCTACCTGAAAAACAAGCTGCTACAACAATCAATCAGTTTAAAATTTCATCTAAATAAAACAATGTTATATGGATATTTAAAACATATTTTTTCAATATATGACCATAAACTCCAGTATAATTTCAGTACTTCCAGTATCTAAAAAAATTCAAGTATATTTCCAGTATCAATATACACCCTGTGGCTGGTACTGTTGCTTTATATTCATACTTAGTTCTATCTTAATTTTGGTGAATAAGGTTTCACTTATCAAGTTCATACAGATAAGGTCTAGTAGTTGTTTCCTATTTATTTGTTCAGGCTACATTAGTAGCACATAATCTTTAATAACCGATTACTAGAGCCCAGATTTGTATGCAAAATGCATGTTCTTTTTTATATATTTAAAAGTCAGCTTAAATTATATATTTTGTTAAGACATACTTTTCCTAACAATGTGGTCAGTATTTAATGCACATTTTAAGTTTTAAATGAAAACAGTACATGTGAACTTAGAATTAATTTATAATTTTCCCCTTTTACATATTTATTTATAAACGGACATATTGTGTATTAAAGAATGCTCTAGGATAACTTGGAATGCTGGAAGAAAACCAAACTCAATAAAGTGTAACAATATGATTTACTCAACATATGACTTATAATCCGTGTGTTTATTTACATCCATGAACAAGGATATACCAGGCATCTTGTGAAATAATATTATACAATTAAGACTAGTAAATAAAATAGGTAATGCCTATGAGTAGCCATAAAGTTAAAGGAAACCCAATCAGTATCAGGCATATCTTCATCTTCAGCTCAGAGCTCAGTTGCATACCGATACTTGACAATTGGGGAAGTTATTTGAATAGTGCTCTGGCTGAGAAATGCCACCCACAAAAACATCTCAGTCTGCCATATTACATAAATATATAAATGAGTTTGGGATTAATATTTTTAAAAATAATGTAAATGGCGTGTTATTTATGGACGCTCTTTAACTGCTGTGGTTCTCAGCAATAGTAAATGGCGTGTTATTTATGGATGCTCTTTAACTACTGTGGTTCTCAGCGTCCTATTCTAAATTGGGCATGAAAGACCGCTTAATTTAGCTCAGAGGCCTCTCTATCAGACTTGAAGTTCTTTTACATGCTGTAAATCTACGACACGGGACCAACGGCTTTACTTCCCTTCCGAAGGAAGCCATGCTAAGGATGTTTATGCCCGAAAAAAATCCATTGTCCTCAGCCGGGTTTGAACCCTCGACCTTGGGTATATGAAGTTAGCATGGTAACCATTACTCCATGGAGGGCGACATTAATATTTTTAGTGAAGATGGTAAGACATTGCTTTACTTGTACATGAAAAAAAAAATGGTTCTGTGAATAAAAAGCTTAAAGTTGTGCAAAACATAAAATACAGCATGTCATAAGGATCAGGTTCAGAAGTCTACTTTAAATCAACAATTATTACAAGGAAAGTAGTGAACATTCAAGTTTGAGTGAAAATGTTTTATAAATTGTAGAAACTGAATAATGTGCAGTTTCAGAGTTTCTTAAAAAAGTATCCAAACAGAAAGGTCCTGGATTAACCTGCATTGTGCAAAAACTATGAACCAATGTGTTTTCAGAATGCAGTTTCTAAAATACGGGATACAAAAAAATCTGGATTTCAATTGACAAAATCCCTGACAGTGCAGGAGTGTGTGTTGCTAGTGCTACAATTGGTGCAATGAAAATGGGTAACAACTCATTCCTCTTGAAAACTCAAGTACTTGACAGGATAAATCACAGAACAGCTGCAAAATTTTTCAGTGACTTGTTAACTTCTAGAATACAGTATGACAATGTATTTTTATTTCTCAGTGATGGTGCTCAAACATGGTAAAAGTGGGAACTGGACTGAAAGTTCTTAATCCTAAATTAATTCAACTGACTTGCCTTGTTCACAGAAAGTAAACCATATGCAGTCTGATGGTACAGTCTCTGCCAGAACTGTTGTGTACATACAAGTTGTTTCCGATTTATTAGTGTAGTCAATTGCAATTCCTTCCATTTGTTTGAAATTGAAAGAAATCACTCTCCTGAAAATTGACAACATGAGCTATCATAATGCTCAAATACACAAACCATCCTACCAACTCCCTAAAACTCCCTCCTTTTCAAAGGCAAAACCTTATGGTTTAATCAAAATTAATGAACTTTAATAAAAATGCTATGTAATAGTCCAGAAATTAGCAGAATATGGACACATTACACAAAAACTCCATCTCTATCATCCAGATTTAAATTCTACTGAGTTGATATCTTGGTAAGGAGTAGAAACACAACTTTTAAGATGAAAAATGTGGATAATATGTCAAAGAGTTGGTGAAATTGGTCCCATTGAATAAGAAAATGTCTATCATCATGTAAAAACATTTGAGAAACATTATTTTCAAATTAAGATGGCATCATGGAAAATATGATAGTATACTTATTCAGGATAATGGAACTAAAAAACAGTGACAACAGCAAGGATGAAATAATGGGCATTTCTGGCATTAAATAAAAGAAAAAGATGGTGATGTTGATAGTTTATCAAGAATAGAACCTCAAGACATGAGTGAACTAGGATGGTGTTAGCTCAATGTTTGTTTAAGTGGAAACACCATTAAAAATCAATACCATATATTTTGGCAGATGACGAGGTATACATTTTTGTTAAAGATATATAGTTTTACCATGTGTTTGTTCTATAAGACAGTTCCTAAACTATCAATGGCCTGTACATTTAGTTTAGAACAGCAATCATATGGAAAACAATACACGCACTGATTCGGGTAATGGCCTTTGACGTTGATTATACAACCTTTATACAACTCTCTGAATAAACCAATCAAAGATCGCATGTGAGAGCAATGGAACAATTGGACAAGTGCTGAAAAGTCTAAAGCTGGAGCTATGCAGGCTGTATCACTTGATGCTTTGTGTGATTTTGTGATCAAATCATGAGAAAAAGTGAAAGTGGAAACAATGATCAAATCAGGTCCTTCATAAAGTATGAGATTTCCAATGCTGGCATGGAGTTCCTGTAATGGGATACTGATGACAAAGCGGAAATTGATTCACCAGGTGCAGAATGGGATCCATATAAATGAGCTTCTCAATAACAAAAGTGAGGGTGTACTTGAGGAGCTGCTTTTATATTGTATTAATTTGTACATCAATTTTAAGATGTAGATCAAGTCAGATATTACATTTATTGGTTACTCTTGATAATTATTTATACATTTATTTACAAAGATTAACTCTGATATTGAATTTTTTAGAGGTATCAATTTTGCATAATTTACAATTACATGTCTTTTTTAAAAACAATTCTTACAGTATGTATTTTTAGAATATTCATGTATGTTATACTTACAACCCTGCATTAATTATTACTGGTATTTTTGGATTGAATGAAATCCTCCTCTGTATAGGAGTGAATAACAAGGTATCTTTTTAATTCTGACCTAAACTTTATTTTTGCTCATGAGTAATTCTTTATAGGAGATGGAAGTGAATTAAATAAAACTATAATGTTGTAGTAAACCCCTTTTTGGAGTGTCTGCAAAGTATTTGTTGGTCTATGTAAGTCCTGTCTATATCTAGTATCTTTGTTGTGTATATCTGCAGTTTTTGTAAACTTTTCTGGGTTATAACAAATAACAACATGAGTAGATTATATTTATAGGGTAATGGCAAAAATCCAAACATTTTGAATAGTGATTTGCAGTGAATTGAATGCCTGGTCCTGTCACATTCTTATTACCATTATTGCATAATAAACACTTTTTTGGCATTAACGAATTTCCCCAGAATATTATTCCATAGTTCGTCAATGAATGAAAATAAGCATAGGTAGTAAGCTTTTTTAGAATACTCTTATTTATAAGCTGAATTAATGATCTAATTGCAAAATTAACAAAACTCAGTTTGGGTAAACTATATAATCAATATGGTGTTTCCAATTCATATTACAATCTATAATCAGGCCTATGAATTTTATGTTGGTAATTTTCTGCAATGCTTCCTTAGATGATTATTATGAAGATTTTGCAGGGTTTTAAATGCATTAATGATTTATTTTATTTTATAGTAGCTTTGATTTACATAAGTTTCAATCTGTTTTATATTTGTTATATAAGATGGCCCCAATTTTGGGTACCTCTTTTTTCATGCTTCAACTATTGTCTTATCAGCGAAATATACAATATTGTTAGTTTCATTGCTCATGTGTGTGGATGTTAAAGGTTATACAATGTTTAATAATAACTATCCAGCTGCCAGTTGCACTGCATTGTGTGTACATCTACAATCTCAACTTGCAGCATTCTTAGAGCTGCAGCTTGTGTGCCATACATCGATAAGGTAATAACTCACACCATAACTCTCCATTAAAATTTCCATACTCCGAAAATCCCGAGTGTGACCAATATCATTGAACAAAATAATGTGAAAGAGCTAGGATGACAGATATAGACCAGCATTATTGCATTTCATTTTGCAGAAAAAGCCTGACAGATACACAAGAATTGTCAATTATTGCTTACTGCTAACACGTAAAACCAGTTAGTCATTATAATTTTTACTTTCTCCATCATATACAATGTATGCAATAGGTAGGTATGCATTCCACCCTAAAAATTTTATACCAAGATTTCACTGGAAATGCATGTTCTGTGAACCCCTGAATGCAAAAAAGTATTTTTAGAAAAAGGTCTGTGTGCATGTCTGACTGTTGCATAACTAAAGAATGAAAAGTCTGTTAAATAACAAATTTCAGTTCAGCATATTTTAAGGATGCAAATGAAGATTTTTTCAAGAAAATCCCCCACCCCAAACTACCCTTTACAAGAAATATTTTTCGGAAATTTTGATTTTGTCAAAAATGGCTTCCACTTAGATTAAAATACCATATGCTTAAGATATTTTATTAACAAATTAAATGTATATTGATACTGAAAATAGTCTCTGTAGCCCTCTTCATTCCAGGAGACTTTTGCATAATTATTAAACCATTAGAGATAGGCAAAAACTTACTACTTATTAAAACATATAATTTATGTGAGCTACATTTTTTTACTTTCTCTATACGTACCAAGTACATAGTGTATAGAGAAGGTATTGCATTGTACCCAAAAATTTGATACCAAGATTTCACCGGCAATACATGTTTTAGAGACTACCTGAATACATAAAAAGCATTTTTAGAAAACTGTCCATGTGTGTGTCTATCTGTGTGTATGGGCAGCATAGCTCAAAAACGAAAAGAACGTTAAATACCAAACTTGGTATTTTAGTTCAGTATCTTCCAAGGATGCGACAATAAGATTTTCAAGAAAATCCCCCCACCCCCAACTACCCTTCACATGGAAAAATTTTTCGAAAATTTCGATTTTCTAAAAAATGGCTAACGATTTTGATAAAAATATCATATATTAAAGATATATACTTGACAAATAATATGTATATCTTGAATTTTTTGAGAATAGCCCCTGAAGACTTTATTCTGGATGAATTTTACGGAATTGTGCATAACTGCTAAACCGTAAGAGATGGGGAAAAACTTGCTGCATAGAAAATGTGGCTAACTATAAAATACGCAATTTATGTCCTATACATTTTTTTCGTGGAGTTGATCATTTTTAAGATATTCATGGATTTTCATTTTAGCTTTGAAAAACTTATACTTTCCTCATACAGGAATTTCTTAACTCCTGTCCATGCAAACAAAAGAACTTCAGTTACATAGTAACCAGCTTTTGGTTATCATTTTAATGGAACTCCCTCATTTTGCTTCTACTTACAAGGAAGCAAGTAATAAGACTAATTCTGCTAATTAGCACAAAGTAAATAGAAGCTTATGCTTTTTAACTAAAATTTGTTGCAGAGATGTAGAGAAAGTCATGTGAATGGAATACATCAGATTTCTTTTTGTCAAGTTTTCATTCGCATATATTCCTTGTTTTTGGTTTAAATTTTCCAAAACTTACACTTTTCTCAAACAGGAAGTGATCTTTTGTTTCACTCCAAGCCATGCAAGAAGAATCAAATTTCAATGCAATACTTAGTGAACAGAAGATTTTAGTGTCCAGCTTTAAAGATATTTGACTATTGCTTTAGCATAGCGAATTACCTTATATCCCAGTATCTACAAGGGAATAGAGACTTTCCGCTAAAGTTTATCCAGATTAATATTAAATAGATAAAAAAATAAGCTTTTGTAAAAATAATTTGCACAAAATAGGATTTTCAGATTTTTCTAAATTCCTGACCACACTGCTTGTGTGCAAATGAACATAGTTCTGACTGATTCAGTTACTGACATGAATTGTGCATCGTTTCCAAAATATATAGAAAAAGGGAAAATTGGCAGCTACTGCCATGTTTCTTCACACCAACAAATGTTAAGATAGAACAATGCTTCGTTTTGAACATAGATTTGGAAATTAATAAAATATGGATGACAACATGGCCCAATATCAATAGAGGTGCAAGTATACTCTTTTAATTTAATTGCAAAGCACATGGGCAGCGACATGAAAATCTACTTACTCACATTTGTAAGAATTTGTGGCTTAGTGATTGTAAGAACCCCTCAGTAGACCCTTTCCAAGAACTTATGCAAGATATTGATGATTATTGATTAAATTCAGTTGAAGTTAACATGGCTAGTCAGCAAAATGTTGGGACAAACCCAAGATCCTCCACAGAAATGATCTTGAACAAATGCTGTAAGGTAGCTAGAGAACCAAATGTTTCAAAAGCAATTGCTGCAATTCAAGGTTAAAAATGTGCTCCATTTACACAATTTCTCTACATCTTCCAGGTGTTAACAGTTCTCATATGAGAAATGTTAAGCATTTTAAAACTCAAAACAATAAAAAAAGAATATCTCTAAATGGTCATCCCTACAACAAATGTATGACATAAATTGTGTGTTTTAATGAAATCTACATTCTTTTTGTAGTAAGTGTTTGCCCATCTCTTATAGTTTACCAGTTATACAAAAGTTATAGTATAGTTCTTCTGAATGAAGATAGCTTCAGAGGCTATTCCCAGAAAATTCAAGATGCACATTTTATTTTTTTTCATATCCATGTAAAGGGTAGTTGGGGATGTGGGGATTTTCTTGAAAATCTTCATGTCACATTCTTGGAAGATTCTGTACTTAAATACTAAGTTTGATATTAACAAGACTTTTTGTTTTTGAGCTAAACTCACAAAAGCGCATGCACACACATGTGCACACTCATGCATCATTTTCTAATTTTTTTTTTTTTTGTTAAGGTGGTCCCAAAACATTCCGGTGAAATCTTGGTATCGAATTTTTTGGTGCAATACAATACCTTCTCTATACACTGTATACATAGTATGTGTAGAAAAAGCAAAAAGCTTAATCTTCTATTTATTTTATGATAATCAAGATAAAATTAGCAGAAATGGTCTTATTACTTGCTTCCTTGTAAATAGAAGGGAAATAATGGAATACCATAGGCTGAAGCAATAGCAAATCACTTAAAAGCTATGCGATTGAAATTCCTTTGTTTGCATGGCCAGGAGTTGACAATTTCCTGTATGAGAAAAGTAAAAGTATTTTGAAACTGAAACTAATAACAGGGAATATCTTAAAAAATGGTAAACTCCACGAAAAAGTCTATAACATCAATCGTGTATTTTAACAAGCTTTACATTTTTTATTAGTTTTTTTCCATCTCTTACGGTTTACCAGTTATGCAAAATTCCTTAACATTTTTTCAGGATAAAGAAGTCTTCAGAGGCTATTCGCAGAAAATTCAAGATATACATTTTATTTGTCACATAAATATCTTTGATACACAATATTATCATCAAAATCGTTATAGCTATTTTTGAGAAAATCAAAATTTTCAAACATTTTTCCATGTAAAGGGTAGTTAGGGTGGGGGAATGTTAGTGTCGCATCCTTGGAAGATACTGAACTTACATACCAAGTTTGGTATTTAAAGGAATTTTTGTTTTGCTGCACACATAGGTATTTTTCTAAAAATGCTATTTTTGGATTCAGGGGAAGTCAAAACATATATCTCCAGTGAAATCTTGATATCAAATTTTTTGGTGCAATACAACACCTTCTCTATACACTATGTACATATTATGTGTAGAGAAAGTAAAAAGACTTGGCTGCATGATTTTAACTTGAGCAAAAACAACAATCTGACTGCAGTGAATTCTTCAATATGACTACAAGTGCAACATATAAATAAATAAAGCAAAACAATAAGGTTACCAAATGTCATATTTTACCCAGACATGTCCTCTTTTTTGGACCCTTAAAATGGTTAAGGTGGGTTTTTAGAAAAATGGGGAAATGTCCCCCTCTTTGAGTTATAAAGCTGCTTCAATTTGAAACTGCGGAAATTCAACTCTTTGATCTCTCACAATTGCAAACTCTAAAGCATTTAACCTTTCTTCCAACAATGTGATGTTTTTTCTAGACTTTTCTCTTTTCTATGCTGACACCATACTGAGCTCAAGTTACAATTTCAGAGCAATTGAAAAAACTGGCATGGGAATTTCTATGAAATACAAGCAACAATGCTGAATGATATCTCGACTCAGCTTCTAGAATGATTTTCAACTACTCTAATTCCAGGTGCTTGTTGTGAAGCTAAGCAGTGTTAATGTTTAATTGAAATCATGTCAAAATGCAAATGTGTCTTTAGTGATGAATTAAAAAAACTATTTCCTGACTTTAGACCAAGAAGAATCAACTCTGAGGCAGAATGTCTTATTTGTCCACTTGGTAAATTCATTTCAGTTGGTAATAGAAATAAAGTTTATTATGTTGCAATGGCTGTATGTAAATCCAGATTTGACAATGGAAATTTGCTGAAATATCTGAACGCTTTTGTTCAATAACTTATAATATGCACTATCATTATTTTGCAGGGAGGTTAGACCTAGATGCTCACCAAAACATGTTGCATGATTAAATAAATTGATATAAAATACTAATTATTAAACATGTTTCAGTTGCAAATCATACATTGCAGTATATACTATAAGTATTTTCATGATATAAGAGTGTAGTTGTAAAAATTACAATTTATCTTAATGACACTCTGGAAATGTTGAGTAGCCCCTTGCAAATTTTTACATGAATCTATAAATGTCCTCTTTTTTGAAGACTCACCTGTTAACCCTCGAAACAGCGCCATGAGAAAATTAGTTATATATCTTAGGTTATCTTAAACTTCTCCAGCAACAAATTTTACTAAAAGTAATTCTAAGTACAAACTAGAACACAAAATCACAAGCTTGGAAAAAATATTCCACTTACAATGCACTTAAAAAATCTTGTTGCATAAATTACTCCTACAAAGGTTCCAATTCCTACTACCAACCTCAAAATTGCAGAATCCCTAAGTATTTAGAGTTAGCAAGTAAATCATAGGAGAACCTCTAAGTATTTAGAGTTAGCAAATAAAGCATTGGTCCCTAGGATAGGAGCTAAAACAATAACTCTAATATTGCTCTCATCAGCAGTTTATATTCTTCTATACTTTCTGCATTTGTGTTCCTCCTCATTATAAGTAAGGTGGAATCACACTTTCAGGCTTACTAATAGCTGATAAATACCAAACGAAACAGAGCTTTCAATGCTCATAACCTATACCTTTAAAATCTCCTTGGTGTTTAACTCCGTTTGCCTTTTTCTTAGGGATTGCTAGTTTTAATTTTACCACCGTACCCCAATTCTTTCCTAAAAATTATTACAATTGTAGTTGCTTCTCTAAAGTGTAGCTTAATTCTCCTACTACGACGCAAAAGATAAAGATTGTTGCACTGCTTTTTTTAACGTTAATATCAGTTGACAGCAAATATTACCTTGATATCACAGAATGGTAATAGTTTATCCGCTAGTAAAAATTAACCATGGTTTATCTTTATTATTTCCAAAGTACGAATGAAGGCATTTCTGTCAATTACTTCAACACCGATACACCCCTCTAACCTAACAGATACGAATCATAACAGGAAACACACACAGAAACAATAGACAGGAAACGTTGGAAACGTGATAAAGTCAATTACTTTCCACATTTCTTTTACACATATTCTTTAAATACATTTAGTTTAAACGAAGTACCAAACCAATATTAAAGAATAAATTGATTTTGGAATAATAATATAAATAACTCACCTTTAAAAGTAATAACCTTGTCAATATTTTGAACATTGTTTAAAGCATTATTCGAATTCAGTATGAAGTAAATAATGTAGAATTTAAAATTATAATTCACTTCCGTCCTCCAAACGTATAATGTATTTTATCCTTAATTCCATCCACATTCCAGGATGCTGTACGTCTCAAACTCAACAGGTTGAACTTCTAGCGTACATAGGTACCCAAACATTCAGCTTTGTGAATTTTATTTGCATTGCCTGCACGCACCTGTGAATCAAGGCCTGTACTATGAGTCATAAGTATTATTCATCAGAGAATAATGCTCCTGAGCCTCCAATTCATAGGAGTCGATGGTTACCATTTTATAAATGTTCACCTTACTTGAACATCTAAGATCTCTCATTTTATAAGTAAGGTGAACAACATTCGTCGTCAATATTTGGGAGTATTCTCGAAAAAAATACTTAGATATTTCCTCGGTTCCAATAATAGGTAAATGCAAATAGGCTGAAATGCAGATAAAATGCAAATTAAATATTGAGTGGTAATTTTTGTAAACTTCATTAGTGAACGCTTTCTAATCGGTATATACAAAGAGAAATTGCACTAAGTATTATTTCTGTACGCCCCTCAACTGCTACGGTTTTTCCAGTATATTGGACATAAAAGACCGCTAACTTTTGCTATGACGCCTCTTTTCAAGCTTGAGGATCTTTTGTGTCGTAAATCTACTACACGGGATCACCAGCTTTATTTAACTTCCGTAAGGAAGCCAAGCCTATTTAATGTAATAAACTATTATATATCTTATAATAAAAGAAATTCCCTCCCTTCAACCAAAGTAATTATTAAAACTTTAACTTGAAAATGATAACTAACTTAATTCAAAATCTTCTCAGTTCACCCTGAAGACGAGGAAGATGCACTTCTTCGAAACGTTGGTGTCAAGCCAAGTTTTTACCTGGCTAGAAGCCCGAGAAGATTTTGAATTAACACGTCGCCAGGAGAGCTTCAGTTCTTATTTTGATAACTAACTTATTTTCAGTCTAAGGATTTTACGCCCGAAAACGTCATTGCCATCCGCCAGGTTTGACTAAAACCGCGACCTTGGGAACCAGAGTCTAGCATGTTACCATTAGAACAACAGAGGTGTTATTTATCTATGGTCCCTATCCCTTCTATATTTTATCCCTCTTACCCTAGACCATGGAGGACGACCACATACACAATAGAGACACAATAGGTGCCTTAGAAATGTGTTTATATTCTTTACCCAAAACAAATTCACTATTCAACAGATTAGCGCGGAATTTCAGCGTGAACGAGCAAGTCAGAACAGAACAATTTTGTAGCATTCCGTTGTGTTTCTCAAAAAAAAAAAAAAAATCTGAGCTGTTGCATCCACATGATTTTATTTATCCTTTTTTATGAATCACTGGATATGGAAACTTCTTACGGACCTGGGTAGTGTGGTGGTAGCGTGTCTGCCTCACATTCAAAAGATCGTGTGTTCAAATCTCGCTTAGGTGAATTACCCGGGGTTTTCCCTTAGCCTGAGAAAAGTCGAGTAAATTTAAGCTCCATGGACCCCGAGATCATTTGAGCACCATTTCATCAATTTCATTCATCGTCCAATATGACCGACCAGGTTAAAGGACGTTAAAAAGAAAGAAAAAATTTAAAATGGAGCATATAGACTACGCCAACTGACCCTTGAACTGCAACATTACCCTAGTTTTAATAAGAAACTCCTGCATATATGGTGGTTCAATAGAAGAACGCACGCAAAAAAGATTACGGAAGTAAACTGGAACCGTCGGTCAACATTAATATTCCGCTTTCTGGAACGAAAAAACTGAAATTTGGTTTTATACAGTTTCTAGAAGCCCAATTTAATATCAATCAAGTCAATAATAATACCAAATGTAATCACAGCTGGAGCCCAAATTCGTGGAAAATGTCTGGGATATAGTAATAAAGTCATGGTTTCATGAATCATGAGAAACTTAGCAAAAGAACGTCACTAAAACATCAAAAAAAGGGAGGATGCGCGAATTAAGAAGCTAGTAATAAAACCCAGGCAACTGCTTAGGAAGATACAAACGCTTGCAGGAGTAAAATATCTCTAGTTTTGAAAACACTGCGGTTGGAGAAGTTTCCGAGTTTCTTAAGAAACGTTTATTATAAGTGATGAGGACATGCAGAAAATAGCTATAATGACTGATAAAATAGCATAAATGAATGAACATCCGAAGTTATGTGCAGCCTCCAGTAATATCAATAAACAAACGACTAAACATGAAATAAGTAAATAACTATGAAAGGTTACGTCTAAAATATCGGAAATGGAAAAACAAATTTCTGCAATGTCCACCGGCTTTGAGGGAAGATCCCGCACTAATAATTCCAGCCATCGCCGAGACAGCAACGGCAGTACATAAATCTACAAGTAATTACAATCCAAGAGGAAAGTAAAAAGTTTTGTATATACTGGCCTCCAGCTTTATAACAAATTACCTAATTACCTTAAGCAAATACCTGCACTGCACACATTTAAAATTTGTCTTAATTTTTTTCTTTTATTGCATCGTTTCTATAATATAAAAGAATATCATGAATGTTTTGAAAATTAATTTTTAAGAAATTTATGAATGTACACTTACATAATATTTTTATATAATATTCTTATGTAATAGCTTAATCTTTAATTTATATCACATGCATATATTATTTATAAAAATTGACAAACTGGAAATACTTGTAAAATCTTTGGCGTGTTCTATATCATGATCAAAAGAACTAATAAATTAAAATGCTACTACTAAAGGTCGTGAGGTGATTCATGAACAAATCTTGCGCTAGGGGAATTTGCTTTCCTTCCCCTCCCTCTCTGTAACGGTTGAATGGGGTGATAGGCTGCAAGCTTAACGTGAATGGGTAAACAATTAAACATAACAACAGCTTACAGCATTAAACAATTATAGATCACGTGAAAGCAGTTATTGGCATACATCCATAATTATAGCGAAATCATTTTGTTCGTTATAACGCCAATTTTTATTTCTATATATTATTAGCAATATTTAGTACGTGTGGCGGAGTATTTTGCTTGAAGGAGTGTCGATATGTTTATTTTTGATTGCGATCAGCATATCACAGAATTAATCAAACATAGCTGTTCCATCTTTGTCGTCATAGCAATCATCGCTTTTCACATCGTCGGAAGATTATGGATTTTTTTCGGGCGTAAAAACCCTTAGCATGTCTTCCTTCGGAATTAAGTAAAGCCGTTGGTTCCGTGTCGTTAATTTCGGCACGTAAAAGAACTTCAACCCTGATAAGAGGCCTCTGAGCAAAATTAAGCGGTATTTCACTCCCATTATAGGATGGGACGCTGAGAACCACAGTAAAGAGCGTCCATAAATAAAAAGTTCATTTATTTTTGGAATCGCAGAATTCTTCTAAATTAACAATAAACTGCAGGTGTTTATTTGCAAATACACCAAAGAATGCCGCACTAAAACTAGCGCTAGCGTACTTCACAGCTACGTGGACAGAAACGTTATGACTATGCGCATACATGTTGACGGAACTTCTCCCACCATCATGTAAAGAGTTGTCACTGCGCAACTTGGATATTGCTCTTGTCACGCCTCAGGTTTGCTAAACAATGCAACTCGGAAACGTGCACACCGCCTTGTATTGGCCAAAGCAAGGAAAACTTGACGGCACAGCAGAATTAGCGGCAAATGCTAGTGTTCCTGCGGTCTGCCGCAAAACTGGCTTATATGTTACGAACAAATACATGTGTTCTGTTCACATGACTTTCACTAGCAGTGTTCCACATACGAACTACCCAAGGTCACGGGTTCAAACCTGGCGGAGGGCGATGGATTTTTTTCGGGCGTAAAAATCCTTAGCATAGCTTCCTTCGGAACGGAAGTAAAGCCGTGGGTCCCGTGCCGTAGATTTACAGCACGTAAAAGCACTTCAAGCCTGATAGAGAGGCTTCCGAGTAAAATTAAGTGGTCTTTTACGCCCAGTATAGAATGGGATGCTGAGTACCTCAACAGTTAAAAGAGCATCCATAAATAAAACACCATTTCATTTTTCTGCATACAAACTTTCTTACTAAAAATTATTCTTCTATCTACATCATGTTAATCAAGGTAAACTTTAGCAGAATTGATCTTATTATTGCTTCCTTATAAGTAGAAAGGAAACAATTGCCAATTCTTTTAAAAGCTGGTCACTATGTGAAACAGATGAAGTTTGGTTCTCTTTGTATGGCCAGCATAAAACAAGAGAAATGAAACGAAACGTGACCTCCTGTTTAAGAAAAGTTACATGGTTTAAAATTAAACCAATAACAAGGAATGTCTCGGAAACAGTGAACTCCACAAAAAATTAAATAAATAAATAAATTAAAAATAATGCTGTGTTCCATTCACATGACACTCTAGTTGTACCACAAATAAACTTTTCTTACAAAACGTTAATCTTATAATTATGCCATGCTAATCAAGATAAACATTAACAGATATTGCCTTATTATTTGTTTCCTTGCAAGTAGAAGACAAATAAGGTAATACACTAGCTTAAAGCAATAGTCAAACCTTTTAATAGCTCATTGCTATGCAAAGCAATTGAAATTCGGTTCTCTTTTGCATTCTCAGAGAAAAATCTAAAGTTGACTTCCCACTTGAGAAAAGTTTAAGTAGTTTAAAACTGAAAACAATAACAAGGAATACCTCCTATTTCTTACAGTTTATGAGCTATGCAAAAGTCATACAGAATGAAGAGGTCTTGCAGAGACTATTCCCAGAAAATTCAAGATGCACAATTCATTTGTCATACAAATATCTTAACAAATGGCATTTTAATCAAAATCGTTAAAGATATTTTCGAAAAATGCTCCACATAAAGGGTAGTTGGTGTTGCATCCTTGGAAGATACTGAACTTAAATGCAAAGGTTTGTATTTATTAAACTTTTCGCTTTTGAGCTATGCTGCCTTGCCCCCCCCCCACATATATTTTTCTAAAAAAATGTGTTTATTTTATTAAGGAGTCTCAAAACATGTGTTTCTATGAAATCTCGGGATCAAATTTTTGGGTGTAATACAATACTTTCCCTATCTACTATGTACATTGTACATACATGCTAGAGAAAGTAAAACAGTGTGCAGCTTCTTGTGGATAGTGGTGCCAATATCTCACTGATACCAGCAACAAAAAATGACAAAATTGAATCCAGTTATAAATTATTTGCTGCCAATGGAACAGAATTGTAACATATGGAATTAATGTGTGCGATGCTGATTTAGGAATATGTCATCAGTTTCAGTGGCCATTAGTAATGGCAAAAATAAACAAAGCAATAATGGGAGCTGATTTCTTAAACAAATTCCAATTGTTGATTAATATCCATAAAAGGAGGCTGGTAGATGATGTAACTTAACTGTGCATCAAACGTGAAGTTATGCAAATTTCTGAGTATATAGCAATCAGCACCATGGTCAGAATATAAACTTTGGTGATTTGTTTTCTTAATATCCAAGATTATTTGTTTTCTTAATATCTAGTGCTCAAGAACACAATAATTGGTCCAAACTGTACAGCTGTTTGAGCCTGGCCTGCTGGAGGCAAACTCCTCGGGCAGCAGTATTTACACAGTCTAGTATAATATAATAATATACTAGACTGGTGTTTAAACCTGCAGGGCAAAACTGCAGGACCTCACGCACTGTCATTGTTCGGGGTTGAGGAGTGCTGGGCAAGTGGTTATAAAATACTGGTAGCCAGGCTTTGCCTATTGACATCCTGAGAAGAAATCATTAATTTCTAGGCAATCAGCTTCACATATATTGTATAAATATGCAAAGTAACTGAATTATGGGAGAGGGAGTAGTGCTGGTACACTTGTTCTTCTTTGTTTTAAAAATGGAATAAAAAGTTTAAATAGATAATAAAATGGAGTTTTACTTATGGATGCTCTTTAACTGTGTGGTTCTCACCATCCTATTCTATACTGGGCATGAAAGACTAATTTTCCTGAGGCCTTTCATGCTTGAGGATCTTTTACATGCCATAAATCTAGGACATGGGACCAACGGCTTTACTTCCCCTCTGAAGGAAGCCATGCTATGGATTTTTATGCCTGAAAAAATCCATTGTCCTCTATCAGATTTGAACCTGCAACCTTGGGTATATGAAGTTAGCATGGAAACCATTGCACCACAGAGGGCGACGTTTAAATAGGAGCATACAAACTGGTTTTAATAGGGAACTTCTGCAGTACAATGTAGAGAGTAAGTAGAAAAGGTACTGTATTCTATCCAAGAACTCTATACTGACATCTCATTGCAAATACTGTTTGGAGGACCCTTGAATAAAACAACTGTTAAAAAAATGTGAACACAAGTCTGAAATTGAAAAGTCTGTTATGTACCAAACTTGGTATTGAGGTTTAGTATCTTCCAAGGATGTGACACGAAGGATTTTCAGAAAAGTCCCCCCCAAACTATCCTTTACATGGAAACATTTTTGAAATTTTTAATTATGTCAAAAAGGGCTCTAACAATTTTCATTAAAATATCGCACATAAAAGAAATGTATATGCAAATGTCCTGGTAAAAGCCTTTAAAATCCTCTTCATTCTGAATGTCCTTTGTGTAACTGGTAAACCATAAGAGATAGATAAAAACTTACTACACAAAAAATGTAGATCATCAAAACAGACAATTTATTTCATTTTAAGATATACCTTTCTTGAACAGGAAGTTGCCTGTGTTTCTTATCTTTTACCCCTGCCCGTTCAAAGAAGCAAATGACAATCGTATAGCAACAGGTTTAAAAACACTTGATTATCATTTTAGCCTGGTGTATTCCTGTTGCTTATTAGGAACTACATAATAAGATCATTCAGCTAATGTTAATCTCAATAAACTGGAGTAGAAAGAAGAATAATCTTTTGAAGAATTTTGTTTGCAGAACAGGTAGAGAAACTCATGTGAATGGAACAGTAAGTTTTTTTTTAAATCATCATTTTAATTTAGATACTGAAATAGCTACATTACACATTTCGTTGTAGATATAGAGTTATATATTTTATATAGAATTGTTACAGATATTGAATAATTTTTATAGATATATTCTTTTTATTTTTACTTTTTCTAGTGTATATGAACATAAAATGTACACAGCAGCTAGAGAAGGCAAATATTGTATTCCACCCAAACATTATATATTCAGATTTCACTGGAAATATATGAAGGGCATTGAATAAGTCTTTAGAAAAAGATAGAAAAAACAAAATTTTTTTGGTAGACGTTTTTAAAAATGTTTTTATTTATTTATTTTTCAACACAATATCCTTCTAGCTCAATACCCTTCATTAGACGTGAATCACTTTCTACTGAAACACTTTTTCAAGTTTGGAAATAAAAATCACTGGGGGCCAAATCTGGTGAGTACAGTGGATGTTGTAGTAATTTGAACCTTAATTCTACAATTTTTGCCATATATATGTTCTAGTTTGCCCCTTCAACATTTTTGCTTACTTATGTTGTTTACTGCCAGTAACTATCCTTAAGTTGTACCACTTATATTTTTACATTTTTATTTTTCAATCAAAGTATTATAAGAAGCAATTGGAGTATTATAAGAAACAAAACACAAAAGCAAACCAAGTCAAATTTATGGCCATTTAAGTGTGTCAACACAGCTCTGTGTGTGTGTGTGTGTCTCCCTAGCTTAACGTCCTTTCACCTAGTTGGTCATATCGGACGATGATTGAAATTGTTGAAATTATGCTCAAATGATCTTGGGGTCCATTTTGTGTTATCCATCCTACAACATATGTTATATACTGTATTAATTATGTACGTATTTGACCCTCACTTGTTGCCTACATTTACCCATCTTTATATTGTGCTTCTCCCTTTATTCTATCACATACTTATTTAGTAATATGTTTTGTTTTCTTTCATGCTACCTCACCCTTGGGAGATATTTGCCAACCCCTACCCTCTCTGCTATATGACTTTCCAGTTGCCATAGCAACTTCAGCTGCTTCTGGTTGTTTCAGAACAGCACCTACGTGGAGGCATGCCACTTAAAGCAGCTATGACAATCTCGAATATTATATACATAAGAAGGAACTGGGTTCCCTCCTGAACTTCTGGTTAGTCCAAATTGCTGTAATAACCCTCAATGAGAGCATGCATATAGGATGTGTTAAGAACTTCACAGTGTATCTTCAAGGCAGCAGTATACAGTGTGGGAGATGATTAAGTGCAAATATTTGTATTAGCATTTGAGGGGGATGTGATGATCCAGTATTTATATTTTTTTTTTTTGCTGTTTTCTAAAGTTATGTTCATTAGGAAAATTTCATGTTTTTAGGATGGCTATTAGTTCCCATCGCATATGTTCGGTTGTTTATGTAACAGCCTCACGGTTGACATCCTCTGACTACAGGTGGAGTGATGCAGAGACAGCTCTGGATTGATCATAACACATTAGATATTGACATTTGTGCATTGTTTATGACAATGCTATGAGTAAGCAGACAATGAGATGCTTTTGTGTTATAGGCATTGTTCTCTACTAAACTTAAAATTATTTGCACTTATTCACCCCACCCTGCCACCATTAATATGATTTGGTGAAATAAAACATGTCAAAGACTTCATTTAAAGATGTATAATATGCAACATTATCTTTTGGTATGTCCTGATATCAGTTAAGGTACTCGAGACTCCATGTCCCTTTCCTTCAGATTATGGGACCCAAACCAGTTGTTCACACTTTTTCAAGTGAGATGTTGCTGGTGTAATGTGGTGTGCTATTCAAGACTTCATGGGTGTTTCAACATTGGCAGTTGCTTGTATAACCCTTTCATGGTGGTCACCTTAGCCTCTCTTCTGTTAAATGCATACTGTTCCTATACCCACTTTCCATTCTCTCCCTCAGGTTATCCTTTATGACTGACCTGTTCTTTTTTAAATATGATATTATTGTATTCAAGACTATATTTTATACTACTTTCAGTATGGGACATTGTATGTTTTACTTTAGGGGCTGTGAACATCTGGACCTCTTGGTGGAGGAAGGTTGCGACAATGAAATTATAACAATTATATATCTGCTAAATAAGTTTTATAAGAATGTGAAAAATGGACTAGAATTTATACAAAAGATTTTTGGCACTTTGCTAAAGTTGTTAACTATTTGGTGACAATGTGGAACTTATGAAATGCAAGATTATTAACCTAACCTTTTATATTAATGAATAGAGACAAGCTGATATCTTCAAAGTCCACAGTAAACCTCATGGGGAAATCATTTTTAACCCAAAGTTTTGTAAACATGTCTCTTGGGCCCAGTTGCTATATGGCTCTATAAGAACTGACGCTCCCATAGAATTTAAGTTTTATTAATATTAACCTGCTTCAATCATCTCAAAATGGGGCCACAATTACATAACTCCTTAATCAGATGTGAGCCAGCTCTATTCTTGCCCTTCAAAATAATATAAAGCCTCCCCTCTTTTCTTTACAATGCAAATGCACTTTATTTGCCAACTTAGAATTATTACCTCTCTTGTATATGTCTTATGACATTTCCCTCCTGCAAGTCGATGTGTACTGTGCAGTTATGACTCCAGGACTTCTCAGCTACCCAAATACTCCCATATTTACGCATCCCACTGTGAAATGTACAGTTGTCGGTTGCCAGTAAAGTCACGGTTGACTGTAACAATATGTTTTGTTGAAAAGGAACAACAAGATTAAGGAGATATCTATGATGGTGTATTTCTATAGTTTATCTTTATTAGCAGTACCTTTTTATTGAAAAAACTATGAAATAATTCTACTGCCAGTGTTAATATTCATGACATTCAATATGTACATGCTGCTTAACATAAAATGTCATTATAAAAACAACAAGGGAATAAAATCAACTAAATACGAATTGGTTAAAAAACATACTTTTATTTATAATAATTTATAATTTTTTGAACTTTGATACCCATTACTAATACTGGGTATCCAACTGATCATAATAAATTTAACATTTCAATTTTGATTTTATTTTAATATTTTTGCCTTATTTTAGGCCTTTAAACAAATACTCTGTAACTTTTAATGTATGCATAAGAAAACCATGAATATTTTTCAATGCCTCTGTTTATATTGGAATTAAACAACTCACAATGTTATCACATCAAAACATCTATTTGTATTACTGAATGTTTTTTTTAACTTGTCTTTTTAATATCTTTGTCTCTTCTTTTTTTAGATAACATCTTAAAGAATTCTGCAGCAAGCTATCCATAAAAGAGTCAACATTCAGATTATCTCAGAAATCCATAACTGAATCAAAACATCTAGGTAGTAGTAACTTCAGCTGTAGGGTTTTATATTATGAATGAATTTTTATCTTCAACTTCATTGATTAAAGTAAATTTTCTTTGAGGTTGAAAGCTGAAAAGATTTTTCATATTCCTTCTTGTGTAATTTAGTTCTAATGTATTTCAGATTTTGCACTCAAAAGATTTAGAAACATTCTAAGAGATTATAAAATAAAAAGTAACCCTACTAAAATGGTTGTACATTAAATGAAAAAAATAAGGAACGAAAGAATAAAAGAAAGTAATATGAAGAAACATGCTTTTTTTTATCACAATGAATAAACTCCCAAACCTAGAGGGCAGCTGCAAATCAACATTTCTATCACATTACATACTATTTCAATACCAAAATAGGGAGAATACACACTGATATCACTTTTCCAACACCTATTCATGTATATTTTTCACTTATAACATTTATAATCAACCATAACTTTTTCGCTTTTGTAACTTTCCTTCATAAACATAACAGACTTCCCATTTGAGGCATCTTAGCAACATTGCTTACATTACGGCAACATTACTTCTTTTGTATTTGTCTCTCCATGTGTTGTCCACATTTTCAATCTGCATTGCAGAAGAGGCTGTATAGTGTAGCTGGCTCTAAGCTGCAAAGCGCAGCCAAGGGATTGAAGGCCTTAAGCCGCTAAGCATAGCCAAGGGATGTTTTTATGAGGAGAGGAGTGCAGCAGATTCAGCTGAAGGGCACGGATGCAGAGCAACAACAGAGTGTAGTCGAAGGATCTGTGAAGTTAAACCCCAATGAGCTATGGTGCTTCTGTAGGATATGTGAGGCCTAAACCCACCTGAACTACCAAAATTGGCAGATTTTCGTTTTAGCAACAATTTCATAGGTTGGCAGCATTGATTTATTGCTATTTTTGGCGCTCATAGCAGATGATGCAGTTGCTAATGGCATTATTTTGTTGTATATAAGCAAGCTCGCAAATAAGTGAGATGGGTGTATAAAATTACTTTGGCCAAGTGTCTCTCTGATGTGTTCCTTGCTCCTTCAGGATTATGCTGGACATATGAATCATTAAGATACTTAAGTTTTTGGCTAGTAAAACAATTATCTCTGGTTTCGGGAGTGAAATCATAACAATTCTCAGTTGGTCAATCTGAAGCACACATCTTATCTGACATGCATTTGCCATAAGTCTATATGTTTGGTAAGAATGTTATTAATTGAACCTGTTAAAGAAATTTCAGAGTTTGTATGTTGTGATATACATCTAATAAGCAAGAGAGCTGATTATCCCTTGACTGAATGTTTTAGCATTAATTAAGAACTACTTCATTGATCCACTTTCTTTCAAGGTACTGCTGCTCAGTGCATTACTACAAAATGCTGTACTGTGAATCTCAGGTTTTAGAATCTAGTGATTCATCTGAAAAAGTGATGGTAACAGTGGAAGAGGGTATTGCACTACCAATACTTTTCTTTTAATGCATTGGCAGATTAACTGTGAAATGGTTAGCACTATACTGCCACACAAAAAATTGGCCCCAAGTGCAGACTGCTCGCTTGCCTGCCAATTATGCATGAATTGTTACCCACCACAAGCAGATACAACAACAAATAGATAAACATGTAATAATTGGATAATAAACGACTTAAAATTTGAAGTATACACTGTGTCCATAAAAATACTGTCATACTCAAATTGGCACCATGTTGCCATGGATAATTGTATTTAATGAAATTGGTGACATTCAAAAGAAAAACTAAAATACTTTTGTGCATGTCAACAAAGGACAATAATGGATGGGATTACAGGAATCATACACTCACATTTGTGATTAGTCGATATGGCTTCATTGTTAGATATTTAGCAGGCAGGTTACATGTGAATGTTTGCTTTCAAAATTGTGTTGTTATTAAAGAGGTTTTAAAGAGTTATGGCAAATCCACAAGAATTAGTTGGTGTGCTTTGGAACATCATAGTACGCAGAGTCTGGTATAGGTTTAGGATGCTTTTAGGTGAAGGTTTCAACATCAAGCTCCTACACATACTACAATTTGAAGTGGTACCATGATTTTGTGGATTTGGCTGCTATGTCATCAATGAAAGACCATTCAGGGGGACTATTTGTCAAAGCAGGAATTGTGGAACAAATGTGGGAGGCATTTGTACATAGTCCTAAGAAGTCTGTTCATAGAGCTGGTCAGCAGTTAAATATTCCTAAATCCACTGTATCTAAGATCCTGAGTACGTGGCTGAAGTTTCACACCGACTATAACCCCGCCGCTGAATCCTTGCACTTGACAGTTAGGAGTTAATTTGGTGCACCCACAGAAAAAAGATGAAAATCTTTAACCGTTTGACTTTCTGAAGCAATTACAAAACAGCATTCTGGTCGGTCGGTCAGTCAGACAGTGGAAACGGATCTAGACACTGCTCTGTTGCAATATCTGGCTATTTCCAACCAGTGCTCATTTTGTGAACTCCTAACACATGCGCTGAGCTGTTCTATACAAGCTACGTATTATTTATTGTTATTTATATTTATTGTAATTGTGGATAGTGCTGTTGGTGTTTGTATGTGTGGGAACATAAGACTTTAACAATTATAGAGGTAGATAGACTTTTGTGGAAGGTGTGGCGAGGGTGAGTGTGGCTTCATGAAAGAAGAGAGTGAATCATGTGCACAAAATAATACAAAAAGCACAGGAATTAAGACAGAATCATCAGTGAATGTGAACCTCTAATGATATGTCTTGGTGATGACAATGATAATGACAATGGCGATGATACTTCCAAGAATTATAACGATGGAGACTTGGATGGAATTAAGCCATTAACCAGTGAAAATCACTTTGTTATACCTATCTCTCATTGTAACAAGCTATTTTGCAATTTTGTTCAATATTGTCGTAAATACCTATGTATGTTACATGCATTATAGTATCACTGTTATTTTCAGTTAGCATCAATAATAGCGAATTAGTTTCATTATTCACTGTTTATATTCGTCTTTACACACAATAGTGACATTTCTGATCAGATGTTGTTTATTAGTTACTCTGGCAATGCCACAAAGGCAGTATAGCCAAACTTACATAAAACCACTCGAACTGTCAAGTGCAAGGATTCAATGTCGGGGGTATAACTGTAATTAGTGCTTAGAGCCAGAATCTATATGTCATTTTTGAAGTTGAAAGAGACTACTCCCCTAATGTGAATGTCTATTGTGTTGTACGAAATGTCAAGTCTGGCCCATTTTTCTTTCGAGAGGCTACTGTTAATGGCCAGCTTAACTTGACAAGCTTACTGAATGGTTATTTCCACAATTAGAAAAATAAGAAGGCAATAATTTATTTTCCAAAAGGATGGAGCATCTCCCTCACTGGCATTTGCATATTCAAGAACATCTGAATGAGCAGCTACCAGGAAGATGGATTGGAAATGCCAGAACTGATGATGTCTTCTATAATTGGCCATCAAGGTCGCCTGACTTGACAGTCTGCGACTTCTTTTTATGGGGTTACATAAAGGATCGTGTTTATGTACCCCCATTGCCTCAAAACCTGCAAGAAGTGCAACTTCCTATCACTGCTGCTATCCACTCCATTTCAGCAGATATGTTGAAGTGTGTGTGGCATGAATGGGAATGTCGCTTGATGTCTGCAGCTTCACTTGTGGGGGTGAATCTCTATGAGGTACATACAGTATAGTAAAAAAATATTAGGGGTTTTCATTTCAATGCCTATACGGTATAGTAAAAATATTTAGTTTTTCTTTTGAATGTTACCAACTTAACTCAAATACAACTATCCAAAGCGACATAACACCAGTTCTAAACATGACAGTATTTTTATGGACACATGGTATATAACAAATAAGCTAATGCAAAGCACTATGCAACAGATAGCAATTGGCGGGCGAGAATGAGCAGTTTAGTTCTCAGGGTCAGTTTTTACGTGCCACTCTGTATTTTCCTTATGGGGAATTCTTAAAGAAATAGTCTCCTTTAAAGGTTAAACAGACTTGATTCACTTTCATCATACAGTTGATTTGAATGAAAAAACTCCAAGAATATGCAATTCCTTTATAAAACAGAATTTAGCAACATATGATTCTTTAAAAGAAGAGACTGTTTTGAACATAAATATATTAATAATATAATGGTTAATTGACTTGGGAAACATACATATTGACTCTTAAAACATGAACATTAAAAAAATCAGGCATTGTTCCCTAATTAGTATACCTCCATTTTTCTCAGCAACAGATATAAACAACCATATCTTCAGCCTTCAAAACAATGCTATTAAACTTTGCACATTTTCATAACAGCTCTGAGATAATGGTTTGGTACGTCTGACGGAATTTCCATATTACATCACCTACTAAATATTTATGTGCACTGTTACATATAGTTCTTTAAGGTATCTGCAATAAAAATGCTATGGTATTGGTCAAAGTCAGATGTTTATGATTAGAAATTTCATATGCTCTCATCCCTTCAGGATCTTTAAGTGGAGCACATAAAATGATGGTACACAGTCACCAATCATGTTTTACACCATTGGTACAGTCTTTAATGTCACTTGGTCTAACAACACTGATTTAATGTAGTGAAGGAAATTCTTCATGAATGCTCATTAATTCCTAAATGTGACTAGACAGGCTGCCGTTTCAGAGCTATTGGGAAAATGCCATACCTGCTAGGAATTCATCATCATTACTACAAAAATATAATCCATGTACAAAATTACTTAACTAAATACTAATTAATATTTTAAGTGCTACACTGCTATATCACAAATAATTTAACTGTGACATAAAAATCCATAATTATTTTAAAATATTTAGCAGTGTGATCCCTTCGAGCTCTCTTTTGTCATTTAGTCTCTTTCTTTGGCTCCATTTGTTTTCTTTTCCAAATAGTTTCAGGATTACAATGTATGTTGGAAATATTAAACAATGAAAATATAAACCTTGAATTTTCAGAACAGCTTACTGATTACATAGAGCAAATTCAGTACAGTAGATACAACATTTAGAACTTTGAATAATTGTTCAGGCATTTTATATGTAATTGGGATAATCTGATTAAAGGATATACTGCAAATAATAGCTCATAAACATAACTATATTCCACAGGTCTCGATCATGAAGGAAATATAGCTATTGTAATATAAGGCAAGAACAACCTTAAATGTTGTTCTTATCTCCACTGCTTACACTGTTAAATAACTTGCCTTGCATTTTTCACAATGTCTTTTCTTAAGGCAGTGTTTTGAACTGAAACATGTAGTGCAATAATTTTTCTATATGATTTTCGGGGCTACAAGTCCTCCTAACATGTCAAATGAGTTACCATCTGGGTGAACACTGAAACCAGCTCCATCCTGGCCTCGCACTCTTAGGAAACCAAAATCATCTATGCCAACAACAGTGGCCTTTTGGCCAGAACCACGTGGACCAACTACTGTTATTTCTGCATTGCTGAAAAACAAAAGATATGCAAATATTAGAATTTATTCAATGTGAATCCTTTACTTCTTAAAGCAACTAAATAACTTTTCTTAAAATATAAAACACTTCACTTTGCTTGATTATTACAGGAGCTTATAAACTTTGTACGAGTCCTGCTAAAATCTAAATTAGCCCACCTGGGTAGTGTGGTGGTAGTGTGTCTGCCTCATATTCAACAGGTTGTGAGTTTGAATCTCGCTTAGGGTGAGCTACCCAGATAAGGTTTTATTTGGGGTTTTCCCTTATCCTGAGAAGACGAGTGTCGAGTAACTTTAAGCTGCATGGACCCCGAGGTAATTTGAGCATCATTTCACCAATTTCATTCATCGTCCGATATGACCAACTAGGCTAAAGGACGTTAAGCTACAATAAAAAAAAAAAAATCTAAATTACATGACACTGTATTTCATGTCTTTCAAAGTACAATGCCCATTTTCACAAAAATAGGGACAGTGTAAAATATATCCAAATGAACAAAATGACTGATGTCACACACCTCTCTGAATATTAAACAGAAGATACCTTTATAAATTGATATAAATATAATGCGTGCACCAAACCATTGTACCTATGAAGACCTAGGTAGTCGAATGCACCTTTAGTAGTGGGACTGTTGCGATCAGTCGGGAATAGTCCAGAATGATGACAGCATACATTCCGTATAAATAGCAGTTGTTATTCAATGTTCTGGTCACTTATTCTTAATGATGGGTCGAAGCAAGTCAGTTAATGAAGATGGTGTTCGAATCATACAGGAATTCAGAAACAACGTTCTCAGCATGCCAGAGCCAGGAGGTTTAAGCTGTCCTCATCTAAAGTACATAATACTATCAAGTGCTACCATGAAAGTGGTGAAATCACAGTTCATAAAAACCAAGGTAGGAAATCTATTCTGAATGCCCAAGCTCTTTGGATCCTCCGACATCAATGTGTCATGCATAGGAATGGTATGATTATCAATATAGCCACATGGGTCTGCACATTCTTCAGGAAGCCATTATCACTGAAAATTGTATGCAGGTGCATTCACAAATGCAAACTAGCTTATACTGTGCACAAAAGAAACCATACATCAACAAATGTCAGAAACATCGTGTGACATGAGCTTGGGCCTCGCAATTGGTCCCAAGCATGCTGGAAGAATTTATTGTGATCTGATAAATCAACCTTTAAGATTATTAATGAAAATAATGGATACTATATGTATACTCAGGACCAAATATGAAAAGGATATTCCAGAGTGCTACAGACGTTCTGTACAGAAACCAGCATCTGTAACAGTCTGGGGGCTGCATGGGTGCCCAGGGACAGGGAGCCTTGCACATCTGCAATGGCACCGTCAATGCTGAAGCATATATACAAATTCTGGCACAAGCTATGTTGGCTTCTAAGAGGTGCCTTTTGGTCAATGTTAAACCTCATACAGCATGCATAACCTCTGCATGGTTACATAGGCAGTGTATTTGCAAGTTGAATTGCCCTGCTTACAGTCCCGATCTGTCGCCAATAGAAAATGTTTGCATATTATGAAATGAAAATTATGACAGCAATGACCTTGGATGGTTGAACAGCTGAAAACTTTCATCCAACAGGAACGAGACAGTATTCCAGTTGCAGTGGTAGAAAGATTGGTGTCATTGATGCCCAGAAGATTGCAGTGTGTCATTAACAGGAGAAGTGATGCCATAACTGGTAAATGCAGTGCTGTCCCAATGTTTTTGGAGTGTGTTGCACGTGCCAAAAAGGACAACCACCTATATCCTTATTTATGTATATCATAGATTCAATGCCCTAATGTTTCGTTTATGTATTGAGTTGATACAAACATACTCCAAACAAATATTGTTGCGTTATTCATATATTTCACACTGTCCCAACTTTTGTGGAAATGGGTATTGTATGATTGGCATGTAGTTCCAATGTTTGCAAAAATTGTTTATCAAAGGCACTGTAGCATTCAACTGAAGGATTTCTCCCAGGAGCCTACCATGAAAGATATGGGATTGGTGCACTCAGGTTTCTGTACGAGGTATGAGAGCTTATACCAAATAACCAATCAACTTTGGCCAACAAGCATGTTTGATGCAAGTATGTCTGAGGGTTACTGTGGTGCAGATCAATGGAGGGTAGTCAAAGAGGTGATGCGTAATTCCCAGCTCCTGAGTATCATGAAGATCTGTGTTCATATGCACTGATAAAGGTCAGTCCTGGGGAGGAGCCAGAAGCATGAGCTGGAACACTCCTGAGAGCAATTAGTTCCCTCTATATATACAATGGGAGGTGATACTATAAGGTGAGCAAGGTCCAGGACAGGTCGCTCACTTAAGCTGGGGTGGTGCTCAATATGTGAGCATGTTATTGAGATATTTGCAATGGTGGAGGATTTAATTGTCATGGTGGAAACCAAAACTAAAAACACTATAAATATGTGTGGAAAGTAGTCTAGTCTTGCAGTCCTGGCTACTTAATTAATGCAGTAGAGAAAGATAGAACATTTTTATCGATCATTCTGTTCATGATACAAAAGTGTCTTAGTAATGTCCAGTTAAATGTTGCATTAGATCACACAATGGCAAAATCCTGGTTGAAACAAATTCAGCATCCCACACAGAGTAAATACTGAGGACAAACATATTAGCCAGCTAACCTATATGCATTGAGGGGTACAAGACCTTGAACTCTTTGTGCAGTGTGTGTCGTAAATATCCATGTATTTAACAATTTCTTTAATGAAGAGATTCAAGAAAATTCTATGTATCACATTTAGTAGAAAAAAGAAGTGGATTCGTGTCCACCCGCAACCTGTTTCTTACCTTTAACGGTACATCTTCGACAAATAATTAAGGCAGAGTATGAGTTCAAATTAAGGCCCTACATTCTAAATTTGCTTAGATACAGCACCAGCTCTTGGGCCACACTAGTGTTATTTTTAACAATAAATCTACCTGTGCTAACTGCAGAGACCTCTTGCACAATGGTACATTAGCTCCATGTTGTGGTTGCCTTCCATGGTTACCATGCTAACTTCATAAACCCAAGGTTGCAGGTTCAAACCCGGTGGAGGACGATGAATTTTTTCGGGTGTAAAAATTCTTAGCATGGCTTCCTTTGGAAGGGAAGTAAAGCTGTTGCTCCTGTGTCATAGATTTATGGCATGTAAAAGAACTTCAAGCCTGATAGAGAGGCCTCTGAGCTAAATTAAGCAGTCCTTCACGCCCAGTATAGAATGGTAGTTAAGAGCGTCCATAAATAACACGCCATTTCCATCTTGTGTTAACTATGAGGGTGGTCTGAAAAGTTCTCGGCATCACCCAAATATCGCGGCACTACTTGCAAGATTTTTTTTTCTTACGTTGGTACACATGTAAATGGACCCTATGTAAAATAACAAGTCATTCTAGGCAATAGTTTGAAACGGTGGAAGTGAGAATAGCTTTGAAAATGAAGAAATTAGAGTATCGTGCTGTGATAAAATTCTTCATAAAAGAAGGTTTAACACCTACAGAAATTCATTTGTGGATTGTAGATGTGTATGGTGACTCTTTCAGTTTCCATTGTGAAGAACTCGGTGGCTGATTTTAAACGTGGCCGTGAAAGCATCCAAAATGATCCATGCGAATTATGTCCAAAAATTGTAACCACTCCGGAAAAAGTGCATGACATGATTTTGGAAGATTGGCATACAAAGGTGTGTAAAATTGCTAATGCTCTTGGAATTTCAAAGGAACATATTGATCACATCTTGCATCAGGAATTAAATATGAAACGACACTTTCTGAAAAGTGCTTGGTGCATTTTCAGAAGAACAGAAGTAACTTTTTCTGCCAATACATCACAATGGATGAAACATGGATTCACCACTACACACTTGAATCCAAGCAGCAGTCGAGGCAGGGGACAGAAGCTGGTTCTTCAGCTGCAAAGAAGGCGAAGATGGTGCTATCGGTGGAAAAGATCATGGCGTTAAGTGCTTTGGGATGCCAAAGGATTGTTGATTGACTATCTCGAAAAAGGTAAAACCATTGCTGGAAAATACTACTCTCAACTTCTAACCAAACTGAATGTAAGCATTCGTGAAAACAGACCCGGATAAAAAAGAAAAAAATTGTTTTCCATTAGGACAATGCACCTGCCTACAAAAGTGTTTTGGCAATGGGTACATTGAGACACCTGCACTATGAAGTGCTGGACTATCCACTCTATTCCCCAGATTTGGCTCCCTCGGACTTCCATCTGTTTCCAAAATTGAAGAAATTCTTTGTTGGTAGGCACTTTTTGTCCAATTTAGCAATTGCGGCTGTAAATGAGTACTTTACAGCACATCCAGAGTAACATTACAGAGAGGGGATAATGGCATTGGAACACCGCTGGACAAAATGTATTGATATTAGAGGAGATTATGTTGAAAAAAAATCTGATGTGTTTCATTCACATGACTTTCTCTACATCTCTGCAATAAATTATTATTAAAAAGCTTAGACTTCTATTTACTTCATACTAATTGAGAAAATAAGAGCAGAAATAGTCTTATTACTTGCGTCCTTGTTAAGTAGAAGCGAAATAAGGGAGTACCATAGGTTAAAGTCGTAGTTAAAAGATGGTTGCTATGTGGCTGAAGTTCCTTAGTGGACAGGAGTTGACAAATTCCTGAATGAGAAAAGTATGTTTTTTAAAGCTGAAACTAAAAACAAGAAATGTCTTAAAAACGACCAACTCCACAAAAAAAATGTACATAACATAAATTGTGTATTTTAATGTGCTCTACATTTTCTGTGGGGTAAGTTTTTGTCCATCTCTTACGTTTAGCAGTTATGCTAAAATCCGTAAAATTCATGCAGAATAAAGTAGTCTTCAGAGGCTATTCCCAGAAAATTCAAGATATACATTTTATTTGGCACGTAAATGTTTTAAATATACAAGATTTTAATCAAAATCATAAGAGCCATTTTTAAGAAAATCAAAATTTTCGAAATTTTTTCCATGTAAAGGGTAGTTTGGGGTGGGGGGATTTTCTTGAAAATGTTTGTGTCGCATACTTGGAAGATACCAAACTTAAATACCAAGTTTGGTTTTTAATGGTCTTGTCATTTTTGAGCTATGCTGCCCACAGACACACACAGACTGACAGACAGAAACACACACAGACATTTTTCTAGAAGTGCTTTTTTTGGATTCAGGGAGTCTCAAAACATATATCTCTAGTGAAATCTCAGTATCAAATTTTTGAGTGCAATACAATACCTTCTCTATACACTATGTACATAGTACCTATAGAGAAAGTAATAAAACTACTTTGAAAGCATGTATTGTCGTTTTTCACTATCAGGCAGAGAACTTTTCAGACCGCCCTTGTACAGGGGTGAACATCCATAAAGTTACCATGAATGGCCTAATTTTGCTGACAAAAAAGTGCAATCCAAGAGATCCAGTTAGAGAGATGTCTTGGAAGCCCATGAACTCCTGCACATCTGCCAATCTTCTGTTCTGAAGTCCAGTACATATAGCTCAGTTGCAGCTAAACTGGTACTAAATTGGGAACTATAACTAAGACCAACCTAATTAATATTGCAGAAAATATTATAGTAGGTAGACCACTTCCAAAGTCTTTGAAATCAACAACTATGTCAGCATCCTCTGGCCAGTCCATTATTCAAAAGAGAACTGGTAAAATCACCACCAAGCCCGTTGACCTTAATCAGCAAGACTGGCAAGCCATACTATACAATAAACTACCAATAAATATAAGACCAGGTATATCTGAACTGACTTCCTCAAAGTAAAAATATCAAAGGGAACAAAAAGTACAGCTGTATCTCTTCAGAGACCCTCCATTGAGGACTCTTCTTGAGGTGCTCAGGTCAGCAATTCTTTGCCGTCACCCTCCTGTGACGTACTGGTTATCATGTTAGCCTCTAATGCTCAAGGTTGCAGCTCAAACATGGCAGGGGCGTGATGGATTTTTTCCTAGCATAAAAATCTTTAGCATGGATTCCTTCCGAAGGGAAGTAAAGCTGTTGGGCCCATATCATAGATTTATGGCACATCAAAGAACCTCAATACTGATGAAGAGGTTTCTGAGCAAAATTAAGGGATCTTTCACGCCCAATATAGAATATGACACAGAACCAAAGCAGTTAAGAAGTGTCCATGAAATAAAATTCAATTTAATTTAAATCTTTGCTGATCACAACTTCCAATCAATTTGAAGTTCTTGAAATGAAATTTACAATTGGAAAGGAGACCACCTCCACAGAGGAAATGGAGTGGAAGGATTCAGACCACACTGCCAGAATGACAGTGAAAGAGACAAGATCAATGTGCAGTGGAAGGTGTTAGCCCAACACAGAAGAAAAAAGGTAAACTGATTCCAACATTGCTGCCCTCAAAGTAGGCTAATCCTAGGATTGAGGACTTATCCCACAATCATTACCATGGCTATCCTACAGTAGAACATACATGGCAATGGAACACATTGACCAGAGCTTGAATTGTTGCTGAACAAGAATGAACCTTTGGTCAATGTTTGCAAAAGAAGCTTCATCTGCAAAACTGTTTTAAAATCATGTGGTACATCCCAAAGTGGTATGATATATAATGACACTCTGATTGAACAATCAAATTCATAATCTCCTCATTAGAGAGGGCATCCAAATGAGCACTGTAACTACACCGTGGCTACTATTCAGTTTCTTATGTTGATACCTTATAGGGGTAAGAGCCTAAGAGAATGGCACATGAGCTTTTGACGATTGGTCATCTTTGAATGTTTTCATCAATATTATCCATCTTGATGTGAGGTATTTTTTATTTGTCCTCATATCCTGCCGATTTTCCTTTTGGGCGTAAAAAGGATTAATGTCTTATAATGACCCATATTCCAGATGCATCACAAAAATGTGGTGATGAGATTGAGCGCAGAGAAGATATGATAATCATCCAAAACTATGTCATCTGAGGGATAAAAAAAAGACACAAATCTCCCAGCCTGTGCCGGTCTGGAGTATCCATTAAAGGCCTGACCTCTTAAGAATACTTCAGAGAAATTACTCTCCACCCAGAGCTAACAGCTGACATAAAACATGACCCAACTTTATACCCTACCACTAGAAAAACTGCCAGTGACTCCTCACTTTATGCAATATAGTCTCTACAAAGCCAGCATGGATTCTAAGAGGTTAAGATGGTTTACATTGGACCACAGGCAGTTATATTGCATCGGGCACCCTGTCTATTCGAGGAATACAAGTCTACAGGTATCTGCTCCTTTGTGGCCGTAAAAGGCAAAGTATCCACACAAACAGATGATGAAATGTCTGGTAGAACATGGTCAACCACGTAACTGATGCCACATCAATGAGTGTGATGCTTAGTGCCTAGTATGAAAGTACTCTGTTCTGTTAATTAAAAGATTCCTGAGAAACCTGATCCCACAGGTATGCAAAATAGCAAGTCTTTCATGAATTCTGTGACCCAGAATATCCCACTGATAGAGCATATGAAAGATAGCACCCCTCTAACATGTAGTATAGGCAGTCTTGAAAATCAAAACACTGTCAATGTGATACTTCCTCAGGAACCCATTGAATGTGTCTGTGTCAGAAGGCTAACCAGATGATCATCAATAGAAGGGTGCCTGTGAAAGTTGCATGTGCATTCACTAAAAGATTCTGGGATTCCAGTTTCCAAGTCAAACATTAATTATTCATTTCAAGCCTTGTAAATGCAACTGGTGAGCAAAATTGGATATCTGGAAGGGAACTACTAGCACATTGCACATTTCAGGATGAGAACAATAGCGATTTTATGCCAAACTGTTGGAATGGCTTATCAATAGAGTGGTATATCTGGAGAAATTATTTACTGCTGGCAGGCAAATGCTGAAGCATTCATTATATGTGCACTCCATCAAGCCCAAAGGTGGAGTATCAAAATCTCACAATTGGATGCCCTACACTTGCATATAAAAAGCATAGTTATAAACCTTGTTGCAGTTGGAGCAGAATAAGAATTCTTGGAATTCCATGGTGGCTTTGCAATGAAGAAACACTAGGTGACAGTAGGAAATTCCAGAAATTCTATGGAAAATCTGACCCAGGGTACCTGAAATAGCATGTGATGGATTCATTGGCTATGCAGAGGCCAAACACAGAAGAAAGTCGGACCTTACCATTATGTAAGCTGTTAACATTTTCCATATAACATGTACAAGAAGTCATCTTCAAGGGGTCACAGATTTGATTCCTAGGGGGTGGTGTGATTTTTTCTTCAGCCAGGATTATTCCCTATCCTCCCCAGATTCTGGAAGTATGAATGAGATTGTGAAAGTGTGTATGATCTATTGTATAAGATACAACTAATACTGTACATGAGTTAACACTTTGGCAATCTGTTCCAAAGGTAAAAGGCTGCCAACATGGCCATTGCAGTTAAAGATGGAGTATAACAACAAAAAGAAGGAAGGAAGAAAGAAAGAAAGAAAGAAAGAGGCACCTACTTATGTATGAATGGTATTCCCTCATTCCTTGGACCACATAGAACTGGTAAACACTGTTGAGCAGACATCTGTGGAATGGAGCATTTGGCTGCTCTCAGAATTTTCAGAATTCATGTTGTTGGAAGTGGACTAGATGGAAAGAGAGCACTCAGTCTGCTTTGTTCAATGCACTTAGCAATACCATTGGAATTTATTTTAAACAGTTAGGTAATTATGTAACGGAAATAGTTGATAGAGTACCTCAGAAATTACATTCTACTCTACAAAGGGTAAATATGCATACAGCGGAGACATATTCATATAAGAAGGTAATTAAAAGTCCACTATTGCAAATGCATCATAGTAGGAATACCAGACAGGGTGGAGGCAAAATGGATAGATTGCCCCAGACTACTTAATTTTAGCATGGCAGTGGGTATCAGGTTTCCATCTCTAAGAGCAGCAAGCTCATTGTTCAACAAATATTCATGAACAAAATAACAGCACCTTATGTACATTCAGTCTTAAAGCACTTCCTCACAAGATGTTTAGTATGGAGGTAACCCAGGCAAGAGAGATTGATTTAATTTTCTGTAATTAGTTACAATGAATAGAGACCATTCCATATGCCAGCACATTAGAATGGCTCAAGATTGAAATAACATCTAAAATAATTAGAGGTAACTTTAGAAAGTAACATTTGGGCAATAAAACTATTGCCTTGGCAGCAGCATCAGTAGTTCCATTCTCTGCCATGCTGATGTGTTCCATTCACATGACTTTCTCTACATCTCAATAATAAATTATTGTTAAAATGCTTATTCTTATATCTACTTCATACTAATCATGATAAACATCAGCAAAAATACCTTAGTGCTTGCTTCCTTGTAAGAAGGGAAATAAGGAGCTTGCTAGGCCAAAATGATAGTCAAATCTTTTAAAAGTTTGTTGCAATGTGATTGAAATTCATTTCATTGCATGATCAAGAGTTGAAAAATTCCTGCATGAAAAAAATTTATGTATTTTAAAACTGAAACCAATAACAAGGAATAGCTTGGAAATTGTCAACTCCAGAAAAAAAATGTATATGAGAAAAATTGTGTGTTTTAACAGGATTTACATTTTTTTGTGTAGTAAGTTTCTGTCTATTTTTTACAGTTTACCAGTTATGCACAAGTCATCCAGAATGAAGAGGTCTTCAGAGGGGATTCCCAAAAAAATCAAGATATACACTTTATTTTTCAATAGCTAGAATATACAGTATTTTAATCAAAATCATTGAAGCCATTTATGAAAAAATCAGAACTTCAAAATTTTTTCCATGTAAAGGGTAGTTTGGGGTTGGGTGGGAGGGTTTTTTTTCTCAAAATCATGTTACATCCTTGGAAGAAACTGATCTGAAATACCAATTTGTTATTTAACAAATTTTTCATTTTCGAGTAATTGTGTTCTCTCTCTCTCACACACACGCGCGCGCATGCACACACACACACATGCGCGCGCGCGCAGACGCCCATGCACACACACACACACACACACCTGATTCTAAAACTGTTTTTTTTTTTATGTAAAGGACCATAAAACGTGTATCTCCAATGAAATCTCAGTATCAAATTTTTGGGTGGAGTGCAATACCTTCTCTAACTATGTACTATGTGCTAAGTAGAGAAAGTAAAAATAAGTGTATCTTCATTAGGTGAAATGCTTAGAAAGTAGAATACACTACACTAAAGGTAATAGAACACTATTCCAGCCAGAACTATAAATACCACAGAAATGGCACACATTATTTGATTTTAAGTCTTCATTTAAAATCCTTTTCTTGAAGTATAGATAGTAACAATCGGTAATGAAGGAGCGCCTTATTCTTTTACTGAGAGAAAAAAAATCAAGATGGCCTTTAAAACCTTGGTGTTCAACCACCAAATACGCTCCAATTCCATTACTCCTGTAAAGATCAGATCTTTCATTTTGGAAATGGTTATACTCTATCTTTTGGAGACACCTAAGTGAAGTGTGGCTATATCACACAAAAACAGTGTATAGTTTGCAAGTAACAAAATAAAATTCAAATTATAGAAAGAAAAAAGTTAAAATTACCTGTGAAGCCAGTAACTATAGTACTGGTGAAGAACCTGCTGAATTTGACCACCTTGAACAGCAGCTAATAAAGCTTCCAGCTGTGTGAAGGTGACAGCAAACAACTTCTCACGAGATAAAGGTGCAATCTTTTCATTTGGAGCTGATACTGATGAATTATATTGTGCGATCACTTCATTTATACATGTTGTAGGATACTTATTGTCCAGATTAATACCACATCCTTTATTGGAATAAAAACAAATGTTAAAGCATGTTGTAAAGCAATCACATTTTGAACTTTTTTAATCTATGAAATAAAGGAAAAAAAAGTTCTATTAGAACATGGTAAATGTCACAAACCTAAATGATTTGTTATCTTCTAAGATTTTAAGAGTAATAAACAATGTTTAACGAAAGAGATGGGGAAAAGTTGCCAATTAAAAATAAGCTTGAAATTATTGTAGAAGGGCAAAAGATAAAATATTCAGTTTGGCAGAACAATTTAACTGCTTCTTTTCCAGGGTATCAAAAACCCCTCAGTCTTCCTGTGCAACTGCTATACCATTTATGCAAGAGCTAGTAGAAAATAATGCCACATTGTTCTTCAGCCCAGTAATTATCCAGAAATAATTGCTATTAAGAAATTAAAAAACAAAAATTCTAGTGTTCAGATGAAATATCAGATATTATTGTAAAACAATGAGGTTTACACAATACTTTCTCAGGGATTACCTTAGTGTACTCCCTGAAACAAACAAAAATTCATAATTTTTTACTATTTTTCATGGCTATTCTAAAGTTTAAATTGGCTGCGTATATAAATAAGATTTTGGACTTGGTGACTTCTGCCTGAATGCTGATGAATAAAATATAACATTTTAAAATGTGATAACTGAGTGAAAAGCTAAGTAATAATATAGTACACTGCTATGAAGTTGTAAAGCAACAATTGATTCTCATCATTTTTGTGTGTCAATCCCAACATACTGCTTAACAACTTTCCTGGTCATGTCAGAGGAAGAAAGACGTTGGCCTCCACTTATACAGTAACAGTAATGCATTTGGTGGTTTGATAAGGATATTGGATGGCTTGCAATACTTCTATAGTTAATTACATCCCCTGATTAAGGTGATGGAAACTTATACTTACTAATAAAATGAAGCTTCATGGGTGTTAACTTCCCTTTAACTTACCAATATTGCATACAACCACTGCACTCTCCACTCGACTGTTAACTGCCAGACCACCAATCTTCGCATTTCTTCCAGCATAAATATCATTTGGCCACTTCAATCTTAGGTCAATGTGCTGTAACAAAAGATGTATAAGAAGCAACACTTAAATGAATAAATGCTTTGTAAAATAAAATCTTAGCAGGTTAAAACATTTGGAAAACATCAAGGTTAAAATTATTATTCATCTTTAAACTCTGCACATACATTTAATAAACCAGTATTGCATCCGATTTACTTTCCATCTATAAAAAAAACTACTGGCAAATGAACCAAACATGTTAATTAGCATAACAAAATTTGATGGAAGCTGCAAAAGCAGCACAATTATGAAAATTAATAACATTACCAAACTCCTTTCTTATAAAAGATAGCTTCGAACGAGTGCATAAACAAGCGAGTGTCAGCAAAAGGAAGCAAATAATTACAAAAAACAAAAGTATTTTATGTAACCAATTAGGATATGGTTGTTATGTTTGAGAAACTGTTGCTGCCAGCAAGAGGTGGATTGCAGTTTTATTGGGAGAAAGCAGAAAGACCCAAAGCTTTAAACCAAGGATTTTGGTGTTCAAGAACCAAAATTTGGCATCAAACCTTTTTAAAATGTCAAAATTTAACAGCTCCAGATCTCTCATTGCGCTACTGGGGAGCAAGAAGGCAAATGGAAGAACTCCAACATGCTGAGCATTAGCAAACAACCAACCAACCAACCAACCACCTTTTTAACTCGAAGAGCCTCAGATTACAGCATGTTAAGGAGAAACAAATATCACTCACAGTAATGCAGTTTCTATGGTTTTGGTCCCATTTTCCTGCCATGATAAACAAAGAATAAGTTAGCACATTGTTATGTGATCAACCATTTGTTGGAATGCTAAAAAGTGAAGCCTCAAAATACTAAACATATGCAACTTGCTAATCAAACTAATAGAAAACTACCTACAACTGAAAATTTTAATCATGAGTGAAGAATTGTCTCTTAAGAGAGTTTCTTTTCAAAGCAGGAGTGCTGCAAAGCAGTTTACTTGGATGGAAATATTTCACATATTTATAAATGAAATCCCCAAAACTGAAAACACAAACTTATAAAATGTACGCAGACAGTACAGTAATAATGAATGGCACAATTAGGTAATAGACTAAATATACAAAAGATTACAAAATTACCTCAATAATATAGAGGCATGGTTTACAAAAGGACAAATTAAAATAAATGCACCGAAAGCACCAAAATCATATTCACCAAACATAATAATCGCAGATTTCCCAAATATCAGTTACCACAACTTTACCATATTTGGTGAAAACATAGGGTGGATATATATGTGGTAACTTGGCTAGGATCCAAAAAACACCAGGGACTAATATGGAAAAAGCATACATTACAAATATGGCGAAAAGCCAATGCCCACTCAGGGACTCTCAATTAAACCTCAAAATGAAAGTCACACAGTAAAAAACATTAATGCATCCACTCTTCACCTATGCTGCACTGGTATGGAGATACGATGCCTAAACATATATCAAAAGATTACAAACATTCCGAAATAATATACTGCAGATGATAGCCTTACCACCATCTGATTTACTATATGATGAGCTTAAGATGCATACAGTTGAGCAATTCAGTAAGAAACACACCACACATGAAAAATAATTACACACTCAACAAAATCCACCAATAAAAGTGTTAGGGAACTATGACACACAAACAAACACAGCAGAATCTGGTCACTATTCAATTGAACCTTATCCCAAGACCACTCAGGAGAAATAAATACTCCTCAGCAATCTTATACAACTATGATACAGATTACTTTCCTAAAAATTCCAGCATTAAACTTTTCTCCTTTTACCTTTTTAGACCTAGATCATTGCATAGCCCGCAAGCCCTCAACCTCAGCTGAGGCAGTCCTGGAGAAAGGGTCTGCCACTGTGATCAATGTGGGCAAAACTCAGGCCATTTGCATTATGGAGTCAGTCATATATATGGTATCAGCAACTACATGGCCAATGAACTTGACAAAGGACATTGAGCCCAATCTAACTAGAGCGATGGGAACCTGTGCATCACTGATGAGTGGCATCCACCCATGAAAACTAGCACAGGATTCAGCACCACATGCTGACATTAGAGCTTATTTATTAGTGTAGTAATCTTATTAGAATACAGTATATGAAGTAGATAAGTAGTTCACAAATATTAGAATCTAAGATAAGACAAAAATTTCATGACATGTAGGCACTCCCTGTACAAACTAACAAACATCTAGAAAGCAGCAATTAAACATCCACCAGCAATAATACATATATTCACTTTGGAATTGTTCAGGTCTCATGGATAATCTTAGCAATTAACATTGATGTGCTTGCATAGAATGTATACAGCAATCTAGCTTACACATACTAACTGGGGTGCTACGGGGTACATGACAAACTTCACGAACAACACAATAACACACAGCATGACACAATTAATACATGGAAGCACTTTTTAGCGAGTATCTGTAACTGAGCAGGTAGCCTCATATGCCCCTAACCATTGTACACAGGTTGAGAATCAAATGTAATAATGCATTTTCCCCTCCACATAAAAAGGAACAAAAAAAGAATATTGTAGTGTATTACCCTGACTTATTGGAGAAATCCAGAATTCATAAGAAGTAACCAATTAGAAAAGTATCAAAATATGATACTGCACAGAAATTTTGAGGTCAAGATGACTCTGGACGCTTTATAAGCTGTCAGCCGACCTAGTTTTGCTCTCTCTATGTCTCTCCATACTTACTCTCTTGATTTTGGATATGCAATCTCAAAACTGATGATCAGGAATATGTGATTTATGTCACCAGGAGTAAGAGAGCAGTAGTACGACTTTGATGACAGTTTTATTTATAATAATGCTTCAAGCAAACATGTGCCCTGGTAAGTCAATAAGCTATGCTCCCGTTTTTATTTAACTCAGTCAAATATTTCTAAATTACCAATATTAAAGCTAACTGTATCATGCCTCAACCATCTCCTAACTGCATTCCTATTTGCCACCCCTAGATCACCTATCTCCGCACCTCTCGCAACCAAAATCATCTGAGTTCCAACCCTCTAGGATTACCAGCTGAGATGAGAGGATGAGTAACCCATGAACCTACCTATGAAAGGACTACTTTTACAGAAACCCTAGAAAGACCAATTGAGACTTCTTTTGGGGGATCTGGAGGGTGGGCAAGAGAATGGATCTCAGATCAGGCTGAGGAATCAGAGCACTCTGAGTGTTATGTTAGCGTTTTCATGAATACCTTGGTCTCTGCTTTTAAAAGGAACTGCCCTCTCCTGCGGGAGGTAAGAGCAAAAGACAAGTTGAGAGGAATCCTTTTTAGTGCCATCAAGCTGAAGACTTATATAGCTTATAAAGTCAAAAAGTGTCAGGCAACCTGGGATGCCTGTAAGGAATTTCAGAGATGGTATAAGAGAGAGATCAGGAGGGCTTCCAAGGAATCTTGAAGGCACTTCTGGGGGAATGTAGAAAAGCAATCAAGTGTTGCTCAATTGCTGTAGAAATTGCTGGTCTCCAGAGGTGGGGGGACAAAGCTGGCCTCTGTGGAAGATCCCTCCAGTGCTAAGGAAGAGGAACCCTGAGGCTGTTGTTTGAAACTCTCTTTCTGGGAAGCAGCATTATGGATCAAGAAGTAACCATGTTTGAGGCATATAAGCTCTCACAGGAAGGCTGGCATGTGGCCTCTGAGATAGTGACAAAGTTAAATGGGCTATCTTTACTTTTCAGCCCTATACGTAAAGTATGGGTGAAGATGAGGCCTTTCTGGCTCTCCTACAAAGGGCTGGGAGACTATTTCTTCTCACTTAGATGGAATTTTTCAGGGTCTCTCTTTCCATAAGGTAGATTTCTAGCCTCTGGAGGCACGTCAAAATAATTTTTTGAACCTAAGCTGGGCAGACAGTTGTACTGCAGGCCTAAGGATTTTTGTCCCATTAGTGTGATATCCTTCATGTTGAAAGTTTTTGAAAGACTAGTGGATAGATATTTGAGAGATGAGGCACAGGTTTACAGACCCATACATCCACAGTACACAAAGCAGTCATATTTATTTTGATTACTCCTCCTATATTAGATTTCCAGGTATAAAGGTATGCAAGAAGTATGTTCATCAGAAAAGAATACCACTAGTTAAAAAATACAAGCAGGACAGGCAAAAATATTAAATAACAGCAGTACAAAAAGAATTGTCGTTAACTAGAAAGAAACAAAATCATTCGTTCAGTAGAAAAAAAGAAGCTATAAGTGAGTCATATTCATAAAAAACCACTTTGTAAATAGAACTTTTGCAAACCAAATCTACCAACTAAGCAGTCAGGTTGATTAGACCTGCAAGCAATACCAAGAAATATTATCTCAATCCTCCACATAAACCAATATAATAATTTGTTTTATTGTCATTATTCTATGTAAAAACAATGGTTACTGTATATTTCATCCATTTTTTTAATTAAAATTTTACTTTCTTGAACTCACACATGAAGGAACTCCATTGTCAAAACTGCCAAAATTAGTACATATTCCTTGATCAATATATTTCACTCATGAATCCTAATATAAAGCAAATTTTACTTTTTCAAACCATGCTCAATCCATGATTGTTCTTTCAAATAAGCTGGGAATTCAACATAGCACCCTGCCTCTATTCACACTACTTGAGCTATCACATGACAACCTGACAGAACAACACTGAATAACCTAAATGACTTGCTTTTTTTTTTTCTTTGGTAAAACCACAAGGCACTTCCAAATTTATTTTAAGATAACACACAATGGTGACTTATATCTCGCAAGCTCTTTTACATGAGAGAAAAAATAATAAGTTGGGAAATTTAATGTCTTGACAGCATATGGCCACGATAACTTAAATAGTTAGAGCAGTGACATGGTAAACCAAAAATATGTGTATGAAATCCCAGCTATGACTTTGAATTTTCTAGTATGATTCTACCTTTCCAAGCGCTATCTCACTATGTTAAACACATTTTTGGCATCCTTACTTGGTATCCAGAAAGGTTGCAAATGGCTGAAACGACAGACAGCGCCACAATGTGCTGTAAGAGGGGAATGTGCTGTCCAAGATAAGAAGTGAGAGGGACGTGTAACTGCAGTGAAAACATTGCACACCCCTCCGGACTCAACCAAGTGTTATTGCTGCGTCCAGTGCCACTGGTCTGCTCATAAGGCACTACTGCTAGTCCATGCTGTAGTGTAGGTCCAGACAACACATCCATTGAACTTGTCATTACTTCTGAATATATTACCAAGCGCCCTAGAATGTCAGATTGAAGATTCTGCAAATAAAGAGACCATAAATGAATATATGGTTACATTTCCTTTTTTAAGAATTGAACATTCCTTTTTATCACATGAATGTGTTACATTACTGTGGGGACCATCGTATTTTTTCTGAAAATAACAACTGAGCTGTGTACTGTTCACATACAGCACATGCAAAATACAATAAGGTTAGGCTAGATTATTAAAATTGTCTTAAAATATAATACCTTTTTATTTATTTATAGTGCTAAGTGTATACATGATTATGGTCTGACCTTAACCCCAGTTAGTTAGCCAGGCCATAAATATTAAATATACAACATTTCAAGGTATTATTAAATATCCTTTATCCTCTAAAATTAATTTAGTTTCCATGTTTTTCAATTGGCCATTTCCATTTCATCCTTGCCTTCTATAAAAACTCCCCTAATTTAGGTATGTGTTTATGATCTTCAAAAATCTTTCTAAGTACAATTTGGAAGTTCCTTAGTAGCCATTTCCTACTTATTAAATTTTTCTTCCAGTTATTTGTGGTCCTGCACTGAAAGATAATGCAAACTTCATCTTCCTTCTCCCCACAGATTGAACACATTCCCAGGATAACCTCTCCCCTCATTCTCCTTAATTTCCATGCCTAATCTAAACAAGGCTAACCCTTCTCTTTCATTTTTTTTTTGTGTCCCTCTCAGGCAAGCCCTAAAGAGGATGGTGAGCCTTAAAATCTCCCAACTGAAGGAAGTAACTTGGAACAGGGACACCAGATAGGCAACATCTGTAATGTGATAGTTGAAAATGAGTCGGAATAGTAACACTCACCTCACTTATATGTAATTATGTTCAAAACATATGTTTCAAGGGCAATTGCCCTCTTCTTCAGTTGAAGTCCGACATTGCAAGAACAATGTGGGTTTTCAATTATCTTGAAGCAATGGCGGTATGATTTTCAAATCTCATGTCCTGATATTGCTGCTGTTATTATTTTCTATAACTGGAATTTTCTGTTCAAAACACTGTTTTACATATGGGAAGAATGCTTAAATATGCTTTTGTAGTGTTGCTTCATTCTGCATGCCATTTATCCATACTTTTTTCCATCCAAGATACTTCTTGGTATCTTAACAAACACTAACTGGGTTTCCATCTTAGCCCTTCTATTGCATGGCTTGTGGACATCCCCAGTAAAGAAGGCTCCAAACTTGCCAATAGCTGTAAGCTGAACCAAGAACTCCCTTCCCCTTATGGGAATTTTGCTAACCATTCATAATCAATCTTGAAACCATGCGAAAACAAGATACGCTGCTCCTGAAAAAGCAATCTTTGAGGAGCCTATCTGTAGTGCTACCTCGTTAACATCAACATAAACTCCACCAAACCGAACCTTATCCTGTTCCAACATTCCTGTGGTTGAGCCCTTACAAGGGTAGGTACACAGCAACTACACCTTTGCTCACTACAAGTCTACCATATCTCCCAAGTACTTGTAGATCTTTTTCAGGTCTGCAAATAGCTTTTATTGATTTAGGGGGCCTCAAAAAGTATCTTTCAAGTGAAATTTTGGTATCAAATTTTTAGGTGAAATGCAATATTTCCCCTTCTTACTATACATAGTAGAAGGAGTAAAAAAATGATTAAAATATTTTATGTCAATTCAAAACACTTATTGAACTTGTAATTAATTCACAGATTTTCCTAATCAAGAACACATTTTCAATTTCTGTACTAAAAATGCAACCCTTTTTCAGTATGAACACCTTCCTGAGCTAAACACTTACCTCAAAGTATTCAATTGTGGAGAAATTTTCTGGACATGCATGGACCAGAACTGGCATTATAGAAGAGGTTGCTTTTGGAGGATCTATGCCTTTACCACAGAACTGAAGGGTTATGTTAGCCATCTTAAGGATGTTCTCTGATTCCAGTTTGTCTTTCAAGCCATTGAGAAATTCCTGTTTTAGCTGTGGAAAAAAGTAAATATTTAAAACAAATGAAATAAGCAGTTTTTTACTCACATACTGGATTGTGTTCCAAACACAACTCTAATCTTCAATCCGTTAAATGTTTGTGACAATACCAAGAACAATAATGATTGAGAAAATGCTAATAATGATAGATAACTGATTTCAAGCATTGCCCATATACTCTTCACTTACCAACCTAAATTCAGTGCATATATATTGCTCACAAACTTTGTATGTTACACTTGGCCTTATTACTCATAGGAATATTTTGGATGGTTTCTCTATTGGTTTTAAAAACCACTCCATTTAAAGATTTTTATTTCTCAAGGTATTCATTAAGATCTACTCTAACTTTGTGTCCTTAAGATGAGTATTGAATCTCCTAATGTTACATATTTGTTTTGATATGGATTAATTATTTGTTTACCCAACAAAAATGCGCTTGTAAACACTGATACAACTGTAGGTATAGGGTGAGCAAGTTCTGGTTGCTGATCTTGTCTTTAGTTGTTACAGCATAAGTACCATGATCAATTATAGAGGAAGTTCAATATGTAGTCAGACAATTTAGTCTGCATTACAGACTCTTCTATCAGTAAAATTCCTTTAAGAAATGTATATAAATGCAGTTGAGAAATTAATCCAGTACTCATGCATCCATGTCATGCCTCTAAACTTGGGACCAAAACATCTCAGCTGTTTTCCTCAAGCCTGGTGTCCCCAAAAAACGCCTTTGGATGCATTTTGTCTAATAGCAACTTCTGTAGAAATTGCTATTGGCACTTTATTTTGTCCAAACATTGAAATATTGGAACTGTGGTCTACAAATTGGTTTGCCTTGTGCCTTTACTTTCTTAAAGGAAGTATTTCCAGCTATTATGTCTGACATAGTCTATCTTTGATGTAGGTAATGCAGCTAGGCTTAATTATTTTTAACTTTCAGTTCGCACTGATTACATTAATGCTAAACCAGCTATTGTTTTAATAAGCTGTGCCTGATGAAATTAATTACTTAATAAATAAATATAAAAATATAAGCACTTAAAGGGATGAAATGATTACAACTTTTTGGGGGGGGGGTCCTCATTAACAATCTATGGAACCTCCTCTTTTAAATAATGCATAGTTTGTGCTACATGACTCCTAAATATTTTAAACATCTGATTAAATTTCATTATAAGTACAGATGTTCTGCTGAAGTAAAATTATGTGCTCATGCAATATATAGAGTCATTTATATATGATAAGTGCTCTCACAGCCTTTCTGCCCTCTGCTCTGCCCTCGCCATTCAGCAGCTTCAGGGCATCAATTCCTGCATGAAGGTGCAATGGCACCTCTCACATGCGATAAGTACTAGAAGAATAATAGGACTCATTTTCTTTAATGAAACAATTAATGCAGAGCGATATCAAAGACTAATTCTAGGACCATTTTTCGATTGCTTGATGAAAGAAGAAAAATCTTATGGTTTGTTTCTGACACAATTCTGCAACACTACATACAGCTACAAAATTATTAAATGAAATAAGAGAGATGTTTTATGACAGAATTATAAGTGTTGATTTATGGTCCCCTTGTTCCCTAGACCTATCTAGTTGCAACTTTTATTTATGGGGTCCTTTGAAAAATAAAGTGCGTTGTTCTAACCCTCGTATGGTACAGGACTTAGTGATGACATCACACAAGAAATCACAAGGATTCCTCTGTTGAGCTTCAGTGAATGAGCGAGAACATTTACACAAGATATCACAAAACTTTCTGCTTTTCTCACATTCCTCATTTATAAGGATTTCTACAGAAATTAATAGTGCAAGCAACATGCACAGCATAAATTACATCAGTCAAGCTGCTTTATTTTTATTTAAATTTGAGTGAATTGGTATATTACTGGTCTTTGTAAGGCTAAGAGTAATATCAGAAATTCCTTAAAGGATTTTAACAATAAAACTTATTTTGGGAATCTACCCCCTCACCCCAAAACAAAAAACAAACTCAGTTAACAATTGCAGAAACTGTAGGTACTGATAATAACAGCATGTATATTCCTAACTTATGCAAGATACTGAACATTTCACACAGAAAACTTAGTGAAAATAGTGATAATGTTTTTTGAATGAAATACATATGAATTAAACATTTGAAATAACATGAAACTAATTTATAATGCACACGGTTTATTTACAGGAATAATAGCAATGAAAATTACTGATTATTTCTATGGACTTGAAATTATGAGAATTTTGGGACAGTGATTTATACTATAAATTAAGTTTTTATTTAAGTTGCTTGTAATACATTTACACCACTTGCATTTTAATGACTTAGGATATGTTTTGGAAACACTGCAGCTTACTTATAAAATTTTCTTCATCTACCAGTGCTGTAGTAAATGGGCTTGCCTCTGATAGTGGATTTAGGAACTTGATCCTTGTCCAAAAATTCTTAAATCCACCAGAGGCGAGCCCATCTATTACAACATCTGAGAATCACAACACTGATAGTCAAAGAAAAATTGATAATGGAAATTATGGTACTTCAAAAATTGTCTCAATAATTAAAATGCAAGTTGTGTAAATGTGTTGCAAAGAACTCAATGAACCAGGAAACTGAAGCCACTTATAATAGAGTATTTTGCTACACCAAGGAATTTGTTTCATCTCTGCCTGTAAAATATATAGTCTGCAGCAAGCATGGATACAAACATCTAGTTACTGAATGGCTCATGCAGAGAAATAAATCAGTTAGAAAACATTAGACTTGAGTAACTACCAGAATCATTACCAACTCCAATAACCAGTGGATCACAGAATCATCCACAGTATCAAAGTGCACTTCTGTAACTCCCCCCCCCCTATCTCTCCCTCTCTCAAACCTTTTTTCCTAGAATGCTATTTTGTGACCCAGGGAACCCCAAAAATGTATTTTTGATGAATTCACAACATTGAATTCTGGGTGCTATACAATACCTTCTCTTCCTACTAAGTTCTATGGCTGCTCTTGTTATGGAGCAGAATATATTAGTCACAAAATAAAACAGTGCCCAGTGATTGCAACTCCAGTGTTAGGGCAGTGACAGCTAACCCCACACGCTGTAACTATCACATACCAAGCGTTTCCAAGAAAGAAAGTATATTTTGATTATTCTATAGAAATGATGACTAGAATGCATTTTTATTTGGGTTTTAAGTTTCCAGCAATACAATAGAATATGTTAAGAAAAGCATTAATTTTGAAATGATCATAAGAAAGTTTCTTTACATGGTGTTAAAATCTCATAGGGACAGTTTAACAGAATTTGGCATTTTGTAATAATTTCAGTATCTCCAAGAAAAGATATGAGGAGATATTAATTGTAGCAGCAGGATTACATTTTTCAGCTGATTCTTACAGTAAAAATGTATATCCATGGTAAAGCATTACCAATACAATAATAAAATTGCCTGATAATTGACAATGACTATGTTAATATTACACAGATACTAAGTTCTTAATGACTGTAAGTCATCATTATGGTGTTCTCTGAAGGGAGACATTCCGAGGTAAAAGAATGAATATCCTACTGATATGTTGTCACAGTAGCTCAATGGTTAGAGTAACCACAAAGAGAGCGGGATAACCATGTTCAAATCCTGGCTGTGGCATTGAATTTTTCAGCTGGTTATAACAGTAAAAAAATCTGATGTGTTCCATTCACATAACCTTCTCTAGCTGTTTCATATTCAAACTATTGTTACCAAAGATAATTCTTTTATCTACTTCATGCTAATTGAGATAAACGTTATAAGAAATGGTCGTATTACAAGCCTCCATGTAAGTTGAAGAGCAATAACGGAATACACTAAGCTAAAGCGAGTCAAATCTTTTAAAAGCTCATCATTATGTGAAACATTTGAGGTTCAGTTTGCTTTGCATGGTTCCATTTGAGAAAACTTGGGTAGTTTAAAATTAAAACCAATAATAAGAAATATCTCGAAAACGGTTAACTCTACAAGAAAAAAAGAAAAATATATATAACAAATTACATATTTTAACGAGATCTATGTTTTTTGGGTATTAAGTTTTTGCTTATCCCTTATGGTTTAACCGTTATGCAACATTTTGCAAAAATCATCCAGGATAAAGAGATCTTCAGAGGCTATTCCCAGAAAATTTAAGATATACATTTTATTTGTCATGTAAATATCTTTAATATGCAATATTTTAATCAAAATTGTGAAGAGCCATTTTTGAGTAAATAAAAATTTTTGAAAATTGTATCATGTAAAGGGTAATGGGGGTGGGGGATTTTCTTGAAAATCTTTGTGTTCCATCCTTGGGAGATACTAAACTTAAATATCAAGTTTGGTATTTAACAGACCTTTTGTTTTTGAACTATGCTGCATGCACACACATACACATGGACCTTTTCCTAAAAATGCTTTTTGGACTCAGGGGACCTCAAAATATATATTTCTGGTAAAATCTTGATATAACATTTTTGGGTGGAATATAATACCTTCTCTAGCTGCTATGTAAATTGTATGTATAGTCATCATGTCCGGAACGTCAAATTTGCCCAAGTTCAACATCTAGCAGAAGCAACAAGTTGTCACAAGTTTCAAATCTTAGTATTATAACCCATATGATGAACAATCATAACTAAACACATAACTTAAGTTTCTGCAATAACTATCAATGTTAACTAAAAATATTGACAATTTGTATTGTATGGCATTAGCAAACAAGCCACCTTTCAGGTGTGCTCACTGTAGTGCTGTAACAAAACGAAAGTTACTCCTTGGTGAGGTCACAGATTCTCTTCTTACATATGGCAAACTTTTTTCCCCTTCTCTTAATGATGTTGAACATGCACAGAGTGGCTATTTTAGGACATGGTTATTTCATACACAACATTTGGTACAGTTAATAACATGATAATTATTATGATGCTTCTTTAAGAGTTTATTCTACCAAACAGCAATATGCTGGACATGAAAGCATGTGTATGCAGAATGGTGCACAAATACATCAGGCATGAACAGTTCACTGTCGATGGGAATATAAAAAAAGATGGAATCCATATAATATGAAAATATACTAAAAGTATTGTTAAGAAAACCAATGTTTTTGAACATTTTTAGGAATCCAATTTTGGGCAAATTTGATTTTTTTGGGAGGAAGGAATTTTTTTTTACTCAACACACCCTTCACAAACCGATCCAACAGGAAAATATCAGCTGTAATTGGAATAACGTAATATTGTCAAACGAGGTGACATTTTCTTTCATACATAAGGGAAAGGTGATTGTCTATTGTCCAAAGGGGTCCCGATATATTTCAAAGTATGTGGCTTCACAATTCTGTCATGGTCGCATACCTATTTTGTTAGGGACAGTCTAAGTGTGCTGTGGTAGCTTGACAATACACTGAACGGTGTGCAGCACACGGTATAATACTTGATAATATTTTGATTCCCTCTGCGAGGATGAGAAATGTTGATGACATTTTTGAATTTGTACAAGACAATCATCCTGTCCACACATCTCAAAAGGTTTCAAAATAGTTTTCAAAGAGGCAGGATATCAGAGCAGTAGACTGGTGTCCCTGTTCAGCAGAGTTGAACCCTATTGAGAATGCATGAGCTGAGGTAAAAAGGGGGCTGCGCTCCAGTTTACCTGTAGATGGACAAAGGACAAAAGATGGCTTCTGGGCACAAATTCAAGAAGCCTGGGATTTTGTAGGTATTTAATTTTGTCTATTCCCCCAAGATGGAGGGCAGTTATATGGGCTGAGGGTTCATACATCCAATATTAATTATGTTTATTTTTCATGTTTTAGTTTTAGAAAATAATAAGTTATTTGCACACAGTTTTTTAGTTATTTAACATAAGTATTAAAAGAATTATATTTTTGTACGCATAGATAGGCCCTAACTTCAAATGCCCAAGTTATATTAATGCAATATTATGTTCTACATTATCCAGTCATAAAATTAACAAACATATAAATATGACAAGCAGGCAAGATTTGAACCTAGGAACTTGTGAGTGGAAGCAAGGCCTTCTTAACTTCTCGGTCACCGTAATGTTCTGTGATCTGTTTTCAGTACTCATAAGTTAACCATTGTACTGTCAGTCACAGACCGCTGTACAGTCCTTTCATGTGCAGGTGAAGGCAACTGTTACAAAGATAGATGAAGCTCTTCTATTGACACATGGAATCTAGGATGACTCATTTGTGTCCATGGCTGTACATATGGGTTAGAGAAAGTAAACATTTTGCCTTGGTAACATAAATATAGGATCATTATCAATACAATAATAAAACTGCCTAATAGTTGGCAATAACTATGTTAATATTAGCCACATACTAAGTATTTATGAGTAGGTCTTTGTTAAGATGTCTTCTGAAGGGAGACACACCAGTTGATTGACTGTGTAAAGAAATATGAATCAGCCGGAGAAATAATGTCACATCGGCATGTCACTGTAGCTCAATGGTTACAGGAACTGCACGGAGAATGGGAGAACTGTGTTCAAATTCCAGCTATAGCATTGAATTTTTCAGCTAGTTCTAACAGTAAATAAGATCTCTTGTTTATCGGAAGTGAAACTATGCAACCTTTCACTATACTCTATAGCCTTTACATGTTAAAACCACACTCTGACATCTGTATTGATTGCACTCTTCTACATGCATACATATGGATATGTATAAACACATAAGGAGAAGAAGTTTTATATATCACAGTATTGCATCACACCGTAGGTTCAATGGGATTCTCCTTTCAAATTGCCACTGCTCTAATAATTCAAATAAAAAGTGCTGTGATTTATGTCATTATTTTCGCCAAAATGCTGAAAGTGAAGTATAGTGAGATTTCAGTTGCAACAGAATGTTAAAGAACTCTCATTTACTACAGAATTGAACAGTTTTATATTGTCAGCCCTGTGAAAAGACTATAAAAGCTGATCAACACTACTCCCAAGCAACACATTTGCCCAGCAATGAGCCAGTCATTGCTGGTTCTTGTTCTATTATGATGCAGCAGTTGTTTTTGAGTGAAACAGGACCCCATCTCTGAAACTTACAAACATAATGAATTTTAAAATAAGAACTGAAGCTTTCCTGGCGACATATAAATTCAAAATCTTTTCGGGCTTCTAACCAGGTAAAAACTTGGCTTGATACCAACGTTTCGAAGAAGTGCAAGCTCAATCCATCAGTTCACCCTGAAGATGAGGAAGATGCTCTTCTTCAAAACATTGGTATCAAGCCAAGTTTTTACCTGGTTAGAAGCTCGAGAAGATTTTGAATAAATAATGAATTTTATTCAGGTTTATGCAGATTTTTTTGTATTTCAAGTGTACAATCCAGAAAATCCAGTACGGCCATTAAGTACACATTGAGAGAGTATGGAAGATGTACTTCTTATGAAATATGTACAAATGACTTCATGACATAGAATGCTCTTACTACAAATACCTGGCATAAGTTAGCAGAGGTTTCTAATGAATAATTTGGAGATGTGTGTTCTGTACAATAATTCTAAAGCATTTTCAAAAAATTGACTATCATATCATTAATTCATTAGTGACTAGTTCTTAAATAACAACTTGTTTCACAAAATATTTTTTTGTCTTAGCAAATACTTTTAACTTCCTGATAACTATATTCTCAAAAAATATATAAATTAAACTTTTTAGCAGCTAAAAATCTGTTCCTTTGTAATAATATGCAGAAAAATGTACTCTGAGCTTATTATTCAAAAAGTACAATAAAATCTATTAGATATGTAAAATGTTTCAGAAATGTACCATTACTAAACAGAAGAAAACACTAAAGAGGGTGTGAATGCTTTGAGCAAACTTTCCTCTTTCTCTTCCTTTTCCTAGTTCTCCTCCTCTCCCTCCCACTTCATATTCTTCTTCTTCTACTCCTTGGTGCCTTTTCAAGTGCCTTGGTAGTCTAGTTCAATCCATTTCCTCCCTCCATTTCAAGTTATTATTTAGCCTTTTAACTTCTACCATTATCTTTGTACATCTCTGCCCAATTCTTTGACTCCTCTCATGTCATTCATAGTTTCCTTCTATCTAACCTTCCTTCCACACACATTTCAAAAACCTGTTTCTTTTCTCTTTCTTCACCCATCCATTGTCTCTCCTCTATTCTACCAACCATTGCTTTCTTTTGTTTTATCTCTATCCTAACCCTTTCATTTCTAATTCTATTTTTTCTGGTTTTCCTCGCTATTCTTCTTAAACATTTCATTTCCACTGTTGTACACTTACTTGTGTGCTTATTTTATAATGCCAAACTTTGTTTCTTAAAATAGAATTGGCTCTATTACTATTTTATAAATTTTCTGTGCTGCATTGTTATTTATTTACTTTTTTCTTATTATTGTATTATTCATTCCTTAATTGGATGAGGTAGCTTTTTAAATTCTATTCAGTACTTCTGTTCTATTATCCCATCAATACTTATTATATTGTACAAATTACCATAAGTTTCTATCTTCCCCAATACTCAACTTCACATTCTATTTTTAATTCTTCATCGTATGTCTCTTATTTTGAATATTGAAGATACTTCAGAGGGACATTTTCTTCAGGAGCAAAGAAGATTCCTGACACTTTGTGTATAGGGTCAATTCTATACTTTATATTCAAGCTAAACATGGTGAGTGTTCTATTTCTTACATTTTAAAGGAAGGGCCTGTTTACAATTGCAATTTAAAATGTTTTCTATCCTTGTTTAAAGAATAATTTTCAGAGTTCACAGTAATTAAAATGTAATGTACCTATACTAACAGAATAGGACATTCAGTATGTATTGTTTTGGAAACTCCCAGGAAAAGTAATCTGCCTGCTTGTTCAGAGATTATTCAATGGAAAGTTGACTCTGTGAACAGGATTAAATTGAACATGAAAGGGAGTTAAAACACGCCTGTCATTTTTGTATTTATTGCTTTGTTATTTGCTGTGTTGGTGTGCCATTTTCAGCATTACTATTATTATTGCTTCTTAATTTTAAACTTTCCTAAATGGAAGTTAAACTCCAAACGTGAACTTTCACTTTAACAACTTTTAATTGCTGGATGTTTAACTAAACAAGAAAATCAAAGTAATTTTGTCCAGCAATGTGTTTTATTTTTTCGTAAACTTCCACGGCCAATATTAGAATTGTCTTGGTCCAGTGGTTCTGATGTAGACTGCATCTTGAGGCTAAAATTTGCCATTTTACCCATCTTGGGATTTTAACCTCAAGACACAATGTACACCGGAAGCACTGGACCAAGATAATGCATTTTATTTTTGTCAAGCTACTTTATGTATATTATTCTTACCAAAATATTCAAGAAATTGAATAATCTATGTATATGATATTTCAAGTTTTCCCCATCGGTTCTTCTTCTTTGTTCTTGGTCTTCATGTCTTACAAATAGAAACTGCTCACTTATTTACCTAGGGAGGTAATTGGAAAAATAAATAAATTAATGCCTAATAGAATTTAGCTTTGAATACAGTAAATGTGAATAAGACCTTGAGTTTGCGGATATAAATTATAGTGTTTAGTGAAATATTGTTTGTGTGTATTGGTCTGAGATCTGGTACATTAAATAGTAGCAGCTATCTCACTGTTTTATTCCATTTCTCTTCTTAATTTCACCAGATATCTCCCGATTCAATGCCTACTATTCCTATTGGTTGCTCATATAGTTACTCATTTTGAATATTTATTGGTCTTATTGGGACACTCTTGGTAACCAATATATCCCACATGTATTGGCTTGGCACTGAGTAAAAGTTGTCTTTAATCCAGAATAGCAAGATATAGGAAACCCTGATTCTTTGCAATATTCTTTTCTATTGCTGTTCTTAGCACACAAATATGATCCTGGGTTTGATATTAATTGGTATAAAGCCCTCTTGTTTCTCCTCTAAGCAAAATTACAGAAGTATATTTTTTATTTGTTTATTTATATTTTATTTGTACTAAGTACCCATACAAAGAATACGGCTACATTAGCCCAGGCTATTATGTTGCTATATTCTAAACCCATGTTTTCCTTTGTATCTAGGACATTTTTTGCTTTCTTGCTAATACCAATACTACTGCTGCCACTACCAACACTACCATTTCTGATAATAACAATAATATTAATAGTAATAAATAATTATAAGAAATATATTTAATATAACTTTTAATACAGAATTTGAGAGGCCTTATTCTGAAACATCTGAAGTTTGTGATGAAAGCCTTTAAGAGAAATAACAAAATGCAGTCTAATTCAAGACATGTTTGTTGTCTAGCACTGGATGAAAGTTGTGATTATTGCTTATAACATATGATCTATAAAAAAGCCTTGCTTACACACAAAATACTTGTTGAAGTCATGTTTTACCCGAGACATCTATGGGTGTAAAATTTGGATATTTAGAAGTGCATGTAACCTGAGAATATTGTGATGGTTAAACTTTGGCATACATATTTTTTATTCATAGTAATAGTCAATTTTCTGGTATCAAACTTTCATTATATATAAATCTGAGACTCAGAAGTACAGCTTCTGCTATTAGCTAGATGCTACATCAGGTGTTTTTCTAGTAGGGATGGAATATCCCATATTATAGCTGTTTTGTGTGAACCTGTTCGCTGGCTACTGTCATGTATGACTTATTAGGATAATGCAAACCTATTGCGTAGCTCAGTTCTAAAAACATATTTAAAGTCCAGGTTTTTTACCTCATGTTTTTTGGCCAAAGAACTGCTACATGAACCTGCAGTGATTAACACCCTGAAGGGGACATAAGTTTATTTTGTTTAGTGTATTATTTCAAGACCCCCACAATGCCTCGGAACACAAGTCATGCTTCCCAGGTCAAAAGGTAAGTTGATCACAATCTAACTTAATTATCATCAATATGTAAAAAGCTCTCTTCACCTCTTTGTAACATAATGTAAATATAGTTTAGTTATCACCTCTCACATAGCATTTGATTTTAAGTAGATATTATCCTTCACATCTGATTCTGTTCTCCTACCTTTTAAGTTAAATATAGAATAATTGTAAATTCTGAAGTCTCATGCCCATTCCACAAACCTCCCATTCCCCTATCCTTGTTTACCCCTCTCCATTACACTTTGTGAGACATTGCAACATATTTGGTGTGAGATGCCAATGTTCGATAGTAAAGTTGAACTTAAGATTACATTGTTCTAGTGGGTGTTCTATCAAAATACCCTTCTGACATATTTGGTTGGAGTCGCCAATTTTGGAGTGGATTGACCCCCTAATGTCACCATGACATATTTAATGGGAGCAGTTGGTCTCCAAGCTTCAGTTGCTGGAGATAAGGCTTAATCCTGGACCTCTTAGTAGTGACCACCTCACTTGGTGTAAGGCACAGTATCTGTATTGTTTGTTCTTTGGGACCTAGGAAGTATGCCAGTGTAAACAAAGGCGACTTCTGATTAAAAGAACATTCTAGACCAAGATGAGTTGTAAGCAGATCTTGCATTATTTCAAGACATGTCCTGCTCTCTGTTAATGCTGCAAATGTCTCTTTTTCTTCTTCATACTGGATGGGGTCTAGTTCTAAACGAGTTTGAGAGAATACTACACAACCAAGTACATAGTGTGGGAGTGTGCCTTGTTTCTTCAGCACTTGTACACCACAGAGAAGACAGTAATCTAGCAGTGATCCTTCATCTGTATTTGGTAATCATGAGCAGCTGATGATGTAAAGGTCTAATTATACTACTTCTATGTAAGTTACGCTTTTTGTAAAGCACTTATATGCATATTTGTCTGCAATGATTATTCAACTAACTGATGTTCACCAAGCCACAACAACAGATGCACTTCTGGAAGAGCTTCTGTTCTTCCAAAGTATGAAAATAAATTCTTACATGGGTGTGAATGAATCAAAAAGCTAGCAAACTCCATGGATATACGAGGGGCATACTGAAATTCACGAGCAACCCATTGTAAAAATTTAAATTTCAACAATGTAACGAAACGAATTGCAGGATCGTAATCTACAGACTTTAAGCCACATGTTGCCATATTGTGACGTCATTAGCTTCTATCATGTGACCACAGGCGGTGTTTGAAAAATGGCTGACATTGATGTTTCGTTTCGACAGCGTGCTGTCATTGAATTCCTTGTGAAAGAAGGAAAATCTGCTCCTGAAATTCATCTCAGACTTCAACGTGCGTATGGAGGTGTCTGCATGGGTGCCAGCAGTATTAGAAGATGGGTGAAACATTTCAAAGATGGAAACACGAGTCTGCAAAATGCGCCTCGTAGCAGGCGTCCTCGAACTGCCTCTACAGAACGCAACAAGGAAAGAGTTGATGAGCTCATTACAGGAGATAGGCGTTTCACTGTGAATGAAATTGCTGCGAAACTTGGGTTATCGAAAGGTCTGTGCCCGTTGAGTCCCCCGTTTATTGACTGAAAACCACAAACTTCAGAGAAGAACCATTGCACAAAACCTTCTTCAGAGATTTCATAATGAAGGTGATGAATTTTTGACGTGTATTGTGACTGGAGATGAGAGCTGGTTCCATCACTATGAGCCAGAAACGAAACGTCAAGAGTATGGAATGGCACCACTTGAACTCACCATCGAAGAAGAAAGCGAAGACAGTGCAGTCTGTAGGAAAAGTTATGGGAAGTGTCTTTTGGGATGCACAAGGTTGCATTCTGGTTGACTTTCTTGAACCTGGACAAACCATAAATTCTGCCTGCTACATCAAGACACTTCTGAAGCTCCGTCGGGCTTTGCGTGATAAACGCCCTGGAAAGAGGATCATTCTTCAACAAGATAATGCACGTCCGCATACTGCCCGTGCCACTATGGAGAAGATCAGGGCATTAGGGTGGGAAACTCTTCCACATCCTCCCTACAGTCCCGACTTGGCACCCTCCGACTACCATCTTTTCAGTTCTGTGAAGGAGCAGATGCGTGGCCAACGCTACGAGACGCTGGAGGATATTCGGAAAGCAGTGCGTCAGGGTCTGTGGGCAGCTGGAACGGAGTTCTATCACAAGGGCATTTTCAAACTTGTACAACGATGGGAAAAATGTGTGCAAAACAATGGAGACTATGTCGAAAAGTGAAAGAAAGTCTGTAGATTATGATGATGTATTTGGTTTGGCTTAAAAATAAATATTAAGATTGTAAAACAGTGTTGCTCATGACTTTCAGTATGCCCCTCGTAAGTTGAGTTGAGAGAACTCTTTTAATTTAAGTTTATAATAATCAAATATCCATTGATCTTAATTATTTATTTGGAAATGCACTTTCTTGCAGTCTTTAAGTTTGTAACATTACAACATGGAAACAGCAAGAGTATGATAAAAGCAGAAGTTTTAATGCCACAGATTTTAAACCCAACTTACACAGCAATAACTGAAGTACATTTGAACATTACTGTTGCCAGTGAATAACTGAGTGATACAACTTATTAGTACTACAAAGATGACCTAGGATTAAAAAATAAAAACACAGTAACAATTGAACCAGTTCACTCCATCATTTAGTTATAGAAGCGCCTACAGGAAACAGCAAATGGCCATGACATCAAATAATTATGAACAAGCTGCATGACCAACGACATCACTTAAATGTTATTTATTTATAATAGTGCTGCCCAGCTGCAGAGAAGTTTGGAGCTCCATCCTGGAGTGAATTTCACCTGTGGCAATGACTTATGTGGAGATAAGAAATGGCAGCAAGGCAACCAGGTGAAATAGGTAACATCAACCAGGGGAAAGCAACCTTGGGTATGTTATCAGGGCTAAATTCTGGGGATAGTTTTCAGTAAATCTAAATTATTTACAATCAATATCCATTTAAAGATTTCAGGAGAACGTCATACATACTTAAAAATTCTGAATATTATGTATGTTGTAAAAACAAAAATACATCAAGCCGTTAGTAATGCTTGACTTATATTACAGTATGTTTTAGGAGGAAGAGCTATTACTTTCAATTGTGATTTCATTCTATGTAATTAGTTGTAAAATATTACTGCAAGAAATGTCAGATACTTAATTGCAAGTAGCAGTTAGAGTCATACATTTTTAATTGCACAAGCTACTATTAGAGAAGTTTATTAATAATGAAAGGTTACATTTCTTCAGTTTGATTACCACATTTCCTACTGTGCCCTTATATTCCTGAAAAATCTTGTAGCAAATTTAAAATATCTCCTCTGGGTATTGTGGTCTGAGGAAAGGTTGGATCTATTCCTAAGACTCAGCACAAAATCCATCTAAAACAACAAACGGAAACTTATTTTAATGGCTTTGTCCATAACATATTTGATGTAAAACAAGAAAAGAAAATGGGGATAATACTGCAGAATGTGAACTGATTTTCATTAACTTAAAGAAATATTTACCTCGTAACGACCTAGGAAGTATGCTGGTGTAAATAAAGGCGACTTCTGATTAAGAGAACATTCCAGGCCAAGATGAGTTGTAAGCAGATCTTGCATTATCTCAATACGTGTCTTGTTGCTTTCCTTTAATGCTGCAAACGTCTCTTCTTCATCTTCATACTGAGTTGGATCTAGCTCTAAATGGATTTGAGAGAATACTACACAACCAGATCCTGAGCCAACCTTTGCCAGAAGTAATGAGGGAGTGTGCCATGTTTCTTCAGTACCAAGTACTTGTACTTTTAATGTATGGGGCTGATTCTTCTTATCAAATACCTCCACTGTGGATGGCATTTGTATTATCCTGCAAATCAATACATCTAACTTAGTATACCGCAAAATTGCAGAAAAGGGCATTATACTCGGTTATTAGAGTAAAGGTGATATTTTAAGCTTTATAATGAAAATTTTTCAAAAGAAAATACTTCATGGAAAATACTTGAATACAGGTTTCCAATTTGATAAGAATACTTGGGAATTTTCACAATTAAGCACTCCATTCATTGAATTGGGTGACACATTCTCATGCTCTAAAAAACAAATTTTTATTACCCTAAACATGTTTTGAATGTCTTTAGACAAATGTAAAAACATTTTGGAGGTAATAACTTGTTTTGTGCAGCGTAAGAATGTATGTGCAACATTATTTGTTTTAATTATCTACTATTGAATTCCAAGATAAATTTATGGTTAAAGGTTTTCTTTGAATACAAAAAAACAGCTATGTTGTTACTATTATTACTACATATCTCACAGAATATTAAGTCAGCACAGCAAAGTGTAAAGAGGATTTAACAGAGATATTTTATACTCTTATGCCTATTCTGAATGAAGATGAACTGAAGTTTCTATGTAGAAGCAGTAGCAGTATGGTGGGCATTTATAGAACACAACTGCTGAAGTCATTAGAACCCTCACAAATCAACAGAAGTAAAAACTTGGATGCCATTTCATAAAATTTACTTATGTACATTGTTTCTTTTATTTAGCCCCCTTTAACATCTGTGGTCTTATTGGGGGCTTTGACATAAGAAACAACTTGACATACACACATGCATCAACACAGCCAGATCGAATCCAGGATCTCCAGGTGAGAAGTCAGCCTAACATCATTATGTTATTCAATATCATTAGATCCAGATTTGATAGTTCCTTATTCAACCACTAGAGTACTTTAAAATTATTTGCAATGCTTTCTATGCTATCTTACATTACGGTGATGACTGCCAACTTTGACACAAAACCTACTGTGAGATGGGAAACTGTTGAATATACTCAATATTTTAGACTCCTTGAGACTATTGTAAATTTATGCATGGAGGAAGATTAATGATTTTAAAGCAACTTTGTGGGTTGTAAGTATATGCCTTAAATAGAAAAGCTTCAATTCATGCATGAATTACTCACAGAAGCTCTCTGAGGTTTGTTATACCTTTAAAATCTTTTAATGCTCAGGCGTTATTTAATTACAAAATCCTTGAAACAAATAGAGGGCCAGACAGTAAATCAACTGGGTCCTCTGATTTTTGTGAGGTTAGGTATACATAGGTTTTTGTGTATGTGTAAATAAACTGATTTTTGAGCAATTTCCAGTGGTTTCTTTTAGGTCTAAATTAGTGTGTGCGTGTAAATAAAATGATTTTCAGCAGTTATTTTTAAAAAATTCCACTGGTTTCACCAAAGTTTGAGAGTGAAGCAATTATGCACTCTTAACAGAGAGACTTATTTTAGTGTATATGTAAATAAACAGATTTTTTTATGAAGTTGATTAATAGAATTTCCAGTGGTTTCACCAAAGCATATGAACAAAATCAATATGCACACAGTTAGGTCTAGGTTAATGTGCCTGTGCATGTGTGTAAATAAATTATTTTTGTGGAGTTAACTTTAGTAATTTCCACTGGTTTTACCAAAGCATTCGAGGAAACTAAGCATAAGCATATGCCCTGTTGGGTCTAAGTTAGTGTATATTTAAGTAAACTGATTTACAGGTAATTTGTTTTTAGTAATCTCTACTTGTTTAGAATATATAAAAATATATTTCCACATAAAATATGACTTATTTGATTATATACAACTGCAGAAGCCAGTTTCCATTTTCCTCAACCAGATTTTGTCTAATTAAGGCATACATTCTATTTTTACAATCTCTACATTCCATTTTCTTAGTTAATCTTCCCTGTTGTGTAACTGCATTTCTCAACCAAATAAAAGAATCAGAAACCAAGAGACAAAACATTTTAATTGTAATAGAAAAGAAAATGTCTAATTATCTTTCAATGTATTTTTATTTTCTTTTGAGTATGATTGTTTAGTTCAGAGGATATAGAAATCCTCTCTGGTTTGGTGTAAATTCTATGGAGAAGGCAGAAAATATACCATTCCTGCAGATTTCTAAAAAAAAATATATGTGTTGGGTATAACTGTGTGTTGTAAACATTACATAATGCAGTATCTTGCTTACATTTGTGGCAAATTTTTTACATAATGAACTGTCTTAATTAAGGCAGGTGGGTGGGCCACAGCATTTTGAAGTGATAACATCTGCTTTATGGAGATTCATTACTTGGGTTAGTATTTTCAACAATTTCAATTTGGACAATTTACAATGTTACCAGTGGACCAATGGAAAAGAATTATTAGTTAACATAAATATTCAGCACTTTTCTTTTTATGGAAGCTTGTAAACAGTGTTGTTATATTCATTTATTTGAGGAGTCGATTAATTACACTAAACAACACTTATTTAGGATTTTTACCAGATATCAACTCACTGTAAATGAAGGAAACTAGTCCTTTGAAACATGTTCCGGAAAAAGTCCCAAATAAGGGTTGTTTAGTGCAATTAATCGACTCGACAAATAAATATTCATGTTTCATAAATATATTTAGTAACTAATAATATAACAATAGTCTTGGTAATCTCACTAATACTGATTAACATATGATTATCTTTTAGTTTGCTTGTTTTAGTTTTCTTTTGTTTCTCCTATCATTATATATTGGACACCAGTTATGGTTTTCTGCTGATAAAATCTACGTTTTGAATAAAAACAGGAAAACAGAGTTTAAAAATCAAACCAACTTTTATGTGGAAGTTATCTGAATTAAAAACTGAACTTTTTGAGGGTTTCTCTTACAGTAACCAAAGAAATGAAAGGAAAGCTTGTAAGGAAGTGGGAGTGTTTGCTTTATCATCTCAAGCAATAAAATTTTGATTATACATGTGATGTCTTATGCCCAAATCTGAGGCCTAGGATATACATAAGGTATATATTATTTCATTGATTTTATTTACACACATGTTTATTTAACTGACTAATCTAATATTTCCATTGGACATGACGATTGCAAATTCATATCTCGTATTTTTACTTTCTCTACATACACTATGTACACAGTGTATAGAGAAGGTATTGTATTGCACATAAACATTTTATCCCAAGATTTTACCAGAAATACAGTTTTGAGCCACCCCGAATAAAAAAAAAATTTTTTAAAAAATGAGTGTGTGTGTGTGTGTGTGTGTGTGTGTGTGTGTGTGTGTGTGTGTGTGTGTCATGGGCAGCATAGCTCAAAAACAAAAAGTCTGTTAAACATCACACTTGATATTTAAGTTCAGCATCTAATAACGATGAAAATATTTGAAAATTTTGGTTTTCTCAAAAATGGCTCTAGCGATTTTGATTAAAATCTCTTACATTTAAGATATTTACATGACAAATAAAATTTATATCTTGAATTTTCTGGGAATAGCCTCTGAAGGCCTCTTTATTCTGGATGAATTTTTTCTGAATTATACATAACTGGTAAACTGTAAGAGATAGACAAAAACTTACTACACAAAAAATATAGCTCTTGTTGAAACACACAATTTGTGATATACTTTTTTTTTTTTTGTGGAGTTGACCATTTTCAAAATATTCATTGTTATTGGTTTCAGTTTTAAAATGCTTACATTTCTTATACAGGAACTTATTAGTGCCTGGCCGTGCAAAGAAACAGATTTCTATCCCATAGCAAACACATTTTAAAACATTTGACTGTCGGTTTAGCCTAGTACATTTCCTTTCACTTCTACTTATAAGGAGCTAAGTAATAAGACAGTTTCTGCTAATGTTTATCTCGATTAGCATGAAGTAAATAAAAGAACAAGCTTATTGACAATATTTTGTTACAGAAATGTAGAGAAAGTCACGTGAATGGGCCACATCAGATTTTGTTTGTTTGTCATAAGCATGTTTGCTACCTTGGAAAACCTACTACAGCTACTTTATTAATCTGTCTATCCAACTATTCTCATGCAGGTCACAACTTGCACACCATTTTGGAAATAAAATTGGTAAAATTGTTAACATTTTTAATTTTGGTTCATATCACTTCAAAACTGCAGATAGTTTAAATGAGGAAGTTCCTACATATATACAAAATTTAGGTCATGCTTGAGCATTTAACATTCAGGAACCACAGATATAGTCCATCACATCTAATATGTTCATAGCAGAAAAAAGGAACCAACCTCTAGCATATGATATACTCCACGAGAAGATGATATTCACATGTCTCTGATTGGTTAAACTTATACATGATAGATTCCTAAGAGTGGAAGTGGGAGAGGAACAAACTCTAATCTTGCCAATGACAGATGTGATGGAGGGAGGGTTGGTGACACACCGTGAGTATTGCAGTGTTTTCAGGACTGTCCAACATTCATTTATAGGTAGTATTGTGTAATGCACAATACTATCCTGAAGACCATGGGAAGTTTTCAGCAAAACTAAGTATAGGCCTTTACCCAGAGACAACCAAATGCTATTGAAGCAACTCTTTAATGAACAAATAGCAGGTAAAACATCCTATTGCTTGCCTCTTTAGTGTGGTAGTGCAATCAAGAGGTCCTGAGTTTGAAGCTTGGTTAGAGTGAGTTACCCAGATAAGGTTTTTCCAGGGTTTTCTCTTATCTTTAAAAGAAGTATGCCTGATACCTCTAAAGCTAAATGAAGCATCATTTCACCCATCTCATTCATCGTCCAATATGACCTAGGATGTCATGTAAGATTCTGGCAATGAATGCTACAAACTCTATTTTATCTCCATCCCTCCATTATATTTAATGTTAATTTTATATTTGTATATATATGCAAACATACAATATATTTTAATTTAACCTAATTGACTTTGACCATGTCAGAAATTGTAAACTCTCTGCTGGCAATTATTATTATTATTATTATTATTATGTTAGCATGTCAGCAGATTAAAGGCATTAAACTGAAAAAAAAAAATAATCCTATTAATTCTGTATGAATTGAATATTCACAGAACAAATGTTTCCAGAATAATTAAAGTAACACTTGGAGACCATTAAAACCAGGTCCCAAGGGGAAACAATTCTGCAAATTTCACAAATTTGAAAGGAATTCATAAGGCATGTGATATAAGGTGTATGCACAACAAAAATGGAAATTCCGTTAAATACCAAACTTAAGGATGCAATACAAAAATTTTTAAAAACTACTCCACCCCAACTACACTTTACATAGAACACTTTTTGAGAATTTGAATTTTCTCAAAAATGGCTATAACAATTTTGATTAAAATACCAATGTTTAAGATATGTTTACGAGAAATAAAATGTATATCTTGAATTTTCTGGGAATACTCTTGTGATGTCCATATTCACTCTGAATAATTTTTGCATAACTGATAAACTTTCAGAGATAGTAAATTATTATTATTATTTTTTTTTAAAGCAGTTTCCGAGATATTTTGCTTAAGTTCAGTTTAGGCTGGCATGCATGAGGCTGTTGATACTACAGAGCTGCAAAGGCAAGAATTTTAGTATTCAAGTGTTTTACTTCCAGAGTTCCCTCTCATGATTTTAGAGCTCTATCCAGATATTGTAAGCAGAATGGTTCACACATAGAGGAAACAAACTACAGGATATTTAATCACTCCCTCTTGCCTGGGTTACCTCCTCATGTAATTGTTGCAAGGAAATTATTTAACATAACTGTGCTAGGAACACTTTAATTTTAATTACAGACATTTGTTAAAGAATGAGCCTGCTCTCGTTTGAATTCTTTGTGGGGTGGATCTCACCACACCCGCAACATTCTACTGGAATGACCACAATTGGCTGTTTTTGCAAGTCAATCCCATTAGCGTCCACTCTGGCATTTTTGGGGATGATGAATGTGTCATTTTGTGAGTTTTTAATTATCTTCAGACTTACAAATTTTTTCAAGCTGTTTAATTCTCTTAATTGCAGTTGCTTTTAGTGCTGACATCTGCCCTTTTAGCACACCTTTCTCTGGCACGGATGACCCGGGTTTGCTTTCCAGTGGAGAAATGGGAGATGTATCCCTGGTGAGGATTCTTCCTTGATGTTTTCTAGGTCTGATGTTGTATCCTTTCATCTCCATTCCATGGAAAGCACTGGCAAACCACCTCGGCATAATCCTTACTAAGTGGTTGAGCTCTGGTCTCTACCACAATTCTGTTCCGGTTCAAACAACCTATAGGTTGCTCACCCCTCATCATCAATATAGTACTCATACTGCTCTGTACACTTCATGCTGGTTAAAATTTCCTGCAGACAGCAATAAATATGAAAGTGCCTTCTGAATGAGCTTTTATTTAGAATTGTTACTCAAACTATACGATAAACTTTAGAAAGTTGTTTACCACCACAGTCTTTAGTTGTAACGATAACAATTCAGAAGATAAACATTCTTCACTCAAGATTTGTTAGGTACTTTTAATGTCTCTCAAGGTTCACATTTTATTTTGGTGTTCTATGTATGACACTGCTCATATAGCATAAGTATTATAAATAATAGGTAGTATTAGAGTGCATCAGCATTTGTCTATGCAAACTATAAATGTAAAAATTATCTTCCAATCTGTTCATGAGCCTACCAGTTCATAATGATTTATGAGGAATTTAATAAACAAGCTATGAGGTATATTGTACAAATTACATGAAAATAAAAGTATGATGTGCCTAAGTGCTGCTGTAAATACCACTCTTTAGTTCTTATTAAAGGAAAATAAATGCCTTAACTGATTTGAAGATTTTATAACTGCACTTACCTTCCTGAAGAACCAGGTGGTTGTGCTGGATCATCAGGCACACGGGGTTCTCGTGGAGAAAACTTTGTGTGAGCTGGGGAGGCTTGGTAACAGAAGATATGGTGCATCATACGCACTTGTTTCCACTGTGCATATGAAAATCGTACCAGTTCTCTTTCACGAACTTCTGCTGTACGGAATGTTGGCAGAACTAGATATAAAAAATCTGAACACAGGCATAGAATATGCCCGCCTTCTAATAGATAATTCATGAATAACGGCGCTAACACATCAGAAACAGTGCCACACACAACCAGCAACACTGTATGGTGTGCCCATGGTGAGGTCAACAAGGACTCCTTACTTATGGTGTAGATAGTGTACCTGCAACAGAATATTTAACTGCTGCATAAATAAATCTTTATAAACATATGGGGAAGTCAACAAAGAGCATATAATACAGATATCAAATATATATCATAAGAAATTACACATGATAAAATAATTTATTAATCATAATTGACATTTATACCTGATTTTGACCTTTAAGCAGGTATAAATAGTATTGTGAATAAATATTACTTTGAGGATTCTCTAATATTACAAGTTTACTTTCTCTGTCACCTACATGGCTGGTAAAGGAAGCACTGCATTTCATTGTAGGAGGAGGAGAAGGTGGTGGGGTGCACAACTGCTGAGTTCATTAGCATGCTGACAGAGACATTGAAATAAAAGCAGATTGTAATCCTGAGTACTGAAATATAAAAACAAAATACAATGACACTAAAACAATGCTGCAATTGTACAGCGTTACAACGTATAGCTAGAAGAAAACTATTCACACACAGGAAATTCACATAAAAGTTAAACAAGCCAATAAAAATAAAGAAATACTGGAAAAAAAAAAAAAAAAAAAAAAAAAAAAAAAAAAAATCAAAAAGAAATTACCCAGTTTACACTCATGGCACAAACCACTGCCTCTACGAAGAATAAAACAGTACATGCTCTACAGCACTTAAATTGTCAGCCAGCACCCAGGTATTTCAACCAAAACTTTGATAGGAATTTCATCAGAACATAATTTGAGGTCCCCTAAATCCAAAGTTTGTTTTAAAATACATAACTTTTCTCATATGGGAACTTGTCAACACCTGAGCATTAATACAGTGTGGTATCTTAAGTGAAGTGATTGGCGCAATATAATGCCAAAAGTAAAGACAAGTGTTCGCTCTCATTTGGAACAATGTGTTGCTGAATTTAGTGGCATCTTCACAAGTTTTGGAAGAATTCTATTCTGTCAAAAATGTGGGAAAATGGTGAATGCAGACCAGTGATCTCAAGTCTTGCAGCATTTAGCAGGTAGTAAACATAGAATGGCCACTTCACGCACAACTTGTAGACAAGTTCTTTTAGGTGAACCAGCTTTCTCTTCACATACCTTAGTTTCAAATAATTCCAAATATTATGCAGATTTATGCTTCCAGTGTCAATTACCTTAGTCTATTGCTGGCGCTGCTTGCTGTGGTGGTTGTCTTTGTCCCTAGGGGTGGTTTGATGAGCTTCTGCATCAGTAGGTCACCTAGCAGGACTTCGAAATTGAAAATGTAATTCTTGTTTTTCCAAATGTAGATATTCTCCCAAATGTTTTATTAATTTTAATCATGAACTATGTTTAAGATTCTTTTAATGAAGTTATTCAAAGCATGGAAGAAGAATTCACTTACATATTTTATGACTAATAAAATGGACTTGAAACATTTCTTTCTTTCCTTTACATGGTCCATCTATGCTGACAAAGCACTAGTAATGTTACAACTTGAGCTATTAGATATGCAGTGAGATGATGCATTAATGGGTGGGGGTGGGTTCTGATCCTATTATCTCAAAGTTTACACAGTACTATTGGAGAAGGAATATTCCAACCTTTTATTTAGTAAATATTTTAATTTTTGCAGCAGAATTAGTTTTAGAATTTCAATTACAGTGTATACAAGTGTTAAAATATTTTTCTGTATTTCTATGTAATTTTATTTGTAATCAGTGTAATAGTAGGGTAATGCTCCAGCTTGCTCTCAATTTTACATATATTATTGGTTTAAACGAGTAGAATATTTGGAAGGTCCACATTTCTTAGGTCAGACTTTCAAACTACTCCACTGTGCAAAACAGAATTGGTACCAATCACTTTTGTCTGAAAGTCAAACTGAACAGACCTTGGAAGGCGACAGTCGAGGAAGAAATCTAGACATTGAATTTGCTGAAGAGCCAAAACTAAAGCATCAAAAGAGATACTAGTGCATTCTGTACCTCAGATCACATGGTAAGAAAGTGAAAATATTAATGTAAAATATACAAAATCTACTTGCCTTGAACACAGAAAAGAAATATGTCTAAAATACCTTTTCACCACACAATAACTATATACATGAATGTGAATAAGAGATTTTAAGTGGTTTTTGCATTTTTAAGTTTATAGAAATTAATTTTATTTACTTCCATAGCATTTTCTTGTTTGCACATTTCCAGCATATCTGAGGTCAAAACCCAGCAGAATATAGGAATGCATTAAATTTATACATGCACCTTTATTGATTCTACTTTAATTCTGTCATATTTAATCCTTGGCTTCCCCATGTCTTGTTTTACTATCACACCTCCATTTTATTTATGACCAAGATTTGTGTAATGATGGGACAAAATTATTCATTTTTCTTTTGGTGTCCACATTAACTTCTTTGCACTAATAGCTGACAGAAACAATATGCATTCCAGGGTACAGTAGCAACTGCAAAAAATGGAAATGTAAATTGCATGTTATTTATGGACGCTCTTTAACTGCTGTGGTGCTCAGTATCCCATTCAAAATTGGGTGTGAAAGACCGCTTAATTTTGCTCAGAGGCCTCTCTATCAGGTTTGAGGTTCTTTAACGTGCAGTAAATCTATGACACGGGACCAATGGCTTTACTTCCCATCTGAAGGAAGCCATGCTAAGGATTTTTACACCCAAAAAATCCATTGTCCTCTGCCAGATTTGAACCTGCGACCTTGGGTATATGAAGTTAGCATGGTAAACATTATACCACCAACTGCAGGTCAAGTAAACCAAATTTAAAGCTCAGAAAAGTGAAAAAATGTCAATAAAGAAAAGATGTCAAAACTAATAAAGTTAATAAAAGGCATGCAGATTACACATGGAAGTTCATAACACAGTGATGTATAAAAAGGAGTAAGGTAGAGCAGCCCAAAAGGATATAGGGAGACAAAACACATAGTGGTTATCTTAATATGGAAGTTAATTGATGGCAAATTTTGCTTTAATGTTGTATGTATATCGGTTATAATTCCTTTGCTGGTTGCTCATTTCCCCCACACTTCAATTGGCACCATTAGGATCTGAAAGGTTGCAGATTTAACATTGGATATTGAGCATTGTTTAACTATCCACCTTACTACCCTAATAATTTTTTCAAGAGTAATTAATATCCAGAACATATATTATAAAGTCCTGTTTTCATATAATTATATGTTCAATATCTGAAATTAGTTTGAAGATTATGAACGCAGTATTGGATCTATGTCACAGAGTGCAAAATGACACAGTACTGTGTCAGTTTGTCCTGCATCATGATGCCCATGTGCATGGGAATAAATTTGAAAATTTATTATTTTCAAGTCAGTTTTGGGAGTTCAAAATACTGTATCCAGCAAACATTTTAAAATGCTAAAAAAAGTAGTGCTCTATAATTTTCATTTCTTTTACATTTGCAGACAATGACAAATAAATAAATAAATACATATGTAAATAATATTTGCTGCACATCACCACAGCCATCCAGAGGAACCAGATGCAATTCTTAACGAACTTTCTTCATGTTCAACTGTGATGAAGAAACACAGAACTGGCCAAATAGGAATTAACGTCTACTCCAAACATGAAAGTGTTGAAGGAAATTGTGAAGAGATATTTAACATTATAATCACCGAAAACTTAAAGGCATATGAATACTGCCCAATGCTCACGGAGCATCTTACCAAACATAGTGGGCATGTACTGGTGGCATGTATACATGTCATGATATCATCTATGGTTTCCCTAGATAACACATTAACATCCTTAAAGCATTAAAATCTTACCTTAATGATGTTAACCCATAATAAACATTACATCAATGGGACAGCAAGCAGTTCAAGCATTTAGATTGAAGTCACCACTTTCATCCCTTAAGTTAATGATAATCGACTCCCTGCCAATTTCTTTGATGAAATCTTCCTCCTGAAGTCGTTCTGTATGCGTGTTTCATGAAATCCAGTTGCCCTGAGTTACATTGCTTATTGCCTTATGCATAAATTTTCTACATCCGCTAATCTGAACAAGTATTTCTATTGGCAACTGTAAACGAACCACTTAACATGTGTTATTATTCGTGCAAGTAGACAAGGGCAGTGTAAACATGATGTGCAGTGGCATGATCTGCTGCAGTCGGATGGCAGCCAATATCTTTGTGCGTTAACCTACAGCATGGCTATCACTTGAAGACTCCACCTTTTTCCCCCCTCTCCTTGAACTGCACCACTTAACTGCTCTCGTCTATTTGCATGCATAATAATCGAAAAATCACTTATTCTAGCTTTGATGGACACATTCACACTCTCATATCACAAAGAGAAATATAGTGATTTAATTTGTAATTAATAAGATTTCAGCTCAAGTTTGAAACATGCCCATTCACTTTAATAATAAAATAGCACACCACTATTGTGAAAACCATCTGAACTTTATCTTATTCCTTTTTAAACTGCATGGTTTGTGTATCATAGGGCACTGTATGTTTATATTTTAGATAAACATTGTGAGAAAGGATTTGGTGTTATTTTTCAGCCTAACTATGTTATAATGGATGTTGACCAATGATAACCATGTGAAGTTAAAAGGTGCATAGCTTGTGTTCCAAGTATCGTAGAGACATGATTTTTTGTGCGGCTGTGATCAGAAAATAAAATACTGTATAGTTATATCTATAATTTGCTAATAATTATCCGAGCATAATTAATGAACAATGTTTCCAGTATAGACACATAAGATGAGAGTACCAGAATGGCAGCGATGGTATGAAGAGCGAGTATATGCCATATGCATACATTGTTGTGCTTTATTCATCAATAAAAACCAAATGAAGCATGGATAAAATGTTCAAGTTGCTCAGAGTGAAATCATGCTGACTATGCTACTTTACCAAAGCTCTGCCATTGGGGTTATTATTGCTTTGTGAGCTTTGCCACTGGGGTTAGTATTGCTTTATATGTTACAACTTAAAATTAACCTATAAGGCTGTATGTTTTATCAATGCAAAATCTTTAACTGCAAGTTTCAGAAATAATTTTGTTAAATATTGATTAAGCTCTGAAAATTTAATCTAATTAAACTTTAATTAATCCCAAGGTATATTTATTTAATACTAATATACTTAAGGGTCATACTTTCATTATTTTATAATAAAAGGGAGAAATATTTTAAAACAATAACATGTCCTTCTGCCCAGCCATATAGCCCAAAATGACACACTAGGCACTGTTTCTTTTTAAATGCTTATTTAAAGAAATTATGTCTTTTATGACAAATTTTCTATCACAATTATGATGTTTAGTTATCATTAAGTGTTAAAAGCTAGTTTGTAGACATTTACTTGAAAAGTCAAATTATTAACTGCAAAATAAACAAATGATGTCATTTTGGGCTACTCTCCCCCACATGAAGCATTGGCCAGCACCTAGGACATGGTTGCTGTCAATGCAAAGATGCACATAATGGAGCTGAAAACTCCAAAGCACAAAAAGCTGCTTTAGTTTCTTTCCAAACTATGTACCAAACTTATAGTATAATATTTTGCAGTCATTACAATAAAGTAGTGCGAGAAAATCCAAGAATAAATGTAAACATGATACTTGGATGGTAGCATACATGTAGGAATGTCCAAAATTTGCAAAATAAATTTTATTCACAAACAATGAAGAAAATATGTAAACATTTGGTCTAATTATTGAAAAGTGATGAACTCCTTTCAATAATGAGGCCAAAATATGCACTTGTATGTTAATCCTAGCATTAATGATGTAATATACTCATAAAATGATAAAGGTATTATATACACACATGGCGATAATTGATAAAAGTTATATCAAGTGTGATTAAGCTTTTCAATTTTGTCTATAGAAAATTAGTGTGAAAGAGCAAGAATTGAGATTTGAATTATCTGTATAATTATATATTTCCACTTACTTGTGCCTTTGTAATGTTGCCTGAAGAACAGCCTTTACATTTTCCAGTGTGATGGAACTCTCTGAATAAACCAATATGTTAGGTGGCTTCGCAGCCTCAGTGGAAGACAACTTCATTTCTGGTTTATTGGCTGGTCTTGGTGCAAGTCTGCTATTCATAACAGCATCACTCTGCTGCTGTTTTGTTTGTACTGGTTCTTTGGATGTTACAGCCACAGGTGATGGAACAGGATGATGAGATGTGACAGAAACAGTGCTAGCAGAACCCAGGGAACAGAATGAGTCGCTGCTCTTCGACTCCCTGTCGGGACAACCGACAGTGCATCACAATAGCAAATGTAATAGAAATATCTTTGTAGCATAGTAAATTACACAGAATGCGAGAAGCATTTTTCTGAAGCAACTATTGCAAAATTTCATTCAAAATATCTATAATGATATCATACAGACTGGTTGGTTTTTATGGCACCATATTTATCCAAATACAAGACAATATTTTCTTTTCAAAATATTAATGTTAAGAACTGGGGATAGTCTTGTATTCACTATATATGTTTTCAATTAGCATGCAGAGAAAAAGCAAGTTTCAAATTTTGTGGGTGCAGCAGTAGCAAAGCCTGGAGGAAGTGGAAAAAATCAAAGATTACTGCCAAGGTCTTGACATATAAGGCAGTTTTTGTGCATTTTGTTTTGTGCTGTAAAGTTAGCTGTTGACATCCAAGGATTGCAAGCATTCTCATTGGAAAAATGATTTCTCTCCGAGACTAATAGAGGATTTCCTTTCATATTCAGAGGCTGTGCTTAATGTTGTATTGGGAGCGAATAGTTAAAGAGAAAGAGAGTGGATAGGTAGAGTCAGACAGAGTGGTTTAGCTGTGCATTTCACAGCACCTTATAAATTTCCATTCTCCTCTCTCCCTTCATTATGTGAATTTTCATGCAAACTTTTTATCCACAGTGTTTTATTAAGCATGCTATCTAAATAAAAATCTTATCCATCATCATCTTGCAGTGTGCTGGCATTGCCACTGTCACCCCCTATCACACAGAAAGCGGAATATCTCTGTTCTTCCCTCTCCCCACCCATTATAAAAATTCCAGTGCAAATTCAAATTAGGTAAAACTGTTTATAACAATATGCTATTGCATTAGCTGTATTGTTTAAATAGAAAATGTTATCCATCATCGTTGTTGAAGCTCCACTGACATCACCTTCACACTGATACATTTAGATTCTTCCCCTCTCCTTAACCTTAAATGGATTTCTGCACAATATTGCAAAATAAAAAAAGAAGAGGGGGAAAAATGACTTAATCAGCTTAAGTGTCCCTTAGTTTGATCTAAAAATATTTGCTCAAAAATATGTGTTTAAAAATTAAATAATCATATCTTTTTAAAGAGCTGATATCCTAAATTCTAAAATTAAACTCTGAGAAAAGGGAGTTTAGTATTCAAATAAAAACGGTATGTGTGTAACTTTTAAGCTTCTCGCAGATCAGTGTTGCTCAGAGAATCATTTTTAAGATTTTGCAATCAACTACTGCATTCAGTGCATATGTATATACTTTTTTTACTATTTATTATTGCACTAGAAGACCATATAATATTTCTAATTTAATCAAACATAATAATAGTTCTTAAAGTATCCTTGTACAGGGTGACACATTGGAACTGAACGTTTCTGAGATTAAGTGTACTCAGTCATTAGGAGCAATACAGGGAGGGGAGAGTAAACATTCCCTTCTGGTGTAGCACACCATTTCAGTAGTTAAGGAACAGTGGATGGTGCAAGCCCATGTGTTTGTGCATGAAGCCTATGTGCTAAGTGGCAAATTGGTTGTCAGAACAGTGTATCTTTTGACACTATTTCAGTATCAATTGGAATGCAGAATTCTGAGGTGGAATAAGATCCTGAGATGAGTTGCATTGAACAAAGCAACAGAAAACATTATGAAGAAGAAGATTCTAGGCTCTGCATGAACTGGGAGAATGCCTAAAAACATCAGAAGTGTGAGAGGGGTATTCACTTGACTACCAGTCAATTCACTTGCCAACATGTGAAAAGTGTGAAAAGAGTGTTACAGCTAGATTTATGTTGCTACTAATGTTATGGTTAGATTTATGTTGCCACTCATACAAAATGATGGTGGTTCAGCAGCTCAAACTTGGGGACTATGCATCTTGAGAACACTTCACTGTGTGTATGCAATTGGTTAAAGAAGAGAACTTGAATGCAGTAGCAATGAGCATGAAGCTCATTTTCTCTTAAATGGTGCAGTATACAGGCTGAAATTGCATTACTGCCCCCCCTCCCCCCAGCCCGTCTCATACTCATATACAATATTACTTTCTCTACCATATAGAATATATAAAACATAGAGAAAGTGTTGCATTCCACCCAAAAATTTTATGCCAAGATTTAAAAAAAATAGAAATGATGTGTGCATGTGTCTGTCCATGTGAAATCAGTTAAGTAACAAACTTGCTATTTAAGTTCTATCTTCTAAGAATGCAACACAAAGATTTTCAGAAAAATCTCGCCATAAACTACCCTTTACGTGGAAGATTTTTTGAAATTTTTTATTTTCTCTTTAATATATGGCATTTTATACAAAACTGTTAGCCTTTTTCATATTTACATCACAAGTAAAATGTATATCTTGAACTTCCTAAAAATAGCCTCTGAAGCCCTTATCATTCTGGATGAATTTTGGTAAATAATGACAGACTAAATATTACTACACAAAAACAGTGTTAAAAATTTAGATCATTACAGTTTTTTTTTTTTTTAAGTTAACTATATCTGAGATATTATTAAGGTTTTTTTATTTAAATTTCCAAACTTAAGCTTTTCTCAAATGAGAAGATGTCATTTGTTTTTTATTTTTTTTAAATCCTGATCATGCAAATTAATCAGAATTTCAAGGTCATCACATAGTGACCAGCCACAGCAATCTTAAAAGGTTTAATTTTGCTTTAGCTTAGTGTATACCTTATTTCTCTTGAACATATAAGAAAATATATAATAAACTGTCTCTGCTAGTGTTTATCTAGATTAGCATAAATCAGGCAAATAAGCTTTCGTAAGAATATTTTGTTGCAAAATAGGTAGATAAAATCATACAAATATAAAATCATATAATTTATTTATTTATTTATTTTTTATTTTTTTTAAAGAGAATGGCAAACCAGTCACAGTGATGCATTCACATGCTGGAAACATTTTTTCCCACCAGAACTGCAGACAACACGTAAACATTTGCAATGTTTATTTTCAATGGAACGGTGCCCAGCACACACCATCAACACACCCAAGAATTGTGAGGAACACAGTCATTCTCTAGGCATCTTATACTGTGCATGGCCTCCAAGATCCCCTGACTTATCCATTTGTAACTTCTTCCTGTGGGAGCACATAAAGGAATGTGTCTATGTTTACCAACCCTGTACAATAGTGTTGAAAGGTGCCATTACAAAAGAGGTGCATGCAATTGATCAAGAGGTGTTAGGCAGAATTATGAATTCTTTCTGGTAATGACTTGAAATGGCTGCCACCTGAATGAAACTTTTCACATCTAACAATAATAAATGAAATAGTAGGTATTGTTCTTAAAGTTGCCAATAGTTAAATCAGTTTTCCTTGTAAATCAACAAAGTACTGTTCATTTCAAAAAATCTGGTTCCTGTATGTCACTATGTGGTTCCATTATTTATAAACATAAATGATAGGTATTTTGCTCTTAATGACACCACTTAACATACTTGCAAGCTCTGTAGAACATAAATTTTAAAAACACATTAATGTTAATTTTAAAAGCATTAGCATACTCCACACTTTGCAGAATAAAAATTGCTTCGTCATCAAATCTACATAGCTGCATACATTTTACTAATATTACAGAGGAAGCAAAAATGGATTTGCTACCACTATTCACATGCAGTATCTGTAGGAACCTGAATGACTAGTATTTAATGGCAATTATGTTTTGAATGAAGTAGACAATATATGTGGCAAGTTGATTCATCAACACTCATGGTGCACAAGATATACTGGTTCATATTGTATTATTCACTTTCATAGATTAAGCTACCACTTGCAGTAGGATCTCTTTTAGCAAGGAGACACTGGAATGACTATAATGTCAATTATAATTTGTAAGTGATTGCACTGATTTTTATGATTTAATAATTTTACTTAAGACTTTAATCTGCTAGCATGGCAGCTCTGAAAACGGTTTGACATAGAAATTCAGGCAAGAGGAAAGAACAATTTTATAGTACAGATAAAAATCAGACAATGCTATTTACAATTTACTATATATGTTTCAGAACAGTTTCTCTTTAGAGTTCAGTTTAAAGCTGGTATGTATAGCTTCTAGGATAATTGGAAACTTCTGGACATGAAACTCTGCTTAAACTAATAATCTAACAAGTAAATAGTTATATTCTCTGTTTTCAAAGATATATTCTATATTTTCTAATTTCTTTTATGCATCACTGGCAATTTAATAGCATTAACTGTCTTAGAAGGGATAGAAGCTTTATATGTGTTTGATGTGGCAGTTATAGTACTAAGAGAATATGCATTCAGCTTTTTCAATATAGAAATGTTTATATGCATTAAATTGAATAAAAGCATGCCCTTTCTAACACATTCATCTGCTTAAAAGCCTCAAAACTGGTGAATAAGTAAAAGCTTATGCATAATGTATGCCTATTCTTTATTAATCCAATATTGGCAATATTATAGTAGCTTCCTTTAAAACTCAGAGGTACATAAATGCAGTTTAGGATTAAAAGCGAGCTAAATTACGGAGACCTTATATTATTTTTGTCAAGAGACTCCCATTATTTTAAGCTCTCCCAGGTATGCATTGTCCCATTTTCTGGACCTTTTACATAAAATATGCTTTACTGTATTTTGAAAGCAGCGGTCAATACTAAAGTAATTTATGGTGTACTTTTTGAGAAGAGTAAAATTATTAATTCTTAAGATTCACCTACCATTGAATCCCATTCATGTATGTGCTTTTTTAAAACGCAATTCTGGCCAGAGTTGCCCATTTTCCTTTTAATGATTTTTTCTTCCTCAATATATAACACTTATGGCACAGAGATATCATAATGTGAATCATGCCAGTGATACTCTGAACAATCCTATAAAATTAGGGTGAGATCAGAGAGCTCCCAAATGGTGGCTGCCATTTCTATATAGGTAAGGAGCAAGAAACCTTATAGATAAATAATCCATTCATTTATCCAGGAAAAAAACTAAGCAGAACATAATAAAGGTTTTACCCAGGCCAAAATGGAATGCTCGAGGAACAAAAGCAGAAATCGAAAGCTTCTGAAGCTTTTGATAGAAATTAATAAATATTTGTTTCAAATATAAATAACTGCACAGAAAATAAGATCATAAGCTTTCATACCAATGTTAGGATAATTTTGGTCCAATACATCTAGTGTAGACATCTTAAGACTAAAATTTGCTAATGTTTCTCCCATCTCATGATATTTCCTCAGGAATGAGTGCATCTTTTCCAGCTGGCATTCCTTCTTTTATACCTTAATTGGGAGATGACAAATACCACTCTTATGTGTTCATGACAAATACCACTCTTATGTGTTCCCTTGTTTGATGTTCAGCTAATGGATGAGGTCGCCGCTTCCTGTATTCTCATTGGCTCACTGGCAGCAAGGTGGAATGGTTTTTTTAAAAGAGATCTCCAAATTATTTTCAGATTTGTTCCATTGTCTCTGTTACAGACACACAATTAAAAGCACATTTGTGGGTCTGCCTCTTTGTACAGCAATAAATGAACAGTATTCCAAAATGAGCCATTATTTCAAAAGGGCAACTACTTCTGCAGTCTGTAACTCGAAAAATTCACTATAGATATCTTATTTTCTGTGCAATTATTTGTTCAGAGCAACGGGCATCAAATGGTATTGGAATTATTATTCTAAGGGCAATGTTTAGTAGTAAGCACTTTCTTTTTCTACTTTAGTCTCAGAGATTTGAGTATGTTAACAAGGAAAGAAAATGACAAACCCATCTGTCATTTGGAACACAGCATTTCTGAACAACACTAAAGCAGAGAAATTCATTACCCATAACAAGATGCTTTATGGCTTTGTTCAATGTATACCCCATGAGTCTGCTCAGTGTGGCTTGAAGGTAAGCATAATGTAATATTAAAACATTTTGTATATTCAACTTTGAAGTATACTGTAGAACACAAAATCCTAGAGTATATCTCAAACCTAACTAGCCCATGGAAACTGTGAAGAGACTATTTGAACAATAAATAACATTCATAGGAATGTAACAAGATCAATTATACAGCAGGTATCCATTGGCACAATATCTACTGGAAATGGACTAACATTCATGGGAACAATAAGGAAATCCCTCCGGAATGTTTGCCACAAAAGTCAAAGAGAAATTGGTCCCTGCCTATTCAGATGCCAAGATGATTTTGCCCTCATTTCATGTCAAATAAAACAGAATAAGCCTCTAGTCAATCTTTTATCAAAACATGTTACTGCCAGATACAACAGAAAGTCAATTATCAATTTGGATTACAATTCAACAAAAGGTGGGATGGATATGATGGATTACATGTTCACAGCCTAATCCACATAAAGGGAAACAAGAAGATGGCCCCCTAGCATTTTTGTTCAAAATCTGCAATCAGAGGTACATGTTTGGAATTTGGGAGCATGTGCAATATATTATTACATGAGTGTGCATGTGCGCGTGAGCATGCGTGTGTGCTCAAAAATGAAAAGTCCTTTATATACCGAACTTGATATATAAGTTCAGTATCCTCCAAAGATGTGACACGAAGATTTTCAAGAAAATCCCCCCACCCCCAACTACCCTTCATATGGAATAAATTTCGAAAATTTTGATTTTCTCAAAAGCGGTTCTAACGATTTTGTGTGTGTGTGTGCGCACACATCCAGCATGCTGCTGTGCGTAAAATCCACAGGTCGTTCAATATGTTTGCATAAATGTGATATAGATTCATAAGAAAAATCTACTCCTAATCGCATTTTGAATATATATCATCTAAATACGTTACATATGGAACTGGTTTTCATACATTTACTCAGTTCTAAGCATTTAAATTGTACAGATAAACTGGTATAAGAAAATTTAAATATAAATCCCACATAATGCAGATATAATTGAAATATGCCACTTTTGTCAAAATCAATATGACCAAAATTAATGCAATAACTTAAATATTTTCCTGGATATTATACAGAACATGATAATTGATGTTTTGAAAGGTGATAATGCTAGAGAAGAGAAACTTTAATGCCCAAATACACATTAGCATAATTACATCAGAAATGATGCAGATAATTTCGCTTCATAAAGATATGTAGTAAAGTTAATAGTTCGTAAGCTTTTTTCGCACCAGATGGTATATTACATCAACAATGTCATTCATGATCTCCTGCGTCTATTAATACTGTGTAATGAACTATGTAGTTCCAGGTAAGCAATATCAATACACATACATGAGTGATGTCACCCAGACTCGATAACCGTTAAAGAGATAACTACAGTTTTTGTTACTCTGGTAATCGTTATTGGGTAACTAGTTACTTCTGTAACCATTATATTGCATTAGTGACCATTACAAGGTGATTTACATTATTTTCTGCCCATCCCAAATACAAACTGATTTTTTTGAAAATCTAAAAAGGGGACTAATGTTTCAGAACCCAAAAACTTGAGAAATGACGAGGTAAATAGCTAGTATAGATGTTTTGACTGCTTCTTATCAAGCTATTAACTGCAACCATGAAACAAGAGGTGGTGGTAGAATTTCTGTTTAAATGGTGTGAACAAGGCTACTGTTGTCAAAGCTGAGGTTTTACTTGTAAATGAACAAATAGATATTTATGTTCTGTATCTTTCAGAACACTGGTTAAGAAAACGAAATTGATTGCATTAAACTTCCAAGCTTCTCTTTGGCTGATAGTTACTGTAGGAAAATGAAAGAAAGGAAAAAAATAAAACAATGCAGAGAAACATGTATTTTCATTAGGAACATTTTGAAGCAAGCATCATTGAGCTACCATCATTCAGTACTGTTTTGTCTGTGTTTGCGTCTGTGAGCACAGGGCACTGTTACAATGTTTCTTTCATTGGAGTTGAATTTCTAGTTTGTAAGTTCGTCCCTATGCACCATGGTGATAAGGGATCAGCTTGTTGACCACAGAGAGCATGTAGGACAAAATCACGACTTGCGAAATGGCAGAATTTTGCCCAGGAACCTTCTTTCTAGGTATGGGGTTATTTTATGTACAAATAAACATTACATGGGACCACCAGTTTTTCTTCCTTTCTGAAGGAAGCCATGTTAAGGATTTTTGCATACGAAAAAACCCCATCACCCTCTACCAGATTTGAATCTGCAATCTTGAGTTTTAGAGAGGCTAACATGGTAACCACTACACCACGGAGAGCAACCATATGGGATATTACTCTGGGATAATTCAACAAACAGTAAAGAAGGATTTAAAATATAAAAGATGATTATTAGAATTATGATAAGGCAATGTGTGAAAAGTAGCCGCAGCGAAATGTTCAAACAGTTAAATACTTTGCCATTACCAACAGAGTATATTTATCAATTAGTGCTTTACATGAAGCAAATCACCACATTTATGGTTAATTCTCAGAAACATAATCATAATACCCGCAACAAAGGAAGAATTTCTGTAGGCATGCACAATGTGGCCTTGTATGAAGGAGGCTTTATCTACATGGGAATTGTCTTTCAATAACCTTCCCACTACATATAAGAACATACAAAGTATTAATGTTTTTAAAAATAGATCATTTAACACTTTCAGAGTTTGTTTTTATAATACAAATGAATTTTTTAAAGCAAGTGAAATTGTTGCAGGGGTTTCAGATTTTTAACAGGAAGGTAAATGTTGTATTGTTAGAATATTAAAGTATTAATGGAATGGGGAAATATACTGCATTGTATTCTATTATATTTTAATATGATTCTAATAAAAGAATAAACTTTTATAACAAATGTAAATTTTGTTACAATTACTTTTGAATTTTTATTAGGCATAACTATTTTTATTGTAACTAGATTGCTTGTATTTGACAAAGTCAGAATGTGTACTTTCAACGGTAAATAAAGAGTAGTACCAGTACCACTACAACTATATGTTTGACATGCTAAAGCACATCTGGAGCTTAGCAGAGAGGTAATCACATCCCTGCTGAATATCCCACGACTGCAGTGTTTATTGGAATGTTTACTACATCAGCATCGATGAAAACTACCCAGCTCAATTATTAAAATACTAAATAACTCAAAACTAGGTTAGCACTAACTATCTGGTTTTTCAAAATTCACCTCAATAATGAATGAAAAACCAGAGAAAGGTATATATGCTGTAAACATTCACATGTGCTGAGGCATCTACTGATACTATTGTATGATATACACAATACTCTAAACTACGAGGGTGATTCAGAAATTAAGTTCAAGTCTCTTAAGTTATGCAAATGAGTGGCACTAGCATTGCCAATGTTATTCTGCTGTGTAAATTGGTTCAGTATGCTCCTTGCAGCATGACTGTGAGGTTATTTCTCTCATCAATATGAGTGTTTAAAATGTGTGCAGCAATAGAAGATCCTGCCAAGTAAGAGGTATGTGGAATACTATGATTTCTGTGGGCAAAACAAATAACACCTGCAACAATTCATCATGAGATTACTGAAGTGTAAGAGAACGTTATGAGTGACAGTGTTATTCAACGTTGGTGTCATGCATTTTGTTACAGACGCACTAATGTCCATGATGAAGAATGAAGTTGTCGACCATCTGCTGTGAATGACAGTTCCAATGGGAGGTGTTTTAGCATCCACTGTATAATCCTGACTTGGCTCCTAGAGACTTCCACCTTCTCCCAAACATAAAGAAATGGCTTGGATCTCAGCGCTTTCAGATAGATGAGGAGCTCAAAGAGAGCATCAATGGGTGGCTACACTAATAGGCAGCAGAGTTTTACACAAAAGGGATTTCAAAACTTATGAAGTGATATGACAAATGTTGGAATGTATATGGAAATTATGTTAAAAATAGCTGAAAGAGTGTAATGTTCATTGGTATGTAATAAAAGACCCCACAATAAAGTATTTTCTGGGAAAAAAAAAAACATATTGAAACTTAACTTTCCAAATCGCTCTCGTAGCTTAACCTTAAGAATACTATCCTGGTTATCTATGTGCACTAAGAAATACATGCAAAAGAGATGCCAGATTACCTTGGTGACTGCAGTCGTTGAGTACGATCTTCTTCTGGGATGGGACTTGGTACTGGTTTGCTATGGTTTTCATGTTCCATTTCTTCTGTTAGACTATAGAAAGAATCTACACTTTTGTCCTCTTGAGGCACAAGTCCAGTAGCTGGCAATGGTTCTTCTTGAATCATATGTTTCTGACATGATTCAGAATCTGAGGAGCCTTCATGTTCATACTGCTCACTTTTTTCACCTTCTTCTGTTACCACATCAGGAATGCTTAATATTGTGGGTGTGCAAAGGTTAAGAGGTTGATTGCCAGCTACAATAACTGCTGCACTATAGCCAGGTATTATTACTTGCTCCTGGCTGCTTGCCGCTTCTTTTGCAGCTTGTGTGAAGCTCTGAAGTAGATCCAGATGAGTGCACCACTGGACTGGAGACATTTGCACTCTGGACTTCATATTATAAATCTCAGATCCTGCAAGTAAAACATGCATTATGACTTAAACCTTATTTCAGAAAACTTCTGAGTTGTATTTGGATTAGTAATATGTTTTTCAACACAATACTAGTCACACTACATTTTCATGGATTAAGGATTGTTTCTCATCTGTTTTGCCTTCTCTGTACTATTTTAGAAATGCAGTCATTTTCAATGATTCAGGAAGGTAAATTTACAAATTTAAGTCTCATGAAAAAAATACAATGTAGAAAAGCATGTAACAACTTAACAGCTTCAGTGACAATATGTTGCACTGATCATTTATTACTACTGCACAAAAAGCAAAGAAATTAATCTGGAAAGAAACATTTTAATCATTCTATGGAATGAGTGCCTTCTGTGTGCATTATATTGAAGGGCATGGGGTTCAAGTAGCAAAAAATCAATAAGGGGAAAAATTCCCTAATGGAATAGGCAACAGAGAGCTGGTTAGAATGGAAAATATATGTATACAGTTCTAAGTTGATTTACTTAGCCCTTTAGGAATGTTAAATATATTTAAAATGAGTTTTCTTTAAAAATGCTTAATTTTAGATGACATGGTCTTCAGTAACTTTGAAGAGTACTTTTAGCTATATGATGGAAATGACCATTTCTGCACAATTAGGTTCTAGGATAATATGTAGTGATTTCTGCTGGGACTTTTGTAAATCCCATGCAAACTTGCTACTGCAAGTGTTTTGGAAAATAAAATGTATGAAACAACTGCTTTTGTCCATTATTGTATTTCTAGAAGTACACTGCAAAGAAAATTAACAACAATTTCATAAAATTTTGTTAACAGCAACACTGGCAAAATATTTACATGATGACACACCCAAATGACAACAATTTGCAATCTGATCAATACTACTGTTTCAAATTATGAATGCTACTGAAACTACTACTCTGCTTGGATGGAAATTACATCTGGACTTTATACCAACAACACAATGAGTGGGACCATAATTGAACAATAGAGATCATGATTACAATACAAGTTTTTCAAGAAAATAAAGTTAACCATGCTGAAAAAATATTGACATGACACTCAATTGAAAACAATCTGTTTGTTTATCTGCTTCACACTATGGACAGCTACAGAGATCAGCATGCTGCTTGGATGGAAACTACATCAAGTTTAGATCAACAACGAGTGACACTGTAATTGGAACAACATACATATATTTCAGTTGGGTTTGTGCAATAAAAGACATTTGATGCATTCCAATAATATTTTCTTGGAAAGCTTGGACATGGTTAAGTTCATTTTCTTGAAGACCTGTATAATCTCTATAAATCCTTAGATGAAATATTTCTAGGTTCACTTTTGAGGAAAAGAAAGGAGAAAGGAGTAACACATTAATATTAGCAATATCAGCACCATCAGAAACATTACTATTTGAAAAGTACAAAACAGGAGAAACTTGCCAATAAGAAAATAAAATTTGGAAACAACAGGAGAAGCTAAATACCCCTATAGGTAAGAGAAAACAAAATAAAACCTAATTTAAATAAACAAAAAGTAAATAAATAAATAAAAAATGGAACCATTACATTTCCCATGAGGATTTGAAAATGATGTGAGTACACTTACCACATTGAATACAACATGGAAATGCAGATTCAAATTGTATTGAATCTAGGATCCGATCCTCTTAAGAAGTGGGATTGGATCAAATTATGATACATGGAAACACCTCGTATTCATATCATTTTGAAACTCTTCTTCAGCTATATTCATTGCATGCAGTAGTCACATGTTAATACTTTTTGTTTATTGCTTTATGGTAGATTATAAACAGAACCACTTTTATGGTTTATATAGTTTGCAATGTATTCTCAAATATAATTATTTAACTTCAAATCAAGCTTATAATATACAGAGTAATAAACTGATATATGTTTAGCAGATTTGCCAATATAATTCCAAGTTGACCAAATAAATTTATTTGTGAAGCTTGCACATTCAAAACAATCTCAATTCTTTGAATTTAGCATGCGAAACGGGGAACATCTTAACATGGAATTGGACTGAAATCAATTTCAATTTCCTATGGAAACTATTGCAAATGCTTCACAAAAATTGTTTTAACAAAGGTTAAATAATGAAAATGCTCAAAAATAGTTTGCAAAATGGTACAAGTAGCTAATTCCAAAAGAACATACATTTTATATACACTTATCCTTAAATGGTCCATCTTATTCACTTTTTTCCTGAATTTTGGATGTTCTTAGGGACTGAGGCATACTAAAAAATTGGATGTGTTCCATTCACATGGCTTTCTCTACATCTCTGCAACAAATTATTGTTAAAATGCAAAAAATTAGCAGAACTAGTCTAATTATTGCTTCCTTGTAAGTGGAAGTGAAATAAGGGAGTACCATAGGTTAAAGTGATAGTCAAAAGCTGGTTGCTATGTGACTGAAGTTCCTTTGTTTGTATGGACAGAGAAAAGTATGTTTTTAAAGGTGAAATCAAAAACAAGGAATGACTCAAAAATGAGCAACTCCATGAAAAAAATGGAAATAACATAAATTGTGTGTTTTTGTGTAGCAAGTATTTATTCATCTGTTATGGTTTAGCAGTTATGCAAAATTCCGTAAAATTCATCCAGAATGAAGTAGTCTTCTGAGGATATTCCCAGAAAATTCAATATATTTGTAAGGTAAATATCCTTAACATACAAAATTTTAATCAAAATCATTAGAGCCATTTTTGAGAAAATCAAAATTTTCGAAAAAAATTGCATGTAAAGGGTAGTTTGGGGTGGGGGTATTTTTCTCAAAATCTTTGTGTCCCATCCCTGGAAGATACTAAATTTAAATACCAACTTGGGTATTTTACAGTCTTTTCGTTTTCAAACTAATCGTGTTCACATACACACGGACTCACACAAACACCTACACACACACGAACCTTTATTTAAAAATGCTTTTTTTTGGATACAGGGGACCCTAAAATATATATTTCCGGTAAAATCTCGGTATCAAATGTTTGGGTGGAGTACAATACCTTCTCTATACGTACAATAAATTACAGAAATAAACAATACATGTGGTATAATAATGCAAGTTTTCTGGATTCTTAGGGTAGGAATATATTAGTATCGAGATGATACATGTAGCATATTTAATGGCATGGTTTTTGCTTTATCAAGGTTTATGTGATACTGGCCACATATTTGCCATGTGTAAAATGTTTTGCACATTATAGCAGCTGTTTGATTTTTATTTTGCTTGGTCATGTTACAATGTGTGTTGCAAATCTTGAACAAGCATCATAGTCTTCCATTGCACAATTAGCTCTGCAATGATGATTGGAGTTTAAGGGTGCTCACTGCTAGGTAATTAGCACCCTTGTAAAACAAACTGGGGGCAAAAACAAGAGATAAAAGTGATATAAAAATAAAAAGGAAATAAAATAATAGACAAAGTTAGATGTAAAATCTAGTGTAAAAAACCTATCCTTGGCAAAACCAAGATAGAAATAGTTTTTAGATTTAACTAGTAATGGAACATGAAAGGTAAAGATAAAACTAAATCCTCATTGGAAAATTCATTGTGATAAAAGTTTAAAAACCTTGTCTCTTAGCTCCATTGTTAGCCCTCAGGATAAATAAAATAAAAATAGAACTAGATTTTTATTACAAGAGCCACTTTAGATAAAAATTTAAAAACCTTAACCATCACTGTGGTATCATCCACCTGGACCTCTGAGAACCAAAGTTACTCAGCCAGCCAAATGCACACACTTCAGGCCTGATCTCAAGGAATACTTCAGAGGATTTATTCTCCACCAGTCACCACAAAACCGTTTAAGACAGATACATCATAGGCAAGCGAGCCTTTATGTATAACCTAAAGTGGCCCCATTTTAGGCCATGTAGCATGGATTCAGTGGACTTATTATGTTGGGCCACCCGGTACACCCCAGTGACAAGCAGTCATCCAAATGCCCAAGAAGACCCAGTCCCTCAGGGGCTACATGGATGTACTTGAAAATGGAATGGCTCTGCATAGTGTCACACAAAATGGGTAAGGAATGTGACTATAAGCAACACTGCCGAATATACAATCTAGGTATGACATCCTCAGGATCACAGGGAATTGAGGAGGCATACCAGATTATTTCCCTCAGCCCTTCACGATTTCCTTTACAGGATTTCAAAAATTCATAATCTAGTATCTTGTGCATAATCAAGAAAAACTAATAATTCACTAAAGAATACCCAATAATGGAAGTGAGGTGTTAAAATAAATAAAGAAAGAAACAAAAACCTCCAACTATATCAGTATGGTTGACTCTCATATACCATACCTTAGACTGCAGAGCCATTTGGACACAAGATAACTTCAGTATTTTCTGATCTTATAATGTTGCATAATAATAATGAGAATTATTTTTTTACAAAATAAATGTAAAATGCTTGATCTGCATTCAATCAAAATCTGTGAGCATCCAACTATGCTAATCATGCTGGTTGCTTTAGTTGGACCCTCCCCACCCTTTTCCACAGTTTCTTTTGAATGCAGAACATACATTTTGACTGGATTCTATCCTGCGATCCTTGGTTTGATAGCTACTCCTGCCTTGCCTTAGACTATATGGCCATAAATCCAGGCGTTTAGGTTTGGTATTATTTCATGAATTTATCCTATATTATCCATTAGTAAAATGGTTTATTTAACAGTCATGCACAAGACGTCATATCACTGAAAGGGCTAAGAAATTGGAAGAACACCACCCTATGATTCCACCAGTCAATTCAGAAAACTTCAAGTTATGCAAGATTCCATTTAAAGAAAAACAATACGAGATACCCTGCCAAGGTAAGAGGCCAAAAGTATTATAAAGAGGATGTAGCTTCTTTACTTCAATTGCTAACAAATGCTTCCTATCTAATTCAGTAAGTTAAGCTAAAGAGAAAGAAGAAAATAGTTTTAGGTGGCTAATAATTGAGCATTATTGGGAGGAATTAGGCAATATTAATTCTATTCCATTTTTGTCATAATTTTTCTAAAGAGATGCAGAAGTAGTGCCTATCAATGAAGGTAAAGTTAAAAGGCAAATCTAAATTATTTTCTAAGTTTTATTTGACAATGAAATCTCCAGTATCACGTAAAAAACCTGCATTCTTCATATATTAAATTTCATTTCATCACACTGTACAATATACTTGCATTTAATTCTGTGTTATGACTTGAAATATTAAGTACAAGTAACATTTACAAAGATCAGAATCAGCCAAACTATTTTCAATCACTATTTCAAAACAAAGTGAAGAATCAAGATTTTGTTAATCATACTCATGTTTAATTTAATATTTACAGAGTTAATGTTGTCCTACCATTTCTTATGAGTGAATCAATAATAAAGCATGTATTTCAACCACTTCTGGTGAATATTTATTTGCTTAATAATAAACAGATAGAAAAATATTTAATATGATATGAATGATAGCAGATTTTTATTTTATTGTCATTTTATTGTCATTTCTAAACAAAAACACACTGAAGGGTGACAAACCTGTGCTGTGTGTATCATCCTGTTTTGCTGGAGATCTTATTACAGGTATGGAATCCGTGTTGAGTAGTATGCATGGTCGTCCCTCCACAATCACAGCTGGGCAAAACAAAACAAAATTCACAATGTAGAATTATAAGTAAGAGTATTTACTTCAGACAGCAATGTAGCAAAAACTGTGCTATTTAAAGTGACAGCTAAAGAGGTCATTTGAACAGAAAAGTTATTTCAATGTAAAATTGTGCAAAGCAAATGTTAATACATTCCTCATGGAATATATTTCATGGTGTAAGCAGATATTTGGAAGGTAAGGGATTATTACACAGTTCACAAATATGTTGCATAAATGTATGAAACAAAAAAATGTTAAGTTGTACAAAGATAACTGCATCAGGCAACTATCATTATGTTGTACAACTTGGAGCAAATTTATGTTGGTAACATTCAGATATACTGCACCTACTTCTGGGCAAGAGTGAAGCAGGCTTGCTTCAATTTTGCGCTCCACTTCAATTTGTTTAATTTTATATCCTGTGAGAATAAAATAATTATGTTCCATAGTTTACAGTCATTACTTAAATAACCATTTTTCTCTATTGCGGAGAACAGGTAATAGAAGACTTGGTGCTCAAATATACTCCGATTTTTGCTCATATTTGAAAAAGCTGTGGCAGATAAAGAATAACTTTCAGTTGAAAATGTGTATCAGAAAAATATAAGTCAAGAGATGCTTTAACAGTAAAAAATGACAGTAAAAATAAAACTTGATTTTGAGGTTCCACTTATGCGCTAAGATTTACAACTTCTTACAGAGTACTGGATGGAAGGAAAAAAAGAAAGAAAAAAAAAGAACAAAAAAGGGACTGTGTTACGCTCACTTGACTTTCTTTATCCTCTATTGTTTATTAATTGTATATAAAATTATTCTTATCAAAGCTTATTTTCCTATCTACTTCATTTTAAATGGGATAAACCTTTCTGGAAATAGCTGCATTACACATATCCTTATAGATACAAAGAGAATATCAATACTCAAACATTTTAGAATGTGGTGCTATATGCTGGTCTTAAAATGCTGTTCTCTTTTCCAGTGGCAGCTCATGACCTAAACTATAGGTAAAGCACATAAAAACAACATGCAACATATTCATTTCTTATATATCACATTGACTCTTCTATCCTTTCTGTTGGCATAATCTCAATTAGTCAAGGAAAGGCTGTTGCTTTTTTAAAGCATTCAGCAAATCCATGTGGTTGGAGATGTTGGCCACAGATATCAGTTTTTCCTAGGTCATTTGGCTCTGCAAATATGTCTTAAGTTTGAGAGCAGAAAATCTTCACTCCATTGAAATACTCATTGATGGCAGTGTTACAATGAGTGAAAAACGTTTGCACACTTGCTGAAATACATGCTTGTTTTCTTGGATCAATTTCAATGTTTGTGTAATGGGAACGTTACGGTATATTCTTCATTTCCATAAAAAATCTGAAGTTCCATTTTCAAACTGCTTACTTTAAACAAACTTTTTTAAATGAATTGGGTCATCTTTTTACTTTCTCCATACGCACTATGTACATAGTGTATAGAGAAAGTATTGCACTCCACCCAAAAATTCGATACCGAGATTTTATCGGAAATATATGTTTTAGGGTCCCCAATATCCAAAAAAAGCATTTTCACAAAAAGGTCTGTGTGTGTGTGTCTGTGAACACGATAACTCAAAAACGAAAAGTCGGTAAAATATGAAACTTGGTATTTAAGTTTAGTATCTTCCAGGGATGTGACACAAAGATTTTGAGAAAAATCCCCCCCACCCCAAACTACCCTTTACATGGAACTATTTTTGAAAATGTTGATTTTCTCAAAAATGGCTCTAACGATTTTGATTAAAATTTTGGATACTAAACATAGTTACCTGACAAATAAAATGTATATCTTGAATTTTCTGGGAATAGCCTCTGAAGAGTAGTTTATTCTGGATGAATTTTACCAAATTTTGAATAACTGCTAAACTGTAAGAGATGGACAAAAACTTACTACACAAAAAATGTAGAGCACATTAAAACACACAATTTATGTTATATACATTTTTTTCGTGGAGTTCGTCGTTTTTGTGACATTCCTTATTTTTGGTTTCTGCTATGAAAAACGTATACTTTTCTCATACAGGAACTTGTCAACTCCTATCCATATAAACAAAGGAACTTCATTGACATAGCAACTAGCTTTTGACTATCTCTTTAATCTACGGTTGTCCCTTATTTCGCTTCTACTTACAAGGAAGCGAGTAATTAGACTATTTCTAAAATAAGAACTGAAGCTTTCCTGGCGATTAATTCCAAATCTTCTCGGGCTTCTAGCCAGGTAAAAACTTGGCTTGACACCAACGTTTCGAAGAAGTGCATCTTCCTCGTCTTCAGGGTGAACTGATGGTTTGAGCTTGCGGAGACTGGTATTTATAAGAGCTGGGATGAAGCTAACATCTGATTGGTTCGCAAGATATTATGGCCTGGTATTTAAGATGACTGAGACATGGGCACGGACAGCGTAGAAAACTATTTATAGCAGTTATTCGGCTAATGTTTTGTGTTTGAGCACGCACCTGCTAGAAAATAAGTCTTGGAAGACTGCAGGTACAGGATCAGGTGTTAAGGCTCTTTAACATTGGTGTCCATGCTGAACTTAATTGTAGGCCAGAATCGCGATTTAGATTATTTGTTTCAGATGAGATGGCTAAAGTTTCTTTTACTCTCCTTTCCCAGTAGTTCGAACACTTTGCCACTATCTTGGTGTTAGTAAAGTTAGCTCTGTGGCTCTGTTCTATACAGTGTTCAGCCAGTCCAGATTTTTCGGGTTGCATAAGCCTTATTGATCTTTGGTGTTCAGAAACGCGTGTGGCAATAGTGCGTCCTGTTTGGCCAATGTACGCTGCGCTGCATTCGCAAGGAATGTGGTAGACACCAGGTACTCTGAGAGCTAAATTATCTTTAACTGGCCTGACCAAATATTTGATTTTAGGTGGTGGCTTATGGATGGTTTTGACATTATATTTGTAGAGTAGTCTACTAATCTTTCCCGAAAAATTGCCAGTAAACGGTATATAGGCTATGGCGGCTGGCTTGTCTTTTTGTTGAGTGTTCTTGCTGGGGTTTCTTTTTCGTCCGGCTCTTCTCAGCGCTGATGTGATGTCCTTGGCTGAATATCCATTTTGTTGGAGTGTGAATTTTAGGTGTTGAAATTCCGTTTGCAGATTATCTGGGTCTGATACAGAAACTGCTCTATGTGCCAATGTGTTTAGAATATGCACTTCTTCGAAACGTTGGTGTCAAGCCAAGTTTTTACCTGGCTAGAAGCCCGAGAAGATTTGGAATTAGACTATTTCTGCTAATTTTTTCTGATTAGCATAAACTAAATAGAAGTATAAGCTTTTTAAGAATTATTTGTTGCAGGGATATGGAGAAAGTCATGTGAATGATTCACATCAGATTTTTTTCTTTTTGCTCCACTTTGCTTGCATTTGGGAAGACCGGTTTCAGCATATTTTAACTATCTTCGGTTCCAAGTTTGACTGATGCTACATACAACAGGTGGTTGTGTGATAGCCTGGTGTTGTGCTACCCTCTAATCTTGTCAACTGGATATCATCCATGGCAGCGACCTCAAAATTCATAAGTGAACCTTCTTCTTTGGTGATAAAGATGTTTTCCCAAATTTGCAGTTCCTAAGGTTTTTTTACATATTTAATCAACTCTATTTCTTCAAAAAAAGAGCAAAAAGTGTAAAAAGGATGACTCAATTCATTTAAATTATGACACTCCATGTCACTGAAGCCACTGGAAAACTGAACTGCGGTCTGATCAGACTCAAAATCACCTGCTATTCCCTGAAAAACCTTAGTAAGATCATTCAAGTTTTCTTCAACTATTTTGAGCAATTTGGAGTATGAAACCCATTGGGTTTATGCTGCCTTTAATGCTGTCTAAGGCATGACATATCTTGGCAGAGAGATGAAGAAATGAGGGGATTCCACAATATCAGTAAAAAGATGCAGCACTGAGAAATTTGTTTCATTGTGCTTTGTTTGATTTAATTCAGCCTAAAATTAAAAAATCTGATGTGCTTCATTCACATGAGTTTCTCTACATCTCTGTAAAAAATCTGAGTGTACCATTCACATGACTTTCTCTATATCCCTGCAACAAATTATTCTTAAAAAGCTTATACTTCTATTTAATTTAGGCTAATCAGAAAAAATTAGCAGAAATAATCTTATTACTTGCTTCCTTGTAAGTAGAAGCGAAATAAGGGACTACCATAGGTTAAAGTGATAGTCAAAAGCTGGTTGCTATGTCAATGAAGTTCCTTTGTTTATATGGATAGGAGTTCCTTTATGAGAAACATTTTTCATAGCAGAAACCAAAAATAAGGAATGTCACAAAAACGACGAACTCCACGAAAAAAATGTATATAACATAAATTGTGTGTTTTAATGTGCTCTACATTTTTTGTGTAGTAAGTTTTTGTCCATCTCTTATGGTTTAGCAGTTATTCAAAATTTAGTAAAATTCATCCAGAATAAACTACTCTTCAGAGGCTATTCCCAGAAAATTCAAGATATACATTTTATTTGTCAGGTAACTATGTTTAATATCCAAAATTTTAATCAAAATCGTTAGAGCCATTTTTGAGAAAATCAACGTTTTCGAAAATAGTTCCATGTAAAGGGTAGTTTGGGGTGGGGGGATTTTTCTCAAACTCTTCGTGTCGCATCCCTGGAAGTTACTAAACTTAAATACCAAGTTTGGTCTTTTACCCATTTTTCGTTTTTGAGTTATTGTATTCACAGACACACACACACGGACCTTTTTGTGAAAATGCTTTTTTTGGATATTGGGAACCTAAAACATATATTTCTAGTGAAATCTCGGTATCGAATTTTTGGGTGGAGTGCAATACCTTCTCTATACACTATGTACATAGTGCATATAGAGAAAGTAAAAATTATTGTTAAATTCTTCTATCTACTTCATTATAATCGAGATAAACATTAGCAGAAATTGCCCTTATTACTTGGCTCCTTGTAAGTAAAGGGGAAAAAATCTAATGTATTCCATTCACATGATGTCCTCTAGCTGTTCAGCAAACAAACCTTTTATTCAAAAGACTATTCTTTTATCTACATCATGCTAATCAAGATAAACATTAGCAGAATGAGTCTTATTACTAGCTTGCTTGTAAGCAGAAGGGAAATAAGAAAATGCACAGGCTAAAGCAATAATCTCAACCCTTAAGTCAGATACTATGTTTAACAATTGAAATTGCAATCTTTTTGCTTGCCAGGACAATAGAAATAAGAAGAAAAATATCTTCCTGTTTGAGAAAATTTTAACTGGCTTAAAATTGAAACCAATAATCTGGAATATCTCAAAAACAGGTAACTCAAAAAAAAAAGTATAAGACATAAATTGTGTTTTTTAATAAGGTCTACTTTTGTGTAGTAAGTTTTTGTATATCTCTTATGGTTTGCCAGTTATGCAAAAGTCATCCAGAATGAAGAGGTCTTCAGAGTTTATTTCCAGAAATTTCAAGATATATATTTTATCATAAAAATGTCTTAAAATAAGGTATTTTAATCAAAATCATTAAAGCCATTGTTGAGAAAATCATACTTTTCGAAAAATGTTCCATGCAAAAGGTAGTTGGGGGTGGAGGGATTTTCTTGATTATCTTCATGCCACATCCTTGGAAGATACTCAACTGAAATACCAAGTTTGGTATTTAACTTTTTATTTTTGGGACACACACACCCACACACACATGCATGAATACGTGGACCATCTAAAAATCTGATGTGTATCATTCATATGACTTTCTCTACATCTCTGCAACAAATTATTCTTAAAAAGCTTATACTTCTATTTACTTCATGCTAATCAGAAAAAATTAGCAGAAATAGTCTTATTACTTGCTTCCTTGTAAGTACAAGCAAAATAAGGTTAAAGTGATAGTCAAAAGCTAGTTGCTATGTTACTGAAGTTCCATTGTTTGTATGGACAGCAGTTGACAATTTCCTGTATGAGAAAAGTATAAATTTTTCAAAGCAAAAACCAAAAACGGGAAATGTCTAAAAAACGACGAACTCCTCGAAAAAAATGAACATGACATAAATTGTGTTTTAATGTGCTCTACATTTTTCAGATAATCATTTTTTTTCCATCTCTTACGGTTTATCAGTTATCCCTATAAAATTCATCCAGAAGAAACAACTCTTCAGAGGCTATTCCCAGAAAATGCAAGATATGCATTTTATTTGTGAAGTAAATAGCTTTAATATACAATATTTTAATCAAATTTTAATCAATAATTTTTTTTTTGAAAAAAGTTCCATGTAAAGGGTAGATTTTCTCAAAATTTTCATGTCGCATCCCTGGAAGATACTAAACTTAAATACAAAGTTTGGTATTTTACTGACTTTTCGTTTTTGAGTTATCGTGTTCTGTCTGTCTCTCTCTCTCTCTCTCTCTCTCACACACACACACACACACGGACCTTTTTCCAAAACTGCTTTTTTTAGATAAAGGGGACCCTAAAACATATATTTCCGGTGAAATCTCAGTATCGAATTTTTGGGTGGGGTGCAATACCTTCTCTATACACTATGTACATAGTATGCATAGAGAAAGTAAAAATGTTTTTTTGGACTTAGGGGACCACAAAACATATATTTTGGTGAAATCTTGGTATAGAATTTTTTTGGGTGCAATAAAAAACCTTCTCTATACATTCTGTACATGGTACATGTAGAGAAAGTAAAAAGGTGCAAAATTCTTTAGCCTTTGTTACAAATGTCCAGACATGACACTCACACCATTATGGTATTGTCCTTTAAGTTTTGACTGATAGTCAAATAGAATCGATCATGGCAAACAATGCTTTTGATTTCTATCACAACTGACATAAAAAAACCCAAAAACCATTCGACTAGGTCACTGTTGTTATCCACGAGTCTGACAATTTTAGAACACAGATTTTTTATTGATATCTGTAGTATCATCAATTTGAACAAAAAAGCTCTGTGTTGCCTATTTCCAGCTTGATATAATCATCTATATACTCGAAAATATGCAATTAGCTTGTCCTGTACTGTTTTTGAATCCCCAGTGAAAATACTTTTCATTTTACTGTAAACAGTCATAATTTCTAATGGACTTATCAAAATTAATGAATAGTAGTTCTTTAAAATTTCCCCTTTTAGATGAAGACTACCACAAAAAGCAAGGTCTTGACCAGCCAAATACAGAGTACATTAATTACAATTTTAAAAATGAATACATTCAGTCTTACAGTTTCATTATACTGAGACACATTCAATCAACAATAGTGTTCTGATACTTTTTTAGTTCTTCAATTGGAAGGCACAATTGAGAAGTTCAGTGCCTGAATGTTTTTACAATCACAGACTGAAGTTCAAAATGTAGAAAAATCTCCACTGTTCCACACTGTCGGTTTTACATAAAATAATAAGCATGGCCAAGAAAATAGTTTTTCCATATAATAGCTACTGTACAGTCACTCATAATCATCTTGTATGCCAGATTATTGTAAATATTGTATTAATAACTACTTGTAACCTCTACTTATTTTCTACTTTTGTAAATTTGTGTGTATATATCTGACATGCCCCATAATATGAACTTGTTCAGTTGGATAAAATCAATCAATCAATCAAAAAACCCAAAAATATGATACTTTAGACCACTGGAAATAATATTTTAGGTTCCTCTGTATCTAAATAAAGCATTGTTTAGAAGAGAGAGAGAGAGAGAGAGAGAGAAAGAGAGAGAGAGAGAGAGAGAGAGAGCGAGAGAGAGAGAGAGAGAGAGAGAGAGAGAGAGAAAGAGAGACAGTGTATATGTGCATGAATATGGAAGGCTGCATAGCTCAAAAAATAGCCACAAAATAAAAACTTGGTATTTAAGTTTAGTATCTTCACAGGATGTGACCCTAAGATTTTCAAGAAAATCTAACCAAACTACACTTTACATGGAAAGTATTAATACTTAGCTATACAAATGTGGATCATACTAGGATAATGTAATACTGGTTGCTCATGCCAATTTCTTTACCGGTATGTAAAGTATGCAATTTATTAAGTATGTATGGGCCACACAGAAATTCAGATATTATGGGTCCTGTAAGTAATTTATAATTTTCATTTAGAAATTACAAGTTATAATAGTATCATTGGAGCATCCTAAAAGGTAATATTACCTGCGTGCGCTTCATCTTCAACAGTGTCCAGCTGATAGATTAATTTTTGGAGAGTAAATTCTTTGATACAAACGCTTAATTTCACTACACAATGAGAAATTTACTGTAATGTTGTTTCCAATTCTATAACTAAATTAGTGAGATAGATAATATCATGCATAAATATACTTAAAAACCTATTTTTCAATTAAATATTAATTATATTAAAAAAAATTCATAATTTATTTACCCTTTTCAGCAACTACATTTAAGCATCCAAAGTATGATTACTTTTAAATTTATTAATTTTAAAAAGAGATTTTATCAATTTGGTTTTAATGCAAAAGCCAGCTGAGTTTTACAAATTTTTGAGATCAGCACTTAATGAAATTTCTAAGTCTAAAAGTTGCAGGACTCTAATGATAGTCATGATTAAAAGTTTTTTTTTCTTTGTTATAATGAAGGTGCACTTTTTCAATTACTGATATATTTTATTACTTGAATATATTATATACATTTAAAAACAGATACTTACACTGAATGCGAATGAGTTCCATTCCATCATCTATAGTTATTTTGCCGGTCATAAAATGACTGCCTAGAGTTGTAAGGTGTTCCACATCAGTTTCAACAATTATACCAAAGTATTCTCCTGCCTTCCATACACGAGGTATTCCAAATTTCTCCATCTGATACAAAGAAAGTGTGCATTAACATGCTATCAAAATTAATAGTGGATATCGTAGAACTAGTACAAACACCTTACATAAGATTGCATTTGGCAGCACGCAGAGTTAAAGCATTTCACCCTATTTTATTGGTTCTCCCTTTAATGCTCCCTTTGTATGTTATTTTGCTTAGATTGAATATTTGCTTTGTGGTTATTGGTGGAAAGAAAACATAATATATGTTAATAACTTTGCAACTGCTAATCTCCTTTATGTTTAATTTAAGAATCCTTCTATATCTTGGTCAGAATCTTTAGAGGCAGTGGAAGGGGGAGGTAAATATGTTATGTGGCTGCATCAATAGATATATCACAAAGTGCAGACACACGTGACCAACCTGGGCACTGCGAAACTGTTTCCCATCTTTGCCTTTCCAGTGCCTTAAAAGACTCTGACTCTGAAGAATACATATAAATCTTATTTGCAACTTATTGTGTGCAAAAATAACAGATAAACTATGTAAAAAAAAATCAGTTCACTTATGCCAGTCATAAGGAAGTTATCCAACAGATATTCTAAAACTCTCTTATTATGGGATGATATACAGCTACATTAATTATGGAATTGAAATTTGGTGCAGTGCTGGTATCACTAGTTTGAACAGAATACTCATACTTTTATAATTGCAATATATATAATACAATAAACTTCCTCCACAATTAAACCAGTTAAAAATAATTAACTTTAAACCAGCATAAAAGAAATATTTAATTGAAAGATGTCTGTATAGATTAGATGAGTTATAAAAGTTTAACCAGTATTGTTGAAATTACTTGTGTTATAATGTGTAGTATTTAAAATTATTGTACATATGTAAAAATGTAAATATTTAACCAATATAAAATGATCTTGACAAAGCTTGATACACCATTTGTAAGATGTCTATAAGTGAATAAATATTATTGTTATTATTATTATTATTATTATTATTATTAAAATCACAATATTTCAACTATTTACAAATTGATTAAAATAAAGTCTTAATATAATTAATATTTAAACACTGCAAGACCACATTTAGCACCCAGCATTTAAAGACCTGTGTAATATGTTACAGAGGCAAAGCATCATAAAAACAAACTTGCTCTTAATGCTAAATAAAGCCTAGAAGTCAAAGTATGGAAAACTATGCAAACACAGGTAACATCAAATCAATTGTGGAACTCCTAAAACATCAATAAAACTTACATATTTGTACATTTTTCTTAATTTTAAGCAGAAACTCCTCCTCACAATTATGGAGCATTCTTAGTTATAGCCTGAACATATTAATATAACAGTTAATAATTGTAACAATTCTCCACTTATTTTTTGGAACCCAAGGACTAGTTTCACGATAAAATGGTCTATTGCATCGTCAGCTCAGTTTCTTTTTGATCTTCTTTATTTACATTGTTATGGTTACTGCTACTATGTGGATTGTGTACTAAGGCATTGCTAACTACGGGAATCAAAAGAAATTTTGTGAGAGAGTCAATTGGTGGTATATAATATATTGTTACTACACTACCTTTCAAATGCATTAATTTAATTGACCTAGGAACATCTAAGTTGCTGCTTAGATAGGATATGAATATCCAAACAATAAACAAGAATTAATTATTATTAGTGACCTAATAGAACTGCTCAATACACCAGTCCTGAAGTTGATGATTTATGCTGACAATATTTAGAGGACACTCTTCAGATATACATTCTAATAACACTAGTGGACACACTAGGAAAAAAAAAAATTGTATGTTCCATTCACATGACTTTCTCTTCATCTCTGTGACAAATTATTGTTAAAATGCTTATTCTTTTCTCTACTTCATGCTAATAGAGATAAGCATTAGCAGAAATGGTCTTATTACTTCCTTATAAGTAGAAGGGAAATAGGTGGATACACTATGCTGAAGCAATAGTCACATCTTTTAATGGCTGGTTGCAATGTGTTAGAAATCCATTTCTTTACATGGCCAGCAGTTGATAAATTCCCGTATGACAAAAAGTATTGTAAAACTGAAAATGAAACCAATAACAAGGTATATCTAAAAATTTTATATGACATAAATTGTGTGTTTTAATATCTGCATTTTTTGAGTAGTAAGTTGTCTATCCCTAACAGTTTACCAGCTATGCAACCAAAATGAAGAACTCTTCAGAGGCTATTGTTTGGAGAATTCCCTCCAAAAATCACTTAGGCGTCCAGATTGGTGTGGGAGGGCCAAAGTGGGAGAGAGGAATAGCCTGTTGGATAGACTTTGTGCCCACAGACAGGTTATCCTTGTCTGGATTCCAGGCCATGCAGGCATCAGAAGTAATGAGATGGTAGACAGACTGATTAAGCAGGGAGCAGGTCTTGAATTTGTAGGACCTAAGAGCTTTTTCAGCATGTCTCACAAAAGGTTCAGGATGAGACAACCAAGCTTACTTCTTAAGATTTGGAAAAATCAAAATACTGCCAAACAGGCACATGACTTTGTTTCTGGGCCAGGTGGCAAACTAAGTGAGACTCTTTTGAATCTAACTAGAACCAGGCCCAGAGTGGTTGTTGGTTATTTTACTGGGCACAACACTCTGAGAAGACACTTATGCATAATGGGGTTATTGAGAATCCCATATCAGGAAATAAGGGATGGATTTTGAAACCTCTTAGCACATTTTATGTGAATGTGAGAAATCCCCTTCTCACACACAAACCCACCCATGCACGCACGCATACAGATATATAAAATCATGAGTTCCTTCTTTTTGGGACCAGGGATGTGGTCTAATTTATTGGGACCATCATAGTTGATTGAAGCCCAGTTTATGAGCCACAAAGGGCTCTTTAAGTGTGAGGCCTCAAGAGAGGCCACTAAGTTTTCATCATCATGGAAGGCATGCCAGGTGATTTATCTTATCTATGGGTTAGGAAGGGGAGGATCCAGGTTAGATAGCCAGTGGTACAGTATGCCTGGATGATGACAAGGCAGATAGAAACTCCCGGTGTGAGATCTACTTTGTACATTTTTTAAACATATTACTTATTCACTTTTTTAATTATTAATGCATATTATTGCATTCTCAACCTGAAACAGACACAATGACAATATCTAGTACTCCAGACTGGCATTAAAATGGTCACTAGGGTATTAAAAAATTGCAGACTACTCGAGTAGTATTACTTGAAGGAGAATATGATATATTATTTTTTAATGGTCAAACAATTATTCTTCTCTCACCCCTCGAACTCTGGCAAGGTGTACATGTTTTTATCACATTGTTTACCCATACACCACAGCAATGCCCATCACTTGTGCAGTGATCATAAGCTGCAGGACAATTAGTTGCAATCACACCATAATATCACCATAAATCTTAATGATGGTCAAGAGTGAACAGTATGATTGCAAAAGCGTTGATTATATCATCACTGTTTTGCATTTTCAAAATAGGCTCATAGTGCACCTTCCCAGTGTCTACTCCAACAGGGCCTCCTCTTCCAAAGGCAAGATGTTGCCTGATGCTGTCATTAGTTGATGGCACTTACTGGATGTTTGTGTCAGTAAGCCCTTTACCATGTGAGATCCAATTATGATCAAGGCTACACCTATACTACTATCTGGCACAGCTTCACTTGCCTCCAGCTGTCATGCACTCATCTGCCCATGGCAAGTAGCATCACTCGAGGGGGTGGTGAAGATGGCCCTGATGTGTCCCTCGCCATGCCAGTCCTTAATAATTTTCCCCGGCTCGTTAGCTTGGCATGCAGGATCCCTCACTACTTCACCACACCCTATCACACCACTTGAACCTCTGGGTTGCCACGGTCACAGTGAATACTCGTCTTCAGGTGGGCACAGTTGTTATCTTTGCTGCCTCCATGCTCAGTGGTGCTGTTAAGGCCTCAAGGATTATCTTAAAGGTGCTGAGCATCAGATGCTGTTGTATCTTGGTGTCATGAACCACATCGATGAACAAATAGGTAGCTTCCTGGGACACGTAACTACAATGCAGTTTCATCATAGCTTTGTTCACCAGCTATTTTATTGTCAGGGCGAACTCCTGCATTGTCTCCCTTGGCTGTTGCAGCCACAATTTAAGCTGACTAAAGTAGGCTGCAGCCAAGCAATGGTTCCCAAATCAGTTCTCGAGGGCCTCTCAGATTACCCCAGATACCACATACATCTGAATCGCATTTAGTACTTCTGCCACCTGTCCCTGGAGGCTAGTTATCAGCAGTGCAGCTTCCTCCTCTGCAGACCATTGGTTGTGGGAGGCAACGGTGAGAAATTGTCAGCAGAAGACTTTGAAAGTTGACATCTTGTCGTACTTGGGTGGCTTGACATATGGGGACCTGGAGCCTCGACCTTCATTTTCTTAAGACTTTCGCCGAGCATATTTTCTATCAAGATGTACAGTTCTTTGATGCTGCCATCGACTCTTCCCTCCAGGGAAGTTATTCCCTTTAGTCCTCCAGGCATTAATACAATGGTCATGGTCTTTCTTCCTTCTACCCAGCTTTTGCATGTTGGTCAGTTCATTGATTTTGGTAGATAGTTCCATCTTCATCTTCCCCATTGCACAATTGAAGTCTTCATTTTTTCTTATCTTGTCCATGTTGGATTCTATTATGTCCTCCATCTTCTCAAATTTCCTCTTCAATCTTCTCCATTTCTAATTTCAGTTTCTCATCCATCTTCGCCATGCCGGATCCGATTTTTTCCTCTATCTTCTCCACTGCTGTTTCCATGCTGGATTTAACTTCTGTTTTCATGGACATTATTACAAATATAATTTCCATCATCTCCTCCATCTTAGCATTAAATCCCACTCCTGACACTAGCTAACAAAATTTGTTTTCCCTCTTCATTACGATGCTCATTTGATTGTTTTGTTCCTCTCTCACTCTCACTCTCCCTCTCTATACTACATGCTCTAAGCTCCCAGACTTTCTGGGCTTCACTTCTCCACTTATATAACTGTCCATCACATGACATGAAACTTCCATAATGAGAGGTTTTATTACTTGTGCAAACCACTGCAGGTGGTGTGACAATCGGAGCTTTGATGTAAAGCACTTGCCAAATGCACACATGCTCACTCATACAGGTACAAATATGGGTTCAACACGAAAAAGAAACCACCAGCAAGAATAAGCCACAACAATCACAAGCTAGTCGCTCACATGGTGCTGCGATTACCAGCTGGCTAGACACAGACCCATACATTCAACTTGTAGTCACAATATTTTGAAACCAGTTGTAGGAACACTTTGAAAATGTCCCTGTAAATGGAACAAAGTTATGGAAAAAGACTAACAAATTGGTGGTGGGATTTGCTGCTGAAAATTTCTTTGACGGCAATGTAAATTTAAGATTAAACATATTATTAGTAGGGAGCACATCTGTAGTAAGTGAAGACTGAAGTTCACTCCACATTTACCAGTAGATGCAGGTACCAGGTGCACCAAACTCTTTTTCATTTAGAAAAGACAAAGCATAGACAGGCAGGAGCAGTGGCCCTCACCAGTCATAAACAGAGTGCGTTGATCCCGCCAATGATTCCGATATAATCAATCCTGTAGCGCTGTTAATTTGTTAACAATATGGGATTGAAAGAAATATATTTTGAAAGAGCTGTATTTCGGTATACTTCTAGACAATTTGGGCTTTTTTTTTTCACCTCGCCTAACCATACACCTGTTTTTGAGAGCCAGAAATGTCATGGGGGCAAAAGCAAAGTGGAAAGTTTTGCCCCGCTAGCAAATCAAAAATTTGCTAAACACCCTGTTTAATGAAGATTTAAGTACACACAAGTGATGGATATAATTTTAATGCTGATATGCAAAATTACAAAATGGGTACAAGATAACAATAGATGTTGCTGTTTGAAGAGTGAGTGGCAATCCTATCAATGTTTTTTATTCTCCCACCCCCCAAAAAATAAAGGTTCCTCTTCCAAACTGTAGCACTTACTTTCAACTGTTGGTTTGTCTACAATGCGAAATTTCAAACAAATGTCTAAGTAAACCAATGTTCAAAAGGATATATTGAGTGAACAATGCAAACAATGATTTTCTAATTCTTCTCATGTAATGGTTTATCTCAAGTAGCTAGTGTCTTGTTTTTTCACTTTATGATTGATAGAACATTCAATTAACCAAGATTAGAAAAATGCACTTCCCAGCATTTTGCGAGATATAGTGTTTAATTTGTTAATGTAATAACCTAATAATCGCTGCACTACTGCAATACATTTTTTTTTAAAAGCAAGATGTGGAAGTTAACAAGTTTTATTACAGCAGTATTACAATTGCATGGCAATTAGTTTCGGAAGTCCTACAGTGGATTTTGACAAGATCTTGCCTTGATTTCATTAATGACAAGCAATAAGACCAAACAGAAGATTGAGGAAGATTTGAACATTACATTAATCTTGTAAAGGTGCCCATCTAATGCAGCTATCTTTAAGACAGAACATTTTAAAACAAAAATGTGGATAGTGGCTAAGTGCCCATTTATGTTATATTATAGTGATATCACAAATTACATAAAAACAGTTAATGTCCAAGAAGAATGTGAACAGTTAGTGAATTTGTAGGTATAATTCATGTTAGTTGCAGCAAAGAAAACAGAAGATCGACTTAAACCATTAAAGCCCATTCATTTTTAATTAACATATATTCTTAATTTCTAATAAACTGTATACTGGCAACCCAAATTATGGAAATAAAAGGAAATTCTGTTCTCTTGGGGCTTAAATGTAGCATTTTATACTGTCCTCTTTCGAAGAATCTGGGTGCTTGGCAGTTGTTTTATTATAGCACTGCTTATTCGAAAAATGACAAGGGATAAGGGAATTTGTAGTAATAAACTCATAACAACATTTACAAAGTTTTTAACTCAAAAATTTCCCAAAACCACAATTTAGTCAAGGTCTCATATGATATTTAGGAAAGCATTCAATATACAGGGTATCAGATTACAATGCTCACAATATGTTTTAGACTTTCCTTTATAATTCTCAAACTGGCATCATCTTTGCTTTTCACACTTCTGGATGATGTGAAGTTTCTGATCATATCTTATGTCTGGTACATTTGTCCTGGCAGATGAGACAAGTTTTGTTGACCTCCTCTTAGTTGTCCTCATTTTAAGACCTCTCTTCAGGTATGTTTGGGTAATCTGTCTTCTGAATTCTTTCACTGCAAGAGAAGTTCCTTCATTGCATCTCTTGAAAGCCAGGTATGCACTTACCACAGTCATATCTATCATTCTGGTAAAATGGCACCAGCACCACTTTTTACCGTACACTGCACTCTAATAGTCAATCATGAAGAATGATGCCTCCCAAGAAATAATTATGTGTTCACTGCATGTAGTTATAGGAACACTGATCTTTTCTTTCTGGGATGAATTCCAACATTGGACTTTAACAGTAGAGAGCATGTCAAAATTAGTTACTAGCACATCGCACTTATCATTCCATTTTGTGACCAATATTTCCTGCTTTGCAATAAATTCAAACTCATAATTCTTTTCTTATTATATAGTAATAGGGTACACTTCCTTGTTCTGTTTTCTCTTATGGTTCCACTTGCACAGGATCCTAGTTCCTTTAGTTGGACAAGCTAGTTATGACTAGTAAAGTAATTGTCAAAAAATGCTTTGTAACTGTTCGGCTCAACACTGGACAAGAATTTCAAAACTACTTTGCAACCCAGTGGTAGAACCTCATAGTCATCCTTCTGGTCCTTCCCATAATATAGTAAGAAGTTTTAATAGTAGCCACCAGTAACACATAAGGCCCTTAGTTTATATCCAAAATATATGGGCTTGAGTCTGATAAATCACTGCCCATAAACATTTTGTCAAGTGATAGATTTTCCTGAAAGACTCCCCATCTTTTTACTTTCTCTATACTCACTATGTACATAGTGTATAGAGAATGTATTGCACTCCACCGAAAAATTTGATACCGAGATTTCACCGGAAATATATGTTTTAGGGTCCACTGTATCCAAAAAAAGTATTTTCAGAAAAAGGTCTGTGTGTGTGTGTGTGTGTGTGTGTGTGTGTGTGTGTGTGTGTGTGTGTGTGTGTGTGTCGGTGAACACGATAACTCAAAAACAAAAAGTCGGTAAAATACCAAACTTGGTATTTAAGTTTAGTATCTTCCAGGGATGCGACACGAAGATTTTGAGAAAAATCCCCCCGCCCCAAACTACCCTTTACATGGAACTTTTTTCGAAAATTTTTATTTTCTAAAAAATGGCTCTAACGATTTTGATTAAAATATTGTATATTAAAGTTATTTACCTGACAAATAAAATGTATATTTTGAATTTTCTGGGAATAGCCTCTGAAGACTACTTTATTCTGGATGAATTTTTCATAACTACTAAACCGTAAGAGATGGACAAAAACTTAACCCACAAAAAATGTAGAGCACATTAAAACACACAATTATGTTATATACATTTTTTTCGTGGAGTTGATCGTTTTTGAGATATTCCTTTTTCTTGGTTTCATATTTGAAAAACTTATACTTTTCTCATACAGGAATTTGTCAACTCCTGTTAATACAAACAAATGAGCATCAGTTACATAGCAACCAGCTTTTGGCCTTCACTTTAACCTATGGTACTCCCCTATTTCGCTTCTACTTACAATAAAGCAAGAAATAAGACTATTTCTGCTAATTTTTCTCTATTAGCATGAAATAAATAAAAGATAAGCTTATTAACAATAATAATTTACAGAGATATAGAGAAAGTCATGTGAAAGGAACACATCAGATTTTTAATATTTTACGAGATCGTCTGTTAACATTTTTATTTTGAAACATTGGTCACTTTTGTTTCCAAGGCCTTTTTTATTGTCATTGAAATGTAATACCAATTTCAATTCAAGATACCTGTTATGGCTCATTACATCTTTCACAATTTGTACACCAAGATCATCATCCTCAGACTAATAGTCTATTTCACTGGATAATTTACAATATCCATAAAAGATCAAGAATCCAATAAATACACAAATTTCATTAGGTATAACTGAACAATGTATTTTAATTTTACACTCCCTAACGTATCTTTCAATTTCCTCTATAATCATGCTTACAACTTCTTCTGAAAAGAGTTCTTCAAAAGTTTGTATGGGAGTGAGACCATGTAAATTTTCTTTAAATTCATTCTACAGACAAGCAGTTTTCTTTCCTAAGCCAGGAAATGAAAATTTCAGAACCTCATCATAGCATGTAACTTCCTCTTTACAGGCTCTTTTAGAAGAAATCTAAAGCGTGTCAATGTTTACATGTATCTTTTGTGTAATATTTCAGTAGCACTTACACAAGCTCATTAAGAAGAAACATGAGGAGTGTCAATGTCTACATTGTCTCTTTGCTGTAAAACTTCAGTAGTACCTGCAATATCTTGTACATGGATATTTCCTATCAAATCATCTTTGATATTTTCCTCATCTATCTGCTCATTGACATCTGGAACAGAGCTATATCTGCTTCTATTTCTTCAGAAAATAGATATTCTATTGCCTATTCAACAGTTTTAAAAATGAGACTAGCCATGGCAAAGAAATCAGAAAAGAACAAGAAATATAAAATGTACCACAGAAGTGGCCAGTGTCCTCAAAGGAGGACAGCAAATTTTCATGCACTGGAACACAAAATACAATTAAGTATTTTGGACATCACTAGTACCAAACACTGCTACAGTATTACACTATGCAGTAACCAGAAAATGGTACTGGTCTTACCTTAGCCACAGCCACACTAATAAAAAATGGAAATAACCAACAGGCTCTTCAAAACACTCCAATCTAAACAAGTTTTGAGGTGAATAACTGTAGCAGAGAGATAACAACTGTATCCATTGTTGAAGGAAACTTTACTTTACCATGCAAAAATCCCATTGAGGATGATGGGTGCTAATGGGTTAAAAAGGGGTAAGGAGGCGGTGTAAATTTATTTTCCATAAAGTGTATTTTGGTAGTTTTAATACTAGCTGAAAAACAAGCATCTCTGTGTTGTTTACTTTCCCTTTTTTCTAGTGCGTACTTGCACAATAAATCCTTGTTTTATTTTTGTTGTAATGTGATTGTATAACGCTCAAACAGAATTTGTCAACGTCTCTTATAAGGTTTTATCAAATGTGCCAACCCTGCATTCACTATGTTGTACTTCTACAGTGAGCAATATTACTTTAACTTAAATTAAAGCATTGTAGCTAAATTATAATTTAATTTGTATTTCTACATTTCAAAGTGATAAACAACCCCTCCATGTAATGCATACAGATATTGGAAAAATAATTTTAAATTAAGTCAAATCAGCAAGCAGGTTAAAACATATAAATTAAGCGCCTACACACACCAATTAGTTGGAAGAATTACTTGGCAGTAGTTGACATCCCTGATGCTGTTGGCATGCATGTAGTCTGCTTCAAGGAGAACATGAAGCTTTTGGTCATCGCACAGCAAAGCATGACTTTCAGGCCCACTCACTTCTACAGGAAACATGGATTTATCTTCTTGAAAACTGATCCAGTCTGTGACATCCATTTTTTGCTGCAAGAACATGAAATAATGCACCTAAATGACTATACACTTACAGCTGGGAAGTGCACTTTGATACAAGATTTATGATTCCTAAAGAAAATTTAACAATTATATATTCTTTCAAACAGTTTCTGTAGGAGAAATGAAATGAACTTTTATTTATGGATGCTCTTTAACTACTGAGGTTCTCAGCATCCCATTCTTTATTGGGTGAAAAAGACCGATTAATTTTGCTCAGAGGCCTCTCTATCAGGCTTGAGGTTCTTTTATGTACCCTAAATCTAGGCAACGGGACCCTTCTGATGGTAGTCATGCTAAGGATTTTTATGCCCAAAAAAATCCATCGTCCTCTGCCGGGTTTGAACTCGCAATCTTGAGTATATGGTAACCATTACACCACGAGGGCGACTTTCTGTAGGAAAACAGGATACTCTGATTATTGTGTTTTTCATAATACTGTCATTCATTTTCTTTACATTGGCTATGAACTGATGAATTGTGTAACAAAATGTGTTGAGTTAAGATTCTCAACAGATAATGAACTCACACTGCAGTATGTTATGTGTATTATATACCCTAAAGCTTTATTAATTGAAAGAGTTGGGGTAGATAGGGCTAATCCTCAGTTTTGTTGAAGTTGAGATCACTGCTCCATCAATGGGTGTAAGAACTGTACCACAACACAGAAAATGTTAGTTTCCATTTTTCCCAAGAGATGGCTCAGAATATTCCGTGCATTGATTTTCCTTCATACATTGTATTCATATTGGAGACAAAGAAGGTATTATCACACTGGCAGAAGGGCTTGAATCTCTGAAATGAAAAAAATATTGAGGAGTCTTCTTGAGGATAAATTCCTATCTTAGGGGCTGCCACACATCTTCTGATATAATTAGAATTTGTGTTGGTACTTTTATTGGTGAAGTTATTTGATTATCTGCTTTACTTCTAGGAATATAAGTCTGTGCCTTAAGTTTATTGATATATTAAGATCAACCTGTTAAAGATCCTTATATTTTAACTGGTCAAATTCTAGCTATTTTATGTTTTCTTTATTCCTTTAATATTCACAACCCTTTAAATTGATATTTCCATAATTTTATGTACTCTTTCAACAACATTTACTCTAATATGAAGAAGACACCCATTTATATCCATTACTGTTTCGCTTTCGTCACTTCTGTGTCACTTTTTTTTTAAATGTAACTTACATCTCAACCAAGGCATTATGGGAACATTTCCTTTTCTATCCTTGTATCTCAGCATGTTGTCAATATTCACAATATGAAATAGTGAAGATGCAGCAGCCAACATATGATATGGGAGTGGGGGACACATTACAAAGACACGGATCTAAGCTGAGGGACTGTGGGCCTCAGGGGTTCAGGGTCCTAAGCTGCAAAACATAGCCTAGGAATTGGGGGCCCTAAGCCACAAAGAATAGCTGAGGGATGTTTTTTAGAGGAGAGGAGTGGAGCAGATGCAGCCAAGGTCGCGGCTGCAGAGCAACAATAGGGCATAGCAGGGGGTCTGCGAAGAGCAAACCCCAATGAACTCTGTGTAGCTGAGGTGTTTGTGAAGTCACTGATGCAATAGACAATAGTTTGAGGGCCCTAAGCCGTGGGAATAGGGGCCTTAGGCCACAAAGAATAGCCAAGGGATATTTTTAGAAAGAGAGGAGTGAAACAGACCACAACTGCAGAGCAACGACATGGCATAGCTGAAGGATCTGCTCAAGGTCCAAGGAGTCTCCCATGAGAATGTGGAAAGGTGTATGTTGGACAAACAGGGTCACAATTGAAGAGAGGTGATAGGAACACAAGGCAACATCAGACTCCTTCAACTGGATAAGCTGGTTGTGGCCCAACACTGAATAGAGAATGTTCACAAAATCAACTTTGAATGACATCTCAGTTTTAGAACACACAGACAAATAGCATGATCAAAAAATCCATCCAAATTAAATTGTACCCATGGAATTACAATATACTGTACTTCAACTGAGTCAGCTTGTACACCAGTCACAAAACAGCAACTCCAAGCAGATGACAGACCGAGCAGAAAATACGAAACAAGACAGCACTCTTGCCATTAACCTGCCAGCCCAGTCACAGAAAGTCACATGGTCATTGGCCAGAGTAGTGCGAGCCTCACCCACCTAGCAAGTTGTGTATGTATATTGGGGACAGACACCAGTCACTTCATTTACTTCCTGAAATAAATGGGGCTGAGGTACTATGGAGGCCACCAAGAATCCCAGATATCCCTAATAGAACAAGTGTGTGACCAACTAAGAGGTCAACTCTGCTTCTGAGCATACATCCAAGATATTGAGGGCCTATTACAATAATAATTGTAGGCCTCAGGCAATTATATACCATCATATGAAACCCTGTGATTTGTGGATGCATCTAGATCAGAGGAAGTGCAACATCTTACTGACAAGTGGGCTCATAGCGCTAATCTTGTTATGCCACTATTTTCTAATCACTGATACAATCATAACCCCTCAACATGGGAAATTTCATTTCATTTTCCTGCTACTTCTAGGTACTTAACTTGTTATTGGGCAGGGAGTACCTCTCCAAGGCATATACCCTTCACCATTTCCAAAATCAAATTAACTTCCATGACAATTGCATTCCCATTCAAACAGGACAGCCCTGTGACCATGATTGAATTATTGCACAACATATGGTGGAGTTAGATTGGATCATGTGAGTGTCCTTTATTGACAGTTTATGTGCAAACAGCTTTATTGAGAGCTTAATAACTATCCTGCTCCAAATGAGGGTGAAAGGCTACCAAAACTTGTGAATGGATTTCTCAGGGACAAGAGGAGAGCTAGACCATAAAACATTTGGTTTCTTGAGCCAGAAAAATGAAGGAGAAAAGACGAACCAGAACAGGAATGAGAGGCTTGAGAAAATTGGAAGAAATCATAAGAATGTCAACACTATTTACAGAAGTATGATTTAACTCATATGCTCTCATAGTTACACAACACCATCATGAACATCAAATTGTGGGATTAAATGGCATTTAGATAACAGTGTAGGGCAGGAAAATGCCACCCTGCCTTACTTAATTTAAATGAAACCTGTATACTAAAAAAGATACTATGAAAGTTTCTGCAGTTTGAGCTCATATTTATATTTTGGTATCTTTGAGACTTTATAAGAATAAGTGAATCCTCTGGACTAAGCTCTTATACTACTGTGTCAAGAAAGATCCAGGAATTTGCCAATAAAACACAAAAAATGAATTATTCATCCAATTTTATTTTATCGCCTTCAAAGTAGGCCCCTTCTGAAATTATACATTTATGCCAACGAATAATCCAATGATCAAAACATTTTTTGTAGGCACTTTTAGGAATCAATGTAAATTGTCGCTGCGAATTTTCCTTTATGTCTTCTATCGACTGAAAACAGGTGCCTCAAAGTGGTAACTTCAGTTTTGGAAAGAGAAAGAAATCAGCAGGAGCCAGATCAGGTGAATACGGTGGTTTGTTCGATGAAATTTGTTGAGTTTTTGGCCAGAAATTCATTCACAATAATAGCCTTGTGAGTTGGTGTGTATCATGGTGCAGAATCCATGAGTTGTCGTTCCACAAATCTGGCCCTTTTCACCATATTTGTTCTCTCAAAAGCCGCATAATGCTCAGATAATAGTATTTATTTACCATCTGACCTTCTGGCAAGAACTATGAGTGCATGACACCGCGATAATCGAAAGAAACTGTCAGCATGACCTTCAGTTTTGAGCGAGTTTGACGTGCCCTTTTAGGTTTCAGTTCAGTTGGAAGGGGAGCTTGTTGACTGGTTTGAGTGTCAAACTCGTAAACCCACATCTCATCACCAGTTACAATGCGTTTCATGAATGTGGGGTTGGAACTGGCTTGTTCTAGCATGTCTTCAGCAATCCTTACACGATTGAGTTTTTGTAGAAAATTCAAGTCTTTCGGAATTAACCGAGCTGCAACGCGTGTCATGCCCAAACAATCATTTAAAATGGTACGAATCAATTTGTGAGACACAGAAAGTTCAGCGGCAATCTCTCTCAGACCTTAAATGACGATTTTCAGACACCATTTTCTTCACTTTAGTGATGTTCAGTTCAGTTGAAACAGTTGATGGCCGACCAGAGTGAGGCAAATCTTCCACCACATCTTGACCACTTTTGAATGCACTGTACCACTCATATGCACGTGTTTTTGATAAAGCTGATTCACTGTAAGCCCTCTGTAACATTTTCAGCGATTCGGCACACAAAATACCATTTGCGATGCAAGATTTGAGACAGCTTCTTTGTTCAATATTTGTATCCATCGTAAAATCGCAAATCACCTTTGAGATGAACTAACAAAATGGCATACTGTAAATGACAGATGACGATCAAACTCTGGGTGGGTATAGAGGAAAGTTGTACCAACTTAGTGACAGCAATAATTTTGAATCCCTTTTTAAACAGGATTTTTAAAAGATCAATTCCCGGTACTTTCTTGACAGAATGTATGCTGAAAATTTAATGAAACAATATGAATGTGGAAGATAACCAGGTATGAACATTTCATGCAGAGATATCAGAAATGTTCATGCAGGGATTATTTGATATAATTGAAAATTTCTAAATATACTATAATTCACTAAGGCAAACTCATAACCCTGAACATGGAAAGTTAGTACTCAATTGAAGATGAAGTGGGCAACTCTGAAGGTACCAAAATTGTGCTATTTCAGGTTTTGTATGAAAACTGCTGAATGTGCCAAGGCAAATACTATAGGATTGATTGGAAATACCACACAGGCTTCCTTATAGTTGACAAGACATTCAATAAATTAGGACTATGTATGTTCCATCGGCAATGGCACAGTGAACACTGAGTGTGCCACATGCCTAACAGCAGTGCTTGTTGGAATTTTCTCTGGCGTGAGTTTCTACCACTGTAGTACAATGTTGTGTATTTGGTTTTATACTGTGTTCTATAATACTTCACGATAACAGAAAGGAAAAGTTACTAATTTGAACAGATGCTCATATGTAAGAAAACATGGAAAGCCATATTCAACGAAGCATGGCCAACATATGATGCAAGTTAGATTCATCGATATTTTGTATAACCTGATAAAATCTTTAAATGAGTATTACTGATTTAGTTGCATTATTATTATTCCCATAATTTTTACACTTTTTTTCCCCAGACATACATAAATTCAGATATTCCTGCTAATCATTATCATATGAACACAGTCAGGTTCTGTTTATGCAGTTCTACCAACTCTCTATGAGCAACAGGGTGCATACTTAATGGGGGCCAATACAGTAACTCTGTTGCCAGAAGACATCCTGATATATATCAGTTGTGTGAGAGCTGAAGTCAAGTCAGCATGTATTACACAGTACCTAATGGTTCAGAACGATGCTTCCATAATAAAATGTTCTCATATATTTTTGGACTTTCTTCCCAGCAGCTACAGACATTTCAAGAGAAATTTATGAAAGGGAAACATATATAGTTTTCTCATTGAGGAAGTTGCTATTGCAGAACAATTTCACGTAAAGAACCTTTCCACCTGGACTTAAATATAAGGTGTATGTATGCTTTTAAAGCACGACATGTGGATTAAAGCACGACATGTGGATTTTTCAATGACTTACAAATTTTATTCTAATATCTTCAGGCATTGCTTCTTATGGCAAAGTGATAATTGATACACGTGAATTATGATTAGCTGAATATCCAGACTGAAATTACCTCTGATGAATCTACCAAGTCTGCACAGCAAACTCATTGCATATACAAGAAAGTTCTGCATAGTGACTTTACAAATCCACTGATGCCCTTAAGAGAGATTTGCAACAATTATGTTTACACCTACTCTGACACACAGCAGATGTTTTATCACACAGTGCTCTTAAATTACAACTTGGGTATACATATTGATTCACGTAAATCATTCACGTCCATGAAGCATGAGGGCCAAGATTTCAAGTGGGTAAAGAAGTAACATCCTGTGTGTATTAAAGGTTAAGTCTTTGGGATTTACAACAAAAAAAACCACATTTTGTGGTGTGGTAATTGTGTTGGACAGCTCAAAAATTGTATGATGATGGCTTTAATGTTGCTTGTATCAGAAGGCACATTTGAAAGTGTTGAAACCAAGTTTTTAGTCTCCAGTGTTAGTTACATGCCCTCCAATTGTTACTTTGGTATTACAGAAAAAATCTGATGTGTTCCATTCACATGACTTTCTCTAAATCTCTGTAACAAATTATTGTTAAAAAGCTTATGCTTCTATTTACTTCAAGCTAATCGAGAAAAAATTAGCAGCAATAGTCTTATTACTTGCTTCCTTGTAAGTAGAAGCGAAATAAGGGAACACCATAGGTTAAAATGATAGTCAAAAGCTGGTTGCTATGTGAATGAAGTTCCTTTGTTTGTATGGACAGGAGTAGAGTATGAGAAAAGTTAAGTTTTTCAAAGCTGAAACCAAAAACAAGGAATACCTCAAAAATGATCAGCTACAAAAAAAAATGTATACAACATAAATTGTGTTTTAAGGTGCTCTACATTTTTTGTGTAGTAAGCTTTTGTCCATTTGTTATGGTTTAACAGTTATGCAAAATTTCACTCAGAATAAAGTAGTCTTCAGAGGCTAAAATATACATTTTATTTGTTAGGTAAATATCTTTAATATACAATATTTTAATCAAAATCGTTTGAGCCATGTTTTAGAAAATCAAAATTTTCGATAAAAGTTCCATGTAAAGGGTAGTTTGGGGTGGGGGTTTTTTTTTCTCAAAATCTTTGTGTTGCATCCCTGGAAGATACTAAACTTAAATACCAACTTTGGTATTTTAGCGACTTTTCATTTTTGAGTTCACACACCCACACACACATGGACCTTTTTCTGAAAATACTTCTTTTGGATACAGGGGTCCCTAAAACATATATTTCCGGTGAAATCTCGGTATCAAATTTTTGGGTGGAGTGCAATACCTTCTCTGTACACTATGTACATAGTACATGTAGAGAAAGTAAAAAGGAATATAAAATGTATTATTTATTGAATATCCGATTATTAATTTAGGGTTACATTTTCATACATACGATAACATAATACACAATATAACATAAAAAAAAAATAATAATCTGATGTGTTCCAGTCACATGATTTTCTCTATCTGCCTTGCAAACAATTCTCACAAAATTTATTCTTTTATCTACATCATGCTTTTTCAATTTATTCTATGTAGGTCCATTTTCATTTACTGCTGTACAGAGAATGAACATGTGTTTGTTATAATGGGGAAGCTGTGTCATTAAAACACTCTGCATTAACATAACCATCCAATTATTAGAGTTACCTATCACCATAAATATTGCAACTGCAAGTTTACAAGAATCAAGCGAATGTTCCAAATATAAATATTGGAAAGGTACGATGCAAGTCCCATTTCACAAAGATGGCCTCGAAAATGTTGACATCCATCTCTTCTACTTTTTCTTTACTAGTCCTCTACATTTGAGGTAAAGTGTAATAGACTCACTACCTAATATTGATGTCAAGCTCGGACAAATGACTGGCGGCAAAGGCCGAATAAATCTGAAGACCCTATTTATATCAACACCAGCAAACTGAAGATAGAAAAAAATTCATTACTATATTTCACTTTAGACAACAAAGGCAAGCTTCTAGCAAACGCTTCATTTATGAAGGAGACTGGACTGAAATCTCTGTGTTTAAGAAAGAACAGAAATTCAATGATCTGCCATTCTTAGAAAATGTGCCTTGACTTTCACTGTTAAGCAAAGTGCAGAGAAAAAGGACCTATTTACTATAGTTCAATTTCTTGATGTGAAATATAGAGCTATTAATCTTTGTGTCAGTGGTACTGAAGATTGTGCATTTCCTTGGCTATGTAGTGTGGCACATGCCAAAATGTTCAGGTTTATGGGAGTCAGTACTCAATATCAAATGTCCTTTTTAAAAAGTGTTTGAATGAACTGTTAAGTGATGTTAAGTATCAGAATTTATATTTCATTAAACACTAATGTTGTAACCTAACTTCATAAAAATTGTTTCTACTTACCTAAATATTTACTTTTGGAATATTAAGTGATTCTCACTTTCAGTATTCAGTTGTGTTATTCAGGGTCACAGAGATTAAAACAATTGTAGAACTTTCACAGGGGCACAAACATTTCAAAACTTGTTTCACAGACAATAGACATCCAAAGAGGATCAGAAAATTTTAAACATTCTGTAAAGCATTTGTAACACCCGACTTGACAAACAGTTAACTTCATAAATTGTTTGTTAACCTAATGTAAGGATAAAAGCAGTTACAACAAACCTGAGGGAATACTGAACAAGCTCGTTTTCCATTGGAATACCAGAGTAAATCCTCCACCCTGGCCTCGGCTCTGTTGAGGCAGCAATTTGAACTTATACTTCTCAAGTGTGGGCCTGCATTACCTGTAACATTTATATAGTGCATTACCATAGTATAAGTTAAAGAATACTTGCCTCCTCAACTTTTTACGTTCTCTACACGTACTATGTACATAGTGTATAGAGGAAGTATTGTATTCCATCCAAAAATTTGATACAGAGATTTCACCAGAAATACATGTTTTAGGATCCCCTGAATACAAAAGTGTGTGTGTGTGTGTGTGAGAGAGAGAGAGAGAGAGAGAGAGAGAGAGAAAGAGAGAGAGAGATTAAGATAGAAAAGGATGGACAGCGTTAGAACAAGTTGAAAGTTACGAGTACTTAGAAACAGTGGTACACCAAACCAGTAAATTACGCAAAGAAATAAGAAAGCGTGTAGAGAAAGCTACCAAGGTGCATTATGCATTAGGCAGATGTGTTCTTGGGAAAGAAAAAGTAAATAAAAGGATGAAAATCAGAGTATACAAGGTAGTGATAGAACCAGTACTTGTTTACAGAAGTGAAAATGGGTAGTAACAAAAAATGAGTTAAGTATGGTAACTGCAATGCAAATGAAAAGCCTAAGAAGAATGGCAAGAAAAACACAGTGAGATAGAATTAGGAATGAAAGGATAAGAAAGGAATTAAAAGTACCTCTATAAGCAAGAGGATTGAAGATAGACAACTTACATGGTTTGGGTATGCAAAAGGATGGGTATAGACTGAAAGAAACATCAATTATGAGAGCAAGACCACTGGGAAGAAATCTGATAGGAAGACCAAGGATAACCTGGGAAGAAGGGATCAAAAGAGTCCTAGCAAATGCAGGCAAGACTTGGGATTAGTTTAATAGATTGGCAGAGGATAGACTTGAGTTCAGGAAATGGATCTGAGGCATTCCCTTAACACCACAATAGTGGTAGACTAGGAAAGTTGAATAATAATAATAATAATAATAATCTGCCTCAGTAATGCAGCACAATGACCTGCAGCAACAAGGGAATGCAGCTTTGCATTAATAAATGCCTGTCATAACCAACTCTGCTGTTTAGTACTTATTGCATCTAGGTTGGGATTATGCACTAACAGTTTTGGTGTAAAAAAATGGGTATGGCAATCAAATGGGTATCTATACTATAGTTCACAATGGCACACACCCAATTTCTGTTTGACCACTTAAAGAGTCACCTAATGCACAGGCATTCTCTATTAAATGGTATAAGAATGAAATTTGCCAAATGTTTCCCTTGTGGTCAGAGAGTATGCCAGCCATCTGCTCAGCTCACAGTTTTAAAAATCAGTATTTCAGCAATCATTCTAAACTAATGCACAAATATTGCAAACTCAACTTCAATATAATACCTGTAGAACCTGAGTTTTGATCAAGTAGTGAACCAGAAGTAAAAACTATTCCAGTATTGGGTATTTTGCTTACAAATGCAAGCTTAATCAGCAACAGTAACTGCCTGAGCTTAGGATAGTTGAACCTGTTAAAATGTCTTATTGATAAGTAACAGAGGTGTCAGAACATAAAAGAATCCCACATACTCTTGTTTTTTTTTTCAATATAACATTATTTATATAACCTGTGCCAAATATAAAACTTGACAGATTCATGAAACCTCTTTCTGAATAAACTCCTCCTCTAGAATAATAAATTATATGTACCGTATAGCACTGTAATATTTCCCATTGTCTTACAAACACTGCAATACCAATGAGATTTTATAACTGAATGCTTCATAAAATATTAATTGCAAATAAAGCAAGGAAATATGTTTACCACACCTGTAAAATTATGCCTCCCAAAATTAATATTGTTTCCCTTTAAATACTCACACACAAAGGCATCTCTCTATAAATCTTTAATACTATCATGTTAAAGAGTTTACTTCAGCCATGAATTATTTTAATGTTTGCATTAGCTTATAATGTTAGAAGGTCTTGCTCGACAAGAAAGAAATTACGTTTCAGGCATAAGTACATTCCTTTATAGTTAATTGTGCAGTAATGTGGCACAAACACAATGTTATGTGAGAACAGGACTGAATGTGTCAAAAGCAAATGAATTTTACATACATAGGAAAGTACTTAATAGTATAAAATACTATTAATAGGAACAAAAATACATTATTAAAAGTAGTGGATGCCAGCAAATAAAGTAATACATGGAATATTAAACAGAGCACAATACAATTGTGGATTGCTTGAACATGACACTACTGTTTTCACCTAGCAGCACTGCTATTTTTTCTAAGCACTACACAATGTTACCACATCCCTATTAACTGAATTTCTAGAATTGTTTATCCTGATTCTCCATTCCTGATAATAATAATAATTTTGACGAATGAAAGATATGTGTTAACTTTTCATTTCAGAAAACAAATATGCAGCAGGCGAGGATAGAACCACAAAACAGCTGGCACTTCTGAATTCTATGGAATGTGATGTAATCCCAGCTAATTCTCAGTTGACTAATTTGTGCTCTATTCATGTGATATCAAGATTTATTCTATTGCTAACTTAGCAACAAATTTCACTGCATGCCTGAAGATAGCACCTGTGCAATGGTTAGATATTTTGCTTTTGTTTCATAAATTCATTTACATTTATTTAGGAGGCAAAAAGAGAATATTATCTGGAACAAACATGAGTATCCTCTATGCATTTCCTTCTCTTTTCAATTTGCCTTATATAGCTTAGTGTTTAGATTTTCAGAATCTTTCCCTAATCAAGTTTTACAACTGTTCATAGATGAGGGAAGAGGGGTTATAGCATGGGTAAACCTGAACAAGCAGCAGCACAATTATGCTTTACTTTCATCAATATACACATAATGCACCTGTTTGAAGTGAAGTAGATGTGCAGTACATTGCACTAGCATTAGAATTAAGTCTGACTCACTTAAATTCAAGTTTCGCACATATCCTTTGAGATTTAAATTTGGAATTTTGAGGGGTCTCATCTGTTGTGTTTTATTTGCAATAGATCTTCCTTTTCAGCTGAAGTTTCTTCAGTAAAGCTGAGGCCATTTATGAGTTAGTGCACATTATGTCAAGTTTGAGCAACATTCTGCTGTGTAGGATCTCAAATGGTTGTTGGGTAATAACACATTGTCAGACACAGCCCAGTATATTGAAGTGGTGAGTTTGGGCACACGGAATCCACTGAATTGGAAAGTTGTGAACAGACATGGTAATACAGTAAGATAAACCTTCCTTAGTTTTAATATTTTAACGGAGTCGAATATACATACATGTGCTCCACAAAACTTACTTATTCATGTGTGTGTTGCATGCACTCATGGAATGCCTCACCATTGGTTTGAAACCTTCAATATAGCACATAAGAAATAGAGGGATACAAAAACCCACCAAAACTTGCAACCGATTCTTCATATTCCAGAATAAATATTACAAACAGTAAAAAGGTTAAGCTATGGGAAATCCTTTGTCTCCTTTTCTAGAAAATTAATTAATGAGTCAGTTTGAAATCCACATCACAAAATCATTCCCTGATATTTTTAAAGTATGAAACAGATATTTGGACAATATACTTGCTATCATGAATGAGAAACTGTAGATGATGCAATAAACTACTCAATTTACAAGACCCAAAATAAAATTACAATGGAGCTAGAACAACAAGGCACACTGGCATACCTTAGATCTCAAATTATCAATAAAGATGGAAAACTTATATTTGGTATACAAAGAAAAGAAAACCAAACGAACAACTATATCAAAGCATGCAATTTCAGCACAAAAGCACACCACATACTAGGGCAGATCAAAAAGTAATGAACAATAATTTTTTTCTGCCCTGGTAAATAAGCTGGTATGTTGCAATTTCACATAGATATGAAGTTTTCATTACAGAGGGTATTTTTTTTACGTGCAGCCCTAGCGAGAGAAGCATGAACTATGGAACAAAGATGGCATGCATGCTGCTGTCATCCACATGTAAAGAGCAGAGAAGTGTGGTTCAATATTTGTGGGCCAAAGAGCATAAAACAAGTGAAATTCACAGGGACATGCTTAGCGTATATGGGATGTTTGTATGGACCATCACAATGTCTTCCAAGAGGGCCGCGTGAACCTTAGTGATTCGCCATGCTCCGAGGCCGGTAACAGCTGCAATGCTGCAGAATGTCAGAGGTATTGAGGCAGCAATTTTGAATGACTGGCATGTGCAACTACAAACCTTATTGCAACAGTTCAACATTTCCTAAGGTGTAGTGTATGATATTGTTCATGACAATTGAAATTTTGTAAACTTAGTGCTCTCTGGGTGTCTAAGAACATAACAGACAACCAAAGGGCCAGCAAATGACAAGCTTGGATCACTTAACGAGTTACACCATAGAAGGGCATTACCTTCTGAAATAAATAGTCACTGGTGATGAGTTATGGGTATACCACTACCACCCAAAACAATGCAGGCAAGTATGGAGTGGAAAATGCTGGTTTCCCATAAAGAAAAAAATTTAAGTGACTCAATCTGCTAAGAACTGCTTGTGACAGTGTTCTGTGATATGCATGGTGTTTTATTAGTGGACTTTGCTGAACATGGGACCACTGTGAATGCTGCAGCCTACATTAAAACTTTGGTGAAGTTGAGTCATGCCCTTTGTGACAAATAAAACAGCATTAATGCTGATGATATGAAACTTCATGTCAATGCCCACCCCCATGTTGCTGCTGCTGTTCATCAGAAAGTTGCTAAATTTGGTTGGGAGGTGCTCCAGCATCCACTTCGGATCTTGCACCGCAAACTTTCATCTGTTTGATCCCATGAAGAAATTTCTGGCCAGCCAACGCTTTGCGACAGATGCAGAAGTAAAATCAGCAGTCCACAGATGGCTATACAGACTTATATGAACAGGGCATATTGAAACTGGTATCACGATGGGACAGATGTGTTGAAAAGTTGGCAACTATGCCAAAAAGTAAGTAAAAGGAAGTTCATTTGTGATTTTTTGTTTTTTTTTAACTATTAAACTTTTTTGTATATATATTTTTTGTGCGTTACTTTTTAATCCGCCCTTGTACCATATTGAACACCTTACTACAAAGAATAACAAAAGCATCTTTGGAAGAAACCAAATACTCAATAAAGCCATTCATATATTAAGAACAACTAAAAGCAATGGTTTAAGCAGGGATCTGGTGTACAAAACCTCAAGAAATTTAAGCAACAGAATAAAATTACAGAAAAAGCCACCCCCAAACAAATTAAGGATAGCAAGAACTTCAGAAGATTCTCTTACCACAAATGGCAACTAAAAGATTTCAGAAAATATTTAGAGATCACAGTATAATTCTGGCACCTTACAACAAGTTCACTGTGAAGAGTCTGATTCCATCCTAAACAACATAATAAATCTAAATGGACAAAAAACCAGCATATTTTGGATTAATTGCAATGAATGCAACAAAGTATATATTGGCAGAACAAGAAGGTACATAGAAATATTAAAAATAGACAAACTAGAAAATCTGCAACATCAGCTCACTTTTGGGATGACCAACATGAAATTGAAAACAACATCCACCTTTTGAGAAATGAAGAACAGGCAGAACTCCATGCATGGGAAAAGAGACACATGAAATGTACCTCAAGAATTTCAACTATCCATTTGAAGAGAACCTTCTAACAAAATTGATCAATCCAATACCAGAGGGAATGCAGTTGAACATCAAGGATACTTAGGTTGAATCCAACATTCAAATGCAGTGGATAATGCATGCAATACACATGTGCAACTAGTTCTGTGTAAGTAAAAGTTTTGTGAAGTATGTGAGGTACATTTGAGTGCATTCACTCCAATAAAATATTAAAACTAATATTGTTAGCTTCACAGTGTACCACTTCCAGCTAATTAAGTTATAAGGTAGAATATTCTTCATTTCAATTGCGTAGATTAGTGTAAAATATTGGAAGGAACAAGCCAAGTGTTCTCTGGATATTTCAGAAGTTGGTGCATAAATTTCCTGTGTTCTCTCTGAAAAATTGGAGTGTGCTAACTTGGTTAAATATGAAATCCAGTTACAATTTAGAACCTATATATAAATTAAGAGAAGAAAGATGAATAATAGTTTATGGAATGTTAGGATTAATAATTTTTGCAGTTTTTGGAGGAAGATTATTGAATTGAATAATTTTTTTAACATATGAAATACAGTTACTATATCCCTATCCTCTGAGGTTGGCCCTGTATCAATTAGCCCCTAAAAGACTGCAGCTATGTGCTTAGAAATAAAATGGATGAAATGATAACCAAAGGAAATATACAGCTTTCAAGTTCCAACTAATCAAGTTTTGTTTTTTTAGTCCCCAAAGGCAAGGATAATAGTAGCATCATCACTGATTATAGGGTATTGAACTCCAAAATTAAATTGAATTAGTTTCACTTTCTCCTGTAAATTTTGTTCACATCAAGGATTGCATTGAATCCTTTTACATGCACAGCGTTCACAACATCTTCTGTGCATACACACCTAGGACCACATACTTCTTGAACCCCCACAAGAAGAAGATGTTAGGCTGTTTGATCAGGTGATCTCAGAGGCCAATATCCTGGTTCCCAGTGTGGCTGATCCAATTTCCTGGTCCGGTTTAATTCAATGTTTACAAGCATCATTATGGTAATGAGGAGCACCATCTTGTTGAAAAATTTTTATTTGGAAGGTCTTCCTCTAATTGAGGCATTAACCATTGTGTTAACATGTCTAAGCAACTGTGGCCAGAGGCAACATGCTCAGCAAAAAAGAAGGGTTCATACACTTTGTGTTGTCTGCTAATTGTACAAATCATGTTGACTTATGGTATGAGGGTGTTCTGTATCCCAGATCCTTACATTATAGCAATTTACTTTTCCGTTTACGTGTTGCTTCATCAAGGAACACTTATCTCTCTGCAAATTCATCTTCTTCAAGCAGGGTCTGCATATCCAGAGAATATAAGCCATTTCGGCATGTCTGATGGTTTCATGCATGAGCTTCAATTTGCATGGTTTAAAACACAAGTGCCTTCTTAGAACACACCACACAGTAGATTGACCACAGTAGATTATACCACAATGAGTTCCCTACTGGGTTGGTATGTTGACTTTCTTGGCCTTTGTTCAAACATAGCTCAAATTTTCTCCATTGTCTCCTTCAAGGTTTGCGAGGCTTCCGGGACGTTTCTTAGAGCTTAACCATCCAGGGGTCTTATTGAAATTTGTTCTAAAGTGCCTCCACACTGCTACAATAGCTCCTGTCATGCAAGTTCCATTACATAATGCACACACTCCACAAATGATCAGCCATTTTCACTATTGTCTAAAGGTAAACAACCCCTGGCACCTGTAGTGGCTTTTGTTTAAACTATAACTATAAACATAGACGAGCGAACTACTCCAATACTACTCATAGTATTGGAAACACACCTATAAATCTACTTGCTAAGGTGAAACTTCACAGGATACCAAAACCACTGTACATTCCTTTGTCTCACAAGAAAGATTGCAGCAATAAAATATTACAGCCTGGCTCAAAACTTCATGCCCTCATTTAGGTAGCTTGATCTCAAATGTTCTGTTGAATAAATACCCAACCCCTTCTCACTCTATGTAAGAAAGGATAAAAATTAATGTAAGCTTTCATATACCATAACAAATAGGAGAAACTCTTTAACATATGATGTGAGAAAAACTGATCTAAGCCCATGTGCATGCAGACAGAAACAACAGATGTTGATGACTAGCAATATTGCATCTCATAATGAAGCCAACATGCACATCTTTAGTTAACTTCTGCACAAAAATTCACAGACAGGTACACAAGGATTGTCAAGTAGGTCTACCTCATTTGGATTTATTTGATTCATGGACCATAAAAGTGGAGTGTCACCTCCCCCATCAAATTAGGGACTGGAAGTACAAAGCACATTTTTTGAGTCTTATAGCAACAGAGATAGAGGGGCGAGTACTTGCTTTTCTTTTCAGCATATCTTTTTCTCTTTCTTTAGACATGTGACAAGTAAATCCAAATGAACTATAATGTGTAAAACCAATTACTGGAATCCTCTGAAGAGAATATGGTTGCATGTGTTCTGTTTTCTGGAGGGTAAGAGGGCACAGCACTTTAGACAGCTAAGAATGATGTCATACATGTATGTAGTATATACACTAAATACATCATGCAGCATTTGTATCAGCTTTACCAGGCCAAAAGCACAAGTTTTCTAAGATCTAGTAAGTTTTATTGTTATGTTGGAAGTTCCTAATCTTTCTCAAATAATGCTTGAGTTGCTGATGCAAGTGCAACCTTTCATACACATTTTCCTGGGAGGAAGAAAGTGTTAGCTGTTCATTTTTCAAAAGACCTGAACATGCTGCTTGTGTGCAAATGAGAATTGTTTGTTTGTGAAAAAATTATTGCTTATTGCTTGGAAATGTATTACATACAAACAGTATTACAACATAACAGTAACAGAGTGTTCGGTAGATCAATGTATGAGCTTACAGACAATATGTGACTGATTCAGTTGCTGTTGCAAAGTGTCCATGACAATAATGCTAAATATACTGCAAGAAAAAGTTGCCAGTCTCAGCTACATCCTTCAAATCAATAAACGCAAGCAGGCTGACGGCGAATCCTTTGGAAGTTAGTGGTACAAACAAATAAGCGTGAATGACAAAATGGCCTATTAACAATAGGAGTGCAAACATGCTCTGCAATTTAATTGCAGAAGATGTGGGCAGCGATGCAGAAATCTGGATACTTACACTTGTAAGTATTTGTGGTATGTATTTTGAAGGGAAACCTTCAGCAAGTTCCTCTCCAAGAATTTATGCAAGATATTAGACAGATCTACCCATGTAGTGATTAGATTTAGTTAAAAGTTTAGAACACATAGCTAGTCAGCGTAATTTTGTAAAGGGGTTGGACAAACGGTGCACAAACTTAGCTAGTCAGCGTATTTTAAGGATAAAAAAGTAGCTACATGCCAAAATTGCATCACCAGTGTTAAAATAGTGATAAGTGATGAATGTCTCAGACAAGGAAATGCACTATATATAATTGCAGAAAATCAGTAGTAAAATAATATATAAAGAAAATTGGTAAAAGCTTACTTTGACTACAGAAGAGATTTCAGTTTTTTTTTCTAACAAAACCCCTAATTTGCATTGTTTTTGGAAACTCCATTTTACCCCTTATTTTGATCCAGTTCATTTATACACACCTAACCTCAATGAAATCTTTAAATCAGGCTGACAGCCTCCACTCGCACTATACTCATTTTTCAAAATACACTTAGAAAACACAAGATTCATTCAACTTAGCTTACCTTCATATTTTGACCGATACAACACATCAGCTGCTTTCCTTAGTTCATATTTACACTTGAACAAATACTGTGCAAGAATCCATTTATATATCTGGATAAATAGCTCAACAATTTGCTTTGAGGAAAACTCAATAAACTGAAAATAACTCAGCTCATATTCTCTTTCAAATGTACATGTCATGACCATTTCTGTTTCTTTTCCAATTTACAGATGTTAACCAACTCAAAATATTGAATGACCTAACAGGTGATCAAATAATTGAATATCATAAGCTCACACCAATGAGATCATACCTTCCGAATCACTAACAGCCATGTGTTTATCTAGTACCTAAGACATGAAAATGTGTTAAGCTTGAGAAATTAGTAAAACCTTCAAACATGGATTATTCAACCACTTTCGAAACATACTCCAAACAGAACTATGGCTCAAAATTAAACATATACATTTTATGTGCTTGAAAAAATTCATTTGAAGTTAGAGTAAACTTTTTTTCCAGAAGATTCAAAGAACCAACTGCAAAATGTTAAAAAGAATGATACAAGGAAAAATACTTCTGAAACAATAATGAGAATTATTCCCCTTCTTTTTAGTAAAATTTTTATTCATTGGAATAAATTATTATTTTTATGTATTAATTTTTTAATTAGTAGACTTAAGGGAATCATACTTGAACATACAATATGATTGTGTAAAATAGTAATGGCACCCCTGTGTAAACACCTGGTCAGAGAAGTCAATACACTCCAGAAACTTTGGTTTTAAAGGAATAAGAACTTCAACCAATGCTAATCACTGCTTATACATATAAGACTTTTACACTGTCAATCTCAACGTGCAATTTACATTCTATTTTAGACTTCTCTAGAGCTTCTGACACCATCAGTAGGAAAATTCTATTTGAGAAACTGCAAAAATTAGAATGTGGAAACCACACACAAAGCAACTCATCAGACATACTCTGACCTCAAATTTCATAGAGATTATAGAATCGTGACCTCAAGGCTAATAGAAAAAAAATATAGCCTATAGTATTATAAGGAGACCTGTTAAGCCCTGTATTATTTAGCATAGCTACACCAGATATTGCAGAAATCCTCCCAGAAGGTGTCACCCTAAATAGTATGCAAATATAAGCTAGCCTCAAAGTTTCAGAATGAACTCCAGAAAATCTTTGACTTGATGAATTGGCTAGAAGAAAACTAATTAGATCTAAACAAGGAAAAAGACTATGACATTTAGATGGGAGCAAAACCAACAATCTTTAACACAGAAGAAAGATGCTTGAAAAGTGTATATGAATCTATGTATCACACTGTAGAACACTGGAAATGTATTTACTCATCATATCAATAACGAGTAAATACATGACGAAACAATTGCACAGATTCTCCATTAAACCGCACTTAAATTATTTCAGATAAAGAGATGAACCTATTGCAACATACTTATTAGAAATTATTGGCCACACTTAAAATTGAAACATATGGAGCAGCTTGAAAAGTTAAAGGCAAACTTCTTAAAGAAAGTTCCACACGTCTCAAAATATGTGTCAAGATTGATATAGGTACTGACTGGGGAACTGTTTTTCATGGAAGAGCTTCCCGTTGGGTTACTGATGCCTTCCTCCCCTGGATATGAACAATTTAAGGAGAAGCTAACAATGAATAAAAAAGAAAACGAGCAATGATATCTACAGACTGATATCGTGACTTGTGATGACTGGAAATTTGGAAACTAAACCTTATGTATTTTGTTATGTGCTTTGATGTACATAGCTTGCACCAAAAGATAATGTAAAGTTCAAAAATTCCATTAACCGGATGCAAAGCATATATGCGAACACTGTGAAAAACACTAACGATACTATATATATATATATATATATATATATATACTCTGTGCATTCATAAACAAATCACTGACTTCCTTCACTTAACATATGTTTTTTTTATACCATGCTCAAAGGGTGAAATTCCTCTTTCATTCATCCCTATGTGCACAGAAGGTAAATAGGTGACTACAGTGGTTTTCAAATGAGACGAGATTTGTCCTTGAGTGTCACCAGCTGGCAGCCAATTGGAGTGCTGCTGTGTTGACATATTGCATTCGCGCTTAACTGGGAAGTAACACAATAAGTGATTCCATTTATCATAAATACTGCTTGTGCTAAGACAAAATTTTCAAATTTTGTAAAAAGTAATTCTAGAGAAAGATAGGGAATAATGCTCATAGCAGAACCATAAAAACCACAGATTTTTAGCTCAAATAGTTTTCAAAATACATATAACTAAATATAATGTCGCCAGGCACATTTGTATGCTCAGTGTGCAAGTGAGAGGAAAATAGGAAAAGAGTGGGGTAGTGAATTGGCTACACAGAGTATGATAACACATCCAATTCGCTGCAGCAAAGAACTCTCCCCATTTAAAAAACATAATTATAAACTTTGGCTACCTGAGGAAACTACTCTTCCGCATCAAATTACACAAAAACATATTTCTAAATACATATTAGACCACAAAATGTCAATCTGTACTTGGAAAAAATGTACCACTCACATTGAACTTATAAAAAAATCATAAACTACATAGTTGAATTTACCTTCAATATCACTGGCTGTCAAATCCGTTTCCTTGTAGAGCACTAAGCTGCCATTGCGATGTAGTAATTGTGAGATCTTTCTTCTCATAGAGCTCAATCGCCATGACTGGATGCAAGTTGCAGCCAAATAGTAGAGTGTTAATATCATGACTTCTGACTGATTATTCCACTGATGTAAACTGTTATTCCAGCATCAACTACAACATAATATCAAGATTTCATTCAAACTTTTCCTATTAATGTTAGTTACATGCTGCTCTACAATTATGTAGGTGACCATTGACTGAACATTAATAGTTCCGAAATTGAACTTCTATAATGATTAAGGTTAAGAATAGTTATTATATGAGTAATATACAAAGCAGGAGGTTACCAACATTCAATGATTAATTAAAATTAGTGTATGAATAAATATTCACAACTGTGAATAAAAATTATCTGCATTAAGAAGTGCTCAATCCAATCAATTAAAATCTAGTTTAGGATAATAACAATAACTAAATAGAACAATATGACGAGCATTTTATGTTGTTTACCTGTATTTAATTGGGCCTAAGTTTACAGTTTGTTGCAAATATTAGATTTCATTTAATTTAAAATGGATTTCTCATCAATTGTATTATGAACTCAATTTGTTTCTGCATTACCACTACTAAGAATTTTAAGATGGAAAATAAACTGTATACTTCACTAACCATTCCATTTCTGATCAACTCACACCAGCCGTACAAGGATAAGTGAAATAAATGCAGGCCAAATTAACCAAACCAGACCTACCGCCCCCAACCCGCCTTCAACACCCACAGAACAATATCTGCACTTTATTTGCGTATGCTTTCACTCAGACAATATGATTGGGCTGGCTGCAATTTATCGATTGCTGACAATGGTAAATGCGGCTCCGTGGTTGGTAACAAACTGTTGTTTGAAGGGGCATTTTGGCATCTTACGTTTTGAATTTCCCACATAGCGCTAGTGTCTGGTTAGATCGGATAGCATTCAAAGAATTCCCTATTACCCGTAAACCTCCATAGAACATCCCAAAGAAACTCGATTACATCTATAAACAAATATAGAAATACTAAAATAAATAAATTTAGGTAAAAGCATGTCTACATGTACAAGTACTAGTAACATAAAGCTATCATTGAGATAGCACAAGCAATGAATATTAGTTTTAAGTAAACAATAGTAAATCATGAAACAAGCTAGTTACCCTCCGTGGTGTAATGGTTACCATGCTAACTTCATACGCGGGTTCAACCCCGGAGGAGGACGATGGATTTTTTCGGGCGTACAAATTCTTAGCATGGCTTCCTTCAGAAGGTAAGTAAAGCCGTTGGTCCCGTGTCGCAGATTTACGGCACGTAAAAGAACCTCAAGCCTGATTGAGACCTGTTTAACTTTCGTAAAGGTAAGCTTGTTTCATAAATAAATAGCGTGTTATTTATGGACGCTCTTTAACTGCTGTAGTTCTCAGCGTCTTATTCTATAGAGAGCGTGAAAGACCGCTTAATTTTGCTTAAAGGCCTCTTTATCAGGATTTAGATTCTTTTACGTGTGTTATGACCTTAGGTATATTATTGGGCATCTTTACACCACGGAGGGTAACACATTTATTGTAGCTTGTTTTTAAGTTTTCTGTTGTTTTTATCTGAATTATTTGTTATAATTTTGCTACTTATTATTCATATTAATATTACTTCTTTGTTATTGTTACGTTACTTGTTAGGTTGTGAAAATGATTTCTCGGAGAGGTCGACGGCCAAGGCCTCATCCTGCACGTAAATCACATGTTGCTCGTAGGGGTATTCCACTTCTATCTCAGGGAAGAATTGGAAATTTCATCCAAAAGGAAAACGAAAGCATCCGCAAGACAAATGCTCTGTTAATACTTTTTAAGAGAATACAAGAGTGCACCGCAGAAGCCCTAGGTGTCAGCAAGAATACTGTTTGGAAAGTTACAAAAGAAAAATACTATTTTCCAGTAGCGAGGTATCCAAATTATCAACTCCAGCGAAGACGATGAATAGGACTTCTACCTTCACTAACTTAGATGATTTTCAAGAGGATACTTATCCATGCTTATTAGGCCGAGCCGTGGTCCAGTGGTTAGACCACTGCCTCTCATCCCAAGCAACTGCATGAGGGCTTTATGGTAGACAAAGCAGCAACGAGGCGGGTTTCCTCCGGTTTTCTCCAACACCGCATTCCATCAGTGCTCCATCTTCATTCCACGTATCATTAGAGTCATCGCCTGTGGTGCCTATGTAGTAAAAGCGGGCGTTTAGCACTATTAAAATCTATGTTTATTACGTAAGAAGAGAAAGCCTACAATTAAGAAGCTGCTTGTTTTATTAGAGAAATGCGATTCGCTTGGCGGTTGTTATTCACTATTGTGCAAAGTGGTGCACAATTTGGGGCTTGAATAAAACAACAACAACAACAACAATAATAATAACAATAATAACGATAATGATGATACTACTACTACTAATAATAATAATAATGATAATAATAATATAATAATAATAATAATATAATAATAATAATAATAACAACATCAACAACAATAATAATAATAATAATAATAATAATAATAATAATAATAATAATAATAATAATAATAATAAAAAAATTCCTGATGGAAAGGGGAATTATTGTGACAGCAAATTACCAGTTTTTACGTACTTTTGGGAAGGAAAATTTAGCAAAAGTGGTGTGGCTCGGTGAGCCCTGGATTAATCCTGGACATACATAATCCTTCGAAATTATTGTGACAGCAAATTACCAGTTTTTACGTACTTTTGGAAAGGAAAATTTAGCAAAAGTGGTGTGGCTCGGTGAGCCCTGGATTAATCCTGGACATACATAATCCTTCGTTTGGATTGATAATACCATCGAAGATCGATGCCTGACCCCAACGGAAAGATTATTCTTCACGTCGGATGGATTTATTAACGGTGCACTTCTTATTTTCAAATTCAGGAAAAACAGTAGACTATCACAAGGAATTTGGCTATATACTTTTTTTTTTTTTTTTTTTCATAATTCTAGGAACAGCTCCTTCCAAACATTGCAGACAACAGCACCATTGTGCTTACCACACCGTGTAGAAGGATAAGGCGGCTTCAGAAAATACGAGAAGTGGAAATGGCTTATGAGACATGGTGTACAAATATATGAACATATTATCAAAGGATCGTTGCCTTTCATAATCTACAATTTCAAACCCAGGACCCCAAAATATTTCATCGATGAGCAACATGGACACAGAGTAGTACGACTTCCTCCATACCACTGCCTCTTCAATGCAATCAAATGCATTTGGCCTCAGTTAAAGCATTGCGTTGCTGCTAAAGACAAGACCTTTGCCACATAAGAAGTACTGGAGCGAATGAAAAAATCTGATGTGCTCCATTCACATGACTATTTACTTTTATACTTCTATTTACTTCCTGCTAATCTAGAAAAAAATTAGCAGAAATAGTCTTATTTCTTGCCTCCTTGTAAGCAGAAGCGAAATAAGGGAGTACCATAGGTTAAAGTGATAGTCAAAAGCTGGTTGCTATGTGACTGAAGTTCCTTTGTTTGTATGGACCCGAGTTCACAAAGCCCTGTATGAGAAAAGTATGCGTTTTATAGCTGAAACTAAAAACAAGGAATGTCTCGAAAACAATCAACTCCACGAAAAATATGTATATAGTATAAATTGTGTGTTTTAAAGTGCTCTACATTTGTTGTATGGTAAGTTTTTGTCAATCTATTACGCTTTGGCAGTTATGCAAAATTCTGTAAAATTGACCCAGAATAAAGTAGTCTTCAGAGGCTATTCCCAGAAAATTCAAAATATACATTTTATTTGTCAGGTAAATATCTATAATATACGATATTTTAATCAAAATCGTTAGAGCCATGTTTTAGAAAATCAAAATTTTCGAAAAAAGTTCCATATAAAGGGTAGATTGGAGTGGTGGGATTTTTCTCAAAATCTTCGTGTCGCATCCCTGGAAGATACTAAACTTAAATACCAAATTTGGTATTTTACCGACTTTTCATTTTTGAGTTATCGTGTTCACAGTCACACGGACACACGCACACACTGACACACTGACACACACACGGACCTTTTTCTGAAAATACTTTTTTTGGATACAGGGGACCCTAAAACAAATATTTCCGGTGAAATCTCGGTATCGAATCTGTTGGTAGAGTGTAATACCTTCTCTATACACTATGTACATAGTGCGTATAGAGAAAGTAAAAAGTGAATGCAGAAAATTGGAGGCAAGCGGGTGTCACGTTGAGGAGTAGTTCAGAAAGGCCATTGAAGTTGAAGAAGTTCTAGCTACTGCAGTAGATAGTTTCATTATGAGTTTGGAAAAATCGTTCGGATTCCAGTAGTGACTGCGATAGTGATAGTTCTAAGCAGACCTGGACGGAATGCAGCCGCTTCCAGTTGATTCTGATTGAGGTTGTCTACTTTAATATATTTATATACTATTTTCACCTGTTTGAACCATTCATCATCCTGATGATGGAAGAGATGCATGATCCCGAAACGTCGATGCCTCTTCATCACTACACCTGGCTTGAAGCCCGAGAACGTATATAATGTATCGTCTACTTTGATCGATGTGTGCAAGATAATTCATGATCATGCATGTAAAATGTTCATTGTTCATCTCTTTCTTGTAATGGTAGACTTCTTGTTTTCTTCACTCATGCATCATTGGGGGTATGAGGCGGGCATATGCAATCGTGACGCTGCCTGCCTTTCCCCTATATGATGGTGTTGCCAATATATTATGAAATTCATAACGTGGAGGAGATTAAAGAATCTTCTGGTGTGCGGAGTTATTCATTTTTCCTCACTATCCCTTAAAAAGTATTGTCATCAGAGGTATTATTTTTTAAAGTTGAAACTAATATGCTCTCTGAGTTATACACCTTTATAGCCAGCAAATAACAAGGTTGTGATGCTGGCTCTAGCACTCCATTTTCGTAAACACATTAAACATTATGGAGGCGTTTAGCAGCCTTAAGAGTAACAGTGTACGCCCGATTAACTTGTTTTTTTATACTTATCTTACACTTATGTTGATTACCTACCATTTAATTTGAGGATAAGCTAAAATTTAAAAGGTGAATCGTAATTACGATGACATATGGCATATTAGATCCTTTATCCGATCATTTATGACACTTTAAAGTGTATGCAAGACCGTCTCAAGTAACACATTTCCTACTCATACTTTTTCTTATTTAGATTTTTAAAGCATTCCGTTAACCAACTGCTGTTAAAAATTCGTTTTTCTAATTCATACATTAAACATTTAATAAACATTGTCCATGTCTGCGGTTTGGACGCCGATTGTATCATATATATCGCAATGTGATGTATGCCAGTGTGTTTGCACATATTAGCGGAGCATGTGGTGGTGCTTATTTGGTACATAATGTAGTAGTTCGGAGTTTAGCCGCTAATCTGAAAGATCCCAACTTACGAAAATAGCACTGTAAACATGTTACAAAGTTTAATTGTGTTCCGGCAAGCAGTGTTTACCAATCTTGACAAGTAATTCCATCACATTCCACAAAAGGAATATCCGCAATATAATGATTTATAGTTGACAAAAGGTCGCAATTATGGCTTCCATTTATGTAATTTTGAATTCGATTATAAATTCCTTTAAACAGAGTTGCGGTTCCTAAATGCTGCGGTGTTCTTCAACTAATCCAGATAATTGCTCTGATTAAGAAAATCAGTTGTTTCATTTTGTCTTCCAAAGGCCAAATATTATTTTTACACAAAATTTACTGCACCAGCTTTTAGGAATAGTCTTGCACATACTTTATGAGGATTCATGTCCAGCGGACATAGTAGAGACATCAAAAAATACAGGCAGACAGGGGCGAAACGACATTCATATATTTTACACAAAACCAACCGTTGAAAATATAGTCAGCATAACAGCTAATCTAAATTTTGTCACAGATCCTAAATGAACATTTCAGAATTGCAAGAACAAAACCAACGACAACAAAAACAAAAACAGCTTTTACAAATGTGATGTCAAATATGCTTGGAAAAATATTTTCTAATGCTACAAGACATCCCAATATCTTTTATGGCGAGACACATAATTTCTCTCACTACCACTCAACTCAAAACAGAACAGGCAAATAACGGATCGTGCACTTTAAAAATCTGAAGAGTTCCATCCTTATAAGTTACTTTAGCTGCTCCAAATACAAAATCTTCTAACAAAAGATTATTCTTCTATCTACATCATGCTAATCGAGATCAATATTAGCTATATTGGTCTTATTACTGTTTAAGTATAAGGGAGATAAAGGAATATATTAGCCCTAGCGATAGTCAATCCTTGAAAAGCTCGTCACTGTGTAAAACAATTAAGGTTTTATTCGTTTTCTATGGTCCAGCTTAAGAAAAGTATAAATATTTTAAAGCTGAAACCAATTAAAAAATAATATCTCTCAGAAACGGTCAGTTCTATCAGGGAAGGGAAAAAGAAAGAAAGAAAAAGTGTATTTAAATAAATTATGTGTCTTAACCAGATCTACATTCTTTGTGTAGTAACTTTTTGTACATCTCTTTCGGTTTAGCAGTAATGCAAAATCAAGCAAAATTCTTCCAGAATAAAGAGGTCTTCAGGGGCTATTCCCAGAAAATTCAAGATATGAGCATTTTTTGCAATGTAAATATCTATAATACGATATATTTTAATTAAAATCATTAGCGACATTTTTTAGAAAATCAAAATTTCGAAAAATTTTCCATATAAAGAGAATTGGTGATGGAGAATTTCCTAAACATCTTCGTATCGCATCCTTGGGGATACTAAATTTAAACACCTAGTTTGGTATTTAACGGACTTTTCGTTTATGAGCTATGCTGTCCATAGACACACACGCGCGGACGGAGCGCTTTCTAAAAACCTCATGCGCTCCATTCACATGACTTTCTTTATATCTCTGTAACAGTTAAGCTTAGTCTTCTATGTATTTTATGCTAATTGAAATGAGCTTTAGCAGAAACGGTGTTATTACTTAGTTCCTTATAAGTAAAAGGGAAATGAGGAACTACACTAGACAAAACCGACAGTCACATATTTTAAAATGTGGTTCTTATGGGATTGAAATTCGTTTCTTTGAATGACTAGGCGTTGATAAGTTTCCGCATGGGAAACTTTGAAGTATTTTAAAACGGAAACCAACAACAAAGAATATCTCGAAAACGGTCAACTCTGCGAAAAAAATATGCATGTGAATGTCATAAATTGTGTCTTCTACGTGTTTTGTGTAGTGTGTTTTTGGCTATCCCTTGCGGTTTATCAGCTGGGTAAAGTTCAGAAAAAAATCATCTAGAATAAAGAGGTCTCCAGAGGCTATTCCCAGAAAATTCCAGATAGGCATTTTATTTGTAATTTAAATATCTTAAACACAAGAGATTTTAATCAAGATCATAAGAGCCATTTTTGAGAAAATTAACATTTTCGAATTTTTTTTCCATGAAAAGAGTGGGAGATTCTCTCAAAAATCCTTATCCAATAATCAAAATCAGAATCATATTTCGTGATAGCAAAGCACTATGAACTACAAAGAAAACATTGAACAAAGGTATATACCAGAAATATCATCATCAGCAGCAACGCCTTCATCAACGCTTTTGTGTAAACATCTCCATGCAAGAATAAGAACTCGCCGAAGCGACAATCTAAATGGAGAACAAAGGTGAACAAGACGAATGACTACAAATGTTTCCAGAATGACTTTTGTTAATTTTTTTTCTTCAAAATATTATCTTGTCTCATAAGTAATGTCGGTTTTTTGATTTTGGTGTTTTGAAAATGTATTGGATTTCTTTAGTTTGGCAATGCTATTTACAGGATGCCATGGCTAGTGTTGCGTACATTGCGAGGATGTTTCAGTCTTCAGTTGTTAATAAACTATCACAAACTTGAGGTAACAAATTTTGAACTTAAGAGTCCTTCTAAAGCACCAATGGAAACAAGATTATAAAGCCGCTGCCGCAGCTCAAAGAATATGTGAAGTGGAAGGAGAAGGTGTCAGTGAGCGTGTGGCTCAACGATGGTTCCAAAAATGGAGACGAAAACACTAAAGATTTATCACGTTCTTGAAGACCTAAAATGTAGAATATTGAGGGTTCACGCCAAGCTTTGCGAGAAAATACGCAAAAAGTACCCGTAGGATTTCAGAAGAAGTGCATCAAAAGATCCCATACATCGCCACATTAAGACACTTGAAAAAACATACAGAAGCTGTAGATCTGTATTTCATGAACTGACACCTTAACAGGCACAACGTAGAGTGGCTATCTGTGATCAGCTAATCCGTAATCTTATGGATGATAGATTTGTCAGGAGAATTGTCACTTGTGATGAAAAATGGATATATTACCAAAACCCTGATGCCTCGAAACAGTGGCTTGATCCCACCAACCTGCCAAAGTCGTCATTAAAAAAAAAAAAAAAAAAAAAAAAAAAAAAAAAAAAAAAAATCGGTTCGGTCCCAAAGTAATGTTGTGCGTCTGGTGGAATTTTGAAGGTGTGATTGAATGTGAGTTTAGTCCAAACGGGCGAGCGATTGATGCGAATTTTTATTCTCAACAACTGGAACGAGTTCATGCAATTTTAAGACGGAGATACCCAGCATTACTTAACCGAAATAGAGTTCTATTACAACAGGACAATGCAAGACCCCATACTGCACGAACAACCATTTAAATAATTCAGGAATTGGGAGGAGTCGAATTGCTACCACACCCAGCATTAAGCCGTGATGTCGCACCATCAGATTATCATGTTTTTCGATACATTGCTCATTTTTTACGTGGAAGAAATCTGACAACATTGCAACAGTGCAAGTGGGTTCCACCGAATTTTTGGCATCAAAAACCAGAGACTGGTATCATCGTGGGATGATGAGATCGCCCTCCGTGGTGTAATGGTTACCATGCTAACTTCATATACCCAAGGTCGCGGGTTCAAACCAGGCGGAGGACGATGGATTTTTTTCGGGTGTAAAAATCCTTAGCATGGCTTCCTTCGGAAGGGAAGTAAAGCCGTTGGTCCCGTGTCGTAGATTTACGGAAAGTAAAAGAACCTCAAGCCTGATAAGAGAGGCCTCTAAGTCTTTAAGCGGTCTTTCACGCCCTATATAGAATGGGACGCTGAGAACCACAGCAGTTAAAGAGCCTCCATAAATAACACGCCATTTCCATTTTATCGTGGGATGATAAACCTCGCTCAAAGATAGCTCAAGACCATAGAATCTAATGGTCTGTACTTTGAAGTTAGTTAATTGCTTGTCAGAATATATTTCAAATAATTATGAAAACATTGAAATTATTAATTTGCTTATTCTTTATTACCATTGTATGCAGGAAAGACTATTAAAATTTAACTATTAATTAGGGTCTTGACTGTTGTTGGTGTTTGCTAATTTGACACTGAAATATAATTGCAAGCCTCTATAAGGAAAGTTGAATTCTATCTGACCATGATTGTCTTCAGCTTCAGTGTAGCGACAGGAAACTCAGGAATAAATTTCCTCTTAATCAAGATTCCACCATGAGTAGTTGATTATATTCCAGTAGCAATTTCAGTTCAATTTTAGATTGCAGTAGCATAGCGTCCCAAGTAAGTCCAGACGAGGTGAAGCAAAACTTTGGCTTTGGGCATTTTCAGGGATTGCTCTCAAAATGTTTCAAAGGCACAATATAGGAGAAACAGGGCCGAGATTCGCAACTAAGCGTTGTACTTGCTTAACATTCTTTATCTTGAACTTCTAGAATACATTTTTAGCATGCTCACAGACATTTGCTATAATGTCTTCCTGAGTTAATCTATTAAAGAATGGTTCCAAAGGAGGTACAACACCTAGCCCAATTTGATTTCGAAATGAGGTATCGTTGTATTCATAATTGAGAAAAGCACGGAGATAGCAAATGACAACAGCCATGGGGAAAATATATGTTACGTAATGTTCACATGCAGAGGAAGATTTCCTTGTAGTATTACATAATCTTGATCCGCAATAGCCATTTAAATCATGGAGAATTGAGGGAGGGAAGTAGCGCGTATATATCAAAATGTTCTTCATGTTCGTCCTTGGATATAAAAATGCAAATCCATTCTTTCCGGATTTGATACTCAAATCGGTATTGACGGCTTTGGCCATGGGAGATGGTGGAAACAAGCAAAGGGATTGGTATTTCGTTTGAGGCAAATACAACGATAAATTGTGGGTATTTGCGGAAGCAGTGTAAATTGTAAATTTAACTGGATTTCATGATACAAGGATACACTGGTTCAAAGTGACTTCAACGGATCTATAAACTTTGAAAGCGCATAAAGGCAAATAGACTTTAAGAGACACTGAAGATGTTTGAGTTTCACACCTAGGTGCAGATTAGAAATGTAGTCTCGGTCGATAATCAAGTTGGTGGTAAGATAAAAGCTAAAATGGTGTAACCGCGGATATATTTGAATCTAACTTTGTTCTTTTTTTTTTTATAGTTGTTAACGCTTGCTTTTACTACATGGACACCATATGCGATTAGCTATTCTGATATCCTTATTCAATAATAAGGGCATCAGTAGAGAGCACTTGATGACCCCGGAGAATAGAATCGTCATAATTGATCAATTATTTTACAGTTGCTAAGATCTATATCCTGCATCTTATCACCCAAACTAAAGGGAGATTGTAAGCAGACTATACATTTAATCAAGGAAATAACTGAGTTGGAATTGAAGATAGATTCTACAGGGATATCTTTGTGCGGCATGTTGATTCTGACTACGCTGAGTGTAACATTTTTGTTGTCATCATTTAGCATATTTGAAATTTTACAACTGAATGTTTTATAAAATATTAATTGTAAATGCTGCAAATAAAACAGGAAAATATGCCTACCTTAACTGAGAATCATTGCTGCCAAAATTGATAATATTTTCTATCAATATCCACATTCAACGGCATCTGTATAAATCTCGAATTTTATTACCATGTTAAAGAAATACTTCGGTTATGCGCTGTTAATGTTTACATTAATCCACAGTGGATCAAAGGAAACATTATATATCTTCAGTTATAAAGTCTCGCTTGACAAGAAGGAAATTAAAATGTTTCAGGCATGCCCTTTGGTTTACAATGATTGCTGAGGTGGGCTCAGTGAGTTGGGAGTATGGCCGCCATTACCTCTGAACAGTAAAAGAGCATAGTAGCATAGTATGACTTAATGTTATTCTCATACCCTCTATGCGAGAACGCCCTTCACGCGCTAACAGAACATGGGTATTTACTTTTGTGAAAAGTATTTTGTGTGCCCTTATTTCCCTCCTACTTATAAAGGAGCGAGTAATTAAAACCTTTTCTGCTATGTTTATCTCGATTATCATAAAACAGATAGACGAGTATGCTTTATAACAATAAAAATGTTATAGCGATATAGAGAAAGTGATGTGAATGGGACAAATCAGATTTTATGCATATGCGGTTTTCTAGTTGTGAAGTTGGTACCTTTAGAGCTCTCTGATTGCGATATTTCTGTATACCGGTGCGTGCGTGCAAGAAAATGATCGTCAAGGGAGAAAAGGTTTGCGCAGCAAATTCCTATTATTTGCCTTCTTCTCGTGGTCAGACAGTTGAAGTCTACAAGCTTTAATATAGGTAACCCAAGAGATAGTTAAATATTTAAAAGTAAATCGTATTCGCTCTATACCAGTCTTGAAGTCCACACTCTTTTCGTGATATTACGAGAAACAACATATGTAAAGCGACAAAACAAGCGACCGATATGTTCCATTCACTTACATTTCTCTAGTTGTTCCACAAACAACATTTCCTTACAAAATGAAAATATCTATCATGAAAATATCTTAAACATATGAAATTGTAATAAGAATCGTTAGAGCCATTTTTGAAAATATCAAACTTTTCGAAAAATGTGACCTGTTAAGGGTAGTTGTGCGTGGGGAGTTTTTTTTTTTTTTTTTTTAAATCTTTGTATCGCATCCAGGGAAGTTACTAACTTTGGTATTTAACCGATTTTTCGTTTTTAAGCTATGTTGCCTACACACACACACACACACACACACGCGCGCGCGGACTAAAATGTTTTTTTTTTATTCAGGGGGTTTCAAAACATGTATTTCCAGTGAAATCTCTATATTGAATTTTTGGGTGGAATACAATATCTTCTCTATCCAATATGTTCACTGTACGTACAGGCTAGAGAAAGTAAAAATCAAACCATAAATAATAAATAAATCTGATGGGTGCCATTCATATGACTTTCCCTACAAATTAGTGTTACAAAAGATTATTTCTTTAGCTATATCGTGGTAATTGAGTTGAATATTTTCAGAAATGATTGTAGTAGTCCCTAGTAAGTAGATGGGAAATAAAGTAAAACACTAGGCTAAAGCAATAGTCAACTCATTTAAAAAGCCGGTCGATATGTGAAGCAATTGGAATCCGGTTCGCTTTGCACGGTCAAGAATAAAACAAAAGATGGCCTCCAGTTTGACAAAATTTTGAGTATCTTAAATGAAACAAATAGCAAGGAATATTTCAGAAACTGTTTAATCAACAAAAATGGTGTATACCTATGGCCTACATTTCGTGTTTTAACAATATCTACCTTTTTTGTGTATTAAGCTTATGTGTAATTATCACGGTTTAGCAATTATGCAAAATTCATTCAGATTGAGGTCTTCAGAGACTATTTCCGGAAAATTCAGATAAACATTTTATGTAAATACTTTAATATGTGGTATTTTAATAAAAATTCCTTATAGGCATTTTTGAGAAAAAAAAAATTAAAAAAAAAAAAAATCCATTTAAGAGTAGTTGGGTGGGGGAATATTCTTGATCATCTTCATGTTACATCCTTGAAGGATACTAAACTTAAATACCAAATGTGGTACTTAGCGGTCTTTTGCTTTTGAGCTATTCTGTCCATGGGCACGCACACGTAGAATTTTTTCTAAAATTGGTGTTTTATTTAGGGGTCATCGAAACACGAATTTCCGGTGAAAATACGGTATTGAATTTTTGGATGAAATACAGTACCTTCTCTATGCATAGCACGTTTATAGAAAATAAAAAGCTTTATTCTCTATTCCTCAAAACACGTGTTTCCTAGTGAAATCTCGGTAGGTATAGAACCTTTGGGTGGAGTGTAATCCTTCCCCTACACAGTGTTATAGAGCCAATGATTGTTAATGAATTATAGCTCTATGCAATGCCTCAGATATACTTCAACTGTGCAGCAGCATTTCACTGTCGAAATACACCTTTAACTATATAACTATGAATTTATTTACAAAAAATGATTCACGCCTGATTTTACATGCAAAGCGCAGCAACTCACTAGCGACATCTTTAAGATCATTAATGAAAGCTGTTCGATGTTTTGCTATTACATATATTTCACAATCATATTTCTACTTCCTCAAAAATTATGCATAAAACAGTTAAACCCCTTTTTGCCGCTCATGAGGAATTCTGAGAATTTACCTATTTTAATTCCAGTACTGTTTTGGGGAGGACGTACAGATAACGGAAGAGCTTACAGTGGTAAAAGGGTATATATCACGATTCACAAATGTCAATGACGTAATGTCCTGGAAAGAAGTTAATGAGTGAATTTGGAGCTTAATTGTGAAGCATATCGTTCTATAAGCTCTTTTTGGGAAACAACGCAGGAAGGTAAAACTTAATACGATTAAACTGTTTATTAATCATTGTAATAGTTTTATTTTTTATATATTTCTTGTTTTTGTAGCGTTGTACTACAGAAAACCCAGTTTTTAAACTGCCACACCCCATCTTGTCAATCGAAGCGGCGTATCCGAAGGGCGTAAAATCAAATTTTAACGTTAACCCATCCTTTCGCGTTATTCGTTGGTTTTTTGTTACAATTCTGTACTGTTGCTATGAGTCATTGGTATTATTTGAGTTGGATGCTTTCGCATTATTGCTAGGTAACCATTAAGGTGTGATGTACAATTGTCATCTTTGAACACGGCATTCAGAGCGGTTCTCTTTACTATTAAAAGGCATTTTTGCCAAGTGTTCAGTTGGCTTAGCCTAGAGATATTGACTGCAAGTACACAGCAATGCAGTAGTTTCCTCCTGCACACACCCCACCCTTCCCTCTTTCGTAGATGCAAAAGGTTCAGCGTTCAGCAGCACTTTAGTTTAAGCTAGTACTTTGAAGTGGCAGTGGTCAATAAGCGACAGCTTCGAATAAAATCTTCACTATTGCTTTTGGAACATTTGAGGTAGAAATATTTTGTTATGAAATAAGCCAAGAAAGTGTGAATATTAGGAATGAAATCGCATTCATTATTGTATTAGATATTGAATGTGGAGTAAGTATCCAAGTAGACATAATCAGTTTAGGTCTCTGCAACGTTTGTTATTATGTATTAATAACTTTAGGGCGTTTCTTCGCTATCGTTCTGTGGAACGTATATAAAATAGCGAAAGCTGATCTCGGGATTTAACCGCGAAGATCTTCGCCTACGCTGCGCGGCTTAGGGTCCTCAACACGTAAGTATCGCTGTATTTACTAGTCATATGTTGGCATCTCATATGGGACTTTCTTGATACCCGTAGTTGCGAGCGAGCCGAAATAGTTTGCCGATATGCCCTGCATATGCGCTTCCTAGTTTATCACCTCAGAATGATTTAACAAACGCCGCCGTACGTAAATGTTAGTTTAGAACTTGGTCCATCAGCAGTATAACATGGAGAAAGGATGATGTCGATGCCACACATCAAATTTATGGCCCTCAGTTTTTGGGAACCCAGCATGCATGAAGTTATTGATAACCTAGTTCTGTAACAATTGTGTACAGAGCTGATCTTGAAATGTTAGGAAAATCTGCAGAATATTCCCTGATGGTAAACCTCTGTCTCTCTCGAATCACTTAATCAATTTGCCAAACAAGGTCTTTACTTCTGACACACTTGTGTCCTTGTCCATGTTTGTCATGAACATCAGTTTGGCCTTCTTTAAATTTAATTTAAATTAAACATTTGTACCAGCATGGCTCATTTTGGGATTAATTTCTGCTGCAGTAATCTCTCATTTCTCTCAGGAGAATTGATAATACTGACTGTGCTGAGGTCCTATAGCTTGGCTTCAAATGATACATTGAGCATAGCCTTGGAGGATGTAATGTTGGGTTAGCTTTGTAGTTGTAGTAGCACAGTGCCCAGCTTTTCCTTACACTTGTCTGGTCATGTAGCAGAGCAATCAAAAATGGAAAAAATAGCCCTCATAAATTCCCTGAATTTTGCCTTAAAATTGTCGCCTCACAAGCGTGTGATGATAGGGGGGGTTTCACCAGATGGTAGATTGTAGTTTATTAAAGACAACTAAATGGTTCAGAATGGTCCATTTTATTAATTATTTAAAGACTCCCCATGGGAGCTTACCTTTCAGATGGCACGGTTGCTGTCGAGTTTCATGCTGAAGTTTCAGCGGATGTGCGGCCCAGAGCCAATGTCAGAGTCATGGAGTCTGACCCAGAGACCATCAAAAAAGCCTGAAATGTGGGTTCTGGCGCTCCTTATATAGCCAATCGTTTCCTATGGGAAGCTAGTCATTTCCTAAGAAGTTAAGCATAACAGGATGTTCTAGAACATTCCGTCTGATGCACATCCTCATGTATAAAGTGAGAAAATTGTGTCCAGTTAATATTAGAGCATCAGTCAATGGTTTATAATTTGTAACTGAGAAGATTATTTTTCCTGGTGGTTGCAGACTGTGTCTGTTCTAAAGCAGTTAACTTTTTTGCCTGGGAGTGGGGAATCTTCATTTACACCAATTTCATCTGTATTTGATGTATATATTAAACCCTTAGTATCAGAATTATTTTGGTACACATACTGCTCTTCCTCTCCTAAACTGTTCTTCAATCCCTTTTATAAGCCCCTCAAATGAAATGGTGTGAATGGCCATAAACATAATGTGAGAGGTAATAGACTGGCCATCCATTCAAAGCCCAACATTGTGAGTATGAATCCCAGCAAAATCTCCTTTAGTAAGGACAGGGATGGCCCACGTAAAATGAGTGTGTTGGCATGCTTGGAAGATGACAAGGTTACATTGACTGCAGTGCATGGATTTTATTTTTTAGTTCTAAAGAACCAAAAAACACTACAGCTTTTATTGCAAAAATTAAATATTTTTTACAATGTAAATGATATGCACACTGTATTTCATTTTTGGAGGTTAGTATAGGGTCATCAGATTAAGCGGCTATGCTTTTAATGGCACCTGAGTTGTGGTCACATGCTGCTTTCCCCATGACAGTTTTCTCCTGCTTGTACCCTCCTGTGCATCAAAGCAAATGGCACGAATGGACAAGGTTAACTAGAGCCATTATTATTTCACAAATCACAATATTGAGTGTCTCTTACATTGCTTACCTTTTCAATGATGATATTTCAAATGTTCTCGTGTGGAAGATAGCATTCCAGCATCTTAACAGATTATAAAAACATACTCAATTCTTCTTGGGATGTGTTGGTTATTTTTTCCATTATATTATTTTGTAGTTCTTATAATGTTTGGGGATTAGATTTAAACACTTTATTGCCTTTTGTGCTGACCCACAGCTCACTCCTTGCTGCCTAACTTTGAGAGAAACTTTCTTGATGAACATTCTAACATCACACTGATATCATCCCTCTTTTCCTCTTAAAATGTGACATTTAATTTTTTATTATTATTATTATTATTATTGGTCGTCTCCTTAGCGCGGTGGTAGCGCAGCTGCCTACCAAGCGGGAGACCTGGGTTCGATCCCCAATACCGGCGTGGGGATTTTTCCCCCGCTGGGAGACCTGGACCGGGGTGCACTCAGCCTCGTGAGGTCCCTGGGGGGCCAATTGAGGAGCTACTTGATGGAGAAGTAGCGGATCCAGGTCATGAGGACCGCATTAACCGGTCGGGAGGGGCTCGAGGCGCTGACCACGTCTCACCCTCCAATACTGCACCCCATCCATGCTGTCTGTAGTGGACCGAGACGGGGGACGCAGCGGCCGGGCGGTAGGCCAAGGCTCCCCGTGAGCTGTCGTGCCATGGAGTTATGTTATTATTATTATTATTATTTTTTTTTCCTAACACTGATTCCATACTTTTAAATTTCTTGATCAGTTTATGAACTACTCTTGGTAAAGGGATCAATATCAGAAAAGTATTTCCGAAATACTTTATGAGATTTATGTTGTATAAAGTTGCAACATGAAAACTCTTTGTTCTATAGTATATTGAATACAGTAACACACAACTGAAGACCACCAAAGAACGTTCTCTACTCCCTTTATCAATTATGTGGCACAAAAGGTCATGCCATATGTGACACAATGTCAGGAACTGTAACCTCAGTAGGCGAGAGGGGTGTGCCTGAGATCAAGTGTCAATAAGAGCGTGCTGCTTAATCTGATGGTGCTAATTAGAAATTGAAAACCAAAGCAATTAAAGGTTAAAAGTTTAACAAAACACAGCTTTGTAAAATATGCTACATTGGGCTCTAACTGTGTAGCTTTCATGTTATTAAATATGTGACCAAAGAGAAGGTTCAGAGATTTAACTTGTGACGTATTGCAGTATCTAAACATTACTGGATGTCTCTGACCGATAATGCTAGGTTACAATGAGCATTTTTTCCTGTGTTACAATTAAAAATGGGTTACTTTTACTAATTTTGGTGCACAGAATTACAAATGTATTAGATTTTCAATAGCACATCTTATTTTGGTAAGATAACAATATTTAATAAACATATATTTGTAAAACTTTGCAGAAATATTACGCATGTACCATAAAAGTGGGTGAATCTGATCAAAATTTGCATATAATTTAATATTTTGAAATGAAATACTTTTTTAAAAGCAGTGAAGCATAGAAGATATGTTCCTTCATATTTGACAATAATGATACATAAATATTGTCATTGACTGACTTAAACAATTGCATATTTATTTAATTGTTTACCGATCGGTGTCACCTGCATAGTGCGGGTGGTTCTGATCACTCATTTATTTTCATTCAATGTCGTTTTATAACTTTAATATGGGTGAATGCGATCACAACTATGATTTTTAAAAAATAATTTCATAAATTACATAGAAGCAATGAACGAACAATGGTATATAGATTGTGCATTAATAGTCATATTTATTTTGTAGGACTCCAAATGTTTCAGCACATGCTCGTAACCAAAAGTCGATTACAGAATATGATTACAAAGAAGAAAAACACAGCTCAGTTTATCAATAAACAGGTTCTCATTATTGAAACTGTCCAGTACTCAATTTTATTAATCATATCACCTATATTTCTGAACACGTAACTTCCTCTCCTTTGAGTTTCACATTGGATTTTTCGAATTATTTCACTTCTCTCTACTTTTACAATGTCTTCAGTCTCTGGGAAAAATGAAGTGTGTGTTCAAGTTATCACTTTCTTTTTTTCTTAAAAGCTTAACCTCAAACAAATCTTTATCAGCTTATTCCTCAATCTTTCCAATGAAGTATCTAACCCTTTTCTTCATTGGGAATTTTACAACAAACTTTCCTCTTGAAATTTCTTCAGGTTCATCCTCACTTTCCTCAACTGCTTTTGATGCTTCATTGTCATCATCATCATCATCTCTCTCTGCTGGCTCATCTACACTGGTTCTTCACTTGTAATATGGACATTTGTTGATTCTCAAGATCTTCCACCACCACTCCCTTACCTGGCACCATATTCAAACGACTGCTTCTGTTCTCTTAGCTGCTTCTCCAGTACGAGACTTCTTTAAGTGATCCACAAATGCTTCTGGCCATGACTTTTCTATTTCCTGTGTACCATTATCTCATTAACATCTACAACTTGAGAGAGAACTTTTTCTGGGTAGAAGGCAACAATCCCTGTCTTTGCAAAACCGGAAATGATAATCTGTTTCTTATTATCTCCAATTTCATCAAATGCCTTTTTAAGAAGGCGAGGAAATTCTGATTTTGGAACTACACTTCTGTTATGTTGTTTCCACTTGTCAAGAACACTCCTCCAAGCACGTTTGAATGGTCGAAAGAATGCTACATCGAGTGGGTGGTGTTAGGTGGTAATAGAACAAACCACACATTGTGCAACTCAAACTGTTTGATGACGTGTAGAGAAATGTGACTCGTTAAATTATCCCCTATTAGCAACTTTGTCTCTTCTAATCTTCTTACAAAAGGAACCAGAATGTCCAAAAACCATTCTTCAAACATACTCGTATCAAACCATCCACTCATGTTTCTATTATAGCCAGCACCAGGCATACCCCCTAACAGCCATGTGTCATTGAGATGCTTACTCTTGTACACTGTATATGGAGGAAGCAATTTTCCATCTGCTGTAGCTGATACCATAACGCTAATGCTGTTCTTTGAAGAATCAATTATTCTTTCCGGCTGTTTCACACCATGTTTGACGGCGACTCTTAACTTGGCCCGGATCATCTGAGAAATTGGTTTCATCATAATTAATGTTGTTAGATGGAGGGACTCCCTCCATTGATGTCTCTAAATTAGAAAAATGTTCATGCACTGTAGCGTGTATAACAACTGCTCTGGCCCTCTTTATATTTTCACTTAATCTTGCACCTAATTCCTTGTTTCTTAGTGGGGAAACCCCATTTGGCACACACCAGTAATTCTTCGACCAAAGCTTTTTCTTTTTCTCTACTTAAAGCAGTTTGTCCTCCCATTCTGAATTTATATTTGTTATTTATTTTGTCATTAAGGGTGGTATATGGCATACCATATTGCTCCTATGCTTTTCGGATGCTTAATTTCCCTGATTTCACAGCAATTACCGCGTTAGTTAAGTATACAGGATTGTAGTTACATCTGCTGCCAGGAACAACGTTCTTTTTATACTTCCCCATGCTGATCGGATTCACCCTACAATGTAACAAATTTTAATGTCAGACGAGCTACCATTAAAACAAAACGAGCTTGAATAGGTTTAGTTACTGATACTACCACAAGAAACATGAATGAAATAAAATATGTTAAAACATACCTAGTTATACGAAAGCGATGAAACGCACAACAGAACTTTTCACAAGTAAGCTTCTTCCACCACTATGACACCTTCACTTGAATCTGATCTACTGCTATAGAAAACAATAACAGTTCCGATGCAACAATGTTGTGCTCTAATTGTATTCTCGTTCCAAACATGCGATGCAATAATTAACTCTAAACAGTTGTTCTGCTGTTTATTGTTGGTTTTCCGAGTAAAAGAAGAAACAGTCAGAATTACCCGCCTTTATGGGATTCACCCGCTTTTACGGTACAACTTTTAAAGAAAATTATCTAGTATTTTATATCTCACATGTTTAATTGTGTAGTAAATAAAACTAAATTTGAATTTATACCCTTCAATTTTTTATAATAATAAATTTATTTCCATAAGTTTCACAAGTTAGAAAACATTTTTTATTACTACTTAGTTACTGTGTACCCTGGGGCCCAACAGGCTCAAACCCTGAGGTTGTCGAACTACAGGATTCTACTTAAATCTTGAATCTAATGCATGCTATTATCGTGCAGCTGAAAAGGTTAGCATGAGTGGCATCAAATGCTGTGATAATGTTGTAGATATTCAGTGATGCAGAAAACAACATTGTTACGTTTTTCCAAGTGAACTTGTGTTGCATGCATGCACATTTATTTCTTAGAGTACCAAGTGAATAATGACATTAGCAAGGTTCTTAAGTGCAATGATAGTACTACACAGCTAGTAATATCTAGCCACATTTTCTACTTGCATTGCACTGTGTCTTCGTATTCCTCTGTCACAGTCATTTTCACTTGTATGATCACAAACGAAGCATTGTCATGTGAAACATCCTACAGTTGAAATTTTTGCTCCGTGTGCTGAACACAACTTTCCCACGTACTCAAATCTATATTCGCTACACATTCTCTTGCCTTGTACACACTGTTGCTTATAGAAGTAATCACATTCTACTTTCTTATGGATGTTTAAAGTGTGCCAATATGAGCTCAATTGAATTGGGACAACAGTGATATGATGGTAACCTGAGGACTTAATGGCCAGGATGTTTTGCCATTTTATCTATTACATCAGTTTCTGTATATTGTCTTCCCAAATATTCTCCAAAAGCACGGTTTTATAGGAACTGTACTGGGTAAACGTAAGTTAGGTTCTTCCATAAATCTGATCATTTCGTCTTTTCTGCTGGACATGGTGGGAATTTTGATCTTTAACCGGGAATGATAATTAACACTCTTAGGAGGAATGTTTTTCAAAAATGTGTTCTTGAAATTCAAATATTTCAACTTTCATCTTGTGATGCGAGTCGGCTAAGGGTTCCAGGAAAATATAAGCAGCCATGGCTACCATCTGCATGCAAGATCGATTCTTTTTCCATGTGACATGGGCTGGAAGGCAGCAAGAGCAATTGCAGTCACCCCAACCTTTTCTTATAACATCACGAGTATTATATTAAGAGTCATCTAAACAAACTATACGATACCCTTCCTGTCTGAAACGGATATCTCCATGCCACAATTCTTGCTGATCTCATAATCATGCGCCTCTTATTTAACATGCAAAAGCTTTGTTAACAGTGTCTAAGCAAATCCCTTTTGTGAGGAAACCTAGCTGGATTATGACATTGTTGTTATTATTTCTAACATCAAAGCTAGATACATCCTAAGGCCTCCACATATTTAAGAATACACAGTAAACACCACTTGCACATATGAAGTTCACAAGAAAACAACATCAATGAGATGAATGAGAGAGAAAATGTAAAGGTGTTGCAATGCTGTGTTTTACTCTACGTGTAGTCAGTCTGTCATTTGTGATTCCTGAACACTCATTGGCTGAAGTGATGTGTTCATTGATGCACTGCAAAATGTCAGTGACTTCCCAGAATAATCGGTGTGTTATCTGAGAGGTTTCTGTATACAAACACAAAGCCCATGTTAACCTTTTCATTTTATTCAAACATTTGGCTCATACTCTTCTCAAAAGTTTCCAGTATGTCCTTATTTAACATTATCAGAATTTGTACTCTTACCCTATCATTTTCATTAAGTTTGCTATCTAAACACTGCTTATTTTTATGTGATTATTTCATGTTTTAAGTATTGTCTTTTGGCAAACCCAAAATACTGCAAGGTTTAAATAAAAATAATGCCATGAAGAATAACAACATGGAAAGTGTACCTGAATTTGAGAATGAATTATCTTGTATGCTTGTCTATGTATGCTTGGTGCACCCAAGGGTCCTGAGCCAGTCACTGTCACTTCTCCCTTTCCGTTGCTATCCACTGTTGCCATGTCTTTTGTTTTCTTTTTTATGCTTTTATCGCCCTCTTCATCTTGGCTTGTAGGAAATATTAGTTTATAAGACCTTAAGATTATTACCTCCTGCCACAAGAGGTACGCAAAGTAACCCTTCTTCCTTCTGTTGTACGCCTTGGGCATCATCCATGAGATGTTACCCCTGATGGCATAGATCATGGAGATAAGGTATCTGTTATTCTTTAACTTCAATGGCAGGCCGAACGGTTCCGAAATGGAGTCCTTTCAAAATCCTGCCAATCTGCGCCAAACCCTCTTTGACCAGTTTCCAGTTATGACTATGTTGAATGAAGCAAAGAAACTTATGACATCAGCATGTGCTATATACAAAGAGAAATTGGCAGAGTTAAAAACTTGACTAGACTGAGAACGGTAAAGCTGCTGGTGGTGATCCACACTAAAGAACAAGTCTGACAAGCTATTTCAGGTGACTTTAATGGGCTCGTAAAGTGTTAAAGTTTACTCTCAAGAGTCAAGAAACATTTGTGGAGGAATGGTGACCGTCTCTAGCTTAGATGACTCGTCTACCAAAGATATTACCATGCATCTTTCAGGTCAAAGCGTGTGTCAAGCATACCATCTACACAGAAAATTTTATGGCAAGAAGTAAATACACCTTGCATATGTTGTTTCTCACCCTCAAGGATACTACAGTTTGAGAATGTATACTGTGGTTACGAAGGTGCTGCCATCCCCCCGTATATGCCGAACCAAAAAGCACTGTTTCAAGTGCCAATGCTTCGGACTTACCCCAGGTGCCTGTGCACGATCTGTAACTTGCGATCGTTGTGGTCTAGCAGCCTAAAGCCTTGCACATGATCCTTATTGTATGAACTGTGAAGGGAGTCTTCCCTCTAGCTCGCGACAGTGTCCAAGGTACTTAGATAAACACATGCAGGAGTTACGTGTCGAGGAATATCTTGCTTTTCCTGAGGCGCAATGAAGCTTTGAACAGCTCAAGCCTGCCAACACCACAGTATACTCCTCAACCATTTTCCGCACTCTTGCCCAGTCAGTTTACAGACTGTGTCTATTGCTGATGCGTCAACCGAGATGGACCAGTCCGAAGCTGCTGCTCCATTCTCTGCCAGAACATCTGCAACACAGCCTACACTGTTGGATGCATACAGAAGATAGTAAGCCCTCCCTCAACTTGAATCTTCCTAGTTTGTCATTCATTGGAAACCGTTCAGGTCAATTCAGTACACCTGCCAGCAGAACTCTACTCTGTCATGCTCTCACTCTCCTAGCTATAAGGCGCTTTTGGACTCCCTACAAACAGTAGAGTTTGAAGATGGAAAATGATAGTAAGATAGTGTCCTAAATCAGGCAAGGTGAGAAAAAAATTACACTTCAATTTCCATCATTGTGGATATAAGCCACTGGAATCTTAGTGGGGGTGGAACTTCAGCTTCTAATCCACCATTGTTCACCGTCAATCATCTGTCTCTAGGAAACAAACCTTCAACCTCATTACATTGTTTCGCTTTTTAATTTTCAATCGTGCAGATATGACTTTATTGATGGCCAGGGTGGTGCTTGCAATGGTATTGTCACTCTTGTGGCACCTACTCTCCTTCCTGGAATTATCGTGCACAATCCCTGCTGCAAGTAGTATCCATAACATTGCTTTCTGTCTCATCTGTTTGCAGTGTTTACATGCCGCCACATGATGTGATACAAGAAACACACCTTTGGGTATTGTTAGCATAGATCCCTCCCCCCATCACTGTGCAATTTGCTTTGAGGTTCTTCTGCAGATGATGTTCATGGTACCTTGGTTGTAGATGTTTGCGATAGGGATGGGTTATTGCTATTAAACACTGGTACAGCTACCGCTTTACTTTACATTTTACATAGGTGGAGAAGGTATTGCACTCCAACCAAAATTTTGATACCAAGATTTCACCAGAAATACATGTTTTAGGTCCCCCGGATCAAAAAAACACTTTTTTTAGAAAAAGGTTTTTGTGCATGCATGCTCAAATTGTTGAAAATTTTGTTTTTCCCAAAAATGGCTCTTAATGATTTTGATTAAAATAATGTATATCAAAGATATTTACATCACAAATAAAATGTATATTTTGAATTTTCTGAGAATAGTCTCTGAAGTGCTCTTTATTCTGGATGAGTTTTGCAGATCTGTTAAACTTGCTACACAAAATCAGTAGAACTCGATAAAACACATAATTTATGTTCTTGTAGAGTTGACTGTTTTTGAGATATTCCTTGTTATTGGTTTCAGTCTTAAACTACTCAACTTTTCTCAAACAGGGCCATACAAAGCAACACGAACCTCAATTGTTTCACTTAGCGACCAGCTTTTAAACAATTTGACTAATGTATAACCTAATGTATTCCCTTATTTCCCTTCTGCTTACAAGGAAGCAAGTAATAAATTTATCTTGATTAGCATGATGTAGATAAAAAAAATCTGTTGTAAGAATAGTTTGTATATGGAACAGCTAGAGAAAGTTATGCAAATAGAGTGCATCAGATTTTTATGATTTTTGCTACCAAAATGTGTAATATCAGAATGATCCAATGGGTTATTCTAAATGAAAAGACCAGTATTAGTAATGGTTTTTTTTCTCTAGCTTATGAATCATAATACTATTCATTACAAAAATGGAGTATACAGATTTACTTGTAAAACTATATTACTCACTAGCAGTAACTTCTTAATGCACAAACAGCCAAAGTTTCCTCCAAACCATAGCTATTTAATGTTAACATTACATATGTTAAGAGGTTAAGTAGTGTTATTACAAATCTAGCAGTCAAAATGTTCTGAGCTTTCTTAACTCTTAACTCTGAAGGATCTGTACTGTAACTTTCATCAGAATAGCCAGTCTTCATTTTCATTGAGTTCATCAGTACATCACATCTGTTAATTCTAATCCAGCCCAGTTACATTTTTTTTTGCTGTTCCAGTAGTTGGGCTACCATTTTAAGTGTAACCAGTAAAGGGGTAAAGAAGCACATTTGTCATCCTGTTGCACCATAATGCAGAAATTCAAAATTACCATTGCTAAAATGTAAGTTTTGAAGGCTATAGAATGAAGATGTGTCGACTTCTTTTTTTTTTGCATGGATGTGTTTGAGGAAGACAAACTATATGTTCTGGCAAAGTATGAGCATTTAAAGGCAAGTTGTAACACAATAAATGCCTGGAAGAGTAAATGGTACAAGTTACATTGTTTTTCCAATCGGCTAAGTTTAGTCATGGTATTGTTTCTAAGACAGTTGGTTCTGTATTATTAAAAAAAACACAATGGGTACATGACAAAGGCCAGGCAAACACTTGACTATTCATTACTAAGGGGATTTTTAACAAATATTAAGACACTTATCCATATCGATGATGTTTGAAGTGGAAATACTGGAGACGAAAATTTCAGTGTGTGCTGGAAAAGCAGCTTCTAGAATCAATCCACTACTTCATTTAGTGATAATTATACATAGTTAATGTTTCAACAGTTTAAACCATAGTTTTATTAAATTATCTTGGCCACAGACATGAATATTAAAATAAAGAAACAAACAAACTATGCCATAGTCTGCATGGCTGCTCTCTTCTGATGTGTTTTGGAAATAATGCAGAATTAACCCAGCTCCATCGATTGCTTGAATATTTAATTGGTATTGTTTTCTCTGTATTGCGGAACTTCACTTGATCCTACATAAGAAGGTTATAGTGGTAGCTTTTAAAATTAATTTTTTAAAAATGTGTATTATATCGTTGCATTATAATAATGCTTGTTAGCATTACTTTATCATCCAGAAAATTAAATAAAATTCCAAAGCATTAAAGCATGAAATTTTACTAACAGTGGACTCTCCACTGCTGTGAGATTCTGTCTTGCATGCCTTAGAAACCCTCAGATTTAACACAAAATCTTTGATCCATGATAAGTGAGGTGCTGTTTGAATAAATGTTTGATGATAATCGTTTCTACTGTTAGTCTCTGAAATACCAATGAGAACATTATCACATACAATTGGTGAAGAATAGTAAAAGTTCAGTATTCCATGCCTTTCTGTACACAATCGCTGAGGCTTATATATTTTTTGACCAAGTGTATTACAGGGCTTTGGTTTGTGCTTGTACTTAAGTTGAACATACAGTAGGTGGTAATTATCGGAAGAGACTGCAAATGTGCCACAGTGTTTTAAGTATGGACTTGTATCACTACAAAATGTAGCAGGCTGCACTGTAGAACCCATAGTGAAAGGAGACTCTACTTTAACCAAACTTAATGTAACATTTGATAAATGCCCACTTCTTATAATATTATCAACAGTCTTGTTTTGACTGTCTGGATCCTGTAGAGAATTTCTTCCAGCATATACAGCATAGTTTTCATATATGTCGTGCAGTACACAGCTGTGTGTAGTCAAGCACCAATATGGATTTAGGAGAGCTCCAAGGCAGTACATATCTGAAGTTAGATATTGTCTATCATAGATGTATACAATATACTTGGACTGTTCTAGCGTTGCATTCATAGCTAAGAGAGTTGCATTTGCAAACATCAATCTGGAGAGAGTGAGTATACTTAAAACTCTTAAAAAGTGTTTTAGGATTGTTTCAGGTGCATACATAATAACAAGAAAACTTACTAAGCCACAAATTAGTAGTCTTATGACAAGAGAAAACACAAACAACTGCAATAGTTTTTTAAGATTCAGGTCATGACTACCTTTATTTATACATTTTGTAAAGTTTCCATAGCATTGCTTTCATAACAGTCTTAGTATCTGTGCTGCAGTAGCAAAACAATGAGTATAAGTTTTATGAGATCTGTATTTAAAAGGAAAAGGATTGATAAAATGGTGAATACACAGCTTTTAAATTTCACAGTTTCTACCCTAGTAACAACATGTGATTCAGATAATCCTTTGCCGTATTTGTTGGTGTAGAAAAATACATCATATCCACAAAATTATGAAATTGTGCTTATTGTCATTGTGTAATAAACCTACAATAGGTTGTAGCCCATTTTTGCTCTCTACTTTGTGGCTATAATAATATAGTGTTATATCCCACCCAAATACTTGGTGTAAAAATTTCACTGGAAATATATCCACATTCCCTGAATAATAATATAAATAAAAAAAAAAATCAGATAAGGTGCAGGTTATTTTGCCCATGTGCTGTTGAACCAATAATCCAAAAGTGAAAATTTTATTAAATGCCAAATTTGGTATTTATGTTCAGCATCTTCCAAGGATGTGATATTGTGATTTTATTATTATTATTATTATTATTATTATTATTATTATTATTTATTAATTATTATTAATTATTTATTTATTTATAAAATCCCCCACCCCAAGCAATGGTTTATATGGGAAAATGGTCATCTTATAGTTTCTCAAAAATGCCTATAATGAATTAGATTAAAATGCCATAGTTTAAGATATTTGCATGGCAAGGAAAATACTCATACATTTTGAATTGCCTACAAATAACTTGCGAAGACTCCTTTATTTTGAAAATGAATTTTGCATGATTTTGTATATGTGTAAATCACGAGAGAGAGACAAAAAAGAAAAACACATGCACACAAATTTTAAGTTATATTAAAACAAGATTTAGGTCTTGAAGTATTTTTTGTGCATTAACCATTTCCAAGAACAAGTAGCTACTACTTGCCATTCATTTTTGCTAGGGGTTATGCAAGGAATATGAAATATCAAAGCCATCCAAGTGACCTACTTTTCAAATATTTTATTGCTTTAATCTATTCTTCCATCTAGTAACTACAATTTTAAGTAAGTAATAAAATCATTTATGGACTTTTTTAACATTAAGTAATACAATAATAAACTTTTGTAAATATGCACAGAAAGTAATGCAAATGTAGCACAACAATTTTGAATGTGGGATGTTACAATTTGGTTTATTTTGTTTGAAATATTTTTGTATTGCACGCATAACTAATTCTGTTTTAATGATAGGTTTAGGTTATTTTCAAAAACATAATTTTATTGCTGGACATCTAACCACCTTGAGCATATATAAACATTTTAAACTTGCTGTCGACCTTCCAACACACTATCTCAAGGGTAAAAAAAATTGTTTTACGGAAATCCATGACTGTAAAACAATAGCATCAGTATGGAAATATTCAAAACATAAAGAAGTAACTCATTATTACTATACGTTGGTTCTGCTGCATCAACTACCACTAAAACTATTAAGTATTAGATTTTTCACTTTTACTCACCATATTACAAAGTTTTAAAAATATATCTACTCTATTTTTGGCCTTTAAGTTTCAACAAAATATGTGATTTATATTAACAAATACCAAAGGTATTTGTTTGCTTTAGTTTTTTTACGACAATTTCTATTGTTTCACTAGCATCAGAAGGTGGTGTCTAAATTGTTCATAGTTGATGTTCATATTGCAAAATTTAGAACTACTAATATTTGAAAACTGCTTATCACTAGCCTTTAAAAGGTTGTCTTACCATCATTGGTGGTTTGTTATTTGGTCACTGGAGTTACTTTATAGTTGATTTTAAGGCATTTGTTGCCTTTTTTTTACATCACAATGATAATTTCCAACAGTGTTACAAAAAATACTGCGATATACCATCCTGCCAATTCTAAAAGTGATTCTGTGTGTTTAGAATTCAAATCCATTATTGTTGTGCAAATAAGTGATTTTGTTTTTAGCACTTTTCAGTGGTTTCGCCAAAGCATGCAAGTGAAGCAAACATGCACTGTGTTAGGCTTAGGTTAATGTATAAAGAAACTGATTTTCCTGTACTTTGGTTTCACCAAAGCATGCGAGCGAAGCGAGCATTAGATGTGTTAATGACTTTCCTGTACTTTGGTTTCAATAATTTCCACCGGTTTCACCAACTGTATTATGTTCCAGCTACAGCCTTGGCACTCCATTGTTAATATGTAAATGTTGGTGACTTTTGAGCTTCACTTTTATTTTTCTTTCTTTCTTTCTTGTTTGGCGACTTTATCTATGTTGGTAGCATCCACATTTCATTATTTATAGACCGTAAATACTTACCTTCAGCCTAGCAACAGCTGTTGAATTTTCCCCCTTCATGGAAATGTTTGTGAATTTTGCTGTTTAAGAAAGTGTATATACAGGGTGGGAGTACTGGGATATTCCAATTCTAGATGAAAACATATTAGCTCCTTGATGCTCTGAAGTGGATTCTCAAAGATTTATATTATATGATAGTACTGTCATATAGCTTTACCTAACTCTTCCAGAAAAAGAGTATGAGGGTGGTTAAATAAGTCTGATAAAAAGCAAGGAAAAGTGTTGTTTCATAAACAACTTGCCTTGACATATTCTCCTTTGAGGGGGGATACACTTGGTCCAGCGATCCTCCAGCTTTTCCATTTTGTCGAAAAAATAGATTCTGTCAGACTCTGTAAAATACTTGTTGACTGCAACTATCACTTTCTCATTTGATGAAAATTTCTTCCCACCAAATCAAAGTTTCAAGTTAGGGAACAAAAAGAAGACACTTGGGGCCAATTCTGGTGAAAAGGATGATTGATGAACCAATGCATGCACTTTTGCCATTGTTATTGCTGATGAAGTGTGGAACAATGCACTATCACAGAATAGAGAGCATAGAGAAAGGAAACTTGAGGGTGGCTCTTTTGATTTGCATGAAGCCAAGCACTACGCTAGACATCATATTGGGACCTAGTAAATGCAAAGTGAAAGCTGTTTATTACATGCCATATTAAGCAAATTCAAACATTCAAATTAATAAAGCATGAACATATGTAATGAAAATCTTATGTGTGGCATACACATTGACTTTCTCTGCTAGTTCTCCTACAAAATTTATATGGGTGCTTATTTTTCTGTTTCTTGAATACAGATACATTTTAATTGCGCATTCATTATAGGCATTAAACAATAGTCAAATCTTTTCAATGCCAGACGCTATGTGATGCTTTAAAATCACATTCTATTTGCTTGAACTTGAAAACAGAAAAGAAGAAAGCCTGAATGGTAATTTCCCGTGAGAAAATGTGTGTATATTTGAAAAATTTAATAACTAACAGAGGGTATTTTGAAAATGGTTAACTCCACAAAAATATACATGACAAATTGTGGCTTTAACAGGATCTACATTTTTTGTGTAGGCTATTTGTCTCCTATGGTTTACCAGTTATAAAAGTCATCCAGACTGAAGAGGACTTCAAAGCACATGGCCAGAGAATTCAATATATACATTTCATTTGTCAAGCAAAAGTTTTAAACATTTGGCATTTTAATAAAAATTGTTAGTACCATATTTACTTTCCATAATGTACTTTTGTAAAAAGGTCCGTTTGTGTTGTCTTTGTGGACAGCATAGCTTAAAAACAAAAAGTGGGTTAAGCACCGAACTCTGTTAAAGTTCAGTATCTTCCAAGGGTGCGACACAAAGATTTTCAAGGGAAATTCCCCCCCCCCCCCCCTCCCCCAGACCTAACTACCCTTTACACAGAGCATTTAGAAAATTTTGCTTTTTTCAAAAATGACTAACAATTTTGGATTAAAATGTCACATGTTTAAGATACATTTTATGACAAATGAAATTTATATCTTGAATTTTTTGGGAATTGTCTCTAAATACCTTTTTATTTGGATGACTTTTATATAACTTTTGTAAAACTGATAAACTGCAAGAGATAGGAAAAAAAATGTAGATTTCATTAAAACACAATTTATGGCATATGCATTTTTTTTGTACAGTTGACTATTTTAAATATATTCTGAGTTATTGGTTTCAGTATAAGATGCCTAAATTTTCTCAAATGGGAAGTCATTCCTAGCAAGTAAAGGGATCAGAGTTTCAGTTGTTTCACATAGCGACCAGCTTTTAAAATATTTGATTATCGATGTAGCCTAGTGTATTCCCTTATTTCCCTTCTACTTGCAAAGAACCATATAATAAGACTAATCTTGGTAATGCTTATATATTTTTTATTTTATAGCTTAACGTCCTTTAACCTGGTTGGTCATATCGGATGATGAATGAAATTAGTGAAATGATGCTCAAATGATCTCAGGGTTCATGGAGCTTAAAGTTACTTAACATTTATCTTCTCAAGATACGGGAAAACCTGGAAAAAAACCTTATCCAGGCAACTCACGACCTTTTGGATGTGAAGCAGACAAGCTACCACCACACTACCCAGGCGGGCTAATGTTTATCTTGATTAGCATGAGAAAAGTTTGTTTGTGGGACAGATGGAACAGATTTTTGAGACTAATGTTTGCTATTCATATCTGCAAAAACAAATCCTAGTAATATGTAATCATGGCTCGGAAAAATATTTAGGTAGGAGCAAATAACAAAGTGGTTCAGTGCCTGCCACTTGTTTAATAAAAGAATAAGAAGCTTAAGACATTGAGTTAGAATGGGCAGTAAATATGGTTTGACAGAATGTATCAGTCCTGTCATATATACATCATATACAGGAGACTCCATGTTTCTATACCATATGTTATAATTCCTGTCATTACATGAAACAAAATAAATAATAGAAAACTAAAGCTTGATGCAAATGGGTTATTTTTGCATTTGGAGACGTCGGACACCTTTTTCTCTTACTATTGCTCATTATAAGAACAGTAAAGCTTTAAGAGCCAACAAATATTCTAACTTGTATGGTCTAAAATATATCTGTTGAGTGGCATATAAGACCAGCAGCCAGAATACACAATAACATTAAGAATATGTATATGTGAAGTGTGTAACTTCAACAACACATCTGTTTACTCAGTCCCAATATGGCTGAATTTGTGCATGCGCACTGAATTTTGGCAGATGAATTACAATTTAGTTTCCTTTCTATATACTCTGAGGTATTAACCTGATGAAAGAGCACTCTTTTGCGTGCCAACCTTGGTCTTTTTTCGGCCAATGCAAGTTTCAAACAATCCAACATTGAAGAAGAATAATAGGATCCAGTTATGGCTCTGCCTTTTTCCAAGTAATCTATGAGGATTATTCCTTGGAAATCCCAGGAAACAATGGCTGTGACTTTACCAGCTTACAAAAGGGCTTTGACTTCTTCAGTGCACTTTTACCATTGCTTTGACTGCAGTTTTAACTCTGGTGTAATGAATCCAGGTGCAAATCTGTACAAAAGGTCTCTCATTTTATGCAACACAAGGTTAACAGTCCATGCTAAGGAACTGAGCTACATGGTGTGGGCACAATCCTTGTTAAGCATATGACATCACACCTAGATGAGCATCAAATAATGAAAACGAGATGCAGAACAAAACAATTTTTAACATTGTTCTCACAATTTTTTATTATTAGAAGCCATAAAAAGTTAGTTCAGTTCTCCTTTAATGGAAACGCATGTTAATATGCAGGACTGCTGTTAATATTAATTGTTAGAGAAACATAAATCTTGAAGAGTTTTATTTCTGAATTTTAATTTCAGTGTATATTTTGCTCCCGGTGATCCAAGATGGATCAGATTACTCCGAAGGAAGTAAAAATTCTAGAAACTGCAGAGGACATTCAGGAACGACGAGAGCAAGTATTGCATCGTTATGGCGATTTCAAATCTGAAGCTCGAGCGAAACGAGAGAAGCTAGAAGATTCAAGACGTTTTCAGGTATGTTAGATTAATATATGCATTTCACATTACTATTCTAATGAAAAAAGTATCTTTAATTATATAGTATGTATTTATTTCAGTACTTCAAACGAGATGCAGATGAGCTTGAATCATGGATTTATGAGAAACTCCAAGCTGCTTCAGATGAAAGCTACAAAGATCCAACTAATTTACAGGTATGGCTACATTAGCTTTTATAACAAATTGAGACATAAATAAGTTTATGATATAGAATGAAATAGCACATTATGTGCTGTAACAGTTTGAACTGCTGGTTTAAATAGACTTATTATTCAAAGGTGTTAACATACTTTATATTCAGCAACAAAGTGGTATGCTAGATTTGTCAATTCTTCCCTTTTAGGGTTTCAACTTTCATATTTTGCATATATCTTCATATTTATTGAAAACAAGTGCTATTATTCTCCCAATTGATGTTATTTTCTGTGAATATTCATTATGAATCTTTTCAAATAGTTTGGAATGAACAAAAAAAAAAAAAAAATACCTCACTCTCCAATGACTAACTGAACAAAAATCGAGAATGTGAAATTCAGAATGAAGAAGACAGAGCAAAAAATGGAATCCAGAATGGAGAAGCTGAAGACTGAGATGTTAAAAAGAAAAATCGAACAACTGGCCAGTGTGAAGGACATAGAAGAACTTAATGGGAAAGTGAAGAGCTAGGTGGAATGAGAAATACTGTGACCAATGTTGAAAGGCAAGGGGAAGTGGTTTAATGCCCTGAGCTGACAGCAGTACAAAGGAATTAGACAGCATGATGGAAAAATGCTCAGTGGAAGGTTGGACTGGAAGGAAGCACACATCAAGCCACCCAACTGCAATGGATCGTCAAACTTCAGTCTTTGACCCCCGCCCCCAAAACCAAAGGTCAGCAGTGGAGGAAGCCATTAAGCTGATAGCCAACCTCCAGGGATGGGGGCCAGAAATGCTGAATGGACTTCTAATGTCGGCAGTGTCAGAGACATTTGGGAGGCCCATAAGATCCTGGCTGCAGCCTACCAGAGTCGGCTAAAGTCAAGGTAGAACAGCTAGGAGAGATGATACAGGAATTCACTCTGGCAATAGAACAGCAAGTGAACAAAGCCCTGGTAAACCTTCCTGTCTCAGGAAGCAGCCTACTCCTTTGTTGAGGATGTGCACAATGTGAAGGTATGACAGGATCTGATGCTGGTGATTGTAAGACAATCCATTAGGTGTTAACCACAGGATTGAGGAATGGGGGCAGTCAAGATAACATCTGGGCAAACCACTACACTAAGATTGATCAGAAATGTGCCATGGCTGTCCATGTGATTTCAGCAGTGCCAGCAGCTAGATGGGACAGTACAAGCTTGAGGAGGAAGCAGCTGGTGAACGCCAGCCTGGAGTCACTTCCGACAGAAGTGAAGGCAGGGACAAGAATGAGCTGGGAAGACACTGCACCCAGGAGAGTGTGTTGTCCTACTGGGACCAATGGGACTCATTGAAGACTAGTAAAGGTGTACTGTTTTAAGAGTTTGGGAGTCACCTGACAGAAAGACTTTGAAAGAATAGCTGATCCTCCCTCAGAGTAAGATGACAGAGGTCCTGGAAGTAGTACATGTGACGACTTTGGGAGGACAACTTGGATCAGACTGAACAATCGACAAGCTCTGATAACTGTACTACTGGTTGAGGCTATGGGCAGATGCTGAGAGGTGGTCGTGCCAATGTTTTTTGCACGTGTGTGTGGTTTTTTTTTTTATCGCAGCCCACAGACAGGTGTCAGGGTCACACGCAGCAATATAACATAATATATATATATATATATTAACAGCACCATTGACATAACTAGACAATTCCCTGTATCAGACAAGATTCTATCAGTCATGGGCTCTTCACCAAGTGGCCAGAAGTATGTGCCATTCCTACCAGGATGCCAATATCATAGTGAACTGTTTGTAGAAAAACTGTTCTGCCACTTTGAAGTACTATTGGAGATGCACAGCAATGAGGGTACTTCTCATCCAAGCTGATGAAGGAAACACTGGAGCGACTTGGAGTACACAAAATGCGCACAACACCTCTCCACCCACAGTCAGTCAGCATGGTTAAGTGATATCCCAAGACTAGATGATGTGTCTACTGGCAATGAAAAATAATGAAAATAAGAGAAAAAGTAGCAAATTTGAAAGCAAAGCGAAAGTTTTTTATAAAAATAACTAATTTAGTGCATATGGCAACAAAAATTCCCCCCTTCTGTCATCCCTCATCAAGATTGCAAAGAGCTTAGATCAGTCGACTTTACTAGTTTCATTTACATTTGAGTTACCACTATTCCTTTTAGGGTTGCACTGTTACTCTGGGTTCACAATGGAGCTACACTGGCAGTGCCATGAGCCAAAAGATGAGTGATCAATAGAAATTCAACATGAACACTTTAAAATCTTTGCGATGAAAAGTTGAATTTGAGTTAACTTTTATTGCATGACATGGTGCTATCTACAAAAGAAAATTGGATGTTTTGTTAAGAAGACTTTCAACCTCCAGTGTAGTGCATGCATTTGTTTTCTGAAGAAATACTAAAATACCACATATTATTGAACTGAGTTCAACATAAAGAAGAAGAAGAAGAAGAAAAGAAAAAAAAAAGGCTCATACTTTCGTCACTCACTATGAATGCAATATTTTGAGGAACAATATTATGAAGTTTTTGCTTAATTGTGAATGGCATAATGTGTTGCTTATAAGGACATCAAGATTGTGCCAATTGCTGTGCATTTTATAGATATGATTTTACATCAACATAACCTTCCTGAATCCTTCACATTGAAGGAATCTCTTGGAATACTATATTATGTACAAGTGATTCGGTCGGAATTCCTGCCTTTACTAGGGGTGCATACTGTGCCTGCCTCAATCACCAATAGTTCCGATAAATTGGACCATGTCCCTGATAATTGCCCTTCATATATCCCCAGGCTCCAAAAGGAGCAGCCCAGGGTTACATACCTATGAATAGCAAATGCCTTGCATTCACATAAAATATGCTGAGAGGTCTCAAAGTCCATCCCCATTTCCTGCATAACGAATCCTTGGTAAACCTCATTATGCATAGATGTCATCTCGGAGTGTTATGTGCAGTGAGATACTCAACAACACTTCTGAGCTTTTCAATGGTTAGGTTCAAAAGTGCCTTACTCAGCATGCCACCTGGTCCTGAAATAAAGTTGTGGGCTTGTTTGGCAGTAGTTTGTTGTTCCCAAATCTCAAGATCCCTTGCGTAAGCTTGGAGCAGATTACTGATTAAATATTCTTCAATCCTTCATTAAGCTAATCTAGAGAAAACTCTTCCACATTGTTAATATGCAGAAGCTGTAGCATAAACTTTGTCAAACTTTCATAATAATTAATGTGCAAACTGTTGGATAATTTAAATGTTTTGTTTATCTGCTGCTTGTAGCAGAAAATGCTGTAGTTAAGACTGATAGATACCCATGTGTGTGAAATTGCTTTACTACTTGAGCATCTGTATTGCTTAAGGTAAGATTTCACATTATTGTACAGGTACTAAGTTGAGTGCTGAAAGAATTGGCAAGTTCATTGCCATGCCTGGGACTCAAGCCGTGGAACTTCAGCAAATTATAAGTTCAATTAACCCTAAATAGTTGACTAAAAAGTTGGAAATTTAAAGCATTTGCAACATTGCAAGTTGTTGTTCAGGTATGATGTTTGTAATATGTGATCGCCTTGAAGATTTATTTGAATCAGTTGAGATGATGTTATAGTTAAAGTGGCAAGAGCATGGGCATAAATATCTACTTCAAGGCTTTTATTAAGTGTCAAATTTTAAGATCAGAGGCTTTAAGGTTGTGGATTGACTAAAATGATTTAGCATGGAAGTCTAATTCAGATTTTAATCTTGATATTACTTTTTAAAGGCATTAATGCAGCTTCTTGAAATATTATTGAGCTGGACTTAATTGGTTTTGGAGCATGTCTCAGAGGCAATAGCTTCTGAAACATGTTCTGAAACAAAATTTTAAGTAAGTGAAGTTGCTATCACAAACTGACTCAAATCTTTCAAGTTATTATTTTACTTCACAGTTTCAAACTTCTAACTTAATGCGTTTTTTTTATTGCATTTGATTGTAACTTTTAGGCCAAAATCCAGAAACATCAAGCATTTGAAGCAGAAGTTGCTGCACATAGCAATGCTATTGTGGTTTTGGATAACACTGGAATGGAAATGATAAATCAATCACATTTTGCATCTGACATAATACGAAGACGTCTTGGTGAGTACTATATTTACTGTTCTACACTTGACGATTCAAGGCTGGAGAAAATTGCAACAGTTGTATTTTCAATGAACTTTTTACCAAATTTTAATTCAAATTCACACTTAACTGTAACTTTGTTGTAAAAATAGACATGCTAAAAAAGAACTGAAATTTTAAAGTTGCAAAATAATTGCATAAAATCAAGTAATATAGTGCTGTATTGTAGTTATTACCACCCATAACTTGTATATTTCTCTGCAGCTTTAAAAACATGTTTGAATTCAAGATGTGTATGTTAATTTGTCCAATGGAATCCTGTGGGTAAACATTGCTCTTGAATAAAATAGTTGTGTATTTGAACATGTCACATAAAAATATTTAAAAAATAGTAGGTAAACAAAATTGACAGTGCTCCTCATGCCTAGTGAATTCCACAGTCACAGCCTTCCATTATTTGCTTGGTAACTTTAGAAACAAAAAATGACCATTAACCTTAATTAGTAGCATTTATTAACATTTACAAGTATGTAAAAGCATTGGGATTAATTTAAAACATCTGAACTTGCCCCCAGGGTGTAAATTTAAAATAAGAGCTTAGGGAAGTGTTCCATATGTCCACAATTTGCTTGTAGACAGGCTTCACACCTTCTTAACCAATCCTGACTCACTTTGCCAAAGACCCTTGGGTTGTTTTTAATTTCCTCAGCCAGTAAGAAAATATGTGATGCAGATCTATTTCACGTCTTTATTTCTGTGAAGACATGGAAAAATAAAATCTAGGAGATTCTAGTCTGGCAATCTGGCAGGTCAAGCCATAGGTCCAAATTGACCAATCCAACAGTTTAGGAAGGTCTTTGTCATGCGACGATGGACTGCAAGAGTGATGTGGAGTGATGCACCATTGTGAAGGAACCACATATTTCTCCTTAGCTCCAGTGGAATGTCCTCCAACAGGTTAGCAACTGGTACTTCAAAAACTGGCATTTCAAATACCGCCAATATTGTATACCAGTCAAGCACAGTGGAATGATGAATGATTCAATAAGACCTCCAATTATGCTAGTCCAAATGCTAGTCGAGAATCTATGCTGAAAGTTCTGCTGTTGTATAGTTCTCGGGTTCTCCACTGCCCATATGTGTGTTGTAAAAGTTCATAATGCATGAAACAGGCCTCATCCATCACCCACACATTTATTACAAAATCTGGATGTTGTGCAAACTGACAAAGCAATCACTCAGAAAACCTAACATATGGATGCAAGTCATTTGGTGATTAGCATTGTACTCACTGGATGTAATATGGGCGCAATAACTGTTCTTTAAAAGTTCTATGTACAGTCCCGTGCAACACCCCCACATATTGCAACTGTTCTGATCAGGATTTTCATCAATCAAATTTAATACCTCCTCTTCCATGTTGATAATTTCATCAGATCATTGTTGCCTTCGGTTTCAAAAACTCAGAGTTGCACTATTTATATCATATACTTGCTGGTAAACAGCAACAAATGTGCCTGCACTTGGCATAACTTTTAGGAAATCTTTAAGCATAGGGCTGTTGAATAGATCAAGAATTGCCGTGCGTTTCTCTGTAAATTAATACTAATCCAGATATTCAGATGTTGAACATCACAGCATTGTGTATGTTCACTAACAAGATCTTCTGTCCTTTTTTGTTTTGTTTGTTTGTTTTCATCCATGCCTCCTTTAACTGCTCTGATCTTAACTTGAGGCTTTGACCAAAAAACAGTTGCGTATAATAAAGCAAACATTCTCTGTAATGTACACTGATATTGGAAGAAGGTAAATGCAGCTGATGCAATATTGCCAGTTCTAACAGAACTAAGGCGGCAACAAATTATGAATTTTTAAAATTTAATTTGTACAAAAGCGTTCATTCTATTGAAATGCTCCAAAAGAAAAATCTGTTTATTCAATTTTATATGAATTAAGAACCTTGAGTCAACAGTAATCCAGTTTTTTTTTATACAAAACTAAACTTTTCAGCTTTTTGGTAAGACTTTATTATCCACAATAAGATGAATTCGCTCTTAAAGTCTTCAGAATTATTTCAGTTCATCTTGTATAAGAATTCTTTTAACTAATACATATAATCCCATTCTCCTCTTTACTCATATCCTCCACTTTGCACTGTCTCAAAACTTTTTGCCATTTCTCACACACCTTTCATAAATATTTTCCTTAAGCTCTAAAAACTAAAAGGAAATTAAGATAAAGATTGTCTCCCTATAAAGTTATGTGAATTAATAGGTTTAGGTGAAAGCAAATTTATGCAGATAAAGCTGTGTTTCAATATTATTAGTATTGGATGTTAAGAATGAGTAAACCTATTGGCAGTTATTTAGCTGCAGTGTTTTTTTATCTATTAATGTAATTCTATGTACAGATGAGCTACACCGCCTATGGGAGCTGCTGTTGTCAAAACTGGCTGAGAAAGGAATGAAACTGCAGCAAGCCTTGGTGCTTGTTCAGTTCTTGCGTCAGTGTGATGAAGTGATGTTCTGGATTAATGACAAAGAAACATTTGTAACTACTGATGAATTTGGCCATGATCTAGAACATGTTGAAGTTTTGCAAAGGAAATTTGATGAATTTCAGAAGGATATGGTTTCCCAGGAATACAGAGTTACTGAGGTTAACGAATTGGCTGACAAGCTTGTTGTAGAAGGACACCCAGAACGTGAGACAATTTTGCGCCGTAAGGAGGTATGTATATTAAAATAATTTTCCTTCAGTAACAGTTGCTTTATGTAAACTTAGTAAGGGGATTCTCTGTCATTTTTATCCTATAGTCTTTTCATGATGCATACTTCTAATGATAGGCTTGGTGGATGTAAAATAAAGAAAATGCAAATGTAAACATTTTCTTTAACTATAGATTTTGAAAGAAATCAAAGAAGAAAAGATTCCAGAGTTTTTAAGTGAGGTCCAGTTTAAGTTAATGCACATAATGAGGGCAAGGATGGGCTTGTAATCACACACATTTTGTAACTTCTGGTTAATGTTTAACTTGTTAAAGCATGATAACTAGTTCCATGCACTATTTGGTATTCTATAATATCATAATAGCATTTTGTTGAAACAAAGAAGATTATGGTTAACAATAACCAGAGCTGAGGCCCTGTTCGTACTAACAATATTTATATTACTAGCTGAAAAATTGATACACTCTTACTAATTCATCATCTGGAAGCTCAAAGGAATGAGAAACACAGCAGGAATCGTTAACCAAAAAATAATAGGTAATTTCATGTACCATAAAAAGAAACCATAGTTGTGCGCATGGGAAACACTAGTTTCGTAACTTAATTTTTGATGAGGTATTTTATTTTGTGACAGAGAAATACTGCATTTAGTTGGCAATAGTAACAAAATAGTAATATTTGTTTACTTACAGATTGTAGCATTATCATACATGTTACCCCATGCAACTCAGAACCTTTCATTCTGAAGAAATGCATGCCATATTTTGTGATATTTATTTCCCCCAATATATTATCTCTATAATCAAATTTTATATATTACTTTCTGCAATTCAACCCTTGAAAGTTTTGACTGAGTTATAAAGTCTTATACTTTACATTCTTATATTATTTGGCATCAAAATAAATGATGACCAAAATTTGTGGCTTTCTTCTAGTTAAATGGCAGATGCTATAATGAGGAAAAGGCGTATTTAGGATGCACCAAAATTTGTTTCATTTGAGAACAGTTGGAGATATATGTTCTCCTAATTAATAATGCTGTGTGCCTTGCTTGCTAGTTGTTTAAGCTTAACATAATTGTAAGCTTTCAATTTTTGGAAATGCATAAAATGGTCACACTGCTTTTAATGTGCATATTGTAAACATTTTTGCATCTATAATAGAAATATATTCTAATTAATAGTTATGTATACTGCACTTGCTTGTATTTTAACATTTTACTTTCAATTTATGCAAATGTATAAGAAGTTAATGTTTCTCTCCATTTATTTTAGATGACTAATTGGGATTAGGTTTTCATAATAGAATTGTCACTGCAATATTCAACATGCATTTTGCCTGTTCTGGAGTGATTTTATTAACACAGAGCAGAATGATTAGGAATATTTGTATGCAGTAGAGTACCATACTGGAATCATTTAAAAATGAATCAAAATTATAAACACTTTAAATTTTTCCACTTAGATGTTGGTCTTTATTGAAGACTAGTTTCAGGGAGCTTTCTCCACAATCTCAGTTAATTTGTTGACTCATTAAATGATTCCAATGATGATGGTATTTAAGTTCTTGGGGAATTAAGAGGTAAAAACCCCTTTATAATGTAGGCCACTACTGAAGTTGACAAAATAATAAATATAATTATTAATGTGATGTAAATAAGGCTTTACAGAGTTAATAAATATGGACCATTCACATAGGCTGTTTGCTTTTATTTTAGTAATTAGGTAACACTAGTAGTTTGATTGATAGTGCATGCATGCAAGTGTGCATTTATCTTATTTAAGAATTTACAATCTGTTTAGGAACTAAATGAGGCTTGGATGCGATTGAAGCAGCTAGCATTAATGCGTCAAGAAAAGTTATTTGGTGCACATGAGATTCAGCGTTTCAACCGTGATGCAGATGAAACTGTAGCATGGATTTCTGAGAAGGATGTGGTGCTATCTTCTGATGATTATGGTAGAGATTTGGCCAGTGTGCAAACACTACAGGTGAGAAAACATTAGATGACATTATTTGGGGAGGGACAACTATACTGACTATTAAATTATACATTTAAATTAATTAGTATTGGGGATTATAGTTGAAGCGTGCAATTTTTAATTTTTAATACTACATTAAACATTTTTCATTAAATTCTTGTACAAGTAAAATTTGAAAGTTGCATTTTGTTATACCTTATGAAACCAAAAAATATACAGACATTTACTAAGCAATATAATTGCTAATTAAATAATGATTACAAATTATGTGATCTGACAACTGTTTACCTAAAGAGCCTGTTAATACAGAGTCAAAATATGTAAAAAGGTGCTGATTTTAAAATAAGAGTGCTTTGTTGAACATAATTACTACATTTCAGTTTTTAGACTCTAATAATCAAATTCAAGATTCACACATGTCAAGTTCTTGCACATCAATGACACAGGTTTATACTTTCTTAAAACATATTTCTTTAAAAAGTATGTGGTAAATTTAGTTTTTATAGATGTTAATTATTGAAATGATTAAACTTCATAGTTAATGTCTTGAAAATGTAAAGCATCTAGACTTATTTTGAGGACTATAATGTAAATCTTTTTTTGCATCCATAAGCCCCCCTGTCCCCGAGAGCCCCCCCCCCCCCAAATGAAAATGCCTCGCAAGCAAAACTTCATATTGTCAAAGCAATTACCTCCTATATGACAGTTTTTATAATTTTCATGTGTTGGAACTACTATGAAGTATGTTTTTTTCTTTGTCTACTTGTAATTTTATTTATATGAAAAGTTAAGGCAGCACTTTGGAAAATTACACATTTTAATTTCTTCTAAGTGTGTGAGTATCAGTGATGCAACAAGTTATCTGATGTGCATGCACATTTACATAGGTGATTTTACAATTTACAGCAGACAAAAACAATCAGAAATATTGCATCATGTGCATACATATCTTAATATTGAACCTGAAAATTCATGTTTGGAACGTGTTAAATAATGATGCAGCTATCATAATACTGATGGTGAATTCACAACTGTGTAGAAGCAAAGATATACGACTCTGAACTTGAAGAAAATGATATTCTAGAGAAGGGTACAGGAGAGCCAATAATGTGGCCATATCGTTCTGCATCTATTGATCTGCTTAAAGATGTTGAAGAAAACATGTCAATTGTTGAAGAAATTCAACTAGATTTATCAGAAGACACAGCAACAGGTATGTGCAACACCAAAATCGAAGAAAATGGTAATATGGAGGTAAGCAGTGTAAGAAAAAAGGTTCCATGGTAATGGAATAATGGAACCTTATTCTTCTGGATCTGACAACCAGTTTCAAAGTCTGTTAGGATAATACTAGGATAAATATGGCAGAAAATCTGTAAGATAAACATGGAAAATAAACAAAGATTGAGATTATTCTTTGCAGAATGCAGAAAAGTGGATGGTAAAGTGCTACATGAAAGTAAATAAAAAATATTGTGTTGAAGGATCGTTGCAGAAGGAGGAAGTGTAAGTGGAAGAAAACAGGTATTAGGCAAACAACTTAGGAATATGCATGTTACATTTTTCTTCCAAAAGAGGGTAAGAGTATGCAGAAAGTTTCTTTTGAAAAACTTCAGTGCGGAAGAGAGACATGCAAATGATGAATGGAAGGTGATGAAAAAGTGACTGATGGAGCCTGGAGTTGTGGAGCTACCAAAAAGAGAGCAAAAAAAGGGATTCGATCACATATACGAAAGAATGCCCTCAGCTAGTGCCTGAGTACCAAAACATTACTGTCGTTTCAACCAGCAAGATATACATCAAATTGTGCTTTTGGTGTACACATGTTTTGTGTTTAATGGTTTTCTTACAACCAGTATCCATTTGTATCAAGAAAACAATTCATGCCTGGACTTAATGCTTAAAGCATAACGTAACTCCATGGCATGACAGTGCACAAGGGACCTTGGTCTACTGCCCAGCTGCTGCATCCCCCCATCTCAGCCCAAAGGCATCATGTATGGGGTGCTAGAGGGTGATACTGATCAGCGCCTCAAGTCCCTCCTGACTGGTTGATGCAGTCTTCTCGATCTGGAGCCACTACTTCTCTATCAAGTAGCTCCTCAGTTGGTCCACCAGGGACCTTCTGAGGCAGATTGCACCCCAGACCAGGTCTCCCAATGGGGGAAAATTCCCCATGCCGGTACCAGGAATCAAACCCAGGTCTCTTGCTTGACAAGCAGCTGCTCTACCACTACGCTAAGGAGATGACCTGCTCAAAGCATAGCTATTCATAATCTTAGGAAACATTTGTTGTGGGTCTATGTTGAGTACAATTCCAGAGAATAAATGTAAGAAAAAATGGAATAATTATTATTAATAATAATATAAATAAAATAAAAGTTAATGCTCCAGTGGCAAAAAAAAAAAAAAAAAAATACCACAAAAGAGTTGCAGTTCTGAAAAAATGATGATCATGGTTATGCAAGTGTTTAGTATGTCTCAAAGCAGAAACCTCTGCAATATTTTACAAACAAAAATTTTCAATTTGTGAACTCTTGTATTGGTGAAGTCCATGTACATATGGCATGAGGCTAATGGTGGCCAGCAGCAATGAACTTCTTGTATAATCCACTATATCACCAGTCTTCCTTGCAATTAGGAACTACGACCTGAAAAAAAATATTGCAGTGCAACTTTCAGTAACTTTCACCAGCTAAAATGCATATGAGATGGTATAGGTGGTCTACCAGCTAGAATTCTCAGAAGAATGAAACTTTTTCCCTCGGAAGAGAGAGAACAAATACAACAATCTGGAAAATTTCTACAGCTCCTTGCACATCTGAATCGAAGAACATGCATGTGCAAGAGCTGAAGAAATTAATCAATAAGACTACCATGGATTTTATGATTCATTAGTATATTTATTTATTTATGCTAAGCTTTGTACAGGTGAATATGACCGGTGTTCAGCCCTGACTCTTTACCGGTCATACTCATATTTTACAATAGTTTACTAATTCTAGTTTATTACACCATTTTGTCTATTTACTGTCCATACCCATTTATTTTTCACTTTGTATAAGAATTGTCCAATCTTCTTACTATCTTTTTGAAACATTCCAACTACTGCTACATTTCTATCTATTTTAAACCATTTCTTATTAATATACTCTTTTCTCCAAACTTCAGTCCCTTTACATTTAAATAAAATGTGTTCCATATCTTCATTTCTGCCACATATAGGACATTGATTTTGTGGAATACCTTTCCTTAAACCTTTCAATCTCCATACTCCTGCTTTCAGCCATGCAATACCTTCTCGTTCCTCTTTGTCACACCTATGTACTTTTCCCTTCCCCATGAGACTTTCATTGGTATATAGAAAACTAAAGATCTCTTTTCAGTTATTTCACTAAATATTTTTTGTATTTCTATATCCTCAAATCATTTCCTTGCCAACTTCCAGAAGTTATTCACATTATTTTCTCTTCTTCTCCACATTTCCCCTAACCCACTACTTTCCAGGTTATTTCTGAGACAGTCTACCCATCCCTTGTTCTTTAAACTTTTCTCTTGATATACTAAACACTGCTTTAACAAATTCCTCTAATATTCTATGCCAAAATTTCAATGCCCTTTCCATAATCTTTCACTTACTTGCCACTGTACCCAGCTCTATTTGTGCTACCTGCCTAACAGTTGCATTAGGTAACCCAAGTATTTCTTTGCAAAATTTCCTATGCACCTCATCTATGACTTCCCATCCTCCTTCTAATCCCCATACTTCTATCCCATATAGCATTTTTGCCCCAACCACCATATTGTACACTTTTTCTAACCATCTAATATTTATATTAGGTGCTTTGTATTTGCAACTTCTAATAGCTGATAAAGCTCCTTTTCCTTTTGCCAATGCAAATTTCTTTTGTTTTTCCCCAATTGCCACCACTATCAATTTTAACTCCTAGATAAATACATTCTCTCACTACCCTGTACTCTTTTTCATTCTCATTCTTCCATTTTTCATACTTGCTCAATTTCCCCCTTTTTTTGAACATTACAATCTGCGTCTTGTCCTGGTTCACTTTTAAACTCCACTCTTTACAGTAATTATTTAATGCTTGCAAGGATTGTTTCAAGCCATTCACTGTAATTGCACCTATATTTAGATATTTATTGCAATACTCTTCCTTCCATTTGTATCTACTGTATTCTTCTATGTTACACTTTTTCTCCCTTAAATTATAGACTATTTGCTCTGTGTGTTTTTATGTCTACTATCAATGGAAAATGTCCACTGTTAGAACTTAAATTTAGTACCTTAAAATTACTTAAAATATACCCCATATTAATTGGCCATAATACATAATCAATCACATTTTGACCATTATTACTAACATACGTATATTCTCCATTCACATCTTCTCCATATTTCCCATTCAAAATATCAAAGGCATTCAATTCACAGAACTCTATAAATTTCATATACCCTTTATCAGCTATCTTATCTTTGCTGTATCTAATCATCTCAGGTTTCTCTAATGTATCGTTACTCATCCAGCTATTCCCTGCAACAACATCATTTTCGCCAATCCTAATGTTAAAATCTCCCATTAATATAATCTCAGAATTACCATATCTCTCCTTTAAATGTTCTATTTCTATCTCTACGTGTTTAAGAAGGTCCAGATTATGAAAGCGCGAGGGAAGAGGAGGATTGTATACTATACCTATACATATAACATTTTCAACTATTTGTTTCTCCTCTTAATACAATCCATAGTATTTCTTTTCTCCTTGACCAAGTTTCTTTAACTCCTTTACTTAACATCTTCTTTACAAAAAAGCCTATGCCTCCAGATGCCCTCCCCTTTCTTGCTACCTTATCTCCTTTTATCCCTACAAAATCAAAATCCTTTACGTAAACCTGGTCCTCTTTTAGCCATGTTTCAGCTACCGCGAGATAATCAAGTTTGGTCAATAATTGATTTAAACTCCCCGCATATATTTTGCTTTTAACTCCCTCACAATTCCAGAATCCAAGCCTCCTTATATTCTCCTTTCCCTATTGTGAGCCTGATCTAAATCTAAATGTTTCTAGTGTTCTTTCACTCCTTAATTGTATCCCTTCTCTGGAAGGAATCGCTTTATTTCTGTCTAAAACTAGAATGCTGCCATGTTCGGATGATATAATGCTGTCTTCTTCCCCTTCTGTATTCTCCCCGCTGCTCTGTTGCCACGCCTTCTTTCCCTTCGAAGCCAAATTATGTGCTGCTATTACTTCCCCTCTTCTCGGTGACACTATTTTCTTGGGTGACGTCACTCCAGTGGCTCCTCCTCGTGTTGCTTCCTCTGTTGACGTCATTACTTCGTCAGCTGTTACTTCTCTTGTAAGGATGTTGGGTGACGTCCTATCTGCCGTTCTCATATCCATGCTGACAGGCGGATTTCGGTTCAAACACACACTTTCCCCATCTTCACCCACATCCATTCCTTTTTGCTTGGACTTTGATCTTCCTGTTGTACTTCCTAAAGTTGGCGTTGACATCTGCTGAGTAATTTCCTCTGTGCCTGATTGGGGTATTGTCCAGATGCGATGTCTTTTCTCCGTCAATCCACAATTGGAAATTTCTAATATAAGCTCTTCTTCCCTGGGCTCTTGCTTCTTTCATTTTTTGTACCAAATTTCTTTGCAGAGCTCTCTCCTTAGTTGATAAATCTTTATTAATAAAAATGTCTGTTCCTTTTAATTTCTTGGCCCTTTTAAGTACTTCATGTACTAATTGGGCTGTTGCAAATTTCACTATAATTGCTCTCTTGCCAAGTTGTCTTCCAACTCGATAAGCTTCAATAATTTCCCATCTATACAATTCCAAATCCAGCTTTTCCTTCGTTATTTCTAATATTTCTTCTGCTGGCCATTTATACCTTCTTTCCTTAACTCCTATGAACACTAAATTAAATCTTCTCTCCCTTTCTTCCAATCTTTCCATTCTTTCCATAACCATTTCAACTTCCCTTCTTGCTTCCTGCACCTCAACTCTAACATCTTCTTTGATATCTGTTGCCATCTTTTCCAATTGTTTACCTATTCGTTGTTCCATGCCTTCTATTTTGTTCATTTTCTCAGTCAGGTTTTCCAGCATTGTTATTATATCTGCAGGGCCGGGGTTTACCTCAATTCCTCCAATCACTAACAACAAAGTTGTAACACTTGCTAAAACCAATATGTTTGTCATCTTCTCTCCAAAACTGTTTTTACTATTCACCAATTTACTTTTCTAAACTGTCCAATTCTTGCTCTATACACTGTAATGTCCACTCCCATCGTGACTTAGATCCTTCTTCCTTCACCACAGGAGCACCTCTCAAAACACAACCTTCCTCTATCACTGCTGGCTTAGCACTCTCATTAGTATATAGGATGTGAAAGGAGTGAATTGTCCATTCAATAATTTATACATTTATTAAACTCTATAGGGTCTTCTCGTCCCTTAAGAACATTTAAGTCGTTTTACTAGAAAAACATTCCTCATTAAGCTGTGTAAAAAGAGAAAAGAAAAGGAGCAAAATCGATTCATTTTTGTGAAAGAGAAAATAAAATGTCATTTTATATTAGTATTTAATTTTAAAATCAGAATATCAACATAAATGTTTCATTGATGCAGTAAGAGAATATATTAATTTATAAGTGCAGTAATGGTAGTGAAAAACTTGGTGATATTTTATTTGAAAGCTGAAAAACTCTGAATAAATGATGTGCAGTTGCCAATTGGTATGAAGAGAAACTATTAATTTGCACATAAAAAGCTTGCTTTTATTTTAGTTGTGTGTTTGTTAAATTTAAATGAAAGTATAATGCCTGTAAATTTCAATGTGCTTTATGTTCGGATTTATTAAAAGTGAGGTACATTATCACCATGTTCTACTTATTTGAATTAAGGCAAAAAAAAATAATATGTGTATGTATACTTCATTGACAATTCAAAACTCCTATATGAAGTGAAAATAGGGTTTTTTGAAAGTGGTATCAGTTTTTATGAGAGTACTTGATTTGTAATTCTATTGCTGTCCCAGATTCATATGGTACAAGAAACTTTAGACATTTTGCATACACTTTTAATATAGTTTTTTTTTTTTTTTTTTTTTTTCTCCTGAAAAATTTGATTTTGTTATATGGGAGGTAACTGCATTGACAATGACAATATATATTGTAATGACATTATGATTAAGGAATATTGTGCCTATTCAAATAAGTCCATACATTCTTGCTTTTTCATAGAATGATCTGAAGCAGAGAAACCAGTATTGCTGTATTTTGATGTATTTTTATCAACCTCGTCCCTATTAAAGCAAGCTAATTGGTACCCATTACATAGCAGTAGAGAAAATAGTGCACAGTTTGTTAAAATGCTCAGTCCAGTGAACCTTATATATAAATTAAACATTATTTTGTTTGTGGTATTAATTTGTTAAGTCTGTTTTTTAACACTACGTCACTTACATTTTTATTATGAGGGACTAGTTTCGAAGGCCTATGATTTCATTTTCAACCTCACTTGGACCAACTGCCATTGCTGGTTGCATTTGCTTGTGCTCTCTTCTCTGGTGGCAAAGTAAAGAACTTCTTAACTAAGCTGTCTACTGGGGGATTTCAAAGTTTATTAGGTGATCTTTGTTTTTTCATATGAGGATGTTTTCCCAGGTTGTGAGTTCATTGTGGCCTGACATGGTTTCTAGCAATTTTGGATTTGGATCTAGATTGTGGTTTTCTTTCCAGAAGTGAAATGCTACTGCTGATATATCTTCTTGTTTCAATTTTAGGTTTCTAAAGTGCTCTTTGGATCTGATTTTTAAACTTCTTTTGATTTAAATTAAATAACTCAGAAGTTTGAGACAAGTGAAGTTTTAATCAATGTGATGTTGAAAATGAGTCTGAATTCCGACTCATTTTCAACATCACATTCTTTTGATTTGTCTTATGTAGAACTTTTCACAATTTGTGCATTTAATTTGATATATTCCTGACCTATTTTATGGTGGAATTTCATCTTTTACTTTTGAATTTAGTAACTTTATGACAGAAAATCTGTTTATTGGAGCCAGGGTGATGTTTTGTTTTTTGAAGATTTTTTTTTTTAATTTTCTAAATGCTCGGGGATGGTAAGTGCATTTTTTGAATGTGTTGATATTGTTTTTTCCTGCTGTTAGGGTAGTTATTTCTTTAATGCTTTTTTTTTTTTTTTCTGCTTTGCTTTGTTTAGTTTCTTGTATACAAGGTTCTTACTGTATCCATTTTGTTCTGCTGTTTGAATTATGGTTATTAATTCTTTGTTGAATTCGGTTGTGCTCTTAGGTACATTTACTAATCTATGTGTGAGGCTGTTTATTATTGCATGTTTGTGTGGTAATGGGTTGTAGCTTTCAATTTTAATGTAATTTTCTGATTGAGTTGGTTTTCTGTAGATCCTAAGTTTACTTTTGTTCCGTTTCTGATGATTCTTAGGTCTGAGAATGGGAGTTCTCCATTGGTTTCTGTTTCCATTGTGAATTTTACTGTGTTTTCCTGTATGTTTAATTATTTTATGGCATCATCTAAATGTCTGCTTGGCACTATTGCAAATATGTTGTCAACATAGCGGTACCACACCTTGAAAATCCATGGGAATGCTTTCTTCATGTGTGTTTCAAATTTTCTCATAAATAAATTTGCCAAAAAAGGAGATAGAGGGTTGCCCATAGAGAGTCCTGATTTTTGCCTGTAATATTTCCTATTGAAGGTGAAGAAGTTTTGTTCAATGCACAAACTTGTTAGATGTATGTAATCTACTTCTGCCAATTCTATTTCTGTTGTATTTAGCCATTTTTTTAAATAGGTCTTGCAGTTTTTGAGTTGGGATGCTAGGGTATAGTGCTGTAGCATCAAATGAAACTAATGCGTCTTCTGTGTCTATTTTTAGATCTTTGATTTTTTCAACTAATTCCAGAGAGTTTGCTAGATTGGAACTTTCAAATTTAGGGAACGAATCAAATTTATTCAATAACCACTTTGCTAATTTATATGTTGGAGAATCGCTACTACTAGTGATCGGTCTCGTTGTTTTTCCTGTTTTGTGAATTTTTGGTAGGCCAAACATAAAAATAAAATAAAAAAAAATTGTTAAACAATGCTGTCAATTTCGGATCATTTCAGTGATGGAATTTGTCCCACAGTCTTTTCACAGGCTGGTAAATCTACTGAAATGGGATACACTTAAAATAGTCTGGGCAAATTAGAACCTGAAACCTTGGATCATAAGGCTAAGGCTAAACAACTGCCCACTCATACTAACTTGCATAGCACTAGTGAAGTGTATGTGTTGTATTGCTCTAATATGCAACTAATCTCTCCTTTAGCGAAAACATGAGGGAGTGGAAAGAGATCTGGCTGCTCTCGAAGATAAGGTGACTACTCTAGGACAAGAAGCCGACAGACTGTGCGGCATTCATGCAGATCATGCTGATCAGATACAGGCAAAGCGTGCTGAGATTGTTGCATATTGGGAAAGTCTAAAAGCCAAAGCTAAGGTAAGATGCTCATTCTGCAATATTTGTTAGCAGCTGAACAGATCAATCAATTGTCACTGTTACAGAAGCTTTCTAAGAAATTTAGGGAGAAGATTGTTATTAGATGCTATAATGAACTTATAGTGACAATAACATTAGGTCTGTATAAATGTGATTATAATTTTATTTGACACACTGGCATATAAGTGCAGCTGTGAGCAAGCATATCTGGTACCACAAGAACCACTATGTTCTGTGAGCTACATATGTCTGTTGACCTAGGTAGTAGATAACATCTTAGAATCCTATTTTTTCTATCTATAATGGTGATGGGGCATATCAACTGGAAAGAGGAATCTCCAATAATTAAGTATGCAAAATTTGTTTTTGTTTTGAAAATCTCTGCCAATCCTTAAAATCGAACTATTAGGTGGCATGCTGAAGAGATTTTTAGTAATGGAACTAAAGTGTAGCTAGTCACATTGTTTTCCTACTCAGTATATTTTACAACTTTCAGGATATTGTTCCAGTAACTGTTGATCTGTGAAATTGAGCAGTTGGTTGCCCAACTGGTTTACGGTACACAACCCATTTCTTTTATTTTCAAGGTCACAGAATTATCTCTGCAAAAGAGAAAAAAATCTATTGAACCTGTAGCCTAATAAAAAGGATATTACAGATATCCCTCCAGTTTATCATGAATTTTGCAGAAACAATGCAACAGAGGAGACTGAAGAGAATGAATAGTCTGTGTAACTAACGTATTTGTCCAAATACAAGAAATTTTTTGTTTTTCCAAAATATTAATGTTTAGAACTGAAGCGGTTATCTTGCATTTGTGTATGTTTTCCGAATATGTAGAGAAGTGAGTTTAAAATTTTACAGCTATGGCAGTAGCAAAGCTTTAAGATTGTGATATATGGGGCAGATTTTGTGTATTTCATTTTGCATCAAAAATTAGGTGTTGATGGGCCTATGAACAATGTCATTGGAAAAAAGATTACTCTCACAGACTAAAATAAAATTACAGGACTACTTTTCATATCAGTGATGTATGTCAACAGTCAAGCAGAAAGAGGGTAACTGCACATTTTCCCTCCTCCCATACATTTCCAGGTTCCTCTTTGCCTAATTGTGCCGCCTGCAAGTTCGAATTAGGTAAATGTTCTAAGATATATTAAGTATGTTTGCTTAATAGAAAACAGCATCCATAGTTATCCTTACAGCTACACTACTGCTGCCATCGTCATGTAGTCCAGACATTAAAAATGCATTAAATAAAAAAGAAGACACTCTAGCAATATTTATTGACTTTCAAGGAGCATACGATTGTATTTGGAGATGCAAACTACTTGATAAACTTAAAATTCTAGGAATCCAAGGTAACATATTACATTGGATTAGTGAATTCATTATTCAACGCTTTATTGCTACCAAATATAACGATAAATTATCAAAATATCAACAGACACACTATGGCATACCTGAAGGGAGTATCCTTAGTACTACACTCTTTAATATTTATATCAATGATCTTCCATATCAATTACAAAAAAGAGAATCAAAAGTCTTAATGTTTGCAGATGATGTAGTCTTATGGAATTCTAAACCAAAAAGTCAAAATCGACAATTAATAAATATAGCACAACAATCCTTGACAACATTATAGAATTGGACATCTAATAATTTACTGAAAATTAACACACACAAAATAAATTATCAACTATTTACACTAAAGAAGAAACCAATAAATATTTCCCTTCAACTAAATGGAAAAACTCTCGCAGAAACACTTGGAGCTAAATATTTAGGTATTGTTTTTGATACAAAATTAACATGGAAAAAACACATTGATAATATAACCAAAAAACAAAAAAAAAATTACCACTATTAAAAAGACTGGCAAGCAAGAAATGGGGAAGCACTACACAAACTTTAAACACTTTTTTTTTTTTTTTTTTTTTTTTTTTTTTTTTTTTTTTGAGTCTTCAATCTTTGGATGGAGAGAGTTCAAAAGAACAAACATATACGATGGGATAGAGAAAAAATAAAAGATAAAGAAGAAAAAAAGAAATATCAAAAGTTAATGAGCAGCAAATTAAATGAAAAGGAACAGAAGAAGGTGTAGAAGAACAATGGGAAGTAATAAAGGAGACAGTAAAAGAGGTAGCAAAAATAAGTATAGGTGAAAAGAAAATGGAAAGAAACATAGAATAGTATGATAAAGAGTGTGAGCAAGCTATAGAAAAAAAGAACATGGCTAGGAAAAAAATGCTCCAGAAAGAAACTAGAAATAACTATGAAGAATACCGTCAAAGAAGAAGAGATGCTAATAACATATGTAAGAAAAAGAAAAGAGAATGTTGGAAAATGCAAACCCAAGAAATAGAAACGTTGATTCAACAGAGTGAGATAAAGAAATTCTATATGGCATTAAAGCAAATGAAACAAGGGAAACGGAATAAAATGAAAGAATGTCTAAGCAAGGAAGGTAATGTTCTTGGAGAAGATAAAGATATACTGGAAAAATGGGCTGAGTACTACAAGGAATTGTTAAATAAACGACAAACAATAAATAATCAGGAACAAGGAGAGAATGAAAATGGAAATGAACAAAAAATGGAAGAAGAAGAAGAAGAAGAACTGGATATTTGGGATGTTAAAATAGCAATACAGAGCCTAAAGAATAATAAAGCACCAGGAGAAGATAACATAATCGCTGAGCTAATTAAATATGGTGGGAATGGAATTATGAAAGCAATACATAAGTTAATATTAGAAATATGGAGGAAGGAACAGATGCCTGAAAGCTGGAAGACAGGCATAATATGCCCAATATATAAAAAGGGTAATAAATATCAATGCCATAATTATAGGGAAATTACATTGCTAAATGTAGCATATAAAATATTTTCAAGTATTTTAAATAATAGAGTGAAAAAATGCGGAAAATATATTAGGCGAGTATCAATGTGGATTTAGAAGTGACAAGAGTACGATAGACCAGATATTTGTAATACGACAAATAATGGAAAAATTCTATGAGCATGGCATAGATTTATGCTTTCTGTTTATTGACTTTAAGTTTGCATTTGACTCAATTGACAGAAGTTCTCTATAACACCTTACAATGTTTTAAAGTGCAACCGAAAATAATAAGACTAATAAATATGACAATGGAAAATACAAAAGCCAAAGTGAAAGTAATGAATAAATTAAGTCCGGATTTTGATTATAACACAGGAGTAAGACAAGATGATGGACTATCTATGACTCTATTCAACCTAGCCCTGCACAGAGCAGTAGAAAAAATAAATCCTAAGGGAACAATATTTTTTAAGTCTAGTCAGATATGTGCATATGCAGATGACATATTGATTGTGGCAAGAGATAGAAAAATGTTAGTTGAAGTTTATGAAGAATTAGAAAGAAGGTCTAAAGAAATGGGATTAGAAGTAAATGAAAGAAAAACTAAATACCTGAAAATGACGGCAGACAAAAGCAAAAGAATAATTGAAAATCTAGTAGTTGGAGACAAAGCATTTGAAGGGGTATCCAAATTTAGATATTTAGGAGCGCTTTTAAATGATAACAATTTAAACGAGTGCATAAAAGAAAGAATTCAAGGTGGAAATGCAGCCTATTATGCAAATTTAAATCTATTAAAAATAGGCTTATTAGTACAGGGACAAAATACAAGATCTATAAAACACTAATAAGACCAATAGTAACGTATTCTGCAGAAACCTGGACCCTAAACAATGTAGATGAAGAAGTACTACGAAGATTTGAATGGAAAATACTTAGACGAATCTTTGGACCTGTAAAGGATAAAGACCAATGGAGAATAAGATATAATTATGAGATAGAAGAACTAATTAAGCAGCAAAATATTGTGAAATTTATAAAGGCACACAGAATAAGATGGCTAGGACACATAGAGAGAATGACAGAAGATAGAATGCCAAAAAGAATATTGAAAGGAAGACTGTACGCTAGAAGAAAAAAAGGAAGACCAAAAACAAGGTGGTTAGATGATGTGATGGAAGACCTAAGAAAAATTGGAATCAGAGGGTGGAAAAGTAAAGCAGAAGATAGAGATATGTGGAGGAGGATTGTGCAGGAGGCCAAAGCTCACCAAGGGCTGTAGAGCCAGAGGAGAAGAATCCTTGGATTGGTTTGCAGCGACTCTCCATTCAGATCTTCTCTCTGCTTTCCGTTTGAGTTCTTCATATTTACTGCATTTCATATCTCCATAATTTGTTTTATATATTGTGATCTTGCTCTTCCTTTGCCACTTCTTCCTTCTATCATACCTTCTATTATAATATTCAGTGTGCTCTGATGTCTTAATAAACGGCCTATTAATTTTGTTGTTCTTCTTTTAATTTGGTTCCAAATTCGTTTTTCCGCTTCTGCTCTTTTATATACTTCTTCATTTTTAATTTTGTCACTCCATTTAATTTTTAGCATTTTCCTATAGCACCATGTTTCAAATGCTTCTATTCTCTTTCTTTCTGCTTTTAAAATTGTCCAAGTTTCACATCCATATAACATAACACTCCATACATATGTTTGTAATAAATTCTTCCTGGTTTCGAGGCTAATATTGTTTGCAGTAAATAGCTGGTACTTTTTATTAAAAGCAAGTTTTGCGTGTTGTATTCTACTGGTTATTTCTGTTTTGCTCCTTCCATTAGCTGTCATTTTGCTTCCTAGATATTGAAATATTTCGGTTTCTTCTAATAGTTGTCCTTTTAGTTTAATTTTTGTGTTCCTATTCTCTTTCTTCCTGCAAGTCATAATTTTTGTTTTTGATTTAACACTTTTTACAAGATGTATATTAAACCAACATTTAAATATTGTGAAGAGATATTAATAAATGCAAATATAGAAAAATTTAATGTTCTACAAAATCAAATTCTTCGCCTAGTAATTGGAGCTGTTAAAACTACCCACTACTTGCTCTACAAATTTTAATAAATAATCCAAGACTTGAACTTTACATTGAATGAGGAGCCATCTTACAATATGAAAAATTAATCAGAGTCCCTTATAATGACTAGGGAAAAAAAAGAAAACCACAACACCTAAAAACTCAACGAAGTTTCTTCACTAAAGTCAAAGAAGTCAAACGCAGATTGAAACTTCCTTACTTAAAAGAAAACATGCAAACTAATGTTAACCCGTTAGAACTATTTGAATTGAACACTCTCTACACTTAGCTGAAGAATTTACAAAATCTGAAACCCCTTTGTGTGTTCTGAAACAAATGACACTAAAAATAATACATTTAAGATAACTTACCAATGAATGGCTACATGTATATACCGACTGTTCCAGCTTACCAAAAAACAGTGGCACTGGCGCAGGTGCAATATGCCCTCTCTTCTCTTTCTACAAAAGATTAAGTTTAAATACCACAAATTTTGATGGAGAGATATAGGCAATACTTCAGAGCTTACAAAACCTACTATATCGTATAAATAAATTTGAAAAAGTTGTATATTATCTGACTAAAGCAGCTATCATATCCATAACATCTGATGTAACACCTAATAACCTAAATATTGCAGAATGCTGCAAAATCAGAAAATAACTAATGCATTTAAATGAAAGATTAATACTTCAATGGATACCAGCACATTGTGGAATGCAGGATAATGAAACAGCTGACTTTCTAGTCAAGAAAGGTAGTAAAATTACATAAAATTCATCTGATCCAATAAGTTATCACTCTATCAAAAGAATCATGATATCAACATATAATAACAAAATTAAAGAAGATAATGTGTTACAAACAAAAGGAAAACCATGGGAAAATTTATATAATAACACGACCAGAATCACTACATTGCTGAGGAAATCCATTGTAGCAACTTTTAGACTCCTAACAAGCCATGACTGTCTCAATAAACATTTATTGAGGATCGGTATAGTGAGATCTCCTGTGTGTCCTTTCTGTACACTTCTTGTAACCATATACTCCACTGCCCAATCTTTAGTCAAAATGATAACATAACATCAAAATACTGGAATGCAAGAGAGCAAATGGCTTCGGTGCCAACTGCTCAATATTAGATACCAACCAACCATATTATTCATTTTGTATCATAGCCTTGAATACTCCGACATTTCTGAAGCAGGAGCAAAAATTTTATAGATCAATCATAATTAGTCAATTAGGAACTTGTTATATCAGGCTCGTTTGTGCTTAATTGAAAAATATATTTGAAAGCTTGAACTTGGGTGATAAAACTAATAGGTTTTTTGACAGCGGGATACATTTTTCTGTTGGATATATGCTCACTTTGACATATTGTTAAGTCATGTTAACTGAAGCAAATGAAGTCTTTTACTATTTATAATTTTTTTCATCTGAGAAGCTTTTAGTGTAAACCCAAATAAGCCTTCAATTAAAAAAGAAAAGCATTAATTGAAGCATTGTTTTCAACATGGTTAAATATTGTGCATTTTGGTCTTTGCCTTAAAGCAATGTATTTTGTTTGCATTCTAGATCAGAACCCATGTGTTACTACTACTAATTGGTGTATAATTTGTAGTATCCTGTTATAAGTAATTGAAAGCAATTATAAATGAAAGTTTATTCTAAAAGTAAACGTTAGAGTAATAGTGTGATGCATTGAATTTTCAGGAACGTAGGCAGAAATTGGATGAATCCTACTACCTGCATCGTTTTCTGGCAGATTTCCGTGATCTTATATCTTGGATAAATGACATGAAGGCCATAATTTCTGCTGATGAACTAGCTAAAGATGTAGCTGGTGCAGAGGCTTTGCTTGAAAGGCACCAGGAACATAAGGTCAGTACAGTAATTTGTTGCATAATGTATTGATGTATAGATACAGATAGAAATTTTCAATGATTAGTTCATTATGAAAAAGTTTCCAGTAACATGATTAAATTTTATAATAGCTTACCAATCATTTTGCCTTGATAACTTTGATTTAGCATTTTAAAGCAGAGGATTTTTGCAATGTTTCAATTTTGAGAGCTTTATGTATAAGTAGGTTACCAAATGGGCAAGGAGTTATTTATGTGTGCTTTAAAATGATTAAATTAACACTGTACATTTAAAATTATAATAAGCATTATTTTTTGTTTGTTAATATTGGAGTTCAGTATACACATATGTGCTTCACAAAAACTTAACTTTATGCAGAACTAGTTTCGCATGCTTGTTGCATGATTGTCTACTGCTTTTGACTGTCAGATTCAATCTGAGGATCCTTAATGTATGACTGCCTTTCCTCTGGTGTTGGATTAATGAACTTCATTAGCGGTTCTCTTCAAAAGGATGGTCAAAATTCTTGTTTCTTCATGTATATTTTCTCCCATGTGTCGAGTTCTAATGTCCATTGTATATTTTTCAAAAGATGGATGTTTTGTTTAATTTCATGTTGGTCATTCCAAAAATGAGCTGATGCTGCAGATTTTTCAGTTTCCCTGTTTTAATATTCCTATCATGTTCTTTAAGACTGCTAAAGGTACCTGTCTCAAAGAACATGTTAGAAATATTAAAAATGGGTACCCTTCTTAATGGGAAAAAAATATACCTGAAGAAACACAAAACGCACCTTATGAATTTTAACCGTCCTTTTGAAGAGAACCTGCTAATGAAGTCCATTAAACCAACAGCAGAGGAAAGGCAGTCATACATTAAGGATCTTCAGGTTGAATCTAACAGTCGAAAGCAGTAAACAGTGCGTGCAACATGTATGCAAAACTAGTTCTGCGTAAAGTAAATTTTTGTGAAGCACATGTATGTATGCTAGACTCCAATATTAAAACTAACTGCTAGCTTCATAGTTACCATTTCCAGTAATTAAAATTATAATATAATAAGCAGTTAATAACTTAGAAGAACAACCTTATAATTTGATGATTGGGAAACAACCTATTTGCCGTATTGTTGTTGAAGAGTTTATGCAAGCTTAAGTGAAACAATTTTGGAATTGTGAATACATTAGCCACTGATTTTTAGATATTTTATATTTACAAGGGAAACAAAATGTAGCTGATGACTTTTTTTCCTGAACTTCAGAGATTACTATTTCTTCTGCAATTTATTTAAAAAAATATGAGTACAAATAATCAAAAGAAATTCATTGTCTTCAACTCAAGAGTGTATTCTTGTTCAATGGTCTGGAATTGATATACAACATTTTTTCAGGCAACCTAAAACCATACATCCCAGAGCCATTTAGGCTCTGTTTACATCAACAAGCACTTTATCTTGCCAAGGTATAAAAGCATATGCACATTAAAAACAATTTTTGTCCTTCACATAAAAAAAGATAACCTACATTCCTTGCCAAAAGAGTAAAGCAGCTTAGGTGGCAATATATTTGTCATTGTATTCTATTAGATTTTTTTGGTAATGCTTTCTTGTCAAGATTTGTTAATTAGCAACACATCATAAGAATTGGCATATATTCAAAAGTGAGTTGTTATTTTCTGCATATTAAATTTGGCATAGTGGATCTGTTAATTTCTTTGTGTGTCACAATAATTGACCACTTCTTGGTGTACTGTAGTGCTTCCATTAAGGGATACAAATGACACTCGGTTGCAGAATTCCAGCTGTCAATGTGGATTGCCAGAAATGCTATACCAAAATAAACACATCACTAATATCGCAGGGGAAACAATTTTAATTTCACCTTTTTAAGTGATGTATTAATAAATTAGTATTCAACTTAAAATGCATATACTCCAGGGTCTAATGGTATGTTGAAAGATGGAATTGTATACTTAGCTCTCTGAAAAAAACAAATTACAGACAATTGGGCACCCAAATTATTATTGTATTCCTATATTGCTGCTAGGCTACTTAACATTAGATGCTACAAAAGAGAAAGGGAGAGAGGGAGATTTGTGTATACATCTCTTTAAGAACCCTACTCTTTCAAGCTTTACTTATTTTATTCAGAGATTGTTTAGCAAGAGCAGAACCTTTCATATTTATAAAAACTCAATTTGTGAGGTTTATGGCAAATTATGTACATATGGATATATCCATAACGGTTTTATATGGAGAATGTATGTATCGAAATGTTCTTTTACTTTGTTTCTTAACATTGGAAACCAGGTTACTGAAATTATTTTTAGCATTAAATTTTTAAACTGCACATACAAATGCATAATACAATGTTATGATGATAAACTGAAAGTTAATCTAATTATTTTAGGGAGAAATTGATGCTCGGGAGGACAGTTTCCGTGCTACAGCAGAAGCAGGCCAGCTGCTATTGGACAGAAAACATTATGCCTCAGAGGAAGTAAAGGAAAAACTGGTTGTACTAGCAAATGAGAAGACTTCTTTGTTGTCTATGTGGGAGGAGCGTCGAATTCTCTATGAACAGTGTATGGATTTGCAGCTGTTCTACCGTGATACTGAGCAAGCAGATACATGGATGGCTAAGCAGGAGGTAAAGAAATGGTTTTTGATCACTTTTTAAGATAGGTGTTTAAATATTCCCATCAATTAAGAAAAAATGCAGTGAAACTTGGATAATTCAAACATTTATAATTTGAAATCGTTGTTAATTCAAATCTTTCTTGGTCCCTTGAATTTTGAAGTAAAACAACATAAAAAAATTGCATATAATTCAAATTTTACTGTCCGTAATATAAAGTTTTTGTTTAAAAATATTAATCGAAAATTAATCTAAATGTGGAAATTTAATATGATAGCTTTGTCCATGTGTTTCTGCCAAAGAGGTCATTACTCTGGGGTTGTTTATTTTGTTGGGATGTAGTTTTTGGGGGTTGGAATAGCTTTCCTAGTTGCTGGTCTTGAGCTTCTATACCTAATCCCATATCCCCCTGCTTAAAACACTTATGCCTGAAGTTGTCGCTTGAGCCTCCTACTGTTGAGTGTGTTATAAATCAATGCCACTGTCTCTCAGTAAATTGTGTGTCCAGTATAAGATCATTTGAGAAGTTCAAAAGGGTTTGAAGAAAAAAAACTCTGAACTTGCAAAAGAATACAGGATACACTGAACACATTGTCAACTTAAGAATAAGGAGAAAAATTTAAACACTGCTTTGAGTAAAAATGGAAAGAGTCCAACTGGAAAATCCTAATGTCTGTGTGCGTGTTAAAGTGGTTTAAGCAAGCAGGGTACAAAAACATCCTTTTAAGTGGTCCCCTTGTTCCTAAAATGTGGAATCACTGTAGGTCAACAGTAAGTTATATTGAGGTTACTACTTAAGTGCATTATGCTTAATGTAAAAACAAATAGAATTTCTTCAAATTTACAGTTGTTTTACTTTTCAGCCTTAACTATATTGTTGAAATGTCAATTTTAGATGTACATTTTGTAATTTGAATCTTTGGATACTTAGAATTTTTTTCTTGTCCCTTCAGCTTTGAATAATCCAAGTTCCACTGTAAATTAAAAGATTGGAAAAGGTAATATATCCTTTAAATGTGCATGTGCTAATTAAAACCATGTTTCACTTTCTCTTGTCATTCTTGTATAAACTACTCGTATAAATGTTTATCTTTCTATTTCAGATAAATTGAAATTGATTTTATTTATGGATACTATTTAACCATTGTGGTTCTCAGCATCCCATTCTATATTGGGCATGAAAGACCAATTACTTTTGCTCAGATGCCTTTTTGTCAGGCTTAGGTTCTTTTACATGCCGCAAATCTACTTCCCTTCTGAAGGAAGCCATGCTAAGGATTTTTATGCTTTGTGGTATTTCAGATAAACATTTGCAGAAATTGACTTATTGTATATTTCCTTGCAATTACAGGAAGATTAGAGGAATACAGTAGGCTTTAAGCAACTTTTTTAAAAAGATTGTAAGAACAAGGTTTTTTTTTTTTTTAAATACTTGAACAGCCTGCCCCATTACATTGCAATATTACATACATTAATATAATAATATTTCATATTTTACATCTATAAATTATTCATTTTGCCTATTTTACATAACACTAAAGTTTATAGATTTTGAGAATATAACAAAAATGCAAAGATGTTTGATAATTAATTGGTCATGTGCCACAGGCCAGGTGCTTCCAGCTTTCATTATTTCATTTACCAATTCTTTCCTTTGTGTAGTTGTTTGCAATCAAGTATTATATGGTTCACTGTTGTGAGCCCTCATTACAACTGCAGAGCGGATTTTCAATTGATTTGAGTTCTCTGAAAATATGATTGTATTTTTCCGTGTCCTGTCACCAGAGTTACGAATTCCAGGAATATGGGAATTTTCTGCCTACTCTGTGTATGACTGACAGGTAGAACATTTTTGTGACTGTCCCTTTCGTTGTAATCATTCAAAGATGGCAAGATCAACAAAGTTCAGCTTCCTTTTCTTGAGATACTGTGACTTCTTTTGGACTCTTTGAATATACAATGTCTAGGTCTTCCCTGGCAGCTCGTTTTGCAAGGCAATCTACTAATTCATTCCCGGCTATCCCTGTATGTCCTGGTACCCAGCTGAAATGTAGGATGCAGTTTTTATGCTTCAAAGCGATTGTCTTGCTTCTTACGTCTTTAATCAATTTGTTCTGTTTGAATGCATTTTTTTTTTTAAATAAATCTAAAGTGATTTTTTCTGTCTGTGTATACTGCTACAGGTGTTTGGTGGTCTTCGTTTCTCATAATTTTTTATGAGTTCAACAACTTTAAAAATTGCTGTTTGTTCTGTTTGATTGTATCTGCATCTACCATGCAATTTTAAATTTTAATTGCTTAGTTATGTTTCCATTTTCAAATATTACTCCTTCGTTTCCTGTGTTAATACCATGTGTGAAAATTTCTAATTCATAGATCTTGTTTCTTTCATCTTCCTGGATATGTAAAATCTGATGGGTGATGCTAGTGTCTTATTTCCAGTGGTGCATCGTAGTCTGTGTCATGTATTTTAGTTGCTATATACCTTCTCTTCTATTGTGTGTTGTGTGGGTTGTGATCCTGCTGCAATGCAAGAGGCTTTGTAAGATATTGTTCTGTAGGTTTTTGCTATTTTAATGTTTATTAACCTTTGTACCTGTTTAAGCTTTGGCAAGATTCTTGCTTTGCTGAATAACTTTTGCCCATGCCGGTGCTGCATAGGTTAAGATGGGTACAATAGCTCCTTCATAAATTGTTTGGAGCTCTTGATGCCCTAAGTCCCATGTTTATAAGAGTTATAGATTTTTCTGTTATGTACTAAATATGGATTTTAAAATTGAAGTTGGTATCAAAATAAATTCCTAGGTACTTCATTCATCAGTTTGATTTAAGTAGATGTTGATATTTCTGGAGTAATTTTTTTTCTGCAATTTCTTTTTGTTAAAAATAATTTTGTTGACTGCAGCCCATTTTTAGTAACTAAGTATTCAGCAACATGCGTGGACCTCATGTTCTCAAACCTAAATAGGGAATGTTATGAAATTAAAATAATAAAAAATGGAATAAGTGACCACTATGGCCAACAAATAGTAAGTAAAACATTAGGTAACTTAAGACCCAAAACTAACAAACTAATAGAGGCCAAAAGAATAGTAAACAAAAACACACTAGAAGCATTACAGTACTACATCAAAGAAGCACAATGGGAAGAAATCTATGAAAAATATGAAATAAATGAAAAATTTGAATGTTTTGCTAAAATCTTAGAAAAATGCTTAAACACAGCAATGCCTATATGCAAAATAAATTGTGGTATGCAGAAAAGTAAAAACTGGTCAACCAAAGGTATAAACATCTAAAAAAAAAAACGCATGCAATTCCTAAACAGCTTAAAACATCCAAAACTAGACGATAAATCATACATATATATATATATATATATATATATATATATATATATATATATATATATATATATATATATATATATAAAATTACAAACAAATGCTCAATAAAGTAATAATTGAAGCAAAGAAGCAGCACAACAAAATACTGATACAAAAGACAGAAAATAAAATTAAAGTAGCATGGAATATAATAAAAGCATCACATAAAGAAAATAAACAAAAATGGGTAGAAAACATATGTATTGAAGTAAACAATAGATTAATAGAAAACCGAATAAACATAACAGAAAAATTGAATGATTATTACATCAATATTGTAAAAACTTTAGGCCTCAGCCAAGGTCAAAACCAGCAAACAACTGAAAACAGTATATGTAACTCAATGGTGTTACGAGAAACAACAAATGAAGATGTTATTAAACAGATAAAGACATTAAAATGTAAACAATCTTTTGGGTTAGATGGACTTACAAATGAAATGGTTAAGCACTGTAAATCTGAAATGTCAGAGATAATGATGCATATGATTAATCAATCTTTTATAACAGGTACATTTCCCAATGCACTAAAAAAAGTAATAGTAAGACCAATATACAAGAAAAAAAATTCAAAGCATGCAATGGAAAATTATAGACCCATATCATTATGTTCAACATTTTCCAAAATAATAGAGGGATTGTTTTTAACTCAACTACAAAGCTTCTGCAGTAAGTATAAAATAATATCAGAGTACCAATTCGGTTTTCAAAAAAAGAAATCAACAATACAAGCTATCTGTAAAGGAAACGACATCCTCATAAATGCAATAGACAGGAAAGAATATGTAATCACAATCTTTCTTGATCTTACTAAAGCATTTGACTGTGTAGATATACATAAATTAATAGAAATAGAAAATTATGGCATCCGGGGCCTACCATTAAAATGGCTAAAATCTTATCTACAAAATTTAGTAACCTCAAATGGTAACCTAAATAAAATCAGATCATCTTTTAACAAAGTGACTCACAGTGTTCCCAAATATATATATATATATATAAATTGCTTATTCAAAATAATAAAAGAAGCAGGTGAAATAGCCATTGGATATGCTGATTATACCACAATTATAGTAAGGGGAAACACAGAACTTGAAGTACAAGATAAATCAAATATACTATTTGAAAAAATTAGGGAAGAGCTAGGAAACCTAGGGATGGTAATAAATACAAATAAAACAGAATGGATGCAAATCAGCTTAAAAAAGAAAATCCCACTCAATATTCAATTGGTCCTAGACAATAAACAAATACAAGTAACAGAAACAAATTTCTTAGGATTAATAATAGAGAACAGATTAAACTGGAAAAAACATAGTGAAAAAATAGCAAAAAAAAAAAAATAAATAAATACAGGACTATACATCTTAAAACAAGCAGCGCAACAAATGGATAGAGATAGCTTAATACAAATATACTATGCCTTCATACATTCTCATTTGAGCTTTGGGGTTGTATTATGGGGTAATGCACAGAAAAAAACAATGCAAAGAATATTAAGACTACAGAAGCATGCCATTCGAATAATATGTAAACTAAAGAAGACGGATACTTGTAAAAATTCCTATAAAAAACTAAATATATTAACATTTCCGGCACTGTATGTATATGAATGCATTAAATACTTAATAAAAAATCATAGCAATCAAAGTAGAAACATGCACATACACAAATATGACACAAGAACGAAACAAAATTATTTCATTAACAGACTAAGAGGAACGTTAAGTAACAAAAGTATAGAAAGTAAAACCAAAGATTTGTACAATCATTTGCCTAAACAAATAAAACAGATAACTGAAGAAAACTGTAAACTTAAAGCAATTAAAAAGTATCTCTCAGAAAATGTATTTTACTCTATAGAGGAGTATAAAATGTTAAATTAGATAAGTTATGCTGTATGATGGTACCCCCTGTATTTTTTTTTTTATAAAGTGTATATACTCATGCTATTATTTATACTATATGTTTAGTTTTGTAATCAATCTGACGATCCTTGTAAATTATGTATTACAAATGGAGATAATAAAGAAATAGAAATAGAAATGTTAGCATAGTTTTCTGTGTCTGATGTATAGGTCCTCTAGTTAAGATAACCAGATCTGCAAACATGATGACTTTGCTTCAAAAGGTGAAATCCAAATTTAGTAGCAAATTGTACATATTCCAGAAACCAGGCCAGAGCATGAGCCCTATGGGCAGCCTTTCTGATTTCTGTTTTAATGTCTCACAGTTCAAGAACAATTGTGCGAGCTTATTACTGCTCAGTTAAGAGTAAATATGAATGGGCCAACATTATATACCCAAATTAGGGATGGAAAGTTGCTTAGTTTTTAAAATGAATTAAAATCTGAATTAGGGGAAGAGTTGATCCAATATAGACAGGGAAGATGAGATCCATTACTCATTCGAATCCTTGAGTACATAACATTGGAGGAAAGAAATCTGTAGGAAATGGATAAATAGAATTAATAGTGAAAAACATTTTTAAAGACCAGTTGAACCAGAAGTGTTTTTATGGAATATAAGAAACAAAGTGATCAGCGAGTAGGATAGTAGAATGAGATTTAAGTAGCTAAAAAGTTGACTATGAAGTTTATATGGCTTTTTTTATTGCCTGGTGATTGGGTAGGGTAAATACCAAACATGTATGTAATATTAGACTATCACTTATAAACTGGTTAAACAAAAAATTATATGCTGATCATTTCTCATTTTATAGTGCTTTCAGCAAGTTATTGTATGAGTTTTTGTTTGCAAATAGCCAATTTAGTTTGTGCTTGATGTATTGATTTGTGTATGCAGGCATTTTTGGCTAATGAAGATCTTGGTGATTCGCTGGATTCAGTAGAAGCTCTCATCAAGAAACATGAAGACTTTGAAAAATCTCTAGCTGCCCAAGAAGAGAAGATAAAGGCACTTGATGAATTTGCAACTAAGTTAATTGAAGGACAGCATTATGCAGCAGATGATGTGGCACAGAGACGGGCTATGGTAAGCAATTGAGTATGAGAGGGGAGAGAGGCATATTTAGCAGATTAATATAGTTAATCCAGAATAGCATTTTAGAATTTCACATAATTTGAAGTGTATATATTTCACGTTTACCTTAAAATACTTTCTAGAGACATATTTTGGGACAAAAAAACCACTGTAAGTTAGGGGGGGGAAGCATTAATGTGCAAAATGTATTATTTTTACAACAATTGTTGCATACATTTCTTGGAACATAACAAAAATGTAAATCATAGTTACATTTGTGCCTGATTGTATAAATCACAAACATTTTGTTTACCATTGTCATTACTATGAAATACATGGAAGTATTCTTGTAATCAGAACATATGCAACAGTAATAGTTATGGTACAATTACAATTCAAAACTTAAATGGAATTTCTGTGAATAGTATTTACCTTTATAATAGTAAACTAACAGAACCTATTAGAGCACATAAATGAAAGGTTTGTTTCACTCTTTTAAGGAAGGAGCTTTTTTTAAAAACGGAACTTAACTTAGGATCAATAATGTAAATTTGTCCATGTATTAAGCACAATACATTGGCAGTTAAGGAAAATGCAGATATATGTTCAGTTTTGAAATAATCAATTGCAGTCGTGCATTAATGTTTGTAGAATGTGTTGTCAAAATGGCAAGAGTTGCACAAGGCTTATGCTTGATAATTTCTTAGGTATTTGAGAATAGAGATCAGAGTTTGAAACAGTAAACTGTTGGGAACCAAAATATAATTGGTGAAAATATTTTACTAATATAGTAAGTGCAAAATCATTCCCTCTGAAAATAAAGAGAAATATTGTATGTAATTTTTCAGCTATTGGAACGCCGAAATGCGCTTCTGCAGAAGTCTTCTCTTAGAAGAGCTATATTAGAGGACTCATCTCGTCTGCAGCAGTTTGAAAGAGATTGTGATGAAACAAAGGGATGGATTAATGAGAAGTTGAAATTTGCCACAGATGATAGTTATCTTGTGAGTACAATTTTTGTATAAAAGATAAGTGATAGAGTTGAGGTTGAAAATATTCATGTTAAAAACTTGCAAAAAATATAGGTGGATTCTGTTAGTGGTAGGTTTTATTCTAATTTATATCAGATGTGTCATTGACTGTTTTGTTTTCTAAAGTTCTCATATTGACAAAAAAAGGCAAAGTAACCAAATTCAATAAAAACAAGTATTTTTTTCAAGTTGAAAGTGATATAATAGACATCTAGAAGCAGCTTTTGGTTAATTAGCAGCTTTCAACTGTTTAAACACCTACTTTTTAAATACCTAAAAATGTTCAAGAGTCTTCCTTTCCAATTTAGCTGTTGTCCTGTTGCTCGTGGGGTTTGAATGCTAGAGATGAATGTTTTATTTTCTCAATGGCAGTCATGACAATTTTCCTTTTTTTTAACTGTTTATAAGTTTTTTATAAAAAACATGCTATGCTGCTTCTTCCTAAGGCAGTCTCCATTGAGTAAAAAGCATAAGAAATGAAAACAAAATGTAATATATTTTTGAATATAAATGAAACTTGCACATAAAACATGAAAAAGAACAGTTACAACCCTACAGTTTTCAACAGCTTATCTTGCAGATAGTTATTCCACTCACTGATACAAAATATAACATAGAATACATAATAAACTGCATGAAGAAATGGATTCAGTACTTCCATTATAACGTAGAAAATATACATATTCAAAAGACAAATGGCAATTCTACATTCAAACCAGTTAAAACTGCATAATCAGCAATTCAACTTTCACCGAAAACACTAAAACACTCAAAATTGGATGAGAGGAAGCCAGGGAAAATGGAAAGGAGGAAAAAGACAAAAAGTTTATTAGAGTGGAGAAGAAGGCAAGAAACATAATAAATCTAAACGAAGTTAATTCAGCAATTTTATAAAAAAAAACAAAAAAACTAGATTACTAAAAGATGCACTTAAGATATATAAATATATATCTATGTATAACAAAAGAAAAGTATATCCCAATAACCTATAATGTATAGAAATAACATTATTGCTATTTAAAAATAGCTTAAATTTTAATACCAATCTCGCTACTTGTGAAACAAAACAAAATTATATAAAAACTCGTGCAAAAAAAAAAGAGGCAAAAATAGATTAAAACTGCTAATATATGGATAATCGATCTTTGCAAAATAAAACACTCAAAGTTTTCATTGCATTTTGTTCTGATTTTTGCCAATTATTTCATTTAACATAAAAGGCAAAATATAAAGTTTCATTTTGAGCTTTTAGACTTTTCTCAGCTTTAGATTTATCTGCTAGCTTTCAATGCTAAATTTTCTCAATTTTATTGTATCTTACATCAGGGGATTTTGAAAATGGCCTTCACATTGCAATTTTAACAATTATTAAATAGGATATGGATTTTTACATTTATTTTAATTCAATTATTTGAGGTCATTTAATTTTTTTATTTCTTATTAAGGGAGGAAAGAAACAATGCTTATTTTTTTTCTTAATTTTTCAAAAAAAAAAAAAAAAAAAAACAATTTTTTGCAGGCAATGAAAAACTTGAAACTATGACTTAAGTTTTTAGACAGACTGGTAAAAAATGTTATTTGGAACATTTTTATGTTAGGGAAATATCGAAAATGATAAAACTGAGAGAATTAATTTTAAAGATTTGTCAATGCTATCCTACTAATATTGATCAGATGTGGAATATAATTATGAAACTTTACAGAACACATATGCATTCCTTTACTTAACAGCTCTAGGAAATAAAATAATGTTTGAAAATATTTCAGCAAAATTAGCTCTTGCTATATCTGTATTATGACAATTAGGGATTTATTTTCATGAATAAGATCAATGCTTTCATCTTTTGAAGCTTTATGTAATGGTGTTAGACCAAAACAAAGTTCTTATTATTGAAATATAAATTCTGAATTATTTCATAGGATAAATCAGATTTGCAATTTTTGTCACTTTTTGACCAATTTTCAAGATGCCTCACCTTAACATTCACTGACATTTATTGACAAAACTTCAGCATGTCAGAACTAAATATACAGCAATTGAGAACATTAAATGTAATAAACAGACTTAGATTTATTTATTAGTTTGGTTCATAAATGAGCTTGTCCAGTGATGCAATACATGTGCAAATTTAGTGGTTTAAGACAAAAAAGTTATAAGTATTATCCAAAAAAAAAAAAGTTTACCATAAATTATAACAAGTTACATAAAAATTTAAGTTAAAAGTACAGGTTATACCTAAGTAGGTATGAAAATAAGAAATGATTCGCTCAACTTTTTCAACGGGGTAAGGAACACTTCAGTCTCAACAAATTGGAAAATTATATACCTGTACTAAAACCTGGTAAAGCTGCAGAAAATAAACAATTATAGGCAATATCACTAAGTTAGCCAAAATTATTAATATAGTCATTGTAGAAAGATTAAGCTGAATTTTAAAAACATTTAATATATTATCTAAGTCACAAGGAGGATTAAGAAATCATCATTCAGCCAATGAACAATTATTTTATTAAGTCTGAATACAAAGGAACCATTTAACAGGCCGGAAGATACAGTATCAAAGACTTGTTTTGGTAGACTTATGAATTCTTAACCCAAAGGTATATTGCAACATTTGGCACGATGACCTCCAGACGCAAATGCATATTAGATTACCTTAAGGACTGTGTTAGGCATAACTGTACTTTATGTATACAAATGATCTACCAAACCTATCAGCACAAGAAGGCTGCAAAGGAGGTCTATATGCAGCTGTCATAGTTGTTTGGACAGCAGAAATATTAAATAAAATGAAAAATGCAGAGATGTTCAGAAAATTTAATGCCAGTAAATATAGGGAGGGGGGGAACTTGTTTCCAGCATTTTTCTTTAAGTTAAAAAAAATCAAAAAACCAAAATAAATTAAACTACATTATGACATGAACTTAAAAGAAAAGAAGTAAACAATGCACAAAAAAGAAGAAAAGAAAACAGAATTTTTTAAATTTTCTGAATATATTTTGATAAGACTCGCATAGCCACATCAAGTAGAGTCTGTTACAGGAAAAGCAGGAACTAAATGGGAGAACTCTAGAAAAACACCAAATATAATGTATCACACTTTATCTTAAAACACTGTGGTGAGGTATTGATAGGGCATGAATCTTGTAAAAATGAACTAGAGAAATCGCAAAACCAGTTATTACAATTAATAACAGCCACAATAAAACCATCCCAATAGAAGCACGCTTCTCTTTGCCATTTCCAATATGCCAACAAAGCTACAGCTTGAACTAGCAGCAATTATTTGTTTATTTTCATCCTTGTAAGTAAGTACATTTAAAGGACATAATTTAAACACTTCCACATTTTAATAAATTAGATAATTATCAGGATTTCAAATACGTACCAAACTCCCAGAGGATTTGTGCAATAAAACTAAAAGAAAATGTACACATACTGTAATCCTCATGAAGGGTTTTCTGCTCTGGTGGGGTGAAGAGGGGACAGTAACACACGGCAGCTCATGTCATAAATAGATATATTTGTTTTTCTTTGAAGTTCTCTCAGGCTTCCAGCCAGGTGTAGATTTGGTGAGGCACCAACGTTTCGGGAGCATACATTGTTCCCGCTTCAGGGTTACTGAGTGAATTGAACTGATGTGGTCTCCTTATATAGATATGTTCATGGGTTCCATGCGGGCCAATCAGCGTGCCGAGGCGTGGCTGGTTAGGTGGAATGGAGCATGGACGTGAAAGAAAACATTGCGATTCAGGAGACTCTTCTATTTGCATTACATACATTGTGCAACTTAGTGTCCCAGCAAATATTAGCAGTGCTAGCGCAAGACTATATGCTTTCTAAGAGCCTCATAAGCCATATTGATGTATTTTGAAAGTAGAGCCATGATCTTTTACAGAAAAAGCTAATGCTGTTGTCAGTGTATGACTTAGAGCTAAATTCTGCGGAGTAGAACACAGTACCTACCTGTTACAAAAGAAAATAATCAAGTCCCATTAACTAATTAGAAAATTTTATAATAGAATATAGTAATATCTTTATGAAATCTTCAAGAAATTAATAGTAAGTCCAAATATTGCTAAAGTTACAGCATTAAAAACACTACAAACTACATAACATAAAGAAGAATGGATGTGTTTATATAGTGAGGGTTCATTTTTACTTTTTCCATACGCACTATGTATATAGTGTATAGAGAAAGTATTGCACTCCACCAAAAATTCGATACCAAGATTTCACCGGAAATATATATTTTAGGGTCCCCAATATCCAAAAAAAGCATTTTCACAAAAAGGTCTGTCCGTGTGTGTGCGTGTGTGTGTGTGTGTGCGCATGTGTATGTGTGGGTGGGTGGGTGAACACGATAACTCAAAAACGAAAAGTCGGTAAAATACCAAACTTGGTATTTAAGTTTAGTATCTTCCAGGGATGCGACACGAAGATTTTGAGAAAAATCCCCCCATCCCCAACTACCCTTTACATGGAACTTTTTTCGAAAATTTTGACTTCTCTCAAAAATGGCTCTAATGATTTTGATTAAAATTTCGGATATTAAACATATTTACCTGACAAATGAAATGTATATCTTGAATTTTCTGGGAATAGCCTCTGAAGAGCAGTTTATTCTGGATGAATTTTACTAAATTTTGAATAACTGCTAAACCGTAAGAAATGGACAAAAACTTACTGCACAAAAAATGTAGAGCACATTAAAACACACAGTTTATGTTATATACATTTTTTTCTTGGAGTTCGTCGTTTTTGTGACATTCCTTATTTTTTGTTTCTGCTATGAAAAATGTATACTTTTCTCATACTGGAACTTGTCAACTCCTATCCATATAAACAAAGGAACTTCATTGACATAGCAACCAGCTTTTGACTATCACTTTAACCTACGGTTGTCCCTTATTTCGCTTCTACTTACAAGGATGTGAGTAATAAGACTATTTCTGCTAATTTTTTCTGATTAGCATAAAGTAAATAGAAGTATAAGCTTTTTAAGAATTATTTGTTGCAGGGATATGGAGAAAGTCATGTGAAATTTTGATGAGGAAAGTTGATGCAATCTACAGTTCTTTTAAATCTCCTTTTGTTTAGTTATAAAAATGCAAAATATTGTAATTTTATCAGTAACTAGAGTTGCAGTCCAAGCAGTAGCATTATTTCAGAATCCAAAAATATGAAAAGTAAGAGAGTCACTGTTTGGTTAAACAAGTATAACATTTTAAAAAGACCAGTCTTCCAATGGTTTCCTGCACTTTAAGGTTCGAGTAACAGTAGAAAAATGGATATCCCCCATAAAAAAGGTAATCAAAATTTAAAATACAGTACAACCAAAAGTACCAATGGAATCTGTTAAAATATGTGATTAAAAAATTGATAATGATTATAACTATAAATTAACTATAAATATATGAAAGTCCAAAGGACAAATTCACAAAAGTCTAAACTATTACCTGAACTACGTTGCAAAATAACCATTCCTGTTCAGAGTTACCCCCAGACATGACTGCCTCAGTGGACTTTTACATAAAATTGGATTACTGTTTCAAAAATTGTCTGTTATGCAATTAAAAAGAAGAAATGAACATGGCTCATTTATTATTTTGTAAACAACTGAAATTATATCCAAACTTGACTCAAAATATTGGGAAGCAAGGAGGTGAATGCTTTGTTGCTAAACCCTGAACGTTAGATATGCACATGCACAAGCACTCTCTTTCACTGACTTATACATCACAAATTTGAGAACAATGTAAAGGAATTCAACTTGCCACTCAAAGTAGACACAATACTGATACAATACTACAATATATATCTACTCATCTTGTCATTGAAGAACATGAACCCCAGAAAAGAAATCCAGAATATGTGCAATAAAATGTTCTAGATGCAGCATAAAGTTGATTGCTAAATAGTATAAATATAATTGCTAAAAAGAACAAATTGGTAAACTCAGCAGTGGCATACCACTTTAAGGATAATAAATAAATCCAGAAGCCAAACTATTAATAGTATTACACAATCCATTGAAATAGCCACCTAGGAAAGAATCTTGATTTTGAGAAACAAATTGCCAAGAATTGTCAGCATTGGGCAACATAGTTCATGCCAAATTTCAAGGAGAGGAACATGCATTTATCCAGCATTGTAGCACCCCCAAGCAAGAAGAATATTGTAAACTAAACAAGGTGTGTAGATTAGTTCCTAAATAACTGATTGAAAAATTAATGCTGGAAAGCTTCTTCCACATACTTTAAAGGAATTTTGTATTTGCAATGCCAGGGTTAGCTATTAGTAGTACAGCAGTGTTTAATGTGGGTGAAATTAAATATTAAAGCTTAGCATATTATTGCAAAGAAATTTGGATCAGTTTGAAAATAAAACAAAAACTGTATTGAAGTTTATTGAGATTGAATAAGGTAGGATTAGCAGGTTTATTATATTATAAATTATATTATATCTTAACATTTGTTAATTTTTTTTTAACTACAGGATCCTACTAACTTGAATGGAAAAGTACAGAAACATCAGAACTTTGAGCAAGAACTAAATGCAAATAAAACTCGAATGGAAGACATCACATCTACTGGCCAAGAATTGATTGAATCCCATCATTATGCAGAAGGTAATGTATTACTTATCTTTAAGATGAAAACATTTTTCTTTATTTTTTGTTTTGTTTTGAAACACGAGTCCAAAATTAATAAAAGCACAGTGTGTATTATCTCAATTACTGTAATAATCAGTACATATGATGCTTATTTTTTCTTCCAAAATATTAATATTTAGAATTAGGGTCATATTGCATTAGTGATATTTATTTTCCGAATACCATGCGGGGATAAGGTGAGTTTTAAACTCTGCAGGTACAGCAGTGGTGAAGTCTGGGAGAAATGGTATGGATTATCGTCAAAGTTGCAGCAGATTGTGCGTTTCATTTTGTGTCGCAAATTGGCATTCTCATTAGAAAAAAAAGATTTCTTTCCATGACTAAAATAAAATTAGAGGTCTTCCTTTTACATTGGTGGTTGCAAGTTATGTTTTGGGAACCAAAGGTCAAGCAGAAAGACAGGTTAGCTGTGAGTTTCCCTTGTGCCTGATGCCCATATACAAGTACATTTCTGTTTTCTGCTCTGCCTCTCTTGTGGCCCACAACATGAACTTGTGCACATATTCAAATTGGGTAAAATGTTTTATGATATATTATGTTGTCTTGATATGAAATCGCATTCATAATTGTTAGTTATGCTGTTGGCATCATGTAGATCCCATCACACATATTCCGTACATCTGTATCTCTCTCCCACTCAAAACATGAATTAATGTGCAAATTTGTATTACATATAACATTTTGGGATTTATTAAGTATGTTGTCTTGATAGAAAATTGCATCCATTATCATTACAGCTAAGCTGCTGCCATCACCTCCAAATGCAGATATGATGGTACATTTCCACACTTACCTTCACTACATGTTCTATGACATAACAGGGATTTTCGGCCCCTCATATGCGCACATTCTGCCAATTTACTTTTCTGGAGACCTGAAAAGTGGCTTCATTGCTAAAGATAAAAGTGTCATCAAAATTTTCTTGCATCATGATGTAGAAATTAAGACAATATTTTTGTCATTTTCTTTGAGAGCTTGAGGAAGCTGAAGCCTGTATGGTTTAAACCTAAGTCTCTTATGAAAAGTTTGCAAGATCCCCAACTCAATGCACGTGTAGTGGACTTAGGAGGGCTGCGCTGATAAGTTTCTCTTGTATGATTTACTATTTCTTAGCTGGATCCTGGATGTCCTTAGTGATGAGTGATGCACAGACAACCTTCATCGTGGAATTTCATAAACCTTGATACTGTTGAATACAGGTGGTACTTTTTGAAACAGTGCTTGAAAACGTCTCCGCACAGTCACAACTGATGAGGTTCATGTGTATTCCAACAGACAAAAAGATTGCTCATACTTAAATGCCATTTTCCAATTATTGATAACTACTGGCACCTAGCATTAAATTATGGCAACTAACTACAGGCTTTCATTCAAACAAAACCTGGAGAGTTTATCTATTTTGGCACAACAAATTACTCTGATCTGCCACATACTTAATTTTTTATTAAACTTTAAAATGTTTCACGGACTTATGAATAATCCTGTACAGGAATTTATAATATGGGCCTTTTAATCATGTCGTTTATCATATTGTCAGCATAAGCTTAAACTGTGAAACGAGTCCTAAATGTATAAATTATGCTTTGCTCTTCTAAGGACTTCAAATTTGATCTTGGTGCAAAATAAACCATTAGTGAAAGATGTATTAATGAAATAAAATTTTATAGTAACAATGAGTTCTATCAGAAGGGGGGGGGGGCAAAGATATAAAATATTAGACAGGTAGAGTCAGACTGGAAAATTCAATGCCATAGCCGGAATTTGAACCACAGATCTCCTGATTTCTAGCTGGTTGCTCTGCCACTGAGCTACCATGGCAACATGCTGGCATAGCATTGGCTCAAATCCCGGCTATAGCATTGAATTTTTCATTCTGACTGTACCTATCAATCCGATATAAATATTGTTTGACGTTTACTGTCTTGTGTTCCTTTACTATTCTGTATAACCTCTTTAATTTTGGAATTTGTATTCTTAGATCGAATCCAAGCTCGCATGGATGAAATTGTGCGGCTTTGGGAGACATTAGTTGTGGCTACTGAGAAGAAAGGATCCAAACTTCAAGAAGCTTCACAGCAACAGCAGTTTAACAGAACTGTTGAAGATGTGGAACTCTGGCTCTCTGAAATTGAGGGTCAGCTAATGAGTGAGGATTATGGAAAAGTAAGCTTTAAGCATTTCTCTGTCATGGGTATTGAGCTCCATCCTTAACTGTATGCTTAACTCCCTTGTTGTGTAGCTTTGATGTTAATATTTGTATTTATCCTCTCACCAGCATTAATTGCGAGCTGGATAAACTAACATTAAATTGCAAGAATTATTTCAGTGAGGCACATACTTGTCTTTTTTTTTTCTTTCAATGGGTCTAGATTTTTCATTACTTGAAAAAAAAAATTGTAAACAATTTTAAAGTAGTTAGATTAAATTTCTCTAATAGGCAGTAAGTTGGCTGAGACATTAAAGAACAGAATCAGAGCTTTAATTACTGTAAATTTTATTTATTCATAGAGTTTTTGCTTATAATGAGTAAAAACAGTAATGTTAAAAGGACAGAATATAATACAATTTATTTAGAGTAATAAACCTGCAAATTAATAAATAAATTTTTGGTAAAAAAATGTCCATTCAGAATATTCACAGAAAGCATTTACCCTCTACTCCATTACTTTCATTTCTGAAAATTGGTAACCCTGGAAACACCTTGGCCATGAGATGTACTATATCATTCATTAGCAATGTGGAGTTTTTCTGTGTTAAGAGAATTGATTACATGTAGCACCATTTACTTTTCACCATTCTGTAATGAGTAGTTTAGGACATCCGGCATATGAATATTATTGCCAAGCTTACCAATGGCTTCTTAACCTCAGTTCCACTAGCCTGAATCCTACCAAATAATTCTATTGTAACACTAAAAATGACCTTAAAATAATAAACAAGTGCTGCATAAGTTGCAGTGTGTTTCATTTTTACTTTCATGTAAGTAAATATGCTCAAAACAGTTCTGCTACTCATAGTAATAATGTTCAAAATAATAGATGCTCATCTAATAACTATTTTATTTGTAAATTTTAATGGTGCCTGTATAAGCACGTAGCAATTGTGAAATTCTTTCTTTGTATTAGGAGATGTTGTTTTATTTCAGTCATCAGCCAATCATGTTCTTTCTGCCCCATGTGCATTATTTCTTCTAGTAGATTAATTATAATGGATCTAAAATAGTTTAAATAAATTGTCAAAACTTTTTGTTTTAAGGATCTTACAAGTGTGCAGAATCTTCAGAAAAAGCATGCTCTACTTGAAACTGATGTTGGATCACACCAAGATCGCATTGAAAGTATTCGTGTGGCTTCTAGTCAGTTTGTGGAGAGGGGTCATTTTGATGCAGAGAACATTAAGGCCAAAGAGGTACATAATCAGTTATTTGCTCTAGGTAAATTTAAAAATGTAAGATAGTAATTCCTTAAATGTGCTGTGGTTTTTGTGATTAGCTCCTGTTTTTTGAAATTATGATTGCTTATGCATTCATTCTTCATGGCTGAAGATAATTGGGAAAAAATTATGGAAGCTTAATGTTTTTAAAGTTGGCGAATATCTACCAAAAATGTTTAAGGTTTTACAATTATGGTTGATAATCCTGTACTTCTGTTCCCTAAGTTTGTTTTGCTTTCTTTAAGTTTAGAAAGGAATTTTATTCTCAAAATGTCTGTTTTAGGCCGCTCTTACAGAACGTTATGCAGCTCTACAGAAACCCATGAACATTCGAAAACAGAGATTGTTGGAGTCACTACAGGTTCAGCAGCTTTTTAGAGACATTGAAGATGAAGAGGCATGGATTAGAGAGAAAGAGCCAGTAGCTGCTTCTACTAATAGAGGTAGTATGCAACTTCTTTATTTCTCCTTCTCTCCTTTTCTTTCTTTTTAGATCAATTTTATGTTTGGAATGCTATGGATAATATTCATGCTTTCTCTACTAGCAGGTATAGGAACTATTGAGTTCCACCCAAAAATTATATACAGGGTTACTACAAAAGAAATAGACAACTTCAACTGCTTGTAAAACAAAAACTATTAGAGATTGCTGATTGCGTTCTAGCAAATTCCAACATGCAATATGTCTTTTCCACAGGATTTTCCGCCATTTCAGCTTCTGCAACAACAAACAAAACACTACAGCGTTACCAATAGTAACAAACGAAACTTTGAGAGTTTCTCAACATACCTCCAAAATAATTAGGTTGCTATCTCTAATAGTTTTTGTTTTACAGGCAGTTGGAGTTGTCTATTTCTTTCGTAGTAACCCTGTATAACACATTTGATCAAAATACATTTTAATGCACCTTGATCCAAAAGAGCATTTTGAAAAGATTTCTTAGAGAGAGCAAGGACGAGATATAAATTCATTACAGTTGGGTTGCACTTACAGTACCATGGTTATCCATAGAAATACACTGTAATGTTTATATTGCTGTAACCTTTAGTGTTGCATGTATTCTGTAACATCTTTGGTGCACTATTGAACCATAGCCTTTCTAAGCCCAGTACTTAGTTTCTTGCCCACATGATTAAGACACTCCTCTTCAGTGGTGATGTTTAGTCATATATATGAACTTTAACTTATGGTGTCAATGATTCACTTTTAGAAAGGAGAGAGGCAACCCTCTGCCCATATTGCAGCAGTTCCACAGTTCTCTCTCCTTTCATAGCTCCTGATAATCCTGTATGATTGCCATCAATTTGGGTACATATCCTCTGCCCATATTGCAGCAGTTCCACAGTTCTCTCTCCTTCCATAGCTCCTGATGATCCTGTATGATTGCCATCACATTGGGGTACATAAGTAGCTTACAACACTTGCAAATCCCTAGAACTCATGCAACCTTTGATGTATGTGCAATCTGAAACAGTGTTTGAGCATTACTGTTAAGCAAAAGACCAATCAACAGGTCTATCACAAATCTACAATCTTGCCTGCTACTACTGCAAATGTCCAGGTTCTGAAATTCATATACAATGAGACAGTGTAAATACAGCCTTTTTCTTCCAAGTTTCAACAGCACATTTATTGTGTTTGAAATAATCATTTAATACAACACAGTTGATGTCTACTTCGCAGGCAGTGCCAACATCTAATCCAAAAATGAGATGTGTGAACATCACTTATCATTTCTTCAATAGCATTTTCTCTTGGGTATGTAACTTATGTATCAAAGTGTAAACACTGTTGCCATTTGTAAAAGCACATCAGTCTAGATTCTCATTTGGAACAAATTGCTTGGGTAAAATTGGAGGCATATTCTAATACCTTAAAAGCTGAATATTGGCAACTTAAAATTTTGGGGCTCATTTTATTATTTTATGTATCCTAGTATTTTCTTGCATGTTCAAATGCTTAAAAATGCTGTAGTATTAAATTTAACATAAAGTTAAGTCTGGATTGAAACACAGGCATCAATTACACTATTTGTACCTGACCGGTTTCAAGAGCTATTGCTCTTATGTTCAGAGGACTCTTAACCTGATGTTAAATTTAAATTCCACATCACTGTTATTAGCTTTTTCAAGTATTATATGCTGTGCAAATAAACCATTATAACTTGTTCCATCCATAAATTCATGCTCATTTTAATTATTTCATCTGTTGTGTTTAGAAATCAATATTTTTTTAGCATTTTTTTTATATATTTTATAATAGGACGTGATCTAATTGGTGTGCAGAACCTAATAAAGAAACACCAAGCAGTGCTTGCAGAAATTAACAATCATGAGAACAGAATTGCAGCAGTTTGCCAATCTGGACAACAAATGCTGGATGATGGACATTTTGCAAGTGAAGAGATCAAACAAAGAATAGGTATTCTTAATGATCATTGGTTGCAGCTTAAGGAGAAAGCACTACAGGTATGTACTGCCTTTAAACTTATATTCTTATAGCTTAGGACAGAGCATACCAAAGGGCTGGGGGTGACGAATCTGCCCTATGAACTGTATATGTTTGGTCCCATACAATTTTCAAAATCGCATAGTACGCATGTTATAAAAGTAATTTATTTACAAATGTTTAAATAAGTTTCATTTATTGGGAGGAAAAGCCTTTGTTTCCTTTTAACACCCTTCTCACAAAACAATCAAACAATTAAGTGCTTAGTTTTTTAAACAACTGATTCATTTATTGGGATCCTATCACATCATACTGTCACAACTAGGGTTGGACACAGGGAGGAATAGCTGGGTATCAAATGATAGAGAACTCAAGCTTGACTTTTAGGTAATTAATATATTTAGCAAGATTAAACAAAGGTTCCAATAGCGAGTGTTTGGTTCACAAAAGAAGGGGTTCCTAACCTTGACTGTTAACTTTAACATGAGGCTGTGATTGCCAATTTAATGTTAACTCATACATCTACCTGGGTAGAAGAGTTGTCACGCAGGTCATGGCAAGATGTCTGGCATAGTCCCTGACAAGGGCCAGACGGCCTGGTAGAGTTTGGAGCGACAGCCTCCGAGCTTCATTTTTCACGTTACAAGTTACGACCCCAGGCCACCACGATGGGCTTGGACTACCTGTATATATAGATTCTATAGTCCCTATAGGGGTGACACTAATGACAGCGGAAATTACCAAATATGGTCCGAATGTCGCTCCTAGGCATCTTGGGCATTAGCGATCATCCTAGAAGCATGTACCCCATCCTTTGTTGGCTTATGTAACATTTGTTCTATAAGCTTCTAAAAGGAAGCTGACGTCAGGTAAAGTCCAAAGAGACGTTCCTGACAAACAGGAAACCAACGACATCTGGTCACGTACGCATTTTAATACAGTTTCTCTATTTTTAATATAGTAAGAATTCCAACCTAATTTCCAAGGTTCATAAAATGATGAATAACATATTAATTGAATCATAAATTAAATATCTTGCCAATGACCGACAATACAGGGGCATTTAGTGGTTCAGAAACCAGAAGTGGTTCTTGATGTTCTCATATACAGCGTATGATGTCATTGCAATATATGTATTTGCATGTATGTTTTCTTGGCTGCTGGTTTTACGGGGAAGGGAGAGCTAGGGGAAAGAAAAGAGAGATGCATGCCTATCTTCCCACAATGTTGTTGGCCAAATAACTTTTCTTCCTTTGAGGCCGTTAACCATATTGTGAGTTGGTTATCTAATTTACTGCAAACCAGCTAAATTACCAAATAAACACAGTGCATGTGCATAAAACCTGGAATCTATGGACAGAATGAAAACTTAGCATTGAAGCCACTACATTATCTGGCTGTAGAGCATACTTTGTCTCAGTGTGGTCGCCTTGTTATTTTTCTGAAATTACATTAAACCTACTGAATAAAGACTTGGCAATTGAGCACCCAAGAAAAAGTATGTACATAGTACCAAAGCATGATGTAGCCTATTAGTGTCAGGCCATGGCAGAATTCCATTTGGAAAGTCATTATAGATTCTAGGCATGTGTATTAAGTTTAGGCTGTCGTATTTGTACTCCCCTATCAGTCAATTGCTCAAAACTTGAATTTCTGTGCAAATTCAAATTAAGTATAATAATAATGATGATGATAAAAGACTTAATCAGCTTAAGTGTCCATTCGTTTGTGTGAAATATATGTCAAACCATTGAATTTCATTTAAAAATTAAGTTATCATGACTTCATTTTATGTATGAAAGTGATATGCAAAATTAGGTTCTAAAAATGGGAGTCATCTTGTATTTGGGGGAATACAGAAGTCTTGATTTTGTAGGCAGTGAATATTTTCCTTTTACCTGATTTACTGATAATAGATTGTGGTAATGATGTGGGAAAGCAGCTAGATTTCTGCTAGTAACAAAACAACATATGTTAAATGAAGCTATATGGTCGGAGAGTATATATGCTAATATTTAAGCTGTGGAAATCAGTACATACTTGTATGAAATGGTATGTTTCATTCCTATGAAAATGTATGAAATGGTATGTTTCATTCCTATGAAAATGAGTGATCAATTTGAGTACAGATTATAATCATAGAAAGTGTGCATATTCTTGAATATGAACTTTGAGATAGTACTTGCCCTTTATTCATATGACCCCTTGTGCACTCTGCAAAATTTTGTATTTTACATTATCGTTTACAATGACATTTTATTTATGCTTTTTTTATTGTTGTATAGCGCAAGCAAGACCTGGAAGATTCATTGCAAGCACATCAATATTTTGCTGATGCAAATGAAGCTGAATCATGGATGAAAGAAAAGGAACCAATTGTGTGTAACACAGATTATGGGAAGGATGAGGATTCCAGTGAGGCACTCCTGAAAAAGCATGAAGCTCTAGTATCAGACTTGGAAGCTTTTGGAAATACTATATTGGCTCTTAAGGAGCAAGCCCAGGCTTGTCGTGTAAGTTAAACTTTTTTTTTAAATATTTAAAACTATATATTATACTTATTTAATAATTTGTCTTAAATCTAAGCATGCTTTAATTTATAAAAGCAAGTTAGGGCTTATAAACATAAAATTTTTAGAGAATAAATAACTAATTAAACCTTGATGCATTAATACTTATTAATATAGTTAATAATTTATAATTTACTTTTTAGACATGGTCTTAGGTGATAGCTTTGATAGCCTACAATATATGCCACTGGATTCCTACTTTTTGTATGAGGGTAAAATCTCATAGAAAGTATTGGAGAGTATGGTGGACCCTACAATACTAACCATTGCCAATACCATGGTGGTTATCCCACACACTCTGTGGTATTGCATTGTGGTGGAGAAGTATTGCATTGCCCCAGAAGATAAAGAGTATTTCTCCCTAATGCCAGTGTTTGTGCATCAGCAGGGAGTTGTATAATCTTTGTCACTAAACTGCCATGTGAAATGGAGTGGTGCATAATTTTGGCCCTGATGTCTTGCACAATAATCAACTTCACATGGAAGGATTCTGTCTGAACTTCTGCATTCTTGGTGATCCTATTTGTTGCCACAGTGGACTGATGATGCCCCAAAATTCATTCATTCAGTATTTTGAAAGGAAGTTGACTTTCCTGCTTACAGCATGCTAGGTGGTGACAGGATGTTGCTAATTGCATCTAGTTTAGAACTGTCACACATTAGACCCATTTTGATGCAATTTTTTGCAGGTGCAGATCATTCTGCAAACTATTGAGGATGGCGTGCTTCTTGTGTGCATTTTTTCTCTAGCTCAAGTAGCATCCATTTCCTGCCTCCAGCAGGTGTTCGATTATACTTCACATGTCACTTTGGTCTGCACACTCACAGGTCATCCTGTCTGAAATAGATCATAGATTTCTTTGCATCCTTGCTGAAATAGTTATACACCTCATGGCTGTCTGTTTTAGAAGTACTCGTAACAGGTTTTAGCAACTCCCTATGAAATTCTCTGGCATTTATACCACAGTGAATGACCATTTTGATACATAAGCATTATTCAACTTGGATTACATTCATTCTGCGCAGTGATATATTGGCAACTGATTTTACATTGTGATTGCTCAGAGGGCACAGCTATCGTGCAAACACACAACATGACTGCACAGCTTCTATGCAACATAGACATTTTGTGATCTCATCCCTTACAAAGAAAGTTGGTATCCATATCTAATGCTGCAGCAGCAGCAATAATAATAATTAATAATAGTACTGAAGATACTATGCTCAATAAATGGTAACAACTCTTAGCTCTTGTACTATGTCACTGCCTCTTAAACATATTCCAGAAAACTGTAGATATAAGTTGACAGAATTAGTTGGTAAAATTGTACACTTTCATATTATAGCAGTGATATTGAGTATTTTATAACAAAGACTATATATTATTTATATATTCTGTGGATTTTACAGCAACAAGAAACACCAGTTATTGATGTCTCTGGCAAAGAATGTGTGATGGCATTGTATGACTATACAGAGAAATCCCCACGAGAAGTTTCAATGAAGAAAGGAGATGTGCTTACTCTTCTGAACTCTAATAATAAGGTATTTGTAATATATTTTCAAATAAATGTGCTTTACCAAGAAAAGTTTCTTACTGATGTGAAGTAGTGGGTTGTTTTATTTGATCTCTAAGAATCTAACATGAAACAATTTTAACAGGATTGGTGGAAGGTCGAAGTGAATGATCGTCAAGGCTTTGTGCCAGCAGCTTACGTGAAGAAAATTGAAGCTGGTCTCTCTGCATCTCAACAAAATCTTGCTGATAAGAACTCGATAGCAGCCAGGCAGAATCAAATTCAGGGGCAGTATGATCAGTTGCTGGCACTTGCAAGAGAGCGTCAGAATAAATTAAATGAAACTGTGAAGGCTTATGTTCTCGTACGAGAAGCCGCTGAGCTTGCTACTTGGATCAAAGATAAGGTAATTTTCAGTTCTTTAAAATGTGAAGAATAAAATTAATAATTTTTTTTATTCATTTATTAGTAGGGGGTGTAGTAGACAAACATTTTCTAGGTAAAGATAACATAGTCTTTGGGCAAAAATGATTTATTGCTGTATCTTATTTTGGGGGAGGGGGGGGGCAATGGTAATTTTGGTGGTAGTTAGAGCAACAAATGTGTATTATGCAAATAAAAAGAGTGAATTGTCATGTAAACCAGCAGAGTACTTAAGAGCATATATAAGTAAATACTGTGAAGGTTGGAACTATATTCCATATTGTAACTTGGTGACTATTGTACATAACAATACCCAAGTAAACACTTTTTAACAGTATGTTTATTCAATATATTGAAAAAAAAATGCTGGCGTCTGCTTTCTGTACTGAAAATGCCATAGAAACAAGTATCAAGTCCTATTTTATGTCAAATCCAGTATTCTTTTCTACTATATGCAAGTAGAATCAGATCTATGGCTATCATAATGAATAGTAATATTTAAGTCATTCTTCCACATTGTCAGGAATATATGTGCGCACGCTTGTGCGCGCGAGCATGTGAGAGAGAGAAAACACGCATCCATCATACCTTCGAAAGAAGACAATTTTTTAATATACTTATATTAATTTGACAAAAGTGGTTTTAACCCACAGCAATGATAATAAAAAATTGTATTTCATAGTGGAATAATCATTAATTTCATGCAAACTAGGTTTATGTAGAATACAAAAAAAAAAAAAAAAAATGGAGGGAGCCAGTGTTTTCCTCTTGTACAAATTTATGCATCATAATTAGGTTTATGATTATAGGTAATTATAATTAATATTTCTGGATTCTTCCCAGTAACTTATTCTAATTGTCTTGTCAGTTTGTCTCTTACATTAAAAAGTATTTAAATTATGCGAATTTATTTTTGAGAATGATGGAACTGAATTTCTGTGAAAAATGATATAAGATCAGATACTTTTGAACTTCATATATGCATACAAACGGATGGACAGACAGATATTGCAATCTTTGGATCCTATTTTGAGATTAACTCTATTTCCAAACTATAGTATGTAGATCCTGTCAAGAATTAAATTTGATACATTTATTTATAAATAATAATTCTGACAATGAATTTTTAGAGGTGTCAGTTTTGCATAATTTACAATTGCATATTTGTTTCCAAAAACCTACTCATATGCATGCATTTTTAGAATATTTATATTTATTATATTTACAACAGTACATTATTACCATTATTTTTTGATTGAATGAAATTCTCATCTGTCTAGAAGGTGTGTGTAATAAGGTATCTTTCTAATTCTGATCTAAACTTGTTTTTGTTCATGTGCAATTCTTTTATAGTAGAGGGAAGTGAATTAAACAAAACTATTCCTTTATAGTAATTCCCTTTTTGGAATGACTGCAAATTATTTGTTGATCTATACAAGTCCTGTTCTATGTCTGGTCTCTTTGTTATGAATATCTGCATTTTGTATAAACTTTTCTGGGTTGTTTATTACAAATGACAATATGGCTAGAATATATTCACAAGCTAATGGTGATAAACTTATAGGTGTGAATTTCTTATTCAAAATAATAGTTGTCAAATGCAAAGTAGAAACATTTTTTCATTGTTACGGTGATAATACAATTTTGCAGGATTTTGGCATAGTGGGAGTGGTAGAGGTGCTATTAACCAGAAATTTGTAGAAACTCATTATCTTGCTAATCTTTTTTATTACAGGAAAATTATGCAGAGGTACAGGTAGCAGATGTGGGTGAGGACTTGGAGCAAGTAGAAGTAATGCAGAAGAAGTTTGATGATTTTCAAGCTGATCTTAAAGCTAACGAGGTTCGTCTTGCAGAAATGAATGAAATTGCAATGCAGCTTATGAGTCTGGGACAGACAGAAGCAGCCCTTAAGATTCAGACACAAATAGAGGTAAAGTTTGTTGCTTTCTTGTTTCATAAGAGTAATATTTTGGTATTCTGTTACATTTTCCTTATTTCTGTTATGAGTGGGATGATGAGATGTTTGAAATAATGTTATTAATTCTCGAGATAAAAATTCCTGAGTCTGAAATAGTAAAATTTTATATTATGAAAGGAAATAAGTGCTTTGGGTTCTGTAGAGTAAAAAAGGCTAGTAGATTCTTTAGATATTTCAACTTAAAATACAAAACTGCAAAAATGTCTGTTTTTGCATGTGGTGGCCTCTGTTAACAATGTGTAAAACTGAGTTACATTGTATAGTGTTGTATCTTTGAAAATTTTGTTATCCATCTGATTTTCAGTAATATGAACAATACAACTTAAGATCTTCACGAAAGTGACTTCCCCTTAATCCTTTGCTGCTGCTGCTGCTGCTGCTGCTGCTGCTGATGCTGTAATGTTGCTGAAAAAAAAAGCAAACAGACAAACATGTAATATGTTAGCAGCATTTGACCCAGGATAATTATTTATCTTACTATCAAGTCAAAACTGATTACAATTAATTTGCTTCTTACTTAATTTCAACTAAATAAGGAAGATTGATAATTCAATACTTTTTGAGTGCAAGTCAAATGTTATATTTAACTACAACCAGTGACAGCCTTTTAGGTCAGAGACATCTCTTGGAGACTTGGAAGGCCAAAATAGGTGATACAGTCACTCCAATTGGTAATGCAGCATGCATAAAACTGTGCAAACGCTGATGCTGGAAACACCCATCATTGTACAGAAGGAGTCAATTATACAATGATGGATGAACCGGTTTAGAGTATGCTAATGTATTAAAAGCTTGAGCAGCCGTTATGCATTTGTGTTTAACTAATGTGAATATGTCAGTGTACCTATTACCACACTTTGAACATATAGTGGAAGTTAGATTAAAAGAATTTGAACTTTTGTAACACAAACATCGCTTAGTAATTACTTACTGGGACTGGTTTCGAGAACACTTGTTCCCATTTTCAACCCTTAATTCCAAGATTTCAAAATATAGTGGAAGTCTTTGGTGATTTCTAGTTGGCTCATTAGAAAGGTGTCAGAGGGCTTTTCTCATAGCCAAGCCTCCTTGTTAATAGAGATGCCTTTCACAGATAAAAAAGTAGTAGTTTGGCAGATTTTTGTAAGGTGTAGATATTATTCTGTGTACTCAGCAGGAATATTGGCGAGCTTACAGAGTTGTAACTATTGCCTCATTTATGAAGAACATTTTTTGGGAGTGTTAATTTGAGTTGTTACTGTAAAGTTTTGCTTCATCTAAAGGTTTCATTTAGAGAATATTAATTTTGTAATTGTGTGCTTTAAGGACCTGAATCAAAAATGGACATCCCTGCAGCAATTGACATCTGAGCGTGCTACTCAACTGGGATCTGCCCATGAAGTCCAGAGATTCCATCGTGATGTAGACGAAACAAAAGATTGGATCCAGGAGAAAGATGAAGCCTTGAATAATGATGATCTTGGTAAAGATTTACGAAGTGTGCAGGCATTGCAACGAAAACATGAAGGTTTGGAAAGAGATTTGGCAGCTTTAGGAGACAAGGTAAAATAAAAGATTTAGGCATTATAAATAAATTAAGCTAGGTGATAATGTGGCCAAGTTTATGTTATATATTAAAATTTGATCTCAAATTTAGACAGTATGTTTCAGTATTTGTTAAATCAAACTTGATAAGTTAAATAAAATAATTGATCTAATTGAAACTTGGGAAGTACAAATGAAGAATATGGTGGTAGAAAATCCTAACCTGGCAGTTATTAACTTTAATGTTAGGGCCTATCAGTCAGTTTTCTCCATAAAATTCAAAATTGTACAATTTTTGTGCAGTTTTCAACACAAGCCACTATCAATTAAAAATTCTTGCAACATTTTTAAAATAACCATCATTAACTGTTACCGTCATATATAACTCAAAATACACACACACATTATTTTATAAGTTTGCTACTAACTTTATAAACACTTGCATCACATGATTATTCATTAATATCAGCTACAGAGTGATGAAGGCTGTTCTCTCCTACATCTCAGTTGAGAGAAACCCTGCTAACATCTGGTGGCAGATTTATAAAGCTCTATGCTTTCATTTACTTGCAGGGTTCAGAATTTAAATCTTTGCTGAATCTTTTAAAAATAAAAGCCTTTTCCCAAATAGCTAGTTCAGGTAAAGAATGACAGGCTTTAATAATTTGATATTCATTCTATGTGATGGTTTTCTATTCAGAAGTGGGATGTCATGGCCTGTTCATTAAACCCTCTAACATCTAAGGTCATATCGGGGGCTTTGTATTAGAAACAACTCGTCTGTAGGTTCTTTACGTTGGGTTTATACAATTCCCCCACCCTCTCTCTCTCTCTCTCTCTCTCTCTCTCTCTCTCTCTCTCTCTCTCTCTCTCTCTCTGTCTGTCTTTCTGTACAACTCGTCTGTAGGTTCTTTACGTTGGGTTTATACAATTCCCCCACCCTCTCTCTCTCTCTCTCTCTCTCTCTCTCTCTCTCTCTCTCTCTCTCTCTCTCTCTCTCTCTCTGTCTGTCTGTCTTTCTGTCTCTCTCTTCCAGACTCTGTGGTGGATAGTCTCTCTCTCTCTCTCTCTCTCTCTCTCTCTCTCTCTCTCTCTCTCTCTCTCTGTCTGTCTGTCTTTCTGTCTCTCTCCTCCAGACTCTGTGGTGGATAGGGAATAATTCTAGTTAAAGAAAAATTCCCCGCCCCAGCTGGGAATCAAAACTGGGACCTCCAGGGTGAGAAGTCAACTCGATGACCACTTGACCACAGAAGCATTGTTGTTGTTATTAGTTTTCTTTTTTTTTTTATCTTCAACCTAATAACTTAAATTTAATTTTTTTTCTCCCCACAATCTTCACAATTTGGTGTATGCTCAAATGCAATTTGTACAATTGATGTATTTTTTTAGTAAGTTGTTTAGACATTTTTTGTTACACCTGACATAAATTTAACATTCCTTCTAAAGACCATGAATGAAAGGTAACTTTGGTATTTCATATATTTTATCTAAAAATGTCGCTGGCTATACTTCCTTTTGACATCTAATGCAATCATTTTGATTGTAGGAGCAATTGGAAAACCATTTGACTTTGCTATGTCAAGAATGGTTGGTGTTTTTTCAAATATTGTCTTTGACAATGGTGTATAGTATAACGGCTTTTAAGAAATATGAACAAATTAAAGGCTCTTCTTTTCAATATGTGACATGGGATTTTTTTAGTACAGCTTTACATTTAATTATATAATGTTGATTTAAAATCACATCTTATTATGATTTAATTGGAAAATGTTTTCTAACATAATTTATTGTTTATAATTATTTATTTATTTACTTGCAGTGCATGAAGCATTCTGAAGAATGCAATGCAGCCAAATTATCCATTTTGAAGCATATAATGCAAAGCTCATCATTAGTAAATTACACTAGCTAAGCAGTTTGTCACTAAATTATGACTGACTATTGCAGTAACTATATAACCATATACACTGTTTGTCCCTAAATTACTAGCTATGTACATTAAACACTTAAATCACTTGTTAACTAAACCTACCTTTACCCTATTCTCTACACCACAGGGTATACCTTCGCGCGAGCCATTTCTAAAGCTATTAGAATCTGTAAGAATATCACCAGTAACATACAATCTTCCCTTTTTGCACTACAATAAATTCTGCTGGATCACATCCCGTGTTTGTAAAGCATTAAAACCCAAGAGAAAGTATGGTCAGGACATTTAAGAAATGATTACTCCTAGATGCTACTACACAGTTTGTTGTGCAGATGTTTGGAGATTATTTGCAGAGGTTGGCTACAGCTACGACTGTTAGAAATGATGTGCAAGTTGGCTGCAAAGCAAGATGCAATAGGGCTCTGTCTTCAGTTGGTTCTGTCTGCTTGCGCAGGTGCATTGGCAAACCTTTGGAGTTAGAAAACTTTCTCACTGTCTCGTGTCACATGTTATAAAGTATCCCAAAATTGAGAATTTTAGCACCACAGAATAAATATTGTTTGAACAACTTATTGAATAAACCATTCAAAAATATTATACAAACTGGGGTGTATCTATTAAAAACGTTGTGAATATTGTGTAACATTTTATATTGGAAAGAGAAGAAGAAATTGGAATATTGGATTGAAACATCAAAGAAACAAAAGTTTGAACAGGCAGATAAATCATCATAGCATACATTTTCTGGTTAGACAACCATAACATTGAACATGATATCAAGTGGTTAAAAGCCTGTCACTTATGTGTATGAACTAGCCATTTGAGAAAAGGGGTTCAGTTTTAAAACATCCAAATAAGTGAAAGTTCCACCATTTAGGGAATGCATATAGCTTTGTAAGCCTACCCTAGAATGTCAGAAATGTTCTCTCTCTACTGAGGGAGCAAGATACAGGAGAAAACTGTCACCATGTTGCTGAAGATGGGCAAATGTTTCTAAAATGTTCAGAATAACATTTAATCTTTTGAAGTAAGATTTTAAACAGTGACTAGCACAATTTTAAAAAAAAGTGCAACTTTAAAGTATATAATAATATATACACTCACATTATTTAGCATTGTAAGAATGTTTGAAGTCTATCATGCTTTTTATATGTGTGCATAATGAGGTCCAAAATAATGTACTTATTATTTGGTCAAAAATACTTTTATAAGAAATTTGTATTTAAGGTTCAAATTTGGTGAAAAATAATTTTCAACTTACTGAAATCACTTGATGCTGGAAGTGGCCACCATTAATTAGTAGTCAAAATCAATGCAATGCCACAAAGCTGCTGCTCCAACCTGTATGATGGAATTGCTGCACAGAATAAGTCAAAGTTTACCGTAATGCACACAATGTTTAGGTGATTTTGCTCCATAAAAACTGTCAAGGCTCCCAGAGGTAAAAGTCGAGAAATGATAGGTCTGGCGGTCATGCTGGAAATTTGATAGCACCTTTTCAGCCTATGCAATGTCCAGGGAGAGTTTCTGAAGTCTTGATGGTAATGAGCTAGGTAATTATCTTCTTGTACCTCCATACAGCTTTTGTATTATTACTAAAATTTAATGTATGCAGTTTTTCCAAATAACCTTACTCGTTTCTTTGAATAATAGTCTTGTAGTAACTATTTGGCATCAATCTCCACCTCGCCTAAATAAACAAAACAAAAGCATTACCAATTCGGGAGCACCCAAATCTTAGGCGCTAAGCTACCCTGTGTAGCAGATTTTGTTTGACCCGGAAAATATGACTAAACCTATGAGAATTTTAGTACGTCCCAAAATTGACATTTAAAATTAACAATTTATAATTTTGCACAATATGTTAATGTATTATGTATTTGTAAATTAAATTGCATAATTGTTAATATGGAAAATACATTAATTTTATTACATTAAGGAAAATAAATATTACTTTTAGAAATAATGAGTTGAAATTAATACTTAACGGTTCACTAATTTTAATAAGTTGGAAAATTGAGTGCTATACTGGTGGATTGTCACAGTACCTCAATGGTTAGAGCAACCGTATGGAGAGCAGGAGAACCGTGTTCAATTCCTGGCTGTGGTGTTGAATTTTTCAACTGGTCCTAACCAACTAATTGTATATCATTTTACCTTTCAATAATATGTAGTAGAGAGGAGTGTTACAATTATAGCCTTAATTCACCTTTAATATGAGCTGTTTCAAGGCAAAGCTGATAAACAAACGACAGAATTTTCATAGTGAGGGGCAGTAACAGATTAACTTCTGAACCAACTGAAGTACCAATTTAACTTCTGGATCAGACACATTATAGATTAATTTCTGGATCAGTAATTTTGAGCTATTGTTGAGAATAATTATTTATTTAAGCAGTAAGTGTGTATGAGTCAAGGTTAGAAAATTCTAGCAACATACAGCAGTGTTTATAAAAATGGAAGAAATGTAAAAACACTTATTTAAAGTTTGTGAGGAAAATGAATCCAATTATAAAACATACCTTGGTGAAATAATTTACATATTACTTGTAGCCTTCACATCTAAGTGCTCGAGATGGATAAGGAGCTCTCAGCTAAATCTGCTGAGTTGATTTTCGATGAACAAATAGGTGGCATCTTAATTTCACCACAAGATAAAATTGCCAACCTGGCAATACTCACAAAATCAGCAGTTATTGACGGAGCAAGTTTCCCATCACAGAGGGTTCATTCACAGCTGAGGGAGAAATGCCACCTACCATCTACAACTTGTAGCCTAACTTAGGGGCAAGTTCCAAGATGCCCACCAATCACAACAGCTATAACCATTACCAAATTTGAGGCTGTATCTCATTTCTTTGTAAACTTTGATGATCAATAATGTATACATAATTTTGGCCCATCTTTTTATGTGGGGGTGGATATGTAGTTGTGTCAAATATAGAGTAAGAACATTTTGAACTTTATTATGCATGACTGAATGCATTAATCTTTTATTGTAGATTCGCCAGTTGGATGAAACTGCAAACCGCTTGATGCAAACACATCCAGAGACTGCTGATCAAACTTATGCCAAACAGAAAGAAATCAATGAGGAATGGACACAGCTAACTGCTAAAGCAAATAGCCGAAAAGAGAAATTGCTGGATTCTTATGATTTACAACGCTTCCTTAGTGATTATCGTGATCTAATGTCTTGGATCAACAGCATGATGGGTCTTGTTTCAAGTGATGAGCTAGCCAATGATGTAACTGGTGCAGAAGCTTTGTTAGAGAGGCATCAGGTAAACAACAATTTTTATTTCATGTGCCAATAACCATTAATTATAAACCCATCAGAATTTTTAATTAGCTATACTTATTCTTACTTGAAGGAATAAAGGTCATGTGGTTTCTCCACCTTCTTGCATGGTAATGTTTATAGTATAAATTCCATATTAAATAATCTGTCAGACAATTATAATACATTATTAAGCTATTGCTGAGGCACTAGCAGATGTAGAAAATGCTTGCAATGTTTTATTGTAAAAATAAAAGATAATTAATGTCTTTAATCTTTTGTAGGCATTGAGGAAGTTGTTGAAACTGGTTCAATATACCTTGTGTATAGTAATTTCAAAAAGTGATTAAAAAGGCATAGTTTATCATTGTAGAAAGTTCTCTATGTTGCTGTTTCAGTGAATCATTATAGTTTTTCATGGTGGAGAGGAGGAGAGTTCTAATATTGTGCATGATAGATTATTGTAAACATTTACAACCATTCGTACTTCTCAGGATATATATTTTTAGCATTGTTTACTTGCAGTCAATACATCAACTATTCTTGTTGTGTATATTAGAATGACTACTTAATAAAAACCACCCCCACCAAATCAGCTCTATTCCTAAATGTCCTGAGTAGTACTGTTGAAGTATTTTTATATACATATATTCAGAGATTTAGATGAGTTAAGATTTTTAATGATTTTTTAACATTTAATTGGTATATTTTTTTATGTTTGGAAGAAATAGGACTTGAACCTTGTGTTCCTGCAGGTTTTAAGAGCTAGCAAAAATGCAAGAAAAGGGGAAAAAAATTAAATGTTCTTTTCTTTTAGAACCTCCGAGCTGAAATCGATGCCCACTATGGGGTTCCTCAGGTACACTCAATACATAGTGTGCAGTGTTTGTGTGCTACATAACATAGTACAATTTAAACTGTAAAGCATGAATACATTTTAACAACTACTAACTATAAAAATATTCTCTATTAGTACATAAAAACTGATGGTAGTTACAGTGAAGCAATACAAGTATTAAATTAAATAATTAATGTAACAAATATTTTGTGACAAAATATTTATTCTTATATTGTGTCTGTGATATGATTCTATATAGGGGTTTAGAAAGAAGTAATATGATACCCAATATATAATTTGTAGTCTGATGGGGAGAAAAATACTAATTAATCAAAGGCTTGGTTACTAAAGCTTAGGAAAAGAGCATAATGTTTCTTCTAGAAAAATGTTTCTTTGGGCAGAGAGAGGAAAACTTGGAAAGAGCAGTTCAGAACCATTAAATTCATTCTATATGTTTTATTTTGCACTGTTTTTAGTTCTAATAGGTTGTAAGTAGAATTGATCAAATTGTGCACTTAATTTGCTAAATTGTCCATGAACTTACCATGAGTTTTTGCAATTTCCTTACTTGAGTTTACAACTACTCCCATGTTTTCATGTTAACCCTTCATTGAGCACTGATTCTATGCAATGTTTCTCATTTTTCCTGCTATTAATTTCACCATAAAAATAGTGAAGACTCTCATTCGCTGTGCGATTTACATTACTTACAACCTTAGGAGTATGCAACAAATGTGGGGCATTGTGTATATACAACACTCAAATATGCAATGTTTCTTGTGTGCAGCCAGAAAACTGGCCTGCCAATAGAAATGTTGCATAGTTTTTACACCTGGCTAGATTTACAGAGCAATATTTTTTAATGCAACTTTTACTAGTATGCTTCATTTTTTGGCGAGCATGTCTTTTGATATTAAAATTTCATCAGCATTTTGCTTGTTTCTTATCTTGTTACAATAATATGAATACAGAATCTTAATACAGTAAAGCTCTGGTAATTCGAGCTAATTGGGGATGAGGCTTGAATTACAAAAACTCAAGATTATACGGAAATATTAAATCAATGGGTAAATCGTAGAATAAATGTTAAATGAGCACAATAATGGTTAAAAAATAAGTAAAACAATATAGTGCTTATCTTGTGTTAAATATTGGGCTCACTACAGTATAGTATGTACAGGTACATACCATCTATAACAACGTTCAGTCAGTTACTTCTGTAAAATGTGTATATGTTTTTACTTAACTGTATTTCAATGATATGCACTGTTCAATTGATTAAAATGTGGTTCCAATCAGTGAAGGGCCTACAAAGAAAGAGCAAGTGCACTCCTCCAAACCTAACAGTACCTATCAATCTGTAATAGAAATACAATAGCAATCTGAGGCAATTATTTCTATGCATTATAAATGAAACCCGTAAGTAGGACTTTTTAATCTGTATTGTACATGGAAAATTGAAAGGAAGTTAAAAATATAACACATTTAGAAGTTCATAAAACAAACATGCAGACAATGTATAAAAACAAGATTTTACTCTAGTTTTGTGTAAAATTTTAATTTTAAGACCAGCTCCAAGCACTCAGAACATTGAAATAGTGGGGCTCGAATTACTGGGGCTGTACTGTATATGTTGTTATCCAATATCATGCCTTGGCAATGAAGCCAGTAGCACAGTGCATAATTTTGCTATAAATGATAATTTGAATATTTAACATAGTTAATCAATAAACAAGAAAACCATACTTAAGGGAAGTTAGAATTAATACTACTGATCTCGTGTTGGTAGCTCAGACTCACCTTAAGTAAGTTCACCAAAGCATCACTGTTTCTAGCTTCTTTTAATCTATTGATGTTAAAACCTTACTTTGTAGTGCTAGTAATTAACCCCATTTTTTTAACTGTTGTAAGGAAATATGTCAGATTTTACATTTACAGTCTTTAATCCTGACATTTTACATAGTTTCAGAGTGACAAGTGCACAGTTGCCCATCTTAATTTTGGTCCTCTGTTTGTAAAGCATTTTCACCTTTCTACACTTCAAAGAAAATATCTGCATTTTCATTAGTATTATATACAGAGGTGGTTGAGGGGTTAGACCTCTCGCCTCCCATGCAGGTGGCCCGGGTTCGATCCCAAGGATCCACATGTGGGATTTGCGGTGCATGAAGTGGCATCTTGGTGGATTTTCTCTGAGTCCTCTGGTTTCCCACCAATTGCTCCATCATCACCTTTCCTATCCATTTCACTTGCATTTCTTATCATTCACGTCTTTATGCTCATGCCTGGCTATGGGCCCACCACTCATTCCAGTCTCCATTCTGTGAGTTATCTTTGTCCAGTGCTTCCGGTGTAGACCGCATCTTGAGGCTAAAATCTGCCAATGTTTCGCATATCCTATCATGAAGCTTCCTCAGGGCTGACTGCAACTTGTCCAGCTGGCAGTCATCCCTGAGGAAGCTTCATATAAAATGGGCGAAACATTGGTGGATTTTAGCCTCAGGACGCAGTCTACATTGGAACCACTGGACCAAGATAATTCTAATGTTGGCCATGGAAGTTTGCGAAAACATGCAACAGACCTTCATTCTGTGGTTTAGTGCCGTTGGCTCCCCAACAGGCTTCTGACCTGTAGACATCCGCTTGTAAGTCCTAGGTGATATCAGTCTTAAATATGGGGAAGGTTATAAGACTATGAAAAAAATACTAACACACAGAGTAATCCTTGCAGGCGATCTCAATGCAAGGACAGATAAACCACACCCTAAAACAGAAGTGATCCTGGAAATATTAGGAGGATATAGCCTCATTACCAAAGCTGGCCTGAAAACGTAATAGTGCCACCAAATAGAACTAGTGCAATAGACCTAGTATGATTCAGAGGTAAAGGCATAAAGGTAATTGTCCAGAAAGTGCTTTGGACATCAGTGTAACACCAATTGGAAAACAGCACTTGCAACAACTTAATAATTCAGTCAATAATCGCCAACCAGGGCTGTATCAAACAGGATTTCCAGAAAATTAAAATAGAAAAGTTAAAAGAAAGCCTAGGAAAAATAGAAAAAAACATAATAGACCAATGGAGGTTGTAGAACTATGCACAAAGACTGCAGTTCTATCAAACACAAAAGATAGGAAATTATAACCATGGTGTAACAAGGAACGTTATGATGAACAGAAGATGATGTCAGCACTACATCGAGCCAAAACCACAATGTAACATGATCTATCACTATATACCTGGCAGAGAAGGTTATAAAAAACTCTAATAAAAAGGAAAAAGAGAATGGACTGAGAGAATGGACTGCAGGGAAGATGATGCTAGACAACATGCAGAATATGTCCAAAGAGACCTGTTCATAGTGTTAAGAATAACAAGACCATCAGCAATACAAGGAATCCTCTTGGACACATGGAAAACCATTTTGACACCATCCTAAATCTCCAAGACATATATACAGCCTATGAAATGGTACAACAGAAACAGTCACATCTCTATAACAAGACAAATACAGCATGCAATAACAAAGGCTTCAGGTTTGGAAAATGGAAATGGAATTTATTTATGGACACTCTTATGGTGCTAAACAAACTGACCTCATGGGCCCTGCAAAATGACCTACAAATAAATCATGACAAAATTAAAAAAAATGATGTTCAAAAGAGGTAGTAAACTTATGCCAAAATACATACGACCCTTCAAAATATACCCCTAGAAGTAGTACCAGAATTCATATATCTTGGCATTGTTCTTCAAACAACACTGGTGTCTTCACACTCAGGTGAAAAGAAGAGCAATGCAGCAATAGTACTTAAAACATCTTAACAACCCCAAAAAAATCTCAATATCTACAGTAATGATATTATTTAAAATTGTGATAGCATCAATAGCAACAAAAGGGATCCATATACTGAAAGTCAAAGACCTCTGTAACGCTAGAGAAAATTGAAGCCCATTATATGAAACAAATCCTGGGTATTAGGAAGAGAGTTATCAAACTAGCTTGCATGTTAATGAAAGAAACTAACTTCATAAAAGAGTCTGAATGCAGATACTCCTGCAGAACACCAAGGTCTACAGAACACATGCAAATACTCGTAGAAAAACACAACTTTATCTGGAACAACTTCTACTCAACTTATGCCTTAATGCCAGAAACCAACAAATTACAAACTCTGACACATTAACATGATACACAATACATGGTTTCCATCGCAAGTCAGCCAAAACAAGAGATTTCACCAGCCGAATGAAGATTGCATATGTTAACTGTACAATAAATGTTGTGAAAGATATCTCACAAAAACTGCAGAAAAAGACAAAGTATCAGTAACAAAACTAGGACTAGATTAATGTAATCCAGTTTTGTATTTGCACATTGTGCGCATTGCCATTAATAACAAAAAAAAATATTTTCTTCTCATGTGTGTATTTACAAAGAACAAACTAAAGGTTAACAATTGTCAGGAAGTGTACAACTTTATTATATTTATTGCTCTTTCTGAACATACATATTACAAATGCTTTTGTATAATCAGATAAAGGCTACATTACAATCAGTCAAAGCCGCAAAATAAGCTGATGGATCCAGCAGTCACAAATGAAATGTGTCTCGTGCAATCTTTTCACCAAATACAGTGAAATATTAAATTACAATTGACCACTTATGCGCTGTAAGCTAAACATTAAGAATTTTTGTCCTTGTGTGCATGTACTACAACATTGTATGATAGGTTGGAAGTTAATCATCACGTCAAAGAAGAAAATTATGTGCTACTTGAAGGACTTGGGTATTATATTTGCTTTGATTTAGAAGTTGGGTAAATGAAAACATATATTATCAGAAAGTGCCTCAAAACTAATTTATTTGCTGCAAACATCTCATTTCCAAAATACCACTGCTATCAGAACCAATATGAAAGCATGTGTGCCTCTGTCACTGAAAAACTATTCCGCTGCAGGAAATTCTTGAAAATATAACTACTGCTAGGGAAATTTGATTATCATAGATTAAGAGTGGTGTTCTTGTGATTTCTTTTGTTTCCAAGACTTAAAGATAAAATACCTGGAATCATTTTTTCATTATCAGGAGGAGGAGTGGAATATTATAAAAACCTAATTTCTGAAGAGCAGAGTGGCTTCATTGCTTTAAGAACTGGTTTCATCTAGTGCAAAAATATATTGATGTTGAAGGGGAATATTAAACAATAAAATCATTTAAATTTATTAAAACTAATTCTTGTTTTTCTAAAAAAATTTTCAGCGTTGCCTTCGTAGCAGGCTGAGTTGTTGGAATTCACGGTTTTTTGAAGAAATTATATTTTCAGAGAGTTGCTTTTGTTGAATTATCATTGCCTAAATATAATATTGTAGAAGCCTAATTTAATAATCTTAAGATGTAAAAATGTTATAATTTATGGGGGGAAAAAACAAAAATTAATTGTGCAAATGCAGCAAAAGTAAATTATTCTACATGTACTTTATTCTAGGAACATCGCACAGAGATTGATGCTCGAGCAGGAACATTCCAAGCTTTTGAGCTTTTTGGTCAGCAGCTTCTACAATCTGGACATTATGCTAGTGTTGAAATTCAGGAAAAGCTTGAAAGTATGACAGAGGCAAGACAAGAACTTGAAAAGTAAGTTTATGATACAGCTTATCAGAAATAAATTATGTACTAGAAAGATTTGTATTCTTCACTCACTTTAAAATGTTTTCTAAATATAAATTAGTATAATATGAATGTCTGAAAACCATTCATTCATGTATCTTAATTCATCTCAGCTGAAGTATTAAGGGTATGGCATTAAAATTTGCAAGAGCCTTGAATGGTTTAGAATGCACAATTCACCATCTCAATGCATGAAGTTCTAGTTGATAGGATAGGGAATTTATTTACTTTTCTGCTTAAAGCCCTATATCAGAGAATAGAGATTATGGTAATCTTAAGCTGTGATTACATTCAGGGCACTCGATTATTATCCGGAGAGCAGCAACACTATTGTTACACAATTTAGAAATTTTACCAGACCAGTGAGCTCTAGCATTACAAACATTCTGCAGATATTCAGTTTAAATCCAATTTTACTTGGTGGATGGAGAGTGAAGTAGTTTAATTCCAATATTTAATTTTGAGATGAATGAATTTTGAGAACTCCCTATAATTCTGAATATTATGTTTCTTTGGATTGTCAACAAATGTTTCTTTGAATGTTATTTACCCTTCACTAAAATATGTGAAAACAATTTTAACACAAATTTGCAGAGCACATGGAAGAATTGCACTTCTCTTAGTTTACACACCCAGGTTTTGCTTTTTAAGGAAATGACAATAGATGTTTAATAGAATAGATGAAAAACTCGTTATTTTGCCTACTCTGTTTAGCACAAGGTGCATGAACTCATCCTCTTTTTTTTTTTTTTTAACTGAGTTTTATGTACTACACACTTCTCTAACAGTTCTACAAGTTTTAATTACTATCTGTGGGCATTAAGATGCAGGGTACAATTTTATCAATAACATGGTATGAGGAAGAATGTTAAAGGACACATAAAAGCAGAATTTGCTTTGATGGAGTTTATACTATTAGGCTGTTTGAAAGTAAGACTCGTAGATTTAAGAGATCAAGAAATGGGAAGTTATGGGGGAGACAAAGTTAGCAAATTTGGGTTAGGCACAGTAAAGACAAGGCTGTAAACGATAAGATGTTAAAATCATATTTATGATAATAGCAATTTTATAAACCAAAATGGTTATAGGGGGAGATGAAACTTGACTTACTGTTTACAAATGCATGTGGACAGTGTAGTTACTTTAAGTAGTGATAACATTTTTTAATTCAAAATCTTCTCGGGCTTCTAGCCAGGTAAAAACTTGGCTTGACACCAACGTTTCGAAGAAGTGCATCTTCCTCGTCTTCAGAATGAACTGATGGTTTGAGCTTGCGGAGACTGGTATTTATAAGAGCTGGGATGAAGCTAACATCTGATTGGTTCGCGTGATATTATGGCCTGGTATTTAAGATGACTGAGACATGGTCACGGACTTCGTAGAAAACTATTTATAGCAGTTATTTGGCTAATGTTTTGTGTTTGAGCACGCACCTGCTAGAAAATAACTCTTGGAAGACTGCAGGTAGCGGATTAGGTATTAAGGCTCTTTAACATTGGTGTCCATGCTGAACTTAATTGTAGGCCAGAATCGCGATTTAGATTATTTGTTTCAGATGAGATGGCTAAAGCTTCTTTTACTCTCCTCTCCCAGTAGTTCAAACACTTTGCCACTATCTTGGTGTTGGTAAAGTTAGCTCTGTGGCTCTGTTCTATACAGTGTTCAGCCAGTCCAGATTTTTCGGGTTGCATAAGCCTTATTGATCTTTGGTGTTCAGAAACGCGTGTGGCAATAGTGCGTCCTGTTTGGCCAATGTACGCTGCGCTGCATTCGCAAGGAATGTGGTAGACACCAGGTACTCTGAGAGCTAAATTATCTTTAACTGGCCTGACCAAATTTTTGATTTTAGGTGGTGGCTTATGGATGGTTTTGACATTATGTTTGTAGAGTAATCTACCAATCTTTCCCGAAAAATTGCTGGTAAACGGTATATAGGCTATGGCGGCTGGCTTGTCTTTTTGTTGAGTGTTCTTGCTGGGTTTTTTTTTTTTCGTCCGGCTCTTTTCAGCGCTGATGTGATGTCCTTGGCTGAATATCCATTTTGTTGGAGTGTGAATTTTAGGTGTTGAAATTCCGTTTGCAGATTATCTGGGTCTGATACAGAAACTGCTCTATGTGCCAATGTGTTGAGAATGCCCAAAGGTTGTGACTTATGGTGGAAGCTGTTTGCGTTGAGATAAAGATCCGTGTGTGTAGGTTTTCGGTAGACGGCATGACCAAGAGTTCCGTCCGCTTTTCTGGTAACCAGAATGTCCAGAAATGGGAGGGAAGCATTTTTCTCAACTTCCATTGTGAACTATATTTGTGATCTGAGGCTATTTAGGTGTGCAAGAAAATCTGGAAGAGTGTGCAGTCCATGTGGCCAAATTACAAATGTATCATCTGCATATCTATAAAAATGTGTAGGTTTTAATGGGGCTGTGTTAAGTATTTCATGCTCCAGAAACTCCATATAGAAGTTGGCAATAGCTGGTGACAGAGGAGAGCCCATGGCAACACCGTCTGTCTGCTCGTAGTAGGTGTTGCCATACAGAAAATAAGTGGAAGTAAGTGTGTGACTAAACAGTGCAGTAATACCAGGTGGAAAGTGTTCTGACAATAGTTGTATTGTTTCTGCAAGGGGAACTCTGGTGAAGAGAGATACCACATCGAAACTAACTAACAGGTCCGATGGTTTCACTTTGATGCTGTCAAGAACTTCAGCGAATTGTATAGAGTTCTTCACATGGTGTACACACTTACCTACTATTGGTTGCAGCAGATGTGCCAGATGACGAGCTAGGCGATAGGTAGGGCTGCCAATAGCGTCCGCTATGGGCCTTAGAGGTATCCCAGGCTTGTGAATCTTCGGGAGACCATATAATCTGGGAGGTATGGAAGCAGATGGCGAGACCGTCTTCTGAACATCAGGAGGAAGGCTGGATTTCTTAATTAGCTGGATGGTGCGTCTTTCTACAGAGTTGGTAGGACCCTTTTTAATGGTTTTGTATGCAGGATCGTCCAGCAGTTGTTGAACCTTTTCTTGGTATTGCACGGAAGAGAGGAGTACCGTGGCGTTCCCTTTGTCAGCTGGTAAAACGACAACTTGGTTGACTCCCGAACAAAAGGCTGTGCGAATGGAGACAAGCTGTGAGGTGCTGTGTCTCTTTGCTAATGGAGGGGATGCATTTTTTTAAATTGATTATCACCAGTGATGAGTCATGGCTGCATCCTTATGATCCTGAAGGAAAACAAGCCAGCTCAGTGTGGAAATCGCCAGGTTCTCCAACACCAAAAAAAAAAAAAAAAAAAGGCAAAAGTTGTTCCATCTGCAAGGAAAGTGATGGTGATCACATTTTTTGACTGTAATAGAATGATTTACCAGCATGCAGTTCCCCCTCACACTACTGTTACAGCAGCATACTACACGTCAGTATTGGCTACACTGAGGAAGCACATTGCAAAGAAATGACCAGAGCTTCCTCGGACTGGGTGGCGACTCTATCATGACAATGCATGGCCTCACGTCTCAAATCCAGTCGTGCAGTTTTTGGCTCAATTCAACATTACCTGTGTACTACATCCACCTTATAGCCCCGATCTTGACCCTGTGACTTTTTTTTATTCCCATCACTAAAGGCAAAGCTTATGGGTATTCGATTTGAGAACTCTGAAGCAGTGCTCAAGAAAAGTGAGGCGATTCTCAAGGACCTGACAAAGAATGGTCTGTAGCATGTGTTCAAGGACTGGCAGAGATGCTATAAAAAGTGCATTGAAGTAGGAGGGGACTGCTTTGAAAAAGATCCATGTAAACATTGAATTGGAGCAATAAACATCTGTGAAAAAAAATCAATCTCAGTCTTTGTTTATCAGCCCTCCTACAAGAGAGAAGTATTACCATTATAATACAGAGTATGATTGATTGTGAAGGAAGTGAAAGATGGAGAGGAAAAAATTGTTAATCACAGGTCATTTGAAAGTGACAAAAGACAAGTTTTAAGCATAATATTTAAATGGTGGGATAAATAGGTGGAAATAGAATATAAATAGAGAAAGGTAAGTTAACTTTGTGTAATAATATTTAGGTTTTAAATTTGCATGAATAAGATTAGACTCCCAAATGAGCGCCCAAGCCCAAATTTCAGCAGATAAGCTGATTGTAATTTTTTTCTTAAATAAATGACTAGTATGAATAAATACTAACACTAGAGTTAACTCCATAGACCACAACTCTCTTCCAGGCAATTCAGCAAGAGAGAGAGAGAGAGAGAGAGAGAGAGAGAGAGAGGGAGAGAGGGGGAGAGAGGGGGAGAGGGAGAGAGGGAGAGAGGGAGAGAGAGAGAGAGAGAGAGAGAGAGAGAGAGAGAGAGAGAGAGAGAGAGAGAGATAGATAGATCTGTTAACATTAGAAACCAGCCAAGTTGAAGGCAAACGAAAAGAAAGAAAAAAAATTAGTTTTTTGCTTTTTATTTATCTAGGAGAAGTTCTTTTAAAATAACTTTTTTAATTTGCATTTCAGAGCTTGGATTGCTCGAAGAATGCAGTTAGATCAGTGTTTGGAACTGCAGTTATTCTATCGTGATTGTGAGCAAGCAGAAAATTGGATGTCAGCACGTGAAGCATTTTTAGCAGCAGAAGAAGTGGATTCTAAAGGAGATAATGTAGAAGCATTGATTAAAAAGCATGAAGATTTTGACAAGGCCATCAATGCCCATGTGAGTATAATAAAGTTATATATGTTGTATTTGTCTTCCAACTTGCAAACCTAAGTTTGGTTGCTTTTTTTATTCAAAGATGTACATCAAGTAGCTGTTGGCATCAATGCATTGCCTTGTGTACCATTGGAAATAAAATTAGATAACGGTTAGAACTTTGCTTGACCTTTGCTTAATTTAGCATGTATAAAATATCTGTGAAAAACATTTCAACTCATTGTGGTCATTGCAACAAGTGTTATTGACAACTGTCTGCATTTCAAACATAGATCTGCTTCATTTTTCTAACAGACACTTAAATGACTTTACAGCATTTGTTTTGAATACTGACTTTTTACTTTCTCTACACATACTATGTACATAGGGTATAGGGAAGGTATTGTAATGCACCCAAAAATTTGATACTGATATTTCACCAAAATTGAATTTCATGTTTTGGGTCCCCGTGAATCCAAAAACAGCATTTTTGGGAGACTTGACTTGACTTACCCAAGGTTGTGGGTTCAAACCTGGTGGAGGATGATGGATTTTTTTCAGGTGTAGGGAAGTAAAGCCGTTGGTCCTGTGTCGTAGATTTACGTAAAAGAACCTTAAGCAGTCTTTCACACCCAACTTAGAATGGGTCACTGAGAACCTCAGTAGTTAAGAGCGTCCATAAATGACTTGACTTTACTTGACTCGACTCTAGCCCAACTTATACCAAAGCAGCACCATGGTTTATAAAGATTTGGATTAAACTTAAACTGTAAAACTTACCCTTAATATATTTACAGAGGTCCTAATATTTTTGACTCTAGCCCAACTTATACCAAAGCAGCACCATGGTTTATAAAGATTTGGATTAAACTTAAACTGTAAAACTTACCCTTAATATATTTACAGAGGTCCTAATATTTTTCAATGTATTTTTTTTATTTATTTCCTTAAGAATAATGGTCATTCATTTTCTTATTTATTTATTAATTTACTTGTTTGTTTTTTATTTTGATACTTAGGAAGAAAAGATAGCTGCACTGCAGACTTTGGCAGACCAACTGATTGCAGCAGAACATTATGCTTCCCAGCCAATAGATGAAAAGCGCAGACAGGTTCTTGATAGATGGCGTCACCTCAAGGAAGCTCTAATTGAGAAGCGTTCTCGTCTAGGGGAGTCGCAGACATTGCAGCAGTTCAGGTACATGATGCACTATATGGTGAAATATATAACTCTAAAGATAAGGCCCTATCTTAATCAAAATTTGCTTTGTTTGCCAAAGATTAAGTTTTGTTTCTGCAGAGTTGTACTTTGCCTGTCTTTGATTAGGTAAGCATAAATAGTTTTGCCTTTCGAGCTGACATTAGTATAAGCATGGGTTTCCCTTTAGATGAGCAATATAACTCTCCTAATTGGGCTTTTGTTAGATGTATAATCTAGACTTTTGGTGTACATAAAATTCTATTCACATAATGAAAACATTATAACATTGGTTTTCCATTAAGTACTGATCATTGCGGTATGCCACTTGATCTGGTGATGGGATCCTTGCAGCTTGGGTGACTTCCCTATAATTTGCATGGAATAACAAAGCCATAAGTAAGTTTCGTATAATACTCAATTATACTGTACTTTCATGTGACCACTTACCAGGATCAGCTAATCCCTCGTGAAATAGTGACTGTTTTTCAGTCTGTGTGCAACTGCACTTGTGTAATCCATTGCTGACTGGTCTGCAATTGGAAGGCAATCAGAACAGCATGTCACATGATAGCCATATCTCCCATCAAAATATCATGTTGGCAGGTGTGTTAATGTACCATGTACTCAGCCTTGTCAAACTCATTGAGGACAAATGCCAGCTTCTGAAGGTGCTCCACCACAATTCCTCCACCACCTTAATGTTGCGCTCTACCCTCCCATCTGTGGAAGAAGGGGAGTGATATGGGTCTTGTGTACTCCATGGTACTGGAGTGGTTCTCTCATTAGATAAATTTTGAAATTGGACTCCTGATTACTGTGGAGCTTTTGGAGAATGCTAAACTAGCATAAGAAGTATTCTATAAAGCATATAAGTAAATGACAAATTGTTTAATAGAAAGGGCACTCTGAAGTAGTGTTACATTTGGCCTCGTGATTCCTGGCTGGAATGCAGTCATTTGATCATTGAGTAACATTTTGATAATTATTCAGTTACACTAATACCTAAGTTGAAAGGTTGAATCAAACTGAAATATTCAGAACCGTGGCCAGGACTTCAATTATGCATCTTTGGCTCTCAGTGCCAAAGTTACCATGGTGAGATATTTGCAAGCAGAAATCCATTGATTTAATTGATTCAAGTATTTTAGTAAATCCTCAAGGCTATCTCAAATATTAGAGATACCATTCCTATCATATCAGTTTATGTGGTACTTACTCATTCAGTTGAGTTTTATTCTGCAAATGGGCATCTTTGTAATTGGTAGCTCAAAGAGTAGGAATATTGATATGGAAAGTTGAAGCTTCTTGGTTCTGACACTGCCCATGGCATTGACTTTGGAAAGTTTGATACTACTTTCCAATTTAGTGCCTTCATATGTCTGATGAAAAAGAGAGCAATCGGCAAACCACAATAACCTTTTTAGATTGTTTCAATCAACATGCATAGTTCTAAAATTCTTGTACTGAGTCTCATGGTTTGCAAGCATAAGAACTACAACCAGAAAAATCTTTGTCCATCTCCACATTTTGATTAGCATTAAGAAAAAAAGGGGGGGAGGGGAATTAGGAATTCTTCTCGAATTCATTCAGGGTTCACATGATTCATTTGTCCATGCAACCTTTGATTATAAATTAGAATCTTCCAGAAACCCATTTAAACTACCCACAGGAACTATCATCAGTCTGTTCCATGGATTAGTGTTAATGTAAATGCCATCTTCTTACAAACTTTGCCAACACTTACTAAATGGTTGAAATCTTGTGCTCGTAAGCAGCTACAAGTGAACTGAAGTATCAGTTATGGCTGTAATTACAACAAAGTGCTAAGTTAGCAGTGAAAGTGAGCAGAAATGTTTGAGCTCCTGAATGCTTGAACAAAGGAAGAATATTAAATATTGCCTGCATGGACCCCATGGCGTATGATTCTCTGGAGGAGAAGCTAGGTGACCAAGTGAATTTTGCAGTTCAGGAGATTAAACAGGAAATAAAAGTTGAAGTTCAGGATATTAACCATTTTAGTGCTGGCCTGGAGAGAAAACTGACCATTTGAGAAGTATCAAGCAGTTTTGGAGCAAAGTGCAGGATATTAAAACATTAGTAATAAAATGAGAACCAAGTGGCGTAGAGTTGTGAATTTTTTTTTTTTTTTAATTTCCTGTAACTACTCTGTTCATAATATACAATACATGTATGAGAAAAGTCAATTTTTAAACAATGTAAAAAGCAGCAAACATTTGACATTATTAAAATTCCAAAAATAATCCATGATTAAGCATGCTCACCTTACAATCCTGAAAATTCTGGCCAGTTAACTGAAAATATATGCAGTTCTTCACTAAAACAGAAAAAAAGTTTTGGTCTGCTGTCATATTGTTTAAAATGCAGAACATTATTTTAATGTGCAAATTGGGGGGAGAAAGCATAAAAAATAAGCACTAATTTAGGATGCATTCTTTTTTATAGCAAACACATCGTTCTTATGCATTGCTTCATTTCTGTTTGGAGCAGACAAACAATATTGCTCCTTTTCATCACTGGAGCTAGAAGATAGATCTTATCCTACCTTTGTCATAGGAGTGTCGTTCAGATCTGAAAATTCAAGCTATGTTTTCTTCTGATACATCTCAAACTGCGGCTCTAATTTCATCTTTGATTCATAAATTTTTGTTTGTCTATACCATTGTTGAACTAACATAAACAGAGGCTAAAGGAATTTGTGTTGATTTTGTGCTTTAATTTGCAACAAGAAGGGTTTGAAATGCTCCAGAAAATTTTCCTCTATGGCCATGACTTAGCAGTGTACAACTTGCCCTCTGTGGTGTAATGCTAATTTTGAATATCCAAGGTCATGAGTTCAAACCCAGTGGAGGACAATGGATTTTTTCAGGCATAAAATCCTTAGCATGGTTTCTTTCGGAAGGGAAGTAAAGCCATGTCGTAGATTTATGGCACATAAAAGAACCTGAAGCCTGATAAAAGAGGCCTCTGAGCAAAATTAAACAGTCTTTTACTTCCAGTATAGAATGGGATGCTGAGAACCACAGCAGTTAAAGAGCTTCCATAAATAAAACTCCATTAACATTTTTATTTACAGTTTAATTGAATGAAACCGATATCTCAATTAGATCCTAACTGATAATTCTTGCAGAATTTTCCAATCAAGATGTGGTTGTGATTGCCACTAAAAAGACTACGAAAGAAGTTGAGATGAAAGTGAGAATTGGAGAGACTAGAGGAAACAAACAACACATTCAATCTATTATTCAGCAGAGTGGAAGAACATAAAGGGATATGGGCTAACCAGAGGCAAAAATTGTAGTGAAAGTTGGGAGGATGAGAAATTTCAAGTGTGTTTCGTATTGGAAGGAAGACAGGAATAATAATAATATATATTTTTTAATTTCACAAGTATAAATTACACTGAACAACCTTACTAGGCTTGTTTGCCATTTTCTCTGCCGTTTCACCATGTGTGGATTAAGAAGGTTCAGTGATACAGAGTTTTACTTCCTAAAGACTTGTTTCCTATTACTTCATTCTTCTCATGGAAGTTTGAAAACAGTGTTGTTATAATAATTTTTTAAAGTGTATTAATCGACTCATCGAATTAAAAATTGTTATAACACTGTTTTAAACTTCCATGAGAAGAAGAAAAGAATGATGGTTATAACATTTATGAACAGGAGCATTGTTTAAGATATTAAATAGGTCCAAGAAATATAAAGGGTCAAATATTTTCATAAATAAAATTCATTCAGTTGAATGTAAACTGAAGAAAAATCTCATTATATATGAAAGAAGTGAGACTAGCTGGATATTATATTTGTAATGTATAATTATGGTTTGACAATAGAAAAGAGGGTGAGGGAAAGGACTTCAGTAGAATGGAGCGAAAGCCAGAACAGAAAACATCTTGGCAAAGTACATCAATTTATGTGGAGAGAACAAGGAGAGGGCAATGGGCAACACTGCTGGAGATGCTGAATTAATATATCACATCGACAGCATATTATGTTACAAAATCAACAAATGGAGAGAGCAACCATGTCACTATAAGGTTATTTCACTCAACAAGAGATTGTCAGGTGTTATGCAACATGGCCCATTTAGTGAAGGTAAAATGTCAGAAGAAACTATTAATAAGCTGAATTGTTTATCAATGGAGAGTGTCCAGTTAGAGGTACAATTTGTCGAAAGTTCCCTGAATTTTACCCCCATCCAGTGCTTATTTTGCTAACCACCCTTAGCAAACTTCTGCGGGATCATTTGCAACTTCATCACTGTACATCTTACCTCTTGAAACCTTTTTTGTTTCACTTCTAAGATTATGTTTTACAGAAAAGATTCAGTGTAAATGTTTGATAGCTGTAATGGTTTGTTAGAAATTTTCATAAAATTATATATCTGTATTTACAGTTTTTCTCTTGTAAAATTGCTCAGTTCTGGAATTTCCCAAAATGCATAAAATAAAAATTGTAGAACAGAATATCAGCTTATTTATGTATGTAGTTTATATATACCTATATGAACAGTAAGACGTTGCTAGGCATATCATGGGAGGCGTGTGCACCCTGTTGCAAGCTGTGTGCTAAAATTCCTCTACATTGATTTCCCTTATTTTTCCTCTACATTGACTTCCCTTGTGTTTCCTTTGCTTTTCATTGAGTTAAAAGATGTTAATAAGTTTGATTCACATATCAGCACCACTAAGAAATTTTGTTGGTAAACTATATATTCTTGGTAGTTTTTGTTTTTTCCACTTGTTTTCTGCATATTTTCTGCAATAACGTTAATTTTTTTGCTCTATTTCTTCCTTCATTTTTCTCTAATTATACTTAGTGTTGTTTACTTTATAGATTTTCCTCTTTAGATTTTATATCTCCTATTTCCCTCCACTTGGCCAACTTTGCCTTTACTTGTTTTATTTACTTTGCATTCATTGTAAAGTATTAGAATATATCAATCTCCAAACTGTCCACTGTGTAACTCAGATCAAGACATGGATTTGGAGCATCTCAAAATATGCGCTTCAGTGCTGGCCATGAAAATAAATTTGAAAAATTTTGGAGTGCAAGAAGACAAATGACTGTCAAACTTCTGACATTAAAGAACACCACTACATTCATCATGCCAATCATCACTAAATATTTTCTCAAACTTTTATGTTCATTTTCTTACCTTTCAACACATAATAAAATTTACAATTAAGAATGAGTAAAGTGTCCTGTATGGAAACTTCAGTTTTGCACTCAAATCTTAATGTTCTGTTGCAGTCGAGATGCTGATGAAATGGAGAACTGGATCGCAGAAAAGCTTCAACTTGCTACTGAAGAAAGTTATAAAGATCCAGCAAACATTCAGTCTAAACACCAGAAACACCAAGCATTTGAAGCTGAACTAGCAGCCAATGCAGATCGCATACAAAGTGTGCTAGCAATGGGTCAGAATCTTATTGATAAGCATCAGTGTGCAGGATCAGAAGAAGCAGTTCAGGTAAGAATTTAAATTCTTTATCCAAGAGAGGTTGGGTGTTTTTTTAACTTCCTCTAATAGAACAATATACATATGTAGAGAAGGTATTGTATTCCACCCAAAAATTCTATGCTGAGATTTCACAGGAAATATGTGTTTTGATGACCCCTTTTAGAAAAAGGTCTGTGTGGGTTGGTGTAATATAGCATAACTTGAAACAAAAGGTTGGATAAAAACCAGGTATTGGATTGGTATTTAAATATATTGTTAAATTGGTATTCAAGTTCAGGATCTTCCAAGGATATCACACACAGATTTTCAGGAAAGTCCCTCCATCCCAAACTATCTTTAGATGAAACAATTTTCAAAATGTTTGATTTTCTCCACATGATTTTGATCAAAATACTGTATATTATAGATAGTATACATATTTTTATTTACCATGTAAATGAGTTTCTGGGAATAGCCCCTGAAATCCTCTTCAGTCGGTGACTTTTACTTAACTGTTAATCTGTAAGAGGTGGAGAAAAACTTAAAACACAAAAAATGTAAATCTCATTAAAACTTTTTTTTTTTTTTTTTTTCTCAAGTACTTAAATTTTTCTCAAATGGAAAGTCATTATTCACTTTCTTCATTTAAGAGCAGAGAGTTTGAATTGCATCACTAGCCTAGTGTATTACCTTCATTCCACTTACAAGGAACTAAATAATAAAATGATTTGTTAAAGATGATCTTGATTAGCATGTAATAGAGAGAAGAATGAGTTTTTGTAAGAATAATTTGTTAAAGAATGGGTAGAGAAAGTCTTGTGAAGGGACTAAATTGGCTCATTATCATGCCCAATTTACCTGTGCAGGTGACTAGTGATCCCTCTAAAACTAATAAGAAACATTCCATCCTATAGTGACACAAACTCCAAACTTACTGTCTTCAGTTGTGTGAAATTTGGTGAATTGAAAACAACCACAAAATGGCACATGCTCAAAATCATAAAAGCCAGAAACTCTTGATTTGATTTTCAAGAGTGTAAATTTTGCACCAAAAAGAAAAAGTGTTGTAAAACGATTCAATGCAATTGTGTGACTAAGCATTACTTTCAAACTAAGCATTATAAAGCTAAATAAGTGTTCTTTCAAGTTAAATATTCCTTAAGAGAAAAGTTTAACCACCTCATATGACCCTCAGTATTTTAAGAACTGTAGTTTATAAATTTCTAGAAACATTTTGAGTATTGGAGCACAATCACTCACTAAAAGAAAATTTCATTCTAGAATTATTTTGATATTGGAGTAAGAAGTACTAATGTCTTAGTCATCCTGCATGGTCTGAGATGCTAGCCTCTGGTTTTCAAGGTTGTGGGTTCAAACCTGACAGGGAAATGGATATGTTTTTTCTTTTTATCTTTTTTATGTAAGAATCCTTTTTTTTTGTGTGTGTGTGTAAGAATCCTTATCATGGCTCCCTTCAGAAGGGAAATAAAGCCATAGGTCCTGTGTTTTCCATTTACAGCATGTAAAAGAACCCCAATTCTGATTGAGAGACCTTTGAGCAAAATTGAGTATTTTTTCATGCCCAGTATAGAATGGGATGCTAAGAAGTGCAACAGTTAGTGTTTTTATAAATAAAACTAGATTTCAAGTTTTGAATACCTTATCTTTTGTTCGTAGATTGATTAAATGGATTTTTATCTGCTGGCAATAGTCAAAATCGTTAATAGTTGGATATGTATATCAAACTATTATGCTAAAAAGAGCATTTAGTTCTATAGAGGCTAATTTTTAAATGTGACACACTTTTGACATTTAATAATTAGCGTCTATAGGACTAAATGATCTTTTTATAATTAGCAGGTTAGGTTTTGAAATGAGATGTCCACTTATATTGAACATCTGCAAGAACAGGTAACCATAATGGCAGTATACTGAGTTATCTAAATTACAGCTATGAAACAAAAGTAGAAATTCTTTGTCATACCATAATATCAAATGTCACTATGTGCTGCTGTTACCTTAGGCGATTTATTTCCTGACTATCTTAAAAGTAAAGCAAGGCCAGGAATTGCCTTGATTCTTCCAATCGGAAAAAAAAAAGAATAACCTTCCTAAAACCAATGTGTTTGTCATCTTCTCTCCAAAATTGTTTTTGAATTCACAAATTTTACTTTCTTAGATTACTTTCTTGTTCTGCACATTGTGATGTCTACTCCCATCTTGACTTAGATCCTTCTTCCTTCACCCACAGGAGTGAACACAATCTTCTCTCTCACTGCTGACTTAGCACTCTAGTATTTACATACTTTTTGTTTCCCAGTTATGCCGACAGACACACAGCTTTTCTAAAAAAAATTTTTTTATACTCAAGAGGTTCTCAAAACATATTCCCAGTGAAATATCGATATTGAATTTTTAAGTGGAATTTAATACCTTCTCTACTTACTATATTGTAAGTTAAAGTAAAAAGATGTGGCAAGCTGACATCAGTTTGGAAGTATGTGTAATGCAAGGTAATTAGGTCTGCTATTTTATTGCTATCAATTTTCCTCTCTCTTTGGAGGAAACTTCAAATTTAGTTTAAAACCCCTAAACTTCTGATAATGGTTTCCTGTTTTTAACAAACTTTACACTATGGTAAATTGGCTACAGATAATTTCATAAATACTTTGCAGAAAAGAGACATCCCCTCCCTCCCTCCAATTAATCAGAAATTTATTGAAGTATTTGAAGGAGCAAGGTATATTCATTTATATGGATGCATTCTCCATTCATATATGTAATAATTTTAGGCTCGTCTAGCTTCAATTGCGGATCAATGGGAATATTTGACACAGAAGACCACAGAGAAAACAGTTAAGCTGAAGGAGGCCAACAAGCAACGTACATATATTGCAGCTGTTAAGGATTTGGATTTCTGGCTAGGAGAAGTGGAATCACTTTTAACATCAGAGGACTCTGGTAAAGATCTTGCTTCGGTGCAGAACCTTATCAAGAAGCATCAGCTTGTTGAAGCCGATATTCAGGCACATGATGATCGTATAAATGGTGAGTTGTCTTGAGTTAATTGCCTTAATGTTTTTGGCAAAGGTTCAGAGGTAGTTTAATTTTTATAGCATTAAATGTTAAAAGAATTGTGCTTCCCAAATAACTGTATACTATCTTACAGGCACTCACGGAGTAGATTGCATGATCGTTATTTCCATATTCAATAATGACCTTATGAATTGCAGATATGAATGGACAGGCTGATTCTTTGATTGAAAGTGGTCAGTTTGACACAGCAAGCATTCAGGAAAAGCGTCAATCCATCAATGAACGCTATGAACGCATTAAGAACTTGGCAGCTCATCGCCAGGCAAGGCTTAATGAAGCTAATACACTCCATCAATTCTTCAGAGACATTGCTGATGAGGAATCCTGGATCAAGTAAGTGTTCCATTATAATATTAGTAATTTTCCATAAGTATGCGTGTTTACTTCTGGCCATGTATCTTCAAAACCTGGCCCCATGTTTGTCGGTTCATTCTATGAAGCTAGCTTTGCCTCTGGAATCTTCTTAAGAAATAGTCCAATAGAAATTAGATTGTTACTTTAGTTATATATACATATTTTAAAGTCCTCTACATGTACTTAGCAGATAGAAGATATTGTATTCCACCTAACAATGTGATAGATTTTACCTGAAATACATATTTTGAGGCTTATGAATCCAAGGAAAACATTTTTCCAACTACACTGGCAATGAACCGTCCACATGAATTGGCTTTTCATGTATTGATAGCCAGAGTTTTGAATTGCCAAAATCATCTTGCTTTCTTGGGGCTTCAATAAAATAATATACATTCAGCATGAATCAGAATAACATAATGAAAGGTTCTTCAGTGGTTCTTTACTTATGGGGAAATTGTGATTATTTTATTATAGGGAAGCTTGCTCATAAACTCATAAGACTAGAGGGCATAAAAGGTTTACAGACACTCCATCCACATAGATGAAATTCTGTCAAACAGAACTGTTAACCTAAAATGTGTATTTTGTTATTTAAGTAATAAGCAGTGACGTCACATATTATACAGTACTGTATGACTTCAAGGTTCCTACAAGAGGTCAGATAAGGGCAAGCCTCATCCAGGAGGGAAGAGCAAGAAGGGCAAGGGACTGTGAAATAACATAGCTACCACTCTATTGGAGTAGTGGTATGATCCGATTCTTAGTTATGACAATGAGAAATGCCCATTTATAAAATACAAGACATGCATTAAATTACATAACCAAAACCAATGCTTTATTAATTATTAATGAACAGGTTTGGAACTCAAAATATTCATACTTATTATGAATATATACTGCTTATTAACTTGTAGGAAAAATGAAAAACAATACTCCATAATTAGTTTTTACAGTAAATAAATATCTTGCTTCAACTGACCTTGAACCAGGGTTACCATGCATTTTACTTTTCTCGACCACGTATGTTCTATGACTACCCTGCAGCCATAATTGCTTTTAAGTCATAGTGATTGTTGGTATCCATTGTCACACTTGCGTTGGGGACATGAGTGCCAGTGGCGAGTTCTTTTGAAATCAAAGCTGTGATTTTTACATCTGTACCTCTGTACCTGCGAGTGGACACATGTGCTGTTGGAAAGTGCTTTGATGTTGAAGTAGTGCATTGCTACACCTGAATTTTTGACACCTGCAGTAGTGACTGCTTTTGGAAGTTTTTTGCCATGTGATTGAGAGGTATAAAAAGGGAATGAATTCTGCAGAGAGTTTAGTTTCAACTGGGAATGCTTAGCAAACCGCAGTTGAGTCAGTTTCAATGGGAAATTTGTAGCGAACAGTAGTAGCTGCCGCAGTGATATCAAAAGGAAATGATAAGGCAGAATTGTTGTAGCAGCATCGAACAAACACATTTATTTGTGAACAGCTTTTTATTTGTAATCAGTGGAAAAAATAGAGCTGTATATTGAATAAATAAAACATAGAAATTTAAAATTTTACAGTCCATTGACATCCAATAATGGACTGTCCTCAAACGTAGGTTCTGCAGATACTAAATATGTAACAAGTGCTAATTGTGTCATAAAAGTGTGTTTTTGATGGAGATTGTGCAAAGAAGATTCATAAATATTTTATTCATACATTAATCTCTGCATGATTTCAATTCAAATAGGGGAAGAATTCTGTCAGGGTATTAATTATTATAGTTCTATTTAGTGAAAGCATGAAATCAGCAAAGCTTGACATGAAGACAAAATATCCATATTATGGTAATAAATCCACTAAATGTTTTTAAACCAAAAGTTGAAGTTGTGCACAATGGACAGAAGGCTCTATAGTGGCAGTAAAGAAAGGGCTGTTTATGTTTCATAAGGTATGTGTTCTTGTTGCTGAAAAGGGAAAATGACATGGTAATTCATAAGGAAAAAGCTAACAAGTTTTTAAATTCAGTTCCACTATCAAATAAGCAGCAAGAAAAAGGATAGTGAGGTGATAGGCAATGCTGGAAATACGTTGATAAACAGAATTAAAACTTGTGCATTTTTTAATATCCAGTTAGATAAAAGTGTAGACATTGTTAATAAAAAAAACTGTACTTGCCTTCATCTGTTATGATTTCAAAAATAAATTGCACGAAGATTTTATTGTTGGAAACATTTACCATCCCATACATCAAATGAAAAATGTAAATGGTGTTATTTATGGATGCTCTTTAACTGCTGTGGTTCTCAGTGTCCCATTCTAAATTGGGCGTGAAAGACCACTTAATTTTGCTCAGAGGCCTCTCTATCAGGCTTGAGCATAGATTACTAGATTGTCGACTCCGTGGTGGGGGTAAGGGGTCGAATAGGGTGCTTTTTCAAACCTTTCGCACGGGCGTTGTTAGAACTAACATAGTGTCGATAACATAACCAACTTCTGTACCCTCCCTTCCCTCGTGTATTCAACGCAGGAATTATCTACCAAAGTTCTTTCGAAGTCCCATCTCACGCACCAATGAATTGTTACCGAACATTTCCAAATAGCTGATTTAATATTTCTGTGTGAGAAATTGAAAAGTGCGGTAAATTATTCATTGTGCCCGAGATGTGACTTAGAAAGAAGTTCGGTAGCTAATTCCTGAAAAGAAAATAATCGGCAAGAAGAAATTCACGTTTAACTGAACTTTTTTCTGCTGTATACAACAAATTAGATTTTTTTTATATAATCAGATGAGAACCACAGTATTTATATGAAATTGGGATTGTGCAGAAATACATGTTTCATCCTTTCATTGAGTAGAATTAAAATCCTGTTTGATATATGAGCACATCGATTATAATTTCACATTGAATTAATGCATTCTGTAAAGGGAGGAAAACTGGAAGGGATGCCAACAAGGTTAAATGTAATGCAATTTTTTTTACATACCAAGTTGGTAATAATATTGAAAAATTCCATTAAAAACTAGTGTAAAAAACAGCATAAATGCACACATAAAAATTCTAAATAAAGAAAGGATAACAACTATGTACAAAAAAACAGCACCACCTGTTTCAAGAAGTAAACAAAAGTGTTATGTTAATGCTTGTATTAATGAATTAAGTTTTGAATAGCAGCAGCTCCATTACAATGTATACACATATACATTTTTTGTATAAGATTACAGAAGTTCCTCGGAGAGGGACCTCAAATTTGAAACTCTCCCCTTTAGTATTAATGCAGCACCTTTAACATTTGTACATGAGACAATGTCAGCAACTAGTGGCATAACTTTTATCAATCATACTATTTGTGCATTCTTGTAATAACTTTGGTTAAAATATGTATCTTTCACAAATACAGAAAAAGCAAATTATTACAATTAATATAACATATACTGCACAATGAAAATAAAGTAGTAAAATGCACCATTTGTTTAAAATCTACTTGTCTTTACAACACAAGGAATACTAGACTCTTAGTTTCTGAGACCAAATATATTGCATGGTAATCAACACGGACAAAGAAAACATGTAGTTTTAGAAACAGAATTTAAAACTCCAATATATCTTGTTGTATGACAAATTTGGTATTCTGTCTGTCAAGTGAAGCATCTTTTTGAGTACATATCCCAATTTATATTGGTAACAGTTTAAGCAATGCACTATATGCTGCTTCAGCTCTTTGCTTAGCATATATTTCTCAGGCTGCAGGACTTGACAGAATGTGTGCCATATAAGCAACTGAGGGAACGCTTACACTCTCAAAGTGAGAATACTGCATAATTCATTTATGCCAAGAGTGAGGGATTTGCAATTACATTTAAGGATTTTCAACTGCAACAGTTTCATTTCAATGCACATAACTCCTGTGGAACAAATTCTGGAATAAAATAAAGCTGATATGACTCCTATAGTTTGTAACAATACAAAACTGAAGATTATTATTATTCTTCAATAGGAATGGCAAACAATGAAAAGGAGTACAAACAAACCACACTAAAATATCAGTGCCCATATCTTCCCTTCATATATATTGTCTTTATATGAATTGGATGAATGCAATTGCAAGTAAAACAGAAAAATGTCCATTCCACACAATAATACAGGAGTTGAACATTAAGGTAATAACAATGAGTCACAAAAGCCTTGGCTATTGAAGCACTGAGCTGACATCATTGTAATAATTTATTTTCAATTATGTTATAATTATGTTCGGAAGCCATATACAACAATAGCTGTGTGTATAATTTGTGCAGTTTCATCTCAGAATACATATAAAAGATTGTGTTAAATTAATTACTCAAAGAATAATTTCTGCTCATAATATCAGGGCAAAAATGGAGAAGAAACTCCTCGATTATGAAAATGTTTAATTCCGTACTACCAATTAATTTGCATCTATAATAGCTTTAAAGTAAAAGCAACAATTCCTTGTTTTATATTTATAAACAATTACTTTAAATTGTGCAGTGTTTACAAACTTAAATCACACAGACGTTCTGCATAGGACAATTACTAATTTTACTGTGATATATTCATAGATATACCAAAGGATTCTTTAAGCAGTTTATTTCAGATTGTTATTTATGTCATTGATGCACAAGTTTGACCTAGTTAGTGCAAATTTTGCATTTTGTAATAATTAGCTGGCCACATCATTACAAACATAAAAACTCATATCCGAGCAACTCTCCCAAAAGTAATAATTAGCTTGCCACATTATTACAAACACAAAAATTCATATCCGAGCAACTCGCCCAAAAGTATTAATTAGCTTGCCACATTATTACAAACAAAAAAATTCATATCCGAGCAACTCGCCCAAAAGTAATAATTAGCTTGCCACATTATTACAAACACAAAAATTCATATCTGAGCAACTCGCCCAAAAGTATTAATTAGCTTGCCACCTTATTACAAACTCAAAAATTCATATCTGAGCAACTCGCCCAAAAGTATTAATTAGTTTGCCACATTATTACAAACAAAAATTTATATCCGAGCAACTCACCCAAAAGTATTAATTAGTTTGCCACATTATTATAAAGATAAAAATTCATATCCAAACAACTCGCCCTAAAGTATTAATTAGCTTGCCACATTATTACAAACATTTGTCACTGCATGATAAAGGAAAAAAGTTGTAAAAATTCATAACCAAGTAACTCACCCTGAGATATTAATTAGATAACAAGATTATTATAGGGCAGACATGGTGCCTATGACATGATACAGCTAAATTTATTTGCTGATTCTTATACTACAGTAGAAACAAAGCAATGCTATTGAAATAAAAAAAATTAAAAATAATTAATTCAAGTGAGTTTACCAACATTTTCACCACACTTAACGTATCTATATGCCAATAGTATAGAATGCATTTTTCCCTTGGTTTCATTAATGTTATTTACCAAAAGAAATTAAGGAAACAAATTAAGTGATCATACCTCAACAATTCACCTCATTTATTCTATATTAATGTTTTTCCAATGTAGATAACACATCCTGAAGCAAAGCAAACAACACAAAGTAGTCTTTCTGAACCACTGAGGTTTACAGATTGATACCCAAAATGTCTGCAGCCAAATTAAAACAGCCCAGACTGATGGTTTTTAAGTGTGTTTAAAAGCAACCTCATATTATAAATTTACTGCATGTAAAAGAACTTCTCATGATGAAATTCTGGCACACAGGTAGTGCTGGTGTCCTGGCAATTGATAGCATCATTGACAAAAGACTGTTTAAAAACATTATTTTTGTCAAATGTATTTAGGCTACCCTGAAACAAAAGACAGAAAACTGTGCAAATATATGCTTATATATCATTCATCAGCATTTCATAATATGATTTAGATTGTTTAATGCAAGAAAAGTATTGTAAATAATATGTGCATTGAATGTAAATTTATAAAAGTTTGTACTGAAATACCAACTGACATTTAATTACAAGATGACCGAGGTAAACAATAAATTAGTCATAAGAGTCTGCAATGCACTATGTGGTTAGTTTGTTATATAACGAGTGTCAAGTATACACTCCAGGAAAAAGGGTCAAAGTTTGTGGTTATGGTTAAGATAAAAATATTGCTTCAAATCTGACATTGTTTCATTAAGAATTATATGTATAGTGTACACAATACTTAATTTTGTAGTGAATTATTTTTCTGCGTGAGAATATGAAACAGTTATTAAAGTGTCGTTTCACAAAGTTATTACAACCAAGCGGCAGCATTTTTCAGGTTAGGTAATGACTTGATTCTTTATTCCTGTGTTGTTCTGTAAGCTTCTTACCTTTCAGTATAATTTGGGAAACGAAACAATTTAATTCCCTTAATCCTCCCTGTAGCAGGACAACCTCAAAAGGCAATATTTTCTTTCAGAAGACTTTGTGCATTTTACAGTTGTGAAATTACGGGCATGTTAAATCTTTTTCAAATTCAAAGCATGTCATCAAGATGGCCAACATTATACTAGGAAGCAGACTGCGAATATGGGCTATTGTTTCACAGTCCTGTTACGTAATGTGTGAATAAATGGAATTAATTGATACTAAGTCCCATCTAAGTCCTATCTTTATAATTTTATTTCGGAATTTTCCTTTATTTAGCCCACACTAAAATGTATCTATATTAATGACCATTGGTACCACTAAACCATTTTATACTTCCGCTGAACTCTGGTAGAAAGAGATATCTATTGACAACAGTACAAGATAATTTTGGTGTGCAGCGCTGGAAATGTCACCTTTCGAGCCAATTTTTTGTGGAACCTTGACTCTGCACCGGAAGTCCCTATTCCAGTTGACAGACACTGGGCTTGAGGTTTTTTTACGTGTCGTAAATCTACGACACGGGACCAACAGCTTTACTTCCCTTCTGAAGGAAACCATGCTAAGGATTTTTACACCTGAAAGAATCCATCGTCCTCCGCCAGATTTGAACCCGCGACCTTGGATATATGAAGTCAGCTTGGTAACTATTACACAACAGAGGACAACTCCCATACATCAGAAGAATTGTTTAACATCGTGAACAAGTTCATTGTTGACAATGGTATTAATCGGAACAAATGCGTAGGTGTTACATTAATGGAGCAAGGCCAATGTGAGGAAGAAATGATGGATTGATCTCCAAGATAAAATCTGTAGTACCATTTTTAGTCTGGGTTAATTGTTGTATCCACAAAGAAGCATTATGAGCAAAGATATCACCAGAATTAGAGTTGTCTAGTGAGGTTGTTTGGATTATGAATTTTATTAAATCATGCCTTTTGAATTCAGTTAACTTGGTATACTCGTGGAGAAATGGGAAGTAGCCACAAACAATTGTTATTCTACTGTGAAGTAAGATGCTTTGGTGAGGAAGAGTATTGAGGAGGTTGGGTGAACTCTGAATGAAGTTAGGCTTTATTTTTTTATTTATTCCAACTTTGACCTTAAAGACAGGTTCCATGATTTCAAGTGAATTTTAAAGTTATGATATCTTGCTGATGTCTTCAAGCTTCTTAATTTAGGCCTGGAAGGATCAAGCATCACTATATTCCAAATTGCAGATAAAATCAAGGAGATGATTAAAGAAAAAAAAGTGAAACTAAATTCGAAGATTAGATTCTGGAATCGTTGAGAAATCCCTTTCCATTACATTTCAGGCAGATGTTAGGAGATGTTCCAAAGGAGATCCTTGATGCAATTAAATCTCATTTGGAGCAATTGCATTTGCAGCTAAGGGAGTATTTTCCAGCGATTTTCCAGCTAGAAATCCATTTGTTGATGGGCTATCAACTTATCTTTTTCTTACTCTATAAGAAATTTCTTTAGTAGAACTTTCAACTGACAGGTCAAAGAAAGAATTTTTATAATTACAACTTGCTGACTTTTGGTTTTATGTCATGGCTGACTATCTTGATCTCTTAAAGGCTTTGAAGTACTTTTTCCCACTAATGTGAAGCCATGTTCTCCCACCTCACATACCTGAAATCAAAGTTGAGAAATTAACAGATATTTAACTTAACATTGCAGAGTTAATTGATCAAAAACAACTTCATATATTAAACTGTGTTTTGTAGCAGTAATATTCTTGCTTTGTGTTGTGGTTTTAATACATTTGAATCATAATGTGTGCATTTGTAATACATTTATTATTGGTTTTGTTTCAAAACAAAGGTCTGTGAAATCTACATTTTTTTTCAAGGGATCCATGCTCCGAAACCTTTGGGAACTACTGTGTTACATAGTAATTCTATCATTCTTGAACAAATGAATCATTGATTGACATAATTACCTTCTATATTTTATTCTCTAGGGAAAAGAAGCTCTTGGTGGGTTCCGATGATTATGGTCGTGATCTTACTGGAGTTCAAAACTTAAAGAAGAAACATAAACGCTTGGAGACAGAATTGGCTTCACATGAACCAGCAATTCAGGCTGTTCAGGAAGCCGGTGAGAAACTCATGGATGTTTCAAATCTGGGAGTTCCTGAAATTGAACAGCGCTTAAAACTGCTGAATCAGGCTTGGGCAGAACTAAAACAGATGGCAGCTACAAGAGGACAAAAACTGGAAGAATCACTTACTTACCAACAGTTTTTGGCTAAAGTTGAAGAGGAGGAGGCTTGGATCAGGTCGGAAGTTCTTTCTCATCTAAACACTTCATTTCACTAAATGTCTAAATTTGATTAAGAGCAATATCATTTTATTATCCAAAACATATCTTACTCTTAAAATAAATTAAGTTCGTGAACATTATTTACTCATAGTGAACGAAATATCTTCACCATTAGAAGTTTAAAAGTATAAGGTAGAGCTACATATAGTAAAGTACACATTAACAAATTTGTCAATTTGCATATAAAATTGGCATTGGATCCCTTAATCCTAAAACCCAAGATTGAGAACTGTTGTACACTGAAACTTTTGTATTACTTGATGCTTAGTAAATATTGAATTATATGCAAAATATTCAATTAGTTCATTCTTGGATTATGTTTCAGTAACTTCTGTCCTTGTAGTAACTTTATCAACAACCTGTTTACCAAAATATTGATGGCTCTTAAGCTAAGTAGGTTTAACTTAAATTGTGAGAATAAAAATGTTTATATATATGCATTTGCTTGTTTTAAATTTTGAAGAGTGGGTAGGAATAATAATTTGCTATTATTATCATCATTTATTCAGTCACTGGTTGGTAATTACAGTTGGCTTTTTTAGAGAAAATGAGAAAGGCTCAGCATCTACACAAAACAGAATAAAATAATTGAACAATATTTACATTTCTGTATCAGTAGCCTATATATTATAAAAGATGCTTTATTGACCATTTGTGCATTCTTATCTGTGAAAACTTGAACATTTGCAGGTTATTTTAGGGGGAAGTTAATTGAATAGTTTTATGCTATTACCTTGTAATGTCTTCTGCAGCCTGTGGTATGGATTATCAACTATTCATATTAAAGTGTGTTATATGTGTGCATATTGCCCTTTATAGGTATGCAAGTTGTTTTTGTGTAAACCAGAACTGTTAAGAATTTCTAAAGATTAAAGTAGTGTTTTGTTTTTCTCTCCATTCCTAAAGATACTTTGAAAAAACTGCAAAATAATCCATGCAAATAAATCTTTTGACGATTTGGATATATTTTGCAGAACTTAACATTATTTTTGTTAATTTTTTTTTTTTTTTTTGGTAGTGTTTAACGCCCGCTTTAACTACTAATGGCACCGCAGGCGGTGACACTGATGATACATGAATGATGATGGAGCACCCGTGGAATGCGATGGCAGGGGAAACCGGAGTACCCGGAGAAAACCCGCCCCAGCGCCACTTTGTCCACCACAAATCTCGCATGCGGTTGCTTGGGATCGAACCCCGGCCGTCTAGTTGAGTGGTCTAACCACTCAGCCATGGCGCGGCCCTATTTGTGTTAAGGTTGATTTGCTAAACATATAAAACAAAGATAAAAGTATGTCATTATTTGATATAGTGATTTTGTATTTTGCAGTAGTAGGTAAATAATTTTGGTTGGAGCTTGTCCAATACAGTTGGAGCTTGTCATTTGATTCTTGAGCTCTTTTGGCTGGTATTTCAGTACATATAAATTGGTTACAGTGAGAAGCAGCAATTGCTCTCAGTTGAAGATTATGGAGACACTATGGCAGCTGTGCAAGGATTGCTGAAGAAGCATGATGCATTTGAAACAGACTTTGCAGCTCATCGAGATCGCTGCACTGAGATCTGCAGTGCTGGAGAAAAACTTATTGCAGATGGGAATCATCATTCCGATAGCATTTCTCAGCGTTGTCAGCAGTTGCAGGTATTTACGTAAACCTTGCAGTTTTTATTCTAGATTTGAGAAATAATCTAAGAGGACTAAACATTCATAGACATTGCAATTCTCTTTATTGATCTTCAAAGATTTCAATCAATGCTATCTACATAAATTTGCCTATACCCTTCTGGAAGTATATGGGACACTAGATGTTAAGCACTCCATAGATAAAAATAATTAACAAAGTATCCTTACCCCAATGTGTGATGGCAAATTAGGCTGTTGAATCGTAATGTAAATTATCACAAATGGAATGCATCACTTTTAGAATTCTAATGTTGGAAAAGTATGTGCATTGTAAAGTAGGATTAGATGCAAGAATGTGCAATCAATGTTGCTATAATTATATATATCTGTGTAACATTAGTTTCTAGTCACTGAATTCTAAGTAACATTTTGCACTTAGGTGTAACATGTAAACTGGGGATGAAATGAATTTTCTTTACCTTTTAGAAGGATGGCATTGCTTGTAACAATATGGTCAATTGCTCTTCTTTGCCAGTTACCATAACTGATTTAAATGACAACCTGAGCTCTGCGGTGTTTTCAGAAAGTAATACTGCATGAATTTTACCAGCTAAACTACAGTTAAAAAGGATGGTTGTTTAGTTAATAGTGCTCCCAATAAGGTTGATAATCTTTGTAGAAACATTGTTCCATCAAGTAATGTATGAACCCTATTTTTTAACTGGATTCACCCAGAGAGCAGAGTCCATTACTTCTGAGAGGGTGATAATGGTGATGAAATGAAAGGACCTACAGTTGGGTCTTGGGAATACTTCACATGCTAATCAGATAGGCCAAACGTAAAATCACCACCCCAGAGCCATGACCCTCATCCCAAGATGCAAAACCACAAACAATGTGATATTGAAACCCATAGGCTGAAATTCAAAATTGTAAGTTAAGATTTATAATTCCTTAAAGGTTAGCAACCCACAGGTCAGATCCATTTTAACTGAAAATGAAAGCAAGCAATAAGTGGAAGGAATTATGAGTGTGATTCAATAAGTCTGGTAAAAAAGCAAGAGAAAATGTTTGTTTCATAAACAACTCTCCTTACTTTTCAACATAGTCTCCTTTGAGGGATGTACACTTGGTCCTCCAACTTGTTCATCCCATCGGAAAAATAGTTTCTGTCAAACTCTGCAAAATACTCATTGACCATGACTATAACTTCATTTGATGAAAATTTCTTCCTACCAAGCCAAAGTTTCAACTTGAGGAACAAGAAGAAGTCTGATGAAAAGAGTGGATGAGGAACCAATTGAAAGCCCAGTTCTTATACTTTTACCATTGTTATTGCTGATGTATGGGATGCTGCATTATCCTGGTGAAAGAGCTTGATTTTGCGTTCCCATTTTGGTTGCTTTTTCAGCCAATGCCGGTTTCAAATGTTACAATAAGGAAGTATAATAGGGTCCAGTTATGGTTCTGCCTTTTTCCAAGTAATCTAGGGTATTCCATGAGAATTCCAAAAAAATAGTGACCATCACCTTGCCAGCTGATAAAAAGCTGGTAAATTGTCGTCTGTGGTGCTCTTTCACCAGCCTTTGTCCATCGTTTTGACTCTGGTGTGTAATGTTGCATCCAGGTTTCATCAACAGTTGCAAATTGGCGCAAAAGTCTTGCAGATTGCAGTTAAACATTGCCAGACATTGGTTTGAAATTTTTTTCTGGATGCACTATTGGTCAACTGTGAGCAATCGCTGCACTGACCTCGCACACGACTTCATAGCTAACTATCTGTGCAGAATATTATTGACTAACTCAGTCGAGATGCCTATAGTCTCGGTAATCTCAGAAATTTTTATTCTGCAGATTTGCATTACCATATCAATGATTTTGTCAATGGTTTCATGTGTGGTGATCTTAATTGGACAGAAGGAGCATGCTTCTTCTTTGATGCTTGGCCAATCATGTTTAAATTCATTAATCCAAAAGAAAATATTCTTCAATGATGGTGCAGAGCCCATGTGAGTTTCGTCCATTTCTATTTTGATTTATGCAGCAGTCTAACCCTTCAAATGAAAATGTTTAATAACAGCACGAAACTTGGTTTTCTCCAATTTTAATTGCAGTCAACATATTTACCAATTCAGATGCTGTGAACAATGAACTGCATCCAGTGCAGAAACTTTTTGTACGATCCTTTGAATAATCAAGGTAACCAACCATGAAGCCACAACAATTTTTCTTTCTTTCTCTCATTCTTTCTTTCATCTACTAAAATGATGATACATTCATTGACATATCATCAAAAAGCTTCGAGTACTTAAGAGAATAAACAATGCATAGTTCTATTGACTTCCTACGATTCATGGCTCAGCGAAGAGTATCGCAAAATTCTATATAGTGTACACATTGTTATGCAAATACTCTTAAATATAAGTATTGTACCATTGCCTTGTTATTAATACTTAATGCTCACTTGATTGCAGAATAAACTAGAGCATCTGGCAGCTTTGGCAAGTCGCAGGAAGGCCAAATTAATGGACAACTCTGCCTACCTTCAGTTCATGTGGAAAGCAGATGTTGTGGAATCTTGGATTGCCGATAAAGAAACTCATGTACGATCTGAAGAATTTGGACGAGATTTATCTACTGTACAAACACTTCTTACCAAACAGGAGACATTTGATGCAGGTAGGCTTGCAAAGTAGTTGGAAATGTATTAAAGTAAGTGTATGAAATGATTTATTGTGAAGCACAATGTAGTTTGTATTGTTAGCTCTTGTCCATCTAGTGCAAACTTAAAATATACCAGCACATTAAAATGCACTGACCATTGTAATCCTCTAATATATAGTAATACCTGTCACTGTAAATTACTGTTGGACGAAATTAATATAGCAAGTCACCTGAGGACAACTGTAAATGTTTAAAATTGTTTGCTCTACATACCAAGGTGTATGCAGAATGTTTTGTGAACCTGTTGTCCACATTCTCTTCTGTTAGTCAACTAACAGATCTTCCTGGATATTTCTATCATCATCTGGTGCAGTTTTGTGCCAGAACCTCTTCATTCGTTATGTAATAGAAACACAAAATTCAACTTACTAAAAAAATGTACAAAAATTATTAGAATTATGATTACCTGAGATAGCATACATGAAGAAATTCCAATGAATGAAGCAGTGATTTTTAGGACTGAGGACAGCTTAATGACAAAGTTTACCAAACCTCCCACCAGAATAATGCTGTAAATATCCAGGTAGGACTATTCTGTCAATGATTATGGTTGGGTAAAGGGCACAAAAGATTTTAATATTGACAACTTGCCATACTGTGTATATGTTAATTATTTTAACTTCATATTTTCAACACTACTGGTCCTTTATACAAATTCCAATTTTTTCTACTATGAAATAACATTCTGCCCAAAGAATGTGTAGGTTTTGAATTAAGAGTTTTGTACCTGAAGAATATTGGTAACATCTTGTTCCATTTATTGCCTTGTAATGTTGGAAGCGTGACCTCAGAGTGTCCAGTAGAGGTACTAGCAGTGATTTTAACTTAAATTTTCTCTTTTTATTTCTTGGAATGCTCAAGCTTGTACCACCAAGATGTTTGTGCTTAGTTTTAAATTTTTATAGCTATCCTATTTCTCCAAATGATGCTCGCTCGCTCTCTCTCTCTCTCTCTCTCTCTCTCTCTCTCTCTCTCTCTCTCTCTCTAAATGTTAACATTAAAAACTAAAGGTTGTCTTGCATTTCTGATCTTCTCTTTTTTGAACATTAAGGGGAGAATATTTATGCTTCACACATCGTGGATTTGCATTCAGGGAAATAAAGTGCACTTGAAAATGCTGAAAATTACAATCAAATACATTAACTAGGTTTTGCATGTTTCATATTGGCTCAAATTGGATTTTGGATAATATTGGAGGTTTTATAAACATTCCCACTAGCACAAAATATTTCTATAGAGAAAAAAATAAAATTTCCGGATTACCTTTTTTATCATTGGTTTGATAGCTATTCCTGTGCAGAAAGAGACAATTACTCATTTATTGTACTCTGTCAACCTCGTACAGTTTGTAATCTCTTGTATGTATGTAATAATTACAACTTGATCTGTAAGCTTTTTGTAGAAAATTGCATCCATATCCAAGTAAGAAACAGACATGAGAAAGAGAAAAGCTTACCTGCATAACAGGCACACTGAAACAGGTGGAAAACTGGAAAACATTGATAATGAAACTTTACTGAATAATGGCATCTTTCCCATCTTTTTCTATGTTTCAGAGACATGGACAGCTTTGGGTTAGGTTGAAAGTAGAATTTTATGCCTTAAAATAAGTGTATATCCTTTTTGTTAAAAATGATTATTGCCTCTGAACATGTTCAGTTTTTTAACACCATGGTAACTAAAGTGAAGTTTTGAGTGTAAACATTTCAACTGGTGCATTTTTATCATTTTTCAGTTTCTCTTTTCCTGTGTGTCTGTTTTAGCAGTATGACAACAACTTCTTCACAAAAATGCTTCAATTATTTCACTTTTTAAATTGGTAAATATATAAGCAATGCAGAAAGGTATTCATGTAATTAATGTAAATTATTAACTTCCTTGTTGGACAGGTCTCCATGCTTTTGAACATGAAGGTATTCAGAACATCACATTATTGAAAGATCAACTAGTGACTGCCAGTCATGATCAGACACCTGCAATACTGAAGAGGCATGCTGATGTGATAGCAAGGTAAATACTGGGATTTGACAGAGAAGGTGAAGAGGGACTGCATGCTATTAAACTCCTAGCAAAGTAGCTCTACAAATATGTTTCTATGACTTGTTTCGTAAAAAAGATTTTTTCCAGTAAATACTAGTAAATCTGGGCAAATGAATACAGTAATTTATCAAAACTGATTGTTCTTGGTATAAAATATACTTTAAAAACAAAAGAATTTGTTTTTAATTTAATCACTCACTGTCATAAGCTTCTTTGCATATTTGCAAGTTTTCAATAAAGTATACTGCTCCATTTAACATTATGGACTACTATCTAGATGTTTGCAATGAAACACACCTTCATTTTATTATATCACTATTATAAAGCAACTTGTTAACACAATAATGGAAGCACTTCTAAAAATGTATATGTTTTCTATGATACTGTAATCTTGCACCAGAATTGAAATGTTTTACAATAGTCAAAATGTATTGATCTCAGTATTTATGCAACTTGTAAATTATAAACCTTGAATATCTGTGCATATTGTTATAAAATACTAACAATCTTTAAGTCCTTCAGGTATTCAGTTGCTGCTGTCAGTTCTTCCCTTTAGGGTATTGAGCTATTTTCCAACATCTTCCAGGGTGTTATCTCGTTGAACAAAGCTCTTCCATGTTTTCCCGATGCTGCTCAGACGTTCTTCGACTTTGGCTACTCCAGATTAAATTTTCTACTTCACCTTCTCCACTGTAGATTCCATTTTCATGGTCATCTTTGTCATTCAGGATTTCATTTCTGTCAGCATCTTTCCCATCTACACTCCACATTTCATGGCCTACATTTTAACCAGTATAGTTTTCATCATCTCCATTGTGATGTTCAGTCCCACTCCAGACATATTCTGTATTTAAATAGTTGATGATGAATACGTTTATTTCACATTGCTTCAATGCTCGTACTGTCAATTGACTGATTTTACTCTAATTGAACGGCACTCTTAGAAGTGGGTATTAAAACTGATTTTCAGCTCCCCTTGTACTTAATTATGCAGCAAGAAACTTTTAGAGCTTTGGAAAGGGGTGCATAAACATTTCCTTTTCTTTGGTGCAGTTATAGATTATTGCATGCAGGATCTGATTAAGCAACCAGTAGTAGCAGTATCCACTCACAGCATAGGGTCTGATGAATGCATACCAATGTATTTTGTTTTATGCCTTAATTTCATTCCGACTCTTTCCTAAAGCTTCTGTCACCTTTCTGACTGTGCCATGCCATATGGTTCTTAGTCTATGTTCTTCTGGTTGTTCCTTGAGGATTCCAATAAAAGCCACTTTAGGTATATTTTCTTCTTCTCTCCCCATCACTTCAATTCATTTCCTGTATTTAACCTCTTTATCAATTTCCTGTTGGTTAGTTATTCAAAAGTCCTTGTTTTATATGGTCCTTGGCCACCATTCCCATAGTGATTCTCATACATCTGTTTGTAAGTACTTGTAATTTTTACAATTGAACTTGTTACTTTTCATGTTTCACACCCATAAAGTAAAACAAATTTCACATTTGTGATGAAATTCTAACTTTTAATTTGAGAGATTTATATGGATTTCCACAGGGAATTATGTAAAAGCAAGCTTTGCTATTCAAATTCTAACTGGAACAACTTCAGCGGATCCTCCATTCTTTGATATAATATTGAGATATGAGATTTCACTAATCTCCTCATTCTCTAACCTAATTTTAGTATAATTGTACTATATATTTTCATTTCTTTAGTTTTTTGTTTATTAAGATGTAGTCCTGCTGCGGATGCAAATTTATCTAAATCTTATAATTTATGTATTTATCCAAATGCAAGACTTTTTTTTTTTTATCCCCAAAATATTATCTTACTCATCTGATACTTGTTAAAATCATTAAGCCATTTATTCTTGATATGAGTTGTCCTCTTGCTTTTTGTTGTTGTTTTTGTGTGAGTGTAAGAGAGAGAGAGAGATAAAGAGATATTCAGTAGGCTTGAAAAGTTAAAACCAAAATTCTAACACAAAGTGTAACTAAGCAATAAGAACATCTTGCACATGTTGGCACTTGGAAATGACTTCTAATGAACTTGCTTGTATAAGTAGTAAAGTTGTGTTGTGCTTTATGCCATTTCATATCACTAGTTTATAGAATTGTATAGAATATTTTTGAGTTGGGTTTGTAACACTTAAGTATCACTTATGTATAATTTTTCCAGACCGGCTTCAATGCCATGTGGGCATCTTAAACCTTACAGAATTTTGTTAAATTTATTATAATGAAATGTTAATTATAAATGTTCTCTATTTTAGATGGCAGAAATTGCTAGCAGATTCAGATGCAAGAAAGCAACGACTTCTCAGAATGCAAGAGCAATTCCGCCAGATTGAGGAGTTGTATCTGACATTTGCAAAGAAGGCATCAGCATTTAATTCTTGGTTTGAAAATGCTGAAGAGGATCTAACTGATCCAGTACGATGCAATTCAATTGAAGAAATTCGTGCACTGAGGGAAGCACATGCCCAATTTCAAGACTCGCTGTCATCCGCTCAGGCAGATTTTGAAGCCCTGGCGGCTCTTGATCAACAAATCAAGAGTTTCAATGTAGGTCCAAATCCATACACTTGGTTCACCATGGAAGCTCTGGAGGACACTTGGAGAAACTTGCAGAAGATCATTAAAGTAAGTTAAGATAATCTTGAATGGAAATATCTTGATTTTATGATTAGCACTTGATATCTTCCTGATTTCTATATGCAGTTTGTAAGTTGACCGAATTTAGGAAGAAGTAACTTGTGTGATAAGGAAGTAATTACTGACTGGATTTTAAAGGGACATTTTTCAATCTAAATAGGATAAAGGAAAAATTACTACCAAAAATGGGACAAAAATAAAGGGAATATAAAAGTATTAATAGTTGCTCCTAGCTTCAGTGGTCATCCTCAGATTTAATTTTTTTCTTGTATATTCAACATATAGGTTAATAAAATAGTTATAACTCAATTGTATCATTTTGTAATATGTTTGACTTCATTATCCTGTTTTGTGATAGTTTGATATAGCCCTGGATTGTGTGTATATTTTGCTGTTGTATAACTGAAAGTGTGTGTTTCGCTTCCTTATTCCAGTTCATTTATTGAATACTTCTATGTTTTTCTGCAATATTTTCTGTAATTGCACTTCCAAATATTTGAGATTCCATACATTATATAGTTTGGCATTTATAATGTCTTGTATTCTTTTATTTTGAGTTACATTAGTCACAATCATTTGAGCAATCCTTTTGACAGTGTATATAAAATATGTTTTTGCATAAGCTATCTCTTTCTTCGCTACTATTCCTAATATCATTATTGTTGCAAACATTCCTCCTACTACAATGTTTTCATCATCTGTTATATTCTCATAACAAAACAAAAAAATTATGTATTTCTTTCCCCTGCTTCTTATATTATTATTATTATTATTATTATTATTGTTATTGTTGTTATATGTCCAAAAATTAATTGCAAGTGGTACAGATGATCGATATTTGTGATCAAATTGGAATATATGCATCTTACAACCAATGTAAGATGTAATAAAACTATTTCAATCACCTATTTCAGTATTTCAGCACTATTTGGCCCAACTCTGTAGTGTGGTGGTAGCATGTCTGCCTCACATTCAAGAGTTCTTGAGTTGAAATCAAAGTGGGCGAGTTACTTGAATATTTTTTCTGGGGCTTTCCCTTGTCGTGAAAAGACAAATGTCAGGTGACTTTAAGCTCAATGTATCCTGAGATCATTTGAGCATTTCACTCATTTCATACATCATCCAATATTACTTTCCAGGTTGTAGGACATTAAGCTTGAAGAAAATAAAGGGGGAAAAAAAAAGACTACTTGGTGACTCAGCATCCTTTTCTTTTTCCTATGTAGTGCTACAGCATATACCACATTTATTTTATTATTTAAATTCAATTCCTCAAACATGTACTTAGATGTACTTGAATCTGTGTTAATTATAACATGATACCCTTTACCCTAATATTTTCATTGTAATTTGTGACAGGTTTATTAATTCAATTTCATTTATCTTGGGGTTAACTCAGAATGCTTTAAAGAGTTTAAGGAACTCCTTTGTTTGTCATAAGATCAGCTTGCACAGAGTTTCAAATTGTTCTGATGTTGGTTTTTTCAGCTGGGATATTGGTTTGGTAAGATTACTTGGATCAGAGGTTTGTTATTAACTATCAATTACATTAGTTTTAGGTAGGCGGTTTTGATTCCTTATGTAGGATTCCTCATATGTTGGAAGTTCCTATGGGGTCCTTCCATTTACAATTTTTATTTTGTTTTTCATTTTCTTCAATGATCTCTTAAAAGTTGTGCGTGATTGATCTGAATGTCTGCCTTATTTATTTTCATTTCTATTTATGACTCCTGTGGCTGTCATTGTTATTCCTATACTTATGGCGATATTGGTTTTGGTTGTGTTGGTTATTTCTTGGCATGTAATCATTATACTTCCCTGATTTTCGCGTGTTAATGCAATGGTTTCTATCATATGTGGGGAGGGGGGTTTGTGCCTCCTTGTCTCATTGATTTATATTCCCATTGTTACTTGGTATATTCCCTGTGTGGTATGTACTGGTGTTCTGAAATTCACTTCTGTTTTCTTAGTATTGGTTTATAGTGCTTGTGTTCTGATCATGTTGTCAGATTATTTCTGTGTTAAAATATTGTGTTTCAAATGGCATTAAAAATCTTTACAAGAGCCAAAACACTGTAGTTCTGGCATTGATTAAACTATTTTGGATATGTTCTGATAAGTACTGCATTTATAATCTATTGTTTTTTTCTTTTCTTTTCTTTTATTTGCTATTTTGAGAAAAGAATCTGTCATCCTTAGGTTTTGGTGTGAGTCATACATTCCTTGGCTAGTTCAGTCCTAACTTTGTTTTGCTTTGTGAATCACAATATCTAGTAATATTTATAAACAACTGTTAAGTTGCATATCTCTTATTGTTAGCTTAAACAAATCAAAAGTATAAATGTAAAAAGAAGCTAGTAACAGTGAAGAATAACACAAATATTAATATAAAAATAATAATTGCAACAAATCTTCACTTATCTTTTGGAATCCAAAAGATAAGTGAAGATTTGTTGCAATTATTTTCAATGAAAATAAACATCAAAAAGAGACCAAAAGGATATTATGTTGATAATGCAATGAAATCATTGCAAAACTAGTCCAAAAGCAAGGATTCCAAAAGATAAGTGAAGATTTTTTGCAATTATTATTTTTATATTAATATTTAAATGAGAAGTATTTTTCTGTTTCCCTCAATTTTGGGGTATTTCCTCATATTCATCAAATTGGGAGGTAACCAAATTTTTTTAATACGTGATGTGTCTAATGTGCGTTTGGATTGCATATGCGCTGTAAATGACTGCTATAAGTCTCGCAGTGTATGTTTGTTTTTTGATTTGTAAGATTTTGTTCAATAGCTCTATCAGTATATTTCACAATTATTTTCAGCTAAATCAGTTTGATTTAACACATAAGCATTCTTTTTCCTTTTCCATATTTTTCTTACAATTTTTATTCTTTATTGATTTCATTTTCAATTTATTTTGATTTTCATTCAAATCATTTAAATTTCATGCTGTATTACCATTTCAGTGTTCAATGATTTTATTTTTTCAGTTATAAACTATCCTTATGTGGTTTATTTCATCTTTTATATTAACTGTTTGGCATAAATTGATTAAAACTGGTCTGTTTCATATAGTATTTCTGCTAAATTAGCCGTTTCTTGTTAGTGTGCTAAACTGCTTTCTTCCATTTCCTTAGTGAAATTAACTCAATGCTCCAATTGTTAACATTTTATCTCCAAGTTGTCAATTTTACAGGAGACGCAGAAATTCAAATAAACAAGATTCTCTTTCTGCTTCATGGTTAGGCCTTTTTAGCCCATTCTGGCTCTAAAATCCTGCTGAGTCCATCTTGATTTGGGTATCCCTGAGTTTCTTTGTCTTTGGGGTCTCTAATTGTATTCATCTGGAGTATTCTATTTTCTGTTATTTCCAAGTGTAGTTTCCAACTACTTCCATATTCTTTTATTGTTTAGAATCTACAAAACCTCTGTAGGTTTGTGGTGGCTAAGGTAATGGTTTCCTCTTTTATTAAACAAAGTAGGAAAGTATTAAATGTGTAATCGAAGATTCAACAGATGTCTCAAGATAGATTAAAAATAAAATTAAAAAATATTTGAATAATTTTCCTCAAGCTCTATAACATAGGTATATGAACCATCTTCATCAGTATGCTCTTTCAAATTTGCATGATGTGTGCATGTGCATATGCACTACATTTAGTTAATAAAACAATAAAACAATTCTGTGAAGCATTTTTAGCAGTCTTACATGAATCATGTGGTCTTTTACAGGAGAGAGATATAGAATTGGCAAAAGAGGCACAGAGGCAAGAAGAAAATGATAAGTTGCGCAAAGAATTTGCAAAGCATGCAAATGCATTCCACCAGTGGCTGACAGAAACAAGGTAATTGAAATACTAATTGATTTTATTTTAAATTTTTTGTTATCGTATATTAAAGGTTTGAACTGTTTACAGAAACCTTAAAAAATACTTATATATTGGAAACCTATGTGTACAATTTTATAGGGACTGGAAATTGTAACTGTGGTACAATTTAAAAACAAAAAAAGAATCTACTATAGGTACATAAATGATAGAGAAGGTAAAAGAATTCAAACTACTGAGTCCAATGAGTTTAGGCAATTGTAGCAACAAACTTGAATTTATTCAACTTGGCATGACTGCCCAGGTGACTTCAACAAAGTTTCAATCATATGTATTTCCAACTTCAACAAAACAATAAGTTCTAGTTTGTAAGCTCATGTGTTATGCATTTTCTTTGTTCATGCATTTTATATTTAACATATTATAGAAGCAGGAAAGAGGGTTTTTTAATTTGGAAAACTTGGTATTAACTGTGTAAATTAATTAATTGCCATATTTACACCATGTTTTTCTGTTTTCCAAAATGAATGTCTTCTCTGTGATGAACATGAACAGATATCGCCTCCTAGGATGGGATGGGTGAATATTTTTATTCTATACATACCTAAACTGTGTGGTTTGGAGACTGACACACTTAAGTAAGAGTGATATTTAACTTCTAACCAAAAGGAAGATTTTATTTCAATGACTGGGTTTTAAGTAGGTGACAACAATGATGTAATTCTTAAAAATAATGTTCTTGTTGCACAGTAGCACTAGGAAGTAAGCACATTATTTTCTTCTTTTGTTACAAATGCACTCTTTCTTAGTAAGAGGCCTGGCGGAGGATGATGGATTTGTTTCAGGCATAAAAATCTTTAGCATAGCTTCCTTCGGAAGGGAAGTAAAGCTGTTGGTCTCATGTTGTAGATTTATAGCACGTAAAAGAACCTCAAGCGTGATAATGGAGGCCTCGGAGCAAAATTAAGTGGTCTTTCATGCCTAGTATAGAATGGGACGCTGAGCAGTTAAAGAGCATCCATAAATGATACTTAATTTCCATTTTCTTAGTGAGAGACACACAACTGTGTTCTTGCTTAGCAGTTTATCTAGGGCTTCTGTGTAGATACAACAAAAACTGTGATTATACTAAATTTACTGTAGTGGATATTGTTTATTCCTAGCCCATTGAAATTCTGACACCCTAAAATAATATAAATCATAAAAACCTGAGTTTTCATTTATCTTGTAGATACATCACTTGCTTAGCACAGCAGCATTGGTGTCCTGTATCAAAATATTCCTACACCATCCCTCTGTACACCCTGAAAGTTTGTAAATTCAATTCTGTAACCACTGGTTTATAATTGTTTCTCCCTTTTCCCTCTTCCCCCCCTCCTTTTCTGAGATTTTGTTAGTGTGGGGCAAACTCATAAGTAGTTCGATTCTTAATTTGATTTTAATCCCCTGAATCACAGTTTCAGCCTCAGTAATACAGTGCAATTCTTGATCTTATAACATTTTAAGATTATTGTGGGGGAGGGTAAAATGGTAGTACTGTCTGTAAGCTATATATTTTTGAAGCATTCATGTTCATTGCATTGCTCGTCCAAAGAACTACTTTTGGTGTGTAGCAGATGTTGTGAATTGTTCTTGAAGGTAGGAAGTTCCCAATGACTATTTGATCCACAAAAATAATTCCAGCTGTGATTTAAGATGCACACTTAACTTCTTTTCTTCTTGTCAGAATAATAATATGAAAACAGTAAAGTTTAGAAAAGTTGCACAAAAGAAATGCAATAAAAAGAATATCACTCTTGCTTAAGGGATTGTTCTATGCATCTTTGAGTTGTAACCTAACATAAAGTAGTCTGTATAATATATTAAAATTATTTAAGAAAGGTTTTCTTTGCTATACATAACACTAATATGAAGCAAAGTACAAAATACGCAAAAGTACTGAAAATCACTTCCGATGAGCTAAGTAAAGCTTTAAATTAACATCATAGGTGAAGCTCTTATTCTTATACTTACTATTTCAATGGACATTACCGGGGTATCAGTGGTATCAAGGTCCCATCCCTGAGCAGTACAAACTTTTAAAAGCCACAGATACACTAACGTGTCTACCTCAAACATTTGCACACTCAGAAAAAAGATAGGTAATATACAAGTATCATTCTTACTTGAAGATGGTCAACTATAGACATGCCTACCCTGGCCAGTCTTAAGATTGGTAGCAAACATGAGGAGTGGGGTAAAGAGAGTACAAGCAGCACTCTGAGCACTGTTGGAGGTAGAAGTGCAACCACATATTTTTATTGCTTTTCTTAGTTAGAATTAGGGTAGACACATAAGGAAATATATAAATAATTACGGGTATTCGTATATAGTTGAGCATCATTATAATGAAATCATTTAACAGTGAGTCAAAATGTTAAAGGTTTAACATTTTGACTCATTGTTAAACAATTCCAACATGAAGAAATGTCTGTCCAAGAGGAACAGTTTTATGCAAGAGGGCAAAATATCTTGTACAACTGTTATACAGAAAAAATGAAATACTACATACAATAAAAGATACTAATTCTATCTCAAATTGTTCTCAAATTGTATTTAAATGTGAGGGAAGTCTTAAAATGCAAATTAGATTAAACACTGCTTGTCACAAAATCAATCTACTTTGGCTTCCCCGATGCTATGTCACTACTAGAAAATGTCATTGAGGAATAAAAACTGGGAATGATTAGAGCATGAATACCCAATTCTTCATAACATAAGATACTAGAATTCATTTACGCGTGGAAGTGTAATTGGCGAGTGCAAACTATTCGCACAAAAGCTTTTTTAATAAAGCACATGTCCATTAAAGTATGAGGACTATTTTTTTAAGTAAGAACCAGTTGCATAGGACATCAGATAATGTTGATTCAAGGTCAGCCACTCTCGGTGGGTACCCCACTAATCTGCCAGTAAATTTCAATTCTCTGTCTGTGTTATTTAGTTATGCTCATTAAATACTGTCATGTCAATTAATAATCTTGCCGACTGAGAGGTACATTCCTCCATGTTAACTTTAAAATATTATTAAGGGACGAGAAGACCCTATAGAGTTTGATAAATGTATAGATTATTTGGGTTAATGAGTAATTTAAATTATTGTAAAATGTCCATTATTTAAGAGTTTTAATCTGAAACCAGAATACACGCAGCAGTTTATCAGGTTAAATCTTTTCATAAGGTTAACAAATTAAATTTATCTTGCCTATGGTTTAAGATGGGGAGGGTCCAGATTAAATAATTGGTGGTATGGCATGCCTAGATGATGATGGGGCAGGTAGAAGCACCCTTGGATAAAATGTTAAGTTCTTGAAGGCTACTATAACGAATTGCATGTTTGGATTATATTTTTTCAAACCCCTTAATATATTGATAATAAAAGTCCTACAAATTTGTTTTGAAGCAAGCTTTATTTTATTCTTTTAGGTCATTACCCAGTTAGGGTATTAATTTTTGTTGTTCATTATATATTGCATATGTATTGAACAGAAACCATTGAATATGTAAATATAATAAAAGAAATAATGCTTGATTAATTTGTTTATTCACAACATGTTTGCATGATTGAAATTTATCATTTTGCATTAATTGTACTAATTTGTGCCCATTTGATATGAAAGTAACATTTTCTGTTATTTAAATCCATTAATGTGCATGATTCATATTAATTTAGAAGAGCATTAGGCTGAATATAGATTCATTTGTAATCTAGTTCCTTGTAACACTCCAAATTTTAAATGGTTAACTGCAAGTTGCCAAAACTGTTGATGAGATGAAATGTCAAAGATTAAAGTGCAATACATTGATCTTGTATCTTACTTTAAGAAACCAAGTGCACAAACCAAATACAGATTTTTAAAATTAAAACTAGTACTGAAATTGCACTTAAAAGTTTCTTAAACTGTATAGCCAATTTTCACCTGTACGGTTATATTGAGACCCTTGACTTAAACAATTTATTAATGGTGGATTTTCCTCTTAACTGTGGGTTTTTGGTAATGATTAACTTATATGGATCATATATTCACTCTTGCATCCATGTAATGGGATTCTGCAGAAGATAGGACATATTTCTGATAAAGAAAAATTCCCCAGCTAGTCGGGAAATTCAGAATGCTGATCACCCAATCACATGGGCCATCAAACTTTCCATGTTAGCTAGTAGCAGTAACAGAGTTGAGCAAGAATTATAACACAAAAAGCTAACAATTTATTAGACAAATAATGATAAATGGATAACTCTCAAGGATTGTCTACTCTATTAGATCTAAAATAATTAGAAGTCATTTAAAATATGAAAAGACTAGAAAAGAAAGAGAAAAAACCAAAACAGAGTACAGTGATTATTCAAAGAGAATAATTTTAATGATATAAAGAAATAAGATTTAAATCACTATTCTGTAACATCACTTAAGATCAATTCAATGGATGAAAACAAAATGTCTTGAATTGTGTATTTTATTTTCAGTCTCATCATAATTTTATGTAATATTTCATTATATGGTAGTAAGTGTTCAGTGCAATAATTACTTATAATATTGAAATTTTTAATATCAAGCTTTATAAAAGCTGTGTGAAATTCTGTAAAATGCACACAGCCTTTGACTTAGCATAGTACTTAAAATTACAGAATTTGAAGCAATAAAATATAGTAAACTGGAAATGTTCTTACAGGACTTCTATGATGGAAGGTTCTGGTTCCCTGGAGCAGCAACTAGAGGCTACCAAAGTAAGTATCAAAAACTGACTTCTAAAGCGGAAAACAATTTATTGAGTTAAACAATGGAGCAGCTTGATTTAGCAAGCTATCACGTGACATGCTTTACTTTAGTACAGCGTGTGTGTGCGTGCACATATTTAACATTACATAATTTCATTTTATATAAACAATTTTCTCAATTTGATATAGATTCTATAAAAAAAGCAAAACACACCCACACAGATGATTGATTACTCTTGGCTATGGTCTATACTTTATGGATGTAATGATTGAATAATGGCTACAGAAACAATAATTATACATATGATCATAAGTAACATATTTAGACCTCATTTAAATAAAACGTTCAATAGCTACATACTTGCAGATGGTTAAACAGGAATCAAGCAAGAGACCTTAAACTTGAAAATTACAATGACCAAAATAACAGTATTTTTCTATCCCAGAAAGGAAAAAAAAATTCACAATTTTTTTTTTTTTTCTCCATTATCCAGTATTTTAGCTTAGACACAATCTTTTTTCATACGTAATTATTGGATCCAGGATGTAAGCTTAATGTCATCACTTTTTGAAAGCTGTCATATCAAAACATGCCAGCAAATATGTATTTGACTTTGTCAGGCTTTCAGTAGTAAGGAGAGAGTTAAACCCACAGTTTCAAAGCGTATTACTTGATGTTTTATTCTCCTTTATGTCTTCAGCAAAGGTAAATGGAATTCTTTCCTCCTATATTAAATTAGCATAATTGACATACGTTTTAACAGTAATATCCATTCAAATGTTACGAAGATTATCCGTAATAACTAATTTTCAATAGGTGCAAATTTGCTAAAAGATTTATGTCTAGACCTTGCTGGATGTAATGTTTCTATTTAACTTGTAAGTTTTTCTGAATGGGCAGAATGCTGTTATAAGCTCTCTTGCAAGCTATTAACATGGAATTTGTGCATGCAAATTATATTTTTTAGTTTGAAGATGTTTGTGTGCAGAGTCAGAAAGGGTTGTTTAATTTAGCATTAGTCTTTCTATTTTTTATTCTTTCCCATTTATTCTCCAGAGTGCATGACACGGAGTTCTTAAAGGGCTCTGTGTAGATTAAATGAATGGAAGCCATTGTTAAAAACTGTGTCAAAAGAAGAAAGAGGAAATAATATTCTAAAGCAATAGTCGTTGGTTTGTGAGGAATAGTTAAAATTTTTATATAGAGAGGATCATAGAGACACACATTTCAGTTCTTGCTATGGATCTACAACTATAACCAAAATGTGGCAGTATACATGTATTCTATAATAATATTGATTGTTACACACGTATTTAGCTTTTATAAAGTATAGGTTTCCACTTAATAATAAATTGTAAATGGCTTAATTCAAGTGCAAGAACCTAAATAGTGCCAAAGAATAATTAATATTACAAAACGTTTTATCCCTTTTTGTTTATGAATATTATATATCAATTGCTAGGCTAGTAGCCACAATTGCAGAACAAATCTGATATGTTACAACACCTGACTTTCTCTGCCTACTATCATTTACACTCTGTCTCTCCCTCCCTCTCTTATATGCTTTGCAACAAAGCAATGTCCATATTGTGCTAGCAGTTTCAAATAATTTTCACTCCAATTGAGCACCCACACATTTTTCAATGCTCTAACTATACAGATATGCATTATATAATGTAGTATTCGAGGGTTTTACATATTTAAATGTGTTCTTTCAGATAGTATATACATTGTTTTAAATTTTTCTTAACATTCATTGATGGTCACTTGTTAGTTAAAACTAGTGTGCATTGAAAGAATGCTATTTTAATCGCTAAATGGTTATGATAAGTATGTGTATCTGCAAAATAAATTAAAGATCTTCTCAATATTCATATTGTGACTGTAATTGGTGGGTTTTGTGGGCATTGTGTAAGAACACCCACTGTATATTGTCACAACAGAATACTCTGTGTTATTATTAAAATTTCATCACAAAATGTAATTGTGAGGCAACTCGCTTGGCTAGCTACGAGAGGGCACTATCCAGTTATTTCTGTTTTTCTGTTAATATATTAGGAAATGTCACATCTTCAAAAACTAGAAGTATGATGTGGATCAAGGCATTAACTAGAATCATGTTATGTTTATAATTATTAACAAAATTATACACACAAGTATTCAGCAGTAGTTTCAATATAGCAGCCCAAGCAAAGGTCACATGATCTGTGTACTGAATGTACAAACTAGTCTCACTGGATAGGGAAGAAGCTTGCTCTGCCTTCAAGCTCTTGTTCATGTGCAGAATGAGATCTGTACAGTATGCTTCCAGGAAATGCTTATGATACTACCAAAATAATTCCCATAAATTTCTACGATGTAATTTGTAGATAATTTCCCAACAAAGTAATAATCACTAATAAACCCTTATATGCTGCAGTATTTATTACATTTTTTTACCTTCTCTATTACTTACCAGTAGTAACTAAAAGAGTTGTAACCCAATCCAAACATTTAATATTGAAATTTCACCAGAAATACATTTCTTTAAGGCAACTTGAATAAAAATGATAAATAAATAAAATCCATTTGAATTTGTGAACTGCATAACTAAAAAGTAGTTAAATATTAAACTCAGTATTTAAGTTCAGCAATTTCCAAGAATATGACACCCCACATCAAACTATTCTTTGCATGGAACATTTTTCAATATTTGTCATTTAAAAAAAAATGGCTATAAAAGATTTGATCTCATTAAAACACAAAATTATATCAAATAGGTTTTGTTCTGTTAACCATTTTCAAGATATTCATTGAAATACTTCCCCCTCCCCTTTATTAACCATATCTGAGATATTATCAGTATGAATTGTGAAATACTTGATAGTTTTGTTCAATAAATAGCCATTTGTTTTGTTTTTATGATCATGCAAAGAAAACAGAATTTGAAGGCCATTAAATAGTAATAAATTTGACTAGCACTTGAGCCTGTTAGGTTTCCCCTGTGATTGCAGTGAGATGGGTATATTTATCTGAATTAACAAGCAAAAATAAAGGAATAAGCTTTTGTAAGAATAGTTTGTACACAAATGGACAGAGAAAGCCATGTGAATGTAACATATTTTTTTTTTTTTTTTTTTTTCATTTAAAGGCCTCCTAATTTCCCAAAAACCCATTCTAAGATTTTCTTAAAATTGGCTCTAATGGTTTTGGTTAAAATACCCCCTTAAAATATTTACAAGACAAAATCTATATCTTTATTGTTCTGCAAATAACTTGTGAAATCCTCTTCATTCTGAAAATTACTTTTGTATAACTTTTAAATCCTAAGAGATAAAGCAGAACTTATGAATGCCTCAAAAATGTAGATTTATTTATTTTGTTTATTTGTATATTTTTGGTAGTGCAAAGAGAATGGAATATCGGAGCCATCATAATAGTGAGCTGCTTCGACTATCACCTAGTAGTTTCCTTTCACTCATAACAAAATATGCAATAAAACCATTTATGTAAATATTTATCAGGAAGCAGATAAAAGAATAAGTGTGTGAGAATTATTTATAGAAGACTGAGCAGAGAATACCATGTGAATAAAAACATCATCCCCCCCCAACTGCAGTTGCTTCATCCCACTAACAGTTTGCATTAATTGATGGCAGATGAAATTCTACAAAGAGCATAAAGCTATTAAGTTTCCATTTGCCTCAGTAGTAAAAATAAATGAATAGATAGGCTGGAGAAAGAATCGATGTACAGACAAAATGGCAGGTAGATGTATGAAATATCAAGGCAGAGTAACCATGGACAGTACATAAAAGTTATTGTATGGATGTTAAAATTATAACAGATGCCAAATATTTTTAACCAAAAAGGAAAATAAATATTCTGTAAAATGTGAATGGTAATAGCTCGGAATATTATGCTGTATTTTATTACTTTCTCTACACGTACTATGTACATAGTATATAGAGAAGGTATTGTATTGCACCCAAAAATTCGATACCAAGATTTCACTGGAAGTAACATGTTTTGGGTTCCCCTGAATCAAAAAAAAAGCATTTTTTGGAAAAAGGTCTGTGTGCGCGTGCGTCTCTCTGTAAAACGAAAAGACTGTTAAATACCAAACTTGGTATTGAAGTTTGGTATCTTCAAGGATGTGACACAAAGATTTACAAGAAAGTCCCCCCACCCCCAACTACCCTTTTCATGGAACATTTTTTGAAAATTTTAATTTTCTCAAAAATGGCTCTAATGATTTTGGTTAAAATATTATATATTAAAGATATTTACCTGACAAATAATATGTATATCTTGAATTTTCTGGGAATAGCCTCTGAAGACCACTTTATTCTGGAGGAATTTTGCCTAACTGCTAAACTGTAAGAAATGGACAAAAACTTACCATACAAAAAAAAAAAAAAAATGTAGAGCATGTTAAAACACACAATTTGTTATGTACATTTTTTTCGAGGAGTTGATCGTTTTTGAGATATTCCTTGTTTTTAGTTTCAGCTTTGAAAAACTTCTACTTTTCTCATATAGGAATTTGTCAACTAGTGTCCATACAAACAAAGGAACTTCAGTCACCTAGTAACCAGCTTTTGACTTCACCTTAACCTATGGTACTCCCATATTTCGCTTCTACTTACAAGGAAGCAAGTAATAAGACTATTTCTGCTAATTTTTTTCGATTAGCTTGAAGTAAATAGAATAATAAGCTTATTAACAATAATTTGTTACACAGAAGTAAAGGAAGTCATGTGAATGGAACACATCAGATTTTTTGCGGATGTAGATTGATTTTCTTTAATTTGAATAAAAGATGTCCCCATGTTTTTGAGCCAATTTACGACTGAATTGGTCTTTATACCAAGCAGGTGAGATGCACATTAGGGATTCACAAACTATTTTCAGTAAGAAGAGAGGTTAACTAGTCTCAAATAATTTGTTTTAATATCTTACCAGTTGAAACAAGCTCTACCTAAAAGCAGTCATACTATATCTTGCTAACTCAATCAAGCCTGTTATTAACTAGCTCTATTCATTTGAACTACTTTTTAATGATTAAAATATTTTCTATCCTGGATTTCTTGCAGTCTATTTCATTAAGCTGTCCACTTGGCTAAATTTAGAGATGTGCACTAATTTTATGTGAGAAGGGTGTATTTTTACAAGAAACTAAAAGGTTTTTTGTGTCTAGTGTAAAATTGTAAAGTAGGCAGTAAATTGTGTTAACAAGCTACAGCTAAATGTCTTATTGTCTATTGCTGTAAACAAAAATTAATTTTCTTTATTATAGCGCAAGGCTACAGAAGTTAGAGCTCGTCGATCAGACTTGAAAAAAATTGAAGATTTAGGTGCCATATTAGAAGAACATCTTATTTTGGACAATCGCTATACAGAGCACAGTACTGTGGGTCTAGCACAACAGTGGGATCAGCTTGATCAATTGGGTATGCGTATGCAGCATAATCTGGAACAACAGATTCAGGCACGCAATCAGTCAGGAGTGAGTGAGGATGCTCTTAAGGAATTCTCCATGATGTTCAAACACTTCGATAAAGACAAGAGTGGTCGCCTCAATCAACAGGAGTTCAAATCATGCCTAAGGGCACTTGGTTATGATCTTCCTATGGTAGAAGAAGGGCAGCCTGATCCTGAATTTGAAGCCATTCTTGGTATGTAGAAAAGCTTTTATTTTTTAAGGTATTCCTTCAATAATAAGCAGTAAGTTATCTCTATCTAAGAAAGTACCATACTAAAATAATTTCAGTAAGAAATGCTCAGGAACATGTACTGTAATTTTATGTCTTTTCCAATATGAATTCATATACTGCTCTCTTAGAATAATAGCAAACACTTTCTTGTGATTTATTGTTACTAATTGTTCTTTTAAGTTTTAACCATTTCTAAAATACTGTGAGTGCTCCTTTTTTTTTTGGGGGGGGGGTGCTAGTTTTGCAGGAAAGTAAAGGCCAGGGGCAAGAAGAGAGCAGCTCTCTATATTAATGTCTGATGATGTGAAATATTTTGGTGAATATTTATTATTTTTTAATTCCTAGCAGTTTTAATATTACATACCAGCTCATTGCCCCTAATCTATGAATTGTCATTTTCTCTTCAGTCATTCTTGCTTAAGCTCCTAATCTCATCTATCCTTTAATTATTCCATTTTTCCTGATTATAAAAAATACAATTGAAATGGAGCTTCTAACATTGACCATTTTTTGTAGATGTGGTTGATCCAAACCGAGATGGATATGTATCGTTGCAAGAGTACATGGCGTTCATGATCAGCAAAGAAACAGAGAATGTGCAGAGTTCAGAGGAGATTGAAAATGCCTTCCGTGCAATCACAGCTGGTGATCGTCCATATGTAACGAAAGAGGAATTATATGCGGTAAGTATACACAGTATGTGCAGAATAAGAATAAACATAGAAGAAAATCTTATTTGAATAATATATCATATATGCCAACTTAGCAATCTGTGATGGAATCTATAAGTATAAAAATAAACACCCATATAAATTCTGGGTTCCATTCCAAGTTTTTCGCAAAATTGCACATATTTTGTACAGTAACGGGAAGTTGGATGACTGGAGAAAAGGATTACCATGATACAGTGACTAAAGGTGGGAAAATATTTAGCAATGATGCTGTATATTTGGTGGTTGTTATACACATCAATCTTTGATGAGGGAATAAATAAGTCATCCATCTGGTGGAGAAAATACATTTCTGTTGAAGAAAACTAAGCTGAGTGTAACTGTTTTGTAACTGTTGTATTTCATTAATTTTTAAAAAATCCACTTTGTATTTGGATGGTCTTTATATTAAATACCTCTTGCTTAAGAACTTGGAAGCATTGCTATCAAACTGTAAGTGCATCCAAACACTTGATGTGCTATGGTGACTAAGGCTCTCCGGTGTTCACCTAGTTTATAATTATCTGAGAATTCAGCAATTAGCTTATCGCTCGCACAAGTCCAAGGTGAGCCCCAAAATGAGTGGTGGGCATTCATGTCGCCTACCAACTGAAAAGGTGTTGGAGGCTGGAAAACTAGCTCTTCTAAATTTGTGAGATAGAGCCAGATATACATTACAAATGGTGAATTTGGTGGATGGCAGTTTAATCCTTACAGCAACCGACCGGATATCAGTCTGTAAAAATACAGATTCTGTCACTATATTACCTCTGATCATCATAGTGCACCCATGCATTCCTTGTGGTTATAAATCACTCTCTCTGATTTAAAATTTAGATTTTAAAGTTTCATTGTGGATGAAGCTTTGTGTGGTTAAAGCATGTTACCAAAATCTCATTCTTGTTGAGCAACAGTCCAAACTCTGTTGGATTTGTTCTAATTTTGCATGTTCCGCAGAACGATAGCCATGATATTTAAAATAAGTTCTAAATTGTAGGGCATTTCTACGTGAAGGGCTCTAGTGGTCAGTTTTTTTATTCTTTTTTGGTGTTGTACTAACATCTTTACAGGAGGGTGATCCTGCTGCTTACTCACTGTCCTGGCAGCAAGGCAGAATCCTCCTATTCCACATCCTCCATGGGGAAGGACTCGTTTCCAATAGAAAAGTTTTAGAACGTTGAACCGATTAGATATAGTGATTGGCAAAGATAGTTGTCTGTGCTCCTCCTAGAAGATTTCTCAGAAGAGGATTTGCATGGATAGTTGTGTGGACTTCTACTTCTCTTGGATGTTTTAGAAGCAGACTTAACACTTAAAACTTCAAAGGAAAGAAATTCTTATCATTAATTCTCAAAACTAATATTTTATTTTAAACTATTCTTTATTAGAATATTACCAACTTTCAGGAGGTTGGTTCTTTATCTCTGGTGCATTATATGTGGTGAACTTGCCAGATTTATTGTCCAAGTGACAATTTTGCTGGACTGATCTTTACATTGATGATGGATTCGGCACATGTTGATGTAAACGTACATGTCAAAGACTTTGGCAGTGATCTAGGTACAAGAATCTTCTCTGCAATTATGGCCCCATTTATATTGCTGGTCTCAGTTGCTATTTCTCAACTCTGTACCAATTTTGCTGCAAGTGAGCTATAGACTTCAGGACAGAGGATTGGCAGATGTGCAGGAGTGTCCAGGTTTTCAAAGACACCTCCCTAACTTGGCTCTTCTGATTGTTCTTTCCTCTGGATAATGGGGATCTTGATGGGAATTCTCCGTTGCAGTTTACACACAATGGAGATGAGGTACTTACTTCATCATGCGAGATGTCACTACTGTTAGGGCAGATAAATTGCAGAAATCACTAGTGTGGCCAAAATGTTGACACCTGAGTGGTTTATTGCTCCCTCCATGGTTTTCTCTCCATGTTTCAAAATATGGAAGTTATTTTCTGTACCTCCACCAAAGGTCATTAATTTATACTATTTTCATCCTTCATACCCTTTAATTTTGTTACTCCAATTCTAAACCATGCCCACCTCTCTATACCTAATTTATTACATATTTCTATATATATTTTTTTCCTCCCTCAATCTTGTATAATATATCTGTATAGCACCAAGGTCTCCTCATTTGTAATACTGCTAAGGACTTCTGTCTTGCAGCATAAATTAGTTTCACATTGGATACTCTTTCTCTGCCTTTTATAATTCTCAATGCTTATGGTATAACATTTTTCTCTTTACAAAATGAACAATGCATCTAGTTCCATGCTACACTGTGTTTTAATATATGTATAGTTTAAATTTGCATATTTTTGGTGATTTAGATTTAGTACAAATTTTTTCATCATTAATGTTTTCATATCTCTTTTACAGAACCTCACAAAGGAAATGGCTGATTATTGTGTGGCACGTATGAAGCCTTTTGTTGATCCGAAGACAGAAAGACCAATACCGGGTGCATTGGATTACATAGAGTTCACACGCACGCTATTCCAAAATTAACATTGTGTTCTTTCATTTCAATAGGACTAGAAATATTCAATGGTATTAATATTTATATTTAACTGTTATTTTAATTACATGCTTTAGAGCTGGTGCTCTTGTCTGTCATATATCATTTAAGTAGAGAGATAATGGATCACATGATTATTGCTTTTGCATAGAGAAAGTTGGGTGTAATTTGTAATTGTTAAATCAATCTAAATATTAAAAGGTGCAAATCCTAGTGTCTCAGTTAAAGGCTTTTGGGCTTATTTGTGGTAGCTTTTTTTCAATTTGCAGATACATGTGGTTTTAGTTTAAAATTAATATTCTTAAAAACAGGATGTATTTGTGCATAATTATCAGTATTTGTTATAAAAAAATAGGCCTGCAGCATAAATAAGCCTGTTTATGCATTTTCTTTAATGTGGAACACTTAAGCATTAGTAGGAAAAAAAGGAAATAGCTTGCATAAAGCATCAGTGTTATTGATGATCCCAAGTTGGAGTTCAGAAAATAATTTATGAAGAGACTAAAATTAAAAAGTGCAAAATGTTCATTTATATTGATAAGATGCTTGTCAACCATGAGATACAACATAGCTTGTTTAACAGTTTTGCTTATTTTTAAGTAATATTATTGCAGGGAAAAGTTCTTGTGTGGCAGCAGCTTAAAATATTAGATTTAAGTTAATAGCATAATAGTGTGCAAGCTATATAACAATGAAAGAAATATTTGAAGGAATTCGAGTTTGTTGACTTTTAATTTCTTTTGTAATTGAAAAGCTATAACAAATTATTAAGGTAGCAAATAATCCTTGTGTACCTGGTTTTGATCTTGTTATATTGTTTTAAAACTGAAAGATTTACACTTGTGGTTGAAATTACAGGCAAGAGATGGCATCAAAATAGGGAACCTATGTGAAAAGATCTGTTTTGTTCTTGGGAACATTATTTTCATCAGTGATATTTTTGTTAATATTTTTTTTAGTTGAAATACATTTATCATTTTGAAAACATCCTTATCTAGAAATGATAATTGATGAATTGCACAGTAACAAAATACTTGCAACATTTATAGTGGCCTTTTTGTCGAAAGCAAAATATTATATAAATATGTGCAGCAATGAAATTGAAGATAAAAATACTTCTTAAGGAACAAATTAAATCCATTAAGGCCTCCTTTCAGCTATAAAGCTCATATTTTGCAAAAATGTTTCACTTAAAAAGAAAGATAAATAAATTTTAGAAAATTATTTAATTCATTATTGTTATTTCAAAAAGATGTATTTAAATAAATGCATATTTGGTGTTCATGAAAAATCAGTATTTTATTTATCCAGTTTTCATTACCTTGTCATTCCTTCTGTCCTACTGGTCCATTTTTTCAAACAGGCTCTTTTTCTAAAAATAAGTTTTCGTTCTTCTGTACAAGATAACATTTAATGAGCAACAACAGATCCAAAGTTTTCCTCATAAGACAGAGAAGTGGCTTTATTAAGATTGCACACTTAAACAATAGAATTTATTTTCCATAACAGAACTTCAAAACTGGTGTCTGTTCCTTCTCAGCTTCTTCCTTCTTCTTAGTAACTTCTTAGAATAGTTCTGAAATAGCTGATAAAAATCTTATGTGTTACACTCGCATGACTTTCTCTAGCTGCTCTACAAAACTCCTACAAAAGATTATTCTTCTTTGTACACAATGCTAATCAAGATAAATGTTAGCAGAATATTATTACTTAGTTCCTTATAAGCAGAAGGGAGTAAGGGAATGCACTATGCTAAAGTGATTGTCAAATGTTTTAAAAACTATCATTATGTGATTGTCATTGCAAATCACTTCTTTGCTTGGCCAGGAGTAGAACAAAAGAAAAACAGATACTTCCTATGTGAGGAAAGTTTAAGTACTTCACAATTGAAACCAATAACAAGGAATATCCTTAAAACGGTTACCTCCACAACAAAAACGTAAAGGACAGAAATTGTGTTTTGTCATGAGGTACATTTTTTGTGTAGTACGTTTTTTTTTATCTCTTACTGGTTAGCAGTTAAGCAAAATTCATCCAAAATAAAGAGGTCTTCAGAGGTTATTCCCAAAAAATTTGAGATATACATTTTATTTTGGACATATATAGCTTTAATATACTGTATTTTAATCATAATCGTTAGAGCCATTTTTAAGAAAATAAAAAATTTTGAAATCTTTTCCATGTAAAGGGTAGTTTGTGGTGGGGGGATTTTTTTTTAAATCATGTCGCATCCTTGGAAGATACTAAACCTAAATACTAAGTTTGGTATTTAACAGTCTTTTTGTTGGGGCTATGCTGTCCACAGACAGACAGACAGACAGACAGACATATACACACACACATGGACCTTTTTTTAAAAATGCTTTTTTCGGACTCAGGGGATCCCAAAACATATATTTCCAGTGAAATCTCGGTATCAAATTTTTGGGTGCATTACAATACCTTCTCTATCCCTGTGTACATTGTACATAAGGGGCTAGAGAAAGTAAAAATGGAAGATGCATGTCACAAATCTGAGAGAGTTGTGCTGTTAATTGCACAAAGTTTTGTCTCAGATGTTATCAGAGTTTGCTAAAACCTTCAAAGAAATTCTATTAACAAGATCATCTCATGAATGAGTAGAATACTTCACATCTGACAATTTCCTAAGCCAGTTACTTAGCTGATTTAGTTCTAGAGATGTAATTATAAAACATGTCTAATATACTGGTAAGCAATTCCTCCCTCCCATATTAAAGATTCAGTTGTTTCTACAGAACTGTAAAATGATAGTGATACATTTTTGGAACATCAAAATGTGCAAAGATATTAACTAAAAATGGTTATCAACAGGTCATATGCAACAAATTTTTATCTACAATATTACAAAGTGCTAAAAATGTATTATGTTTAGGTATGAATTATTTTTCTATGAGCTATTTCCCTCCCCTCTTGGAGATTTTGAGAGGAATTAAGTGCAATGTGCTGAAATTAGTATTTTATTTGTTGTCAATGCTACTGTTGCCAATACTTTAAACATTCTGCTTTATTTACCTATAAGACTGCTGTGAGGAGGAACAATACCAATCAAATATTTTGCAGTGAAGAATGTAAAAATGCTACCAGTATGATAATTTTGTCTAAAAATAATCTCACTTAAAATTATATTTGTAAATGTTTTCTGTTCAACAATTAAACAGCACTGCATGCTACTGGGAAGTTATTTCAATTCAAAATCTACAACATTTATAATGAAATAAAAGCAAAGGGCTTGGTTACTGTGTTGCTTTTTGATGCACTTTTAGCTGCTTTCATTTATTGGGTAATGTGATTAAACGATTGCGTAGTTTTGTGTATAACTGTGCTTCTGCCGACTTTAGAACAATTTGAATAGAAAAGTAGCATATTTAACAAAACAGATGGATGTTAACTTAAAATTACAATTTAGTATACAATTTATCATTTGTGACACTGTTATGTTCTGGTCTCTGAGATTCATTAGAGAGTCAGTTTTTGTAGCACTATATTACTTACTATTATTTAAATGAAAAACCTGTTTCTGAAGCTATTTGCTAATGATAGAAGCAAATAGCTACAGGAACATGTTTTCCATTTAAATTAGTAATTGATGTAGTTTTACAAAAATACTCCTTAATTAATCTCAATAAGTAGAGCATAGAGACAGTCAAAACCATGCCACTCGCTCGTTACTTGTAAGCCATACCACTTCTCAAGAGTGTGGCAACGAGAATCTCATGTATCGAGAACTAGTGCTCACGAGCTTGGCGACTCGAGTATTCTTGTAACTACAAAGTAGGTTCAGGTATAATCCTTAATGTAAACTGGTTACGTAATAACTAGGGCCCAAAATGTTAGGTTTTAACCTATTTTTTCCCTTATAAGCAAGTTAAGTTTCAAAGTACTTTTATGTTTCATGGCCATTTGGGTGCTAATGTGCGAATCTTATTCAATCAAAAAAAAAAAAAGGGGGGGCAGCTAAATTGGACATTAAGACTTAAAACTCGCTAAACTTAAGCTTTATTTGTTTTTAAGCTCGGTAGAAAATGTATCCATTATTTCTTCAATTTTAATTACAATTTTTGTTTAACAATTTGTTAATCTTGCGATGTTGAAAGATCTTTTTCGCCTATAGGTATATATTAAAAACAACAGAAAATTTGCAAATATGGCTAGTTGTGTACATCAAAATAACTGATATGTGAAGTTTGTTGTAAATGAGTGCTATGTATTAAAAATACATGCTAAATTTTTAGTTAAAATGTCCGAGCATGAGTAAACTGTGTAATAATTATCTTGAATTACAGTACATATTAATAGCATGCTTCCATGAAGTAAAATAGTTTTCATATTTTTATCTTTATTATGTTATAAAGGGTGTTTGTCGTCAGCTTCCTTAAATAAGTTGGAAAATGTTTAAAAAAAAAAAAAAGAGAGAGAGAGAGAGAGAGAGTGGCTAGGAGCATTGCTAGAAAGCTAGGAAAATTGTTTAAAAACCTAAAGAGGTTAATAAAAGGCTAAAACTGCATTCATAAAAAGCTAAATATCTGGGGCCTATTAATAACACAAGATGATACATCGTTTAACATATATCCCAAATGCTTTCACAATAAACAGTTTGAATCAGCGATATTAATCGTTAATGACATACCTATACTTTGTGTTGCTGTGTACAAACATTTTCAGATTACAACTTCTTGCAACATAAACGTCTTAGGAGTAATAAAACGTATACACATTTATTTGTAATAAAAGTGGAGACCACATTCTCATATCTGCAGATTCAGTGATACCACATTTTGTTTTTAACCCTTTCCCTAGTGTGGTTATTAAAATATCATCTCTATTCTGGCAGGCTATTTAAATCATTTAAATAGATGAAATCATATAACTTGCTGGGCTGATGATGTGAGTTTCCATGCATTAAACCGCAGTCTTGCTATTAACGAGACTTATGAGTTTTGCAAGAATTAAGACTCATAGGCTTGTTGGCCAAGCTCTCTTGTGCCAGCTATGCGTTCAGCTGCATCTATTGACTGCGAGAGGCACACTACGTGGCAGCGAGAAACAAGAGAGACTGAAAGCTGACTTGACCGGCTCTATATCCCCCCTGCTGAATCCTTGCACTTGACAGGAGTTAAGTTGGTACACCCACAGAAAACCAATGAAAATCTGTACCCGTTTGACTTTCTGAACCAATCACAAAGAAGCATTCCGATTGGTCGCTCGGGCAATGGAAACCATCTGGATGCTGCACCGTTGCAATATCTGGCTATTTCCAACCACGTGCTCAGTTTATAAAATCCTAACACGTGTGTTGAGCAGTTCTGTGCAAGATACGTAGAATTTGTTGTTATTTATATTTGTTGATAGGGTTTTGGTGTTTGTTTGTACGCGAGGGAACAAAACAAGACTTTCACAATTACAGAGGTGGATAGACTTTTGTGGCAAGAGTGGATGCGGCTTCATGGAAGAAGAAAGTGAATCATGTTCACAAAATAATATGAAAAGCACAAGAATTAGGCAGAATCATCAGTGAATGTGAATCACTAATATGTCTTGGTGATGATGACGATGATGATAGTGACGATAATACTTCCAAGAATGATGATGGTGGACACTTGAATGGAATTGAGCCATTAAAATTCTAAACTGGTGAAAATCATTTTATTATACCTTTCTCTCATTGTAATAAGCTATTTTACATTAATTTGTTCTATATTGTCGTAAATATGTATGTATGCTACATACGTTACAGTATTACTGTTACTTTAAATTAACATCAATAATAACTAATTAGTTTCATTATTCATCAATATTTATTTATTATGTACACTGTTCATATTTGTCTTTACACACGATAGAGACATTTGTAATCAACTGTTGTTGTTTACTAGTTACTGTGGCAATGCCGCAAAGGCAGCTTAGCCAACCTTATGCAAAAATACCCGAACTGTCCAGTGCAAGGATTCAGCGGCAGGGGTATAGTGGAGCACATTATTGTCATCCCCATGCTAGATTATAATTTTAAATTAAATTCAGTAGAAGACAAACCATGTAGATGGAGATTGCCAAAAACAAATGCGTAGTTTAAAGGAATACAAAATAGGTGCTACAAAGGTATATTATGAAGTAAATGAAATGGCGTGTTATTTATGGACGCTCTTTAAGTACTGTGGTTCTCAGCGTCCCATTCTAAATTGGGCGTGAAAGACTGCTTAATTTTGCTCAGAGGCCTCTCTATCAGGCTTGAGGTTCTTTTACGTGCCGTAAATCAACGACACGGGACCCACGGCTTAACTTCCCTTCTGAAGGAAGCTATGCTGAGGATTTTTACACCCGAAAAAATCCATCGTCTTCCGCCGGGTTTGAACCCGCAACCTTGGGTATATGAAGTTAGCATGATAACCATTACACCATGGAGTGCGACTATAATATGAAGTGGATTTCATGATTACATTTAATTCAGTGACTCCTCAGCCTTCCCACCAGAGTCATGCATTACTGTGTCAGAGTGGTATACTAAGCAGATGTGTTGTACTTAATAAAAACTGGTTTCTTGATATATTTAGGAGGTCTAACCCCCAACTAGAATAAAAATAATTAAAACTAAACCTACCAATATTAATAATTCCCTGTCATTTTTGCAAAAAGTTGACCTATGTGTTCATCTGTTTTAACTCAGCTGGCAGGAACACTTGACACTTGCTATATTTGTTCAGTCGTGGAAAATAGAAAATAGGTTCCCTGTGTTTTGCTGTGACATCCTTGCCTCCCCCTTACACTGTCTCAAGACTGACAAGTATACAGAATAGTTTTTAATAACAGTAGAAACACTACTAACTCTGAATCTTATTTTTATTAAATTTTAAAATATTAAATGAGTTGTACTTGTACGTAAATATCAGAGCTTGATTTTATAATTTAATGTAGGTAAGTGAAATTTAAGTGCTAACATTGACTTGTTAATGTTTTAAAATTAATATAGGTAGTAGTTCAGGGAAGTAATAATTGTTGCCACTTGAATCTGTGGCCTTGTGACTCCCTTGACATGTGTTTTGCTTAATTACACCACCATCAAATATAATATTCATTAAATTTTGAAAAACTCTTGAAAAACACATAAACTGCATACACAAAATATTAAATTTAGATTATTACTTTCTCTAGCCTCATATGTACAATGTACATAGGGATAGAGAAGGTATTGTAATGCACCCAAAAATTTGATACCGAGATTTCACCAGAAATATATGTTTTGGGGTCCCCTGAGTCCGAAAAAAGCATTTTTAAAAAAAGGTCCATATGTGTGTGGACAGCATAGCCCCAAAACGAAAAGACCGTTAATTACCAAACTTAGTATCTTCCAAGGATGCGACATGAAGATTTTAAAAAAAAAAATCCCCCTACTAAAAACTACCCTTTACATGGAAAAAATTTTGAAAATTTTGATTTTCTTAAAAATGGCTCTAACAATTTTGATTAAAATCCTGTATATTAAAGCTATTTATGTCCAAAATAAAATGTATATCTCGAATTTTTGGGGAATAGCCTCTTAAGATCTCTTTATTCTGGATGTATTTTGCTTAACTGCTAAACCATAAGAGATAGAAAAAAACTCACTACACAAAAAATGTACATCACGACAAAACACATAATTTATGTCCTTTACGTTTTTGTTGTGGAGGTAACCATTTCTGAGATATTCCTTGTTATTGGTTTCAATTGTGAAGTGCTTAAACTTTTCTCAGACAGGAAGTGTCCGCTTTTCTTTTGTTCTACTCCTGGCCAAGCAAAGAGTGATTTGCAATGACAATCGAATAACGATAGCTTTTAAAACATTTGACAATCATTTTAGCATAGCGCATTCCCTTATTCTCTTCTACTTATTAGGAACCAAGTAATAACATTTTGCTAACATTTATCTCGATTAGCATTGTGTACAAAGAAGAATAATCTTTTGTAGGAGGTTTGTAGAGCAACTAGAGAAAGTCATGTGAGTGTAACACATCAGATTTTATTTTTATTGTTTATTAATGTAACAAATAATTTGTGACAAAGCTTATCTTTGTAAATGAATTAAAATGAGGACGTTATGTAATCCATCTATTACATTGTCACCTTCTTTGGCTTGTCATTTAAATTTTTTGTTACTTTTATCACCGCTTTGTGATGGATTGTTTGTTAATGGAAGTTAAACAAATTTGGTGACAATGAATTTGTGGTACCTACATGAAACTTCAAGATGTGATATCTATTCTTCAAAATAAAGATTTTCTCCCATACCATTCGATCAGTGGGTCCTTTTAAATTTTATAATGGTTTAGCTTCTGGATTTATTTCATGGTTAATGGCTAAAATGGTCTGCCACTGCTGATTTATCAATCTGTTTATATTTAATGCATTTATAAGACTCTAACTCTGGTTTGCAAATGACATTTTGCCAATGCGTAAATAGTCTAAATAATTTAATTGATAATTGCCGCATTTTTTTATTTTATGAAACGTTATCCTTTTTAGAAAAACTAACAAATTATTTGTTGTATTCATTTTGAAGAACTAATGCAATATGTGGCAGATATTAAAATTTCTAGTCTGGATTAAAGTGAAAATTATAAATCATTGTCTATACAGAATTTAAATAAAAGCCAGCCCGAAGTAATAAGAATAAACAAATGATTAAATCATTGAAGGAAAAAGATGTACTCTATTCTAAAGCTGATAAGAATAATAGGATTGTAAATTTAGATAAAATGAATGGCACTAACAGAGTGGAACCCCTACTTTAAGGTGTAGATTACATAACAATCAATAATTATCCATTAAAATTGTGTATTTTAATAAAACTTAATGAAGTGAAAAGCATACCAGATAAGAAAAACAAATTGTAAATGCCATAAATTCCTCTACTTACAATGTAACTAAATGGACAAACAACAAATTCATTTCTTTTGAAATATTTGAGACTTTAGGTATTAAAACTTCTTTTGAGCAAGTAGGTAATATCAGCAATATGGTATTATCTAATAATGGCAAACTTGTTTCAATATAACTGCTTTGTTTCCAAACATTGTTAGAGAAAAACTTTTTATATTTAAAAAAAATGGTTAAGTTCTATAATGAAAATTTAATAACAGGTTTTGTTAAGCCTGCTAGCTAATCTGTTTGGATCAAAATGTATTCAGTTTTAATGAAAAATTTTATCAACAAACTTTTGGCTTAGCAATAGGTAGTCCACTTTCCCCCTTTCTTACTAATCTTTTCATGAATTATTTTGAAGTACAGATCATAAAAGCTTGGTACAGATATGTAGATAATATTTTTGCTGTTCCAGTTAAACTGTAAACGATGCCTTAAAACTTAAATTTGAGCTAGAAATTGAAAAGGATGGTTATATCTCTTTCCTTATATATAAATAAATTAATGATAACACTACTAAAACAACTAATTGCATTTTGTCACATTAGAAAATTGTTTTAACCATGTATTGTATCCATGTATGTGTATATGTGTGTCGGTGGAGAAAGGAACTAAGTCATTTTTTTCACTTTTTCATTTTTTGGTACATCCGCCGTCATCCTCCGTCAGGAGGAGAAAGGAATCATGTCAGTGACTTAGTTCTTTTCTCCTCAGTAAGCTCGATATGAACAGTATCGGAAGCACTTCTGTTGCACCAAGAATGTGCTTCGACTATGGGTGGCATATTACACCTGCGTCATACTTGATTTGCCATAATTGTTGAGAGTGTAGTTGTTTAGTTTAGCTTGTAGTTAAGCCATCATGTCACCTAAAAGAAAGCGAAATGAGGATGAGCACAAAGGAGGAAAATAAAGGTGCCAGAGTTAATGGATTACCTTACTTGAACTACCAGGGCAATCCTGTACCCAGAAAAAGCATAGGAGCAGATTGCAGGTAAGGGAATAACTATTGCAGTAGCAAATTCATAATGCGTTTATTTTATAGTTTGTGGTAAGTGCTGTGACATTGCTAATGTGATTCAACACTTTTCGAATGGAATGTTTCCGCTGTACCAGTGATGCACAATGCCTGAAGATGCTGTCAGATTTTCTCAACATAGAATATAAAAATGCTCAAAATATACATTTACAGGGACTCATTATTGCTAAAGATGTGAAGCAAAGATGACCAAGGAAACAACAGAATGGATGTGCAGGTAACAGCAGACAATATTATTTGGATTATTTTGTTGTAGAAAGTAGACGCCTGAATATTTGCAAATTAGCTTTTCTTAACCTTCATGCTGCTATCACAGAAGGGAGTATTTCGAATATCAAAGCTTGTTGGAGGACAAATTCCAAGGAATAAACAAGGTGGAAATGAGTGCACCACCAATATTACAGAAAATGTCTTGAAAGCAATATATGATCATATCCATTCATTCTCCCTTCGGACAACACACTATACTGGCAAAGAAATACAATACTTGGATGCACGCTTGAATATCAAAATAATGAATGATCTTTTTCGGTAGAAATATCCCGAGTTTGATGTTAAGTATGTTTTTTAGAAAGTATTGTTCTGAAAATGCTAATTATGCTTTTGGCTGCTCACAAATTGATATTTGCAGCAAATGTGAGGAACTACAAGCCAAAATAAAAAGCCCTCATATCACTGACAGCAGCAAAAGGCAGCACAAATCGATCTTGATGTACATAAATTTAGGAGCAAGAGATTTTATACTGCATTAAAGCAAGTGGAACTGAATAAGGATAGTCTTGTTGCTGGTTTGGCATTTGGCTTTACCAAACATCCCTGTGCAAGAAACATTTTACCTTAGACAGCTATGGGTGAACAGTTTCTGTATTTATAACATAAAATCCAACATTGTGTTCTCTATCTGTATCATGAAGGTGAGGGAAAGAAGGGGGGAAATGAGATATGTTCCTTCTTATACGATTACCTCCATACTTCCCTGTCAGAAAATATTAAAGAACTCTACCTCTTCTTTGATGCAGCGCCAGGACAAAACAAAAATCACACGCTAATCCGAATGTGCCTTGGATTAGCACAGTTGAGCAAGATGAACAAGATCGTTCACCGATTTCCAGAAAGGGGCCATTCGTACCTTCTATGTGATTGAGTGTTTGGAGTAATGAGGAGAAAAATCTCAAAATATGACAGAGTTTATAATCCTAAAGAATAGTGGAGCTGATAACTAATAGTGTATCAGGAATAACCGTGACTATGTTTCAGACAGAAAACATTATGAATTTGGACAAGTGGTGGCCTCAGTTTTTCAAGGAAATTGTTAGTTCTATAGAAACAACAAGTAAGGACTTTCCAAGGAGCAAGAAAGAATCATTTGCAATTTTCCAGTATAAGGAATTCATTTATGAAACTGCAATGCCTGGAATAGTAAGGACATGCCCATTCATCAACACTTATCTAACACATACATTCTGTTTGCTGAAAACCCGATCAAAGCTTTGCATGGATCTGGAGTTAGCATATCCACAACTCAGAGTGCCTATTCAGCAGAAGAAAATGGAGGACATATGCAAGCTAGTGAAATATGTACGTGGGGAAGATGCACTGAAATTTTATGAAGATACATTGCAGTGGCCAGTGATTTCATAAATCATTTATTTAGGATAAAGGAACTATAACAGTTATTTGTGTATTACACATTCATGTTTCTACAAAATTCTTAATTTCATATAAATTTTAGTCTCTTTTATTTTGTGTCGCTTTTATGAAGTATGTAACTGTATTATACAAGGTGCTAAACCTCAGATTGTAATACAACTCACATTTTGAAATCAATAAATAAAATTAACTGCCCAACGAGAGGAGAAAGGAACTAAGTCATTTTTTTTCAAACTCACATTTTTTCAATATTAGTAACAATGGAGTGAGTGTATCTATACAATACTACCAAGATTACAATAATGAATACAATAAAACGTCAAACAGAAACTTCTGAAAATAGGTCATTTGGCTAAACAGTTGTTTGTCTCTCCTGAAAACATCAAAAAGTGATTCAATTCCTTTCTCCACCAACCAATTCAATTATTCCATATCTATCATCAATAATTGGTGAGGTTTAAACATTATTAAAAATGCACTTCACTTGATATAACACCAAAGCATAAGAAAGACTAAAATAATAATAATGTGCAGCTTTTCCTAATGTATACTCAACCTAAACAACTACATTTTATACTGTTATAATTAATTGTAAAAAGCAAGTGGGACCCAGGAGTAGTTGACACAATATTTGCAGCTCCATGTTGTCTGAAACCTATAACCAAATTACTTATGCGATATTAGCACAAACTTTTGCATGATTCAGATATGTGGTACCTATTATAAAAGTGATTTTAAGACTAATTAATTTTGCAACATATGTGCAATTGGAATAGTCTTATAAAGCATAGGTTTCTGCTTCAGTACATATGTTTCAGACAGGTCAGCGACCACTCCTGCTGGCAGCCAGGATGGAGCAAATAATTGCAGATGGTACCTCTTCTTTATTACTGAATGAGACCCTCATGCTTCCCTCTTACTATGAGCCCCATGTCACCACTGAGCTCTAAGACTTGGTCTGGATATGACGCCAAGTCCAGGTCCTAGCCCACCAACTACCAAGACACTCTTTTGTGTTAAGGCATCTTTATGTAGTCATCCACAAATATCAGGTTGCTATGGCAGTACCTGACTTAACCTTTACCTGCTTCCTGACCATCCTCAAGGCAGTAGCTCTACTGCGTGGTAGGGGAGATGATGTAGATCCCTTTTGGATGATTGCCACCAGGGGTGGCAAAGGAGGGGCCACCCTTATACCCCCTTTAAAATAAAAATAAAATTCAGTACATACCATAGCCCTTTTTTTTAAAAGGTCACAAACACGGTATTGAACTAGAAGGACATGTTTCAGAAGGAAGAGGATCTATTGAAGAATCTATAAAAGGATTAATGAAGTACCAAAATATTAATTTATTAGTCCTTTAATCAACAAATATTGCCCAAAATATGACACTTTGTTAGTAGTTGAAAATACGTATTTTAACCAGAGAAAGTTTATCTACTTGCTACAGCCAAACATATTTTACTGCAAAATGTTAATTTGTAGCTTGAACACACATCCTTCAAATAGGTACACTTATGTTTATGAAATATTGCCACATATACTGTGGTAAACTTCCCCAGTCAAGTTAATGTTTGTGAAATTTGGCTTTTCTTATATCTTGTCACGAATAATTCCTGTATAACTCATAAAAGCATGCAGTTAGAGTCAATACATAAGGATAATATCCTCATCCTACATCTGCAGTTTTCTTGGTTCCAAATGAAATATCATTGGATATCCAAGTTTACAATAAAATGGATAAAGATGTGGATCTTTGCTGTTCTAGGACAAAAAACCATTAAGTTTATTCTTAAACTTATTACATGTCTTTGTTTCTATCAGTGCACAAAGTCTGGTTTCATCTTTGGAAATGTGTATCATTGTAATTCTGTGTTTACTCTCAGCTGATATAGATTTATAGTTGAGGTTTTAAGAGAGAGAGAAAGAGAGAAAAAAGAAAATAAACCAACTGTCTTAAATTCATGTGCTTTTCTTTACTCATTTTTTTACAAACTATTCTTACAATTCTATTCAATGTGTACATGTCAATCAGGTACCTAATAGAAAGTTCATTTTACATTTCCCTCTATATATGAGGGGAATTCAAGAGACTGAAGTGATAGTCAAATCTTTAAAGCCTGTCTGGGTAGTGTGGGTGTAGCTTGTCTGCCTCACATTCAACAGGTCGCAAGTTCGAATCTTGTTTAGGATAAGTTACCCAGATAAGGTTTTTTTCAGGGTATTCCTTTATTCTGAGAAGATGAATGCCAAGAAATTTTAAAGCTCCATGGACCGTGACCAATTTCATTCATCATACAATATGACCGACAAAGTTAAGGAGCCTTAAGCTACCCAACAAAAAAAAACAAATCTTTGAAAAATAGGTTTCTGTATGGTAGCCTTGATATTCCATGTTACTTCTGTAACCATGGGAAACAAAAGAAAATAATCAAGCACTTCAAAAACATTAGAAAATTCAAACCAAGAGCAATGAAAATATTGCCAATGCTTAAATGCCACAAACAATTTTACTTAGCACAAATTCTTTATTTTAACAAGATCTACGTGTTAATTTAATTGTTTTTCCACACAGGCCATGTGTAGGACAGATTTGGACAGGTAGAATCAGACTGAACAATTCAATGCCATAGCTGGACTGGCATTGCATTTTTCAATCTGATTTTACCTATCCAAGCTATATCTTTTGTCAAGTAAATTTTTGTCTGTATCTTATGAATTAAAGTCATACAGAATTACTCAATATTTATTCAGAATGAAACAAACTTCAGAGTTAGTAGAAAAATCAAAATATACATGTTTTTTTTTTGTTTTTTTGTAGCTTAACATCCTTTAACCTGGTTGGTCATATTGGATAGTGAATGAAATTGGTGAAATGATGCTCAAATGATCTCAAGGTCCATGGAGCTTAAAGTTACTCGACATTTGTCTTCTCAGGATATGGGAAAACCCTGAAAAAAAACTTTATCCGAGTAACTCACCCTAAGCAAGATTCAAACTCACGACCTTTTGAATGTGTGGTAGACATGCTACCACCACACTACCCAGGCGGGCAAAATATAAATTTTATTTCTCAAATAAATCTTAAAACATGGGTCATTTACTAAAACATTTTAGAGCTGTTTTGAAAAGATAAAAATTAAGAAAATATTTCCATGTAAAGGGTAGTTTGATATGGAGGCATTTGTGTCATGTCTTTGGAAGATTCTGAACTAAACACCAAGTTTGTTAGTTATCCAAAGGTTGTGTCACACACATACACGCAAGCATGCATGTACGCAAATGTGCATACGCACACACACACACAAACGTACCCACAGGGCATTTTTTAGCTTTCAGTGGACCTCACATCATATATTTCTGGTTAAATTTCTATACAAAATGTTCATGTAGGGTGTAATACTTCTACTAAGTACAGGTAAACAGCAGAGAAAGTGAAAATTTCAGAAATTCTGTTCTCTTTGCATGGTCAGGAATAAACAGTATGGAAAAACCAATAACAAGGAATGTATTGGAAATGATGAACTCTACAAAAAAGTATATTTGACATAAATTGTGTTTTTATGATGAATTCCACATTTTTATGTAGTAAGTTTTTGTCTATCTCTTAAATTTTAACAGGTATGCAAAAGTCATGAATGAAGAGGACTTCAGAGGTTATTCCAAGAAAACTCAGGATAATCATTTCATTTGTCATGAAAATATCAAGCATGTGCCATTTTAAATAAAATCGTTAGAGCCATTTTTGGGAACATTTTAAAAAATATTCCATATAAACGAGAGCTTGCAGTGAGGGAATTTTCTGAAAATCTTTGTGTTGTTTCCTTGGAAGATGCTGAACTGAAATATCAAATTTACTATTTAACAGACTTTCACAATGCTTGCACGCATGCACACTAACAAACTCATGTTTCTAAAAATATCTTCTTTTGGATTCAGGGACCTCAAACATACATTCCTGGGGAAATCTTGACATCAAATTTTTGGGTGGAATACAATACTACCCCTATTGTACATAGAGAAAATAAGATTCCGTTTACTACCTTTTTGGCTTTACTTCACTTATTATCTGCTTTTAATTGGTAAAAGAAATATTACTGTTACCATTCCAAAAATCAATATCTATATTGACCAGAAATACATGTTTTGAGGTCCCCCAAATAAAATTCTAAAACAGCCTTTATGTGTGTGCTTTTGTCTGTCTGTCTCTGGACACAGCAGAACTTAAAATCAAGAGTCAGAAAAATGACCAAATTTAATTTTTAAGTTTAGTATATTCCAACAACAAGACAAATCAATTAGGAGTAAAAACATAGATTACACTCAAACTTCATTCTTGAAATACAGTAACTTACTTTGCACATGTTTCGGTGGCTGTTGCCAACATTTTCAATGGAGATTCACTGACAAAATATTTTCAAGAAAATCCCTTCTCACCCTTTAGTGCTCTTTATATATAAATATATTATTCTTGATTTTACCAAAAAAGGCCCAAGCAATTTTAATAAAATACCAAAAGATAATTGAATGAAAAATAAATCATATATTTTAACTAAATATTTTCAGTGAATAATCTGCAAAGTTAGTGCACAGCATTTATTTATTTATTTATTTTTAAATTTGACTATCACTTCAGGTACCTTACTTCCCTTCAATCTACAATTCAATGTGTAATAACATTATTTCTCCAAATATTTATTTCAATTAACATTAATTAAATAAAAAATGGGCTGTTGGAACAATAAGTTGTAGAAATAATTAAAAAATAAGCCATAAAGACTAGATAAAGTGAATATAATGTATATTATTTTTTCTGTTTCTTCACAAATTCTTTAGTAGGTATATAAAATTCTAAATATATAACAGCATGTGATATTCTTACAAATCTTCATTCTTTTCTAACAAAGTGCATGGTAGAACTTTGATTAGCTGTGGTAGCAAGGTCAAAGCATTTAATTAGAAAAGATGATAATCTGTTTGAATTGTTCAGGACCTATGTTTTCTTTTATTTCTCAGGGTAACATCTGCTTACAAAATAGATCATCTAATTTTAGATGAAAGTTGAAAGCACTGAGGTGCTCAAATGTGAAGCTTGAGGAAATGCCCAAGATGAAAACCTCAGACAGGTTACTGTACCAAAATTGGATTTAAATATACCCCTGTAATATGAAAGACAAGCACGTTACTCTTACACCATAACTTTTTATTTTTCAAGAAATGTGTTGGTTTCTTTTTTAAGATAATATAGACTGCAAGACTTATCTGTAAATAAAAACAAATTACTTCATTTTTCAATATATGGCCATGCACTTAAGAAACTACTACTGTACTTGCCACTGTTTCAATATTGGTGATTCATGTATACTTATCAACTTACATCTTATATTATTGAATCTATTCTGTAGAACTTCTTAATGCAAATTTAAGGGAAGTGAGAATTCAAATCTGGTTTGATTTATGCGTTAGTCAGAATTTCAATAAGAAGACTCTCTGAGGTTAGGTTAGAACTAGGCTTAGAATGTTATGCTCCAAAAACAAAAATTGAATACAGTACTGTATATAAACTCTTTCCCACTGCCTATTAGGCTACATGCACAGATAGGGACTGACTTTCAGTTTTGAACACAGGCAAGGATATTAAAATATTTAAAATTCACATAGGCATCATAATTCATATATTACTATTGAGCAGGGATTCCCAACCTTTAGAACAGAGTGAGCACCATCCAAATGCATTATAAAGTATGCGGGCATCATCAACTTGTATAGCTCTAGTAAATAAATACACAGGTTTTAATGCATTCACCTAGGCTGGTGAAATCTTTAAACTTCAATATAATTTTACATGCACCTAATTAGAATGTTTTACTAAGTCAACAAGAGTTAAAATGTAATGTATTAATAACAGAATTATTATTATTATTATTATTATTATTATTATTATTATTATTATTATTATTATTATTATTATTATTATTATTATGACTTAACAACAAGTTTCTAAACTGAACAAAGTATCTCGGAAGTGCTTGTTCTCATGAGCACCAGGTTGAAAACTGACTCTGAATCATAATTTTAAACACAACACAAAAAGCACAAAGCCTTATTTTCCAAATAGTCATAGTGTATGTCCAAATGTATACTTTCAACAAAGAATGTAAAAACTTACATGCTTTTGTTGTTATTGTCATCATTGTGGATGTCAACAGTGATGTTGATGATGATGATGATGATGATGATGATGATGATGATGATGATGATGATGATGATGTTGGTGATGGTGGTGACTGTCAGAGAGCTGGTCACCATGGATATGTATCAGATTGGCTGAGAGAAGATTTGCACTCATTCACTTGTTTTTTATTTTTATTAATTTTGGTCACAAAATGCCATATTGTTGATAAATAGAACTATTCTGACTCTAATTCATGGCACATAGTATATTGACATTCAGATTGTATGATTCAATAGGGATGAATATTCCACAACAGTGGCAGTTAGTTTGCAGCAGTCTCTCTGTTAGATTTTGTTAAACTGATGAAGCTAAAAAAATAAGTATGAGCAGGTTCACATTTGTTTAACCTGCTACTCTCAGACTACCAAGATGGGCTTTTATTTTTGGTTTGTCTGTTTTTGTCCTCAGTATACTTACATTTCTTGCACTACTCTTATTACTTTCTCTACACATACTATGTTCATAGTGTGTAAAGAGGTATTGTATTGCACCCAAAAATTTGATACCAAGATTTCACTGGAAATACATGTTTTGGGACTCCCTGAATCCAAAAAAAGTATTTTTAGAAAAAGTTCTGTGCGCGCGCGCGTGTGTGTGTGTGTGTGTGTGTGTGTGTGTGTGTGTGTGTGTGGGCAGCATAGCTCAAAAACAAAAAGCCAGTTAAATACCAAACTTGATATATAAGTTAGGTATCTTCCAAGGATGGAACACAAGGATTTAGCATTTTTTGAAAATTTTGATTTTTTCAAAAATGGCTCCTATGATTTGACTAAAATACCTTATTTATAAGATTTTTTATGACAAACAAAATGTATATCTTGAATTTTCTGGGAATAGCCTCTGAAGACCTCTTCATTCTGGATGCTTTTGTATAACTGGCAAATCGTAAGAGATATACAAAAACTTACTCCAAAAAAATGTAGATGTCATTAAAACACACAATTTATGGCATATACATTTTTTTGTATAGTTAACCATTTTTGAGATATAATCTGGATTATTGGTTTCAGTTTTAAGCCACTTTTTCTTGAATGGGAAGATATCATTTCTCATTTATTTACTCCTGATAAGCACAAGTTTGTAATTTCAATTGTTTCACATAGCGACCGGCTTCTTAAGGATGAGATTCTTGCTTTAGCCTGCACATATTCTTATTTCCCATTTACTTACAAGGAAGCTAGATAAGGCTAATTTTGCTTATGTTTATCTTGATCAGCATGATGAAGATGACAGATTAATGTTTTGATTAAGCTAGAGGACATCAAATGAATGGAACACATTTCATTTTTCCCTTCTACTTACAAGGAGTCAAGTAATACGGACAATTTATCTTGATTATCACGAAGTAGATGGAAGAATAAGGTTTTTAACAATAATTTGTTAGAGAGATGTAGAGAAGGTCATGTGAATGGAACACATCAGGTTTTTTTTTCATTAGTTGATGTGCACATTTGTTTTGATCTTTATGCTGTCTACTTATTACAAGTATTTATTGTTTATATCCACTATTCATGCTCTTCCTATTTGAGGATTGGAGAGGTACTTGTTTGACCACTGGTGTCTTAGTTAGTGTCTATATCACTATATATTATAATGTCTTCTAATAGGGTGAAGTTGTCGTGGAATTTCATGAGAAGGTAAGGATCTGCTTGTTCTTACCTCGTGATAGATTCACAATCATTTCCAGACCAGGTTACTCAGTCACCTATCAAGTTCCACGGTTTTGTGTCCTCTGTATAATGTCTTTGGCTGCAGTCATTAGACAAAATTTTTAAATTTCCTCAGTACAGTCCTGTTAAGCAGCTCCTGATCCCAGTTTGTGGATAAAGGAAGACATTCATCAGGTTGGTCTCCCAAACCTGAAATGTGTTCTAGTAATGTAAAGCCCATCTTGTGGAGTCCATCAGGTTGTGTTCCTAATTAGGAGTCCTGTCCTATCTTACTCCATGCAGAACTACTTCCTATTCTATAAGTAAGAACTTCATGACTGCAACCTCTCCTTCAGACAGTTCAGTAGGATCTAGTTGTGCGCACATGCTGTATGTGAAATCAGATGTCCACTTTAAAAAAAGGGAAAAAAAGGGGGGGGGAAAGACTCACTTGGTGATTGCAGCAAAGAAAACCAGAAAACCACTATTTTGGCCTGTCCTACTAAGGGTGAACTTCAGATAGTTATTCTCTCTGTCATGGGCAGCATTTTGCAAAGCTTTGCCTAACACATTTAGCACATTAATGTGCAGCAATAAGAATTTAAATGATTTTACTATTACTTTTCAACATTTTTTAGCAAGGGGGCAGCTTCCAACCCCCATGGAGATGCCTTTGGACTCATAGCAGATTTTTTGATCAAAGACTAACAGAGTGTGTTTAATTCAGAATTTGCTCAATATCCAGCAGAAGCAGCTGTTTAAACTCATAAAGCAATTAACAAAAGAAACTTATTTCAGTGTAGGTGTATGTGTAAGACAAAAGTTGTACATTACCTAAAATGTTGAGTGAATATTAGAGATTAGAAGCATGCTACTCAGTACATGCAGTATATTTCAAAAGTAGTTACTGCATATTTTCTGCTGCAATAATATCTTTGGACACATCAAACAATACATTTTAAGACACTTTTTCAGAGAAACAAACCATTCTTAATTTCATTGTTATACAAGTTGTGATGTCATCAAAAATATTTTTTTTACATCATCTCAAAGCTTTAATTATTGTATATGATTGTACAAGCTATCAATTGCTTTAATATACTATAGCATTGCTAAGGTAACCAAATAAAGGGTTGAGTTTGCTGATGTCATTTATGTATTTTATTTGTATAAATTAATATTAGCAATGTTATTCTATGGTTGAAGTGTTGGAATATGAATCTTTCACCACCTGGCTGAAAGCCTGAGAACAATTTCAGATAATAACCATCTTTTTTTCAAATAACCTTCTGAAGCACTACACCTGCAAAAGTTGTACAAGTTTAATATTTTTGCAAATACTGAAATGTTTTTAATCAACTTATTAAGTTCTCATTTTGGCTTCTAAGAGAAAAAGGCTATTTTAAGATTGTGTACATGATTTCTGCCTAATCATCCACTCAGTTAGAATGGTTCCAATCCCTTAGTTTTGGAAACTGGTACAGATGACATTTTGAGTACGTTTAATTCTAGTATATATGCAGAATTGATGGTCATTATGCTGCTATTGTAGCATACTTCTGATGCCTTAATATAGAAGTAAGTTGCACCTATTAACAATAAAAATGCTTAATATGCAACAATAAAATCCAATAAAATATACCTTTATCACTAAGCATAAATATTATGCTTGTAATATAATTAAAAAGGAAAAAAGAAAGAAAATGCAGGATTTCAAATTATCTTAATCCTATTAAATGATTTACTTAAGTTTGTGTCATTCTCAATTAATTTTTATCACAAGTTTATAAAATTATGCCATTAATGTTTATAGCAGCTCCTAATGAGGTTTACAGGAGACTAAATGTAAAATATAAATGAAAGGCGGAGGAATTAAAAATCCAGCAGCAGATTTAGAGCAGTGCTGTTGTAACTGAAAATTAAGTCTTAACATTTTACAATAACACAACAGGGTCAAACATTTAAACTATCAAATAGTTTGGTTCCCTAAAGCAGGGTTTGTAACTTAAGAACCAGTTTTTGTGTTATGATTTATACCAGTGATATATCATTTAACTTCTTGCCATTGTTTGCATTCAACCCTTGAATAAAAGTTAGCTTGTATATACAAGGTGTGATAAAAAAATAATGGGAATTTTTGTTTTTTTAAACAATGTGTATTTATGTATCTACATAAACTTTGTGCCCTTCAAAATAAATTCTCTCAGTTATGATGCACTCGTGCCAGCATTTTTTCCAATTTTGGAAGCAACTCTGGAACTCACATTTCCTTATGATGTTCAGCTACTTCAGCGATTCTATTTCTAGCTCACCAATAGTGGCTAAACGATGTCCTTTCATGTTCTCCTCTGCCTTGGGAATAGAAAGAAGTCACAGGGGGTCATGTTGGCAAATAAGTGGCTGAGGCAATATAAGTTTCTGGTTTTTGCCAAAAAATCACGAACAAGTGTTGAGGTGTGAGCAAGAGCACTATCCATGAGTGGTTTTACAAAAATTTTGGTTGTTTTCTTCAGATTACTTCATGTAAATGGCACATAACTTCTAAGTAGTTTTCCTTATTGATTGTACAACCATATGGCAGAACCATTTCTTTGCATCTTCCACATTGTCATCAGTAATTGATGTGTTAGGACATCCAGAGGATCGTCGTTTTCAGAGCTTTCTCGACCCTCTTTGAAATGTCAATACCATTCAAAACCCCTTGTCTTACCCATAGTAGATTTGCCAAAAGTCACAGCTAACATTTCAAACAAAATTAATGCAAATTCACTGAGCCTTCGAAAATATGTATAACCCTTTTAACTGTAACAATAAATTAAGTATTTAAAACAACTAAAAATGTAAACATACAACAGGAACATGTGTGCCTACAAGATAAAAGAAAAAGTTTTGAAAATTGGTTGTATAAAGCCTGTGAAATTAAAAAATCCTCATTATTTTTTGATCTCACCTCATATATTTTACTGTTTTAAGAACACTATGATTTTGTATTTCTGGGCAAGTCAGGCATATAACTCTTGAGGAACTCTTTAATGAAAGCCAGGATGGATTTGTTTTCCATTTTTTAAATCTAGTTTTTTTATACATATGTCCCCCAATTAATGCAATGCACTTGCACTCACATTTTCATTAACACATATCTCTTCCAATGCTGCAGTTTTTAACTGAATATTAAGATTCCTTGAAGTTACTGTCATTAATTTCTGTAACTTTATGCTTTCTTGTCATAGCCCTATCCATGCTGACCAACAATAAGAGCATTCACTGTTGTAAAAAAATGAACTGCATACTGCAAGCTATAATTTTCATTGCTGGTGCAAACTTCTAGAGTATTGGTCCTGAATGCCAGCCTACCTAATAAAACCAAGAAATTACTTTAGAAATTAACATTGAGTCAAACTTAAAACTTTTAAAACTTCACTTGTTTTTACTTACATAATAGTACATATGTAAGTAAAAACAAGTGAAATTTTAAAAGTGTTAAATTCGACTCAATGTTAATTTTTAAATTTATCATTTCGCTTCACTGTGTACCACTTCCTGTCAGGTTAGTTATCAAGAAATGTGTATGATTTAGCTTATACTTGGTACTAGTAATATGACAGTTTTTCTGATTCAAAGTCTGCATTCTTACCATGTGTAATCTGCATAGAAAGTGCTCTGTGTCTTCCTGCTTTTTTGAAGAGTGTTTATAATAAAAAGAAAAAAAAAATACTTCTCTGGCAGGAAAGGAATTCTTTTTTAAAGAGCTGGGGAAATTATTTAACAGAGGAGAAATCCCACCATCCCCCCATTATTTCGAACCTTGCCTTAAAGCATTACTGATGCCTACACAATGTACATTATGGCTTTTTATTAATAGTTATGTTGCTGCACTACAGAATTCAAGGATGGTTGTTTAAAAAGAATTCCTCTGAACTGTCAAAATAGTCCATTGCTTAAATTATTTAGAAACTATAAGAAATAGTGATTTATAACATCCCAACAGGATAAGAGGTAGGAAGATGGCAGCTCCATCACCAAGCTTAATCTGCGCAGTACTCATAGCTTGGTCAGAGGATTTCATATATACCTACTTGCTCTCTTCAGGATACACTGCCTTGCACCCAAATTGATGTGGCAATGAAAAGTGAAGATGGAACAGGCCTAAGTGCCTAAACCTTGAAGTGCAGTACTTCATATACCCAAGGTCGTGGGTGCAAGCCCTGTGGAGGACGATGGATTTTTTTCGGATGTAAAAATCCTTAGCATGGCTTCCTTCGGAAGGGAAATAAAGCCATTGATCTCGTGTCGTAGATTTATGGCATGTGAAAGAACTTCAAGCCTGATAATGAGGCCTCTGAGCAAAATTAAGTGGTCTTTCACACCCAATTTAGAATGGGATGCTGAGAACCACAGTAGTTAAAGAGCGTCCATAAATAACTCACCATTTTTATTTTTTGAAGTGCAGAAGAAGAAGAAAATACTTTTGCAGTATTAATTCTTGACATGCTTGCAGATCTGTTAATGTGCTTGCAGATAGGTAGAGGTTATGCACAGTGTGCTTAGGAGTGACTTATTGGTTGCAGCCTGTAGACACTGCTTTAATGCAATACATCAAAGAAATTTTAGAAAAATTACAAACATTTAGATGTTTTTAATATGGCTATGCATCTTCTTTCACAATACAGTGTTGTTTTCTTTATATTCATTTTATTTGTATTAACATATATATTAAACTTAACATCCATTTTCTCTGTTTTTGGTTATTTCTTTTAAATAATTTGTTGTATTTTTTTAACCTTTTTTCAATATTCAAATGCTGTTTAAATTGGAAAAATTTAATAGCACCAAAAAAAAAAAAAAAACAACTCAAATTAATTCTTTATACCAGGTTTTGACCTTAAAATAAAACTTTATAAATTTTTTTATTCATCCCATAAATCACATAGTGCATGTACAGAGGTAACATTATATAGTAGAGGTCAGCATTGCTTACAAAATATTTTACACTGTTTAAAAATAACCACCTGTAAATTAGTATGAAGTGATAAAAAGTATTAATTATATGTGGAGTAAATTTAAACTGTTTCAAAATTAAAACATTTCCACATTTAAGTAAAATAACATTTAAAGTCTATAAGAAGCCATTTGGTATAAGGGAATTTTGTACTAGCATATCAAAAATTGTTAATTAAAAATAAAATTAATATCTCAAAAACCATTTTAAATAGTTCTGTGCATTCCATTTGTTTTATGTTCTGTACACTTTTGTAACATTTCAAGTTAACCCTAATTAGGTCTGTGGATTTTTAGTTCCTCACAGATGTATGTCTTCATTGAAAATAAAATCCTGAACTTATTTACAATTTATACATGGTTTCAATTCTTCAAGAAAATATTTTAATTTTAGTACTGGCACTTAAGGACTTTAAAAAAATATGGCCAGTAAAGTTACACTTTGATTGTGTTCTACAATAATATGCAAAACTATACCTGCCTACTTATAGAGCACTATATGCAATAAAATATCAGTGAATCAGGATAAAATATTTACCATTCAAATACGAGGAGTATCATTATAGATGTTGTATGTACTCGATGACAACATTTAGTTTGGTAGCACTATTATAAGATCTTACAACCTGTAAATACAAATTGTGCTAAGTAGTGTAAAGTTTCAAATAAAACAGTACATGGTTTTGAACTACATTATCTCTTCATCTGTGTGATATATTTGCATATTTCATATGATATCATTGTTTGTCCACTATATAACCTGAAATTAAAAAAATAAATAAAAAAGGTTTCACTCTTTACACTGAATGGGTACTGTTACTCTTGTTGTTGATAAGCCCATATTGTTGTTTAGTAATTGTACTGTAAGTACTTATTCTTAGAATTATGTTTTGTTTAATTTTTTTTAAATATTTTGCATTAATTATCAGTTTTATACTTATTAGTTTTATGCTAATATGGTATTAATGCATTTTTGTATTCAGTATAAACATAATTGACATTAATGGTTCTATGATTGTAATATATACAGATTTTTATTTAGTAGTATTATACTTATGTTATGTGATTAAAAAATCTTAAATGAATTACATGGGAATTCAAAGTAATTTTACTTTTTGCAGTGGCCATCCATGACTGAGTGGTTAAACCACTCACCAAGACAGCCCAGTTTCGATCCCAGGCAACTGCATGTGGGATTTGCAGTGAACAGAGTGGTGCAGGGGTGGGTTTTTTTCTGGGTTTTCCATTTTCCCCCAACATTGCACTCCACAGTGCTCCATTTTCATTTTATGTATCATCAGTGTCATTGCCTGTGGCACTATATGTAGTAAAAGTGGGCATTAAACACTATATAGAAAAAAAAACTCATGCATTTTCAGTAAATTTGTTTTTATGTAGGCAGTTTAGATGTGCTTTGACTTTTGTATATAGCACAATCTGCAACATATGGCTCATGAGCAACAATTATAATGAAGCAAAACTTATGTTTGACAAATAGAATGTTTGTGTTTCGAAAAGCAATGTACCAAGGAATTAAATATTCTGCACACTTACAAAGTTCTCAGAACTGATCAAATTTGTGAGTAGAAATAGAGTTTCAATTATTCATGAAATGTCATCTTAATTTCAACTATGCAGGTAAGTTATTCAGAAATACACACTTTTGATTGTTAATCTTTGAAGTGTAGTACTTTCACATTCTAATAAGATATAGCAAAACTTCTCTCATGTTATTTGCATTTAGTGGAAAGATTCTTCTTAAGCCTCTTTCTCATGCTTTCACTGCCTTACTGTCTCTCCAAACTTTTTCCCTCCCCCTCTCATTGTCCCTTTCCCTCTTTTGTGTGATATCATTTGAAGTTTTGAAAGTTTGTAATAAATCTGCTATTTTCTGAAATGGTAACACATTTAGCTTACTGAAAAAGTCACTTTTCTGCAGTTATAGAAAAATGCAGTTAAAGTTCACTTGTATATATTTATACCAAAAATTTGCAAAGAAACACCATACCATGTAGTAGTGATGGGCATTATCAAATGTTTTTGACTGTTGAATATAATACAATAGTGAGAAATGAGTCTCAAATATTGATTTTTTCATTTAGTTTTAAAAGTCATTTATTTGTGTAAATGCTAATGCATGAAGTAGTAGCAGCCTAGCTAAGTAACTTTTCATTCAGCTTTAAAAATTCATTATAATGGGTGTTATAGGCCTGAAGTAATACAAATGCTCCTTTGCTTCACATTATACATTTATAATTCACTCACATTTATAACTAAAATAAAAAAAATCTTTCAGTTGTTCTCTAGTAATTACATGGAAAATTAATTCCATTATTATTAAATTGTGTATGCATCCAGTTCTCAATAAGACTAGCACTTTGAACACTGAAATGGAACTCCATGTTTTTAAAATAAGGTTAAATAAATAAATATATTTTCTTTTATAAGGTTAGCTAGCTATTGCAGAATTATTTGAGATTATGGTGCAGTATCCATTTGAGGTTAGGTTATATCATGTTTATTATTTTCTACCCACTTGATTCGAAGTTAAAATGAATGAATCAAAATTTATTCTCTCACAATATGGGGAGGTCTTGATTTACTAGAAATTAGCGTTTATTCTGTATCTATTGTACTTTATCCTAAATTTGGGTAAATTATCTATATCTGTTGTACTTCATCCTAAATTTATTTTGGGTTGAGTTGAATGGAAGGCCTAGCTTACATTCTAAACTCATATGCTTCTTGATTTTAATGACCAAATAGTTTCTCTGGGCAGCCACAACAGTTTTTGTGGATGTTAACCAGCTAGGAAACCTAAATGAGCTGCATTACCACAACTTTAGCTTCTGTTATGCAAAAATGAGGTTATATTTAGGTTTTTATTGATAAAGCATACATCAATCACCACCTCCTCCCTACAATGATAAAACATCTGCCATGAAATGGTGACATATCTGGGAATTTTACCAATATGAATGCAGAAGTTTAGAACAAACTGTAAGCCCTAGTAGACCAATTACATATTTATATTTCTTGTCTGAACTTTGGTACATATATAGCATCCTTTAATTATAACTATTTCCAAAACTGTTAAATCATGAAAACATAACATTAAACTACTTTATACTCTTTGGAATGGAGTTGGCATGCATTGGTTCATCAATGAAAGTAACTTGAAAAATGATTGGGGACTATTGACTAAAAAGAAACCCTATAAAATAGAAACATAGGCAGCCCAAAAGGTCTTTCTTTAACTGAATGAAAAACCTAATATTTTGGGACTATCAAAAAATTCAGTAGCATTTTATTTTCGATGTTACCCATTACTACCATGTGATCTGCATATAAGTGCAAAAGTAAAGTTCAGGCTTTTAATAAGTCAATGCTTCATCTGTGAGTCCATTGTTTTAAGAGAATATTCTTTTCATGAAAACTCCTGCACATTTATGGACAGCATACACAGATATGAAAACAATCTCTTTCTCCCTCCTTGGCTGCTAGTTAGAGGTTGGTTGGCCATGCTAGTTAAATGCAAATTCTTAAAAATATTCTTTAATTTGCAATGCATAATGAAAATAATATTAACTGTCTCTAAGGAAATGATTCATTTTATATCACAACATTGTTCAATGCACATAAACAGCTTAAAAGGGCACAAATACACAAAATATTAATCATGGGCATGCCTGGCTAAACAATGCTTTAGGGTTCTTTGATATTCAAAAGTGTAAGAGTGAGCAAACATTTATATTCTTTACATTAATTTTTTTTGTTCATAAATTTATAATACTATACTTAAGTATGGCAAAAAGAAATGAAAAATAGAGACAATTGTTATGTTGATGTTACAGTTGAGCTGGAATATTTGTTAGTGAAATTAGATTGAAAAAAATACTTTTGTCTCGACTTTCTCTACTATAGGCAGTCAAAATTACTTACAAATTAGAATGTTCCACTAATAATACCAATCCCTTGCATTCATCAGTGTTTAATAATTATTTAATGAAATAACTTATATAAATTTGCAATTTTTCTTGGAAGCACTGATCACTGGAAAAATTGTAATTGTGGCTGATTTTGTCTTCACAACATGAAATCTTGTAAACAGATAGATTTAGTCTTTGAGGGCAAAGTTCATTATCAGTGCCTCACATATTACAAGGCAGCCGATTATCAGGCAGATAAGTCAGCTGTTACAACTTAAAACTTTTATTACTTGTTCCGCCAGTTAGGAATCCTATGGGAAGGAAAGTTGAAATATGGGTAGTTTTGTATTTTATGTATTTTAACTACAAAAATAGCAGCTCAATATGCGAGGTCAATGTGACAATGGCTCCTTGTCTCTGGAGCCAACAATTTAAAGTGCACTTTTCTGACAGAGTCGCAGAATTCAGAATATGAATCCAAAGTAATAATTTGAAAGTATAAGTGGCAAAATCTTTGAGGTAAGAATTGGGGGGAGTCCAAACCACCCCTATTCTCCCCACCAGGCATGCCCATGATGTTAATGTACAACATTGCAGTATGGAGAAGTCTTAGAGATAGGGAACTTAAAGTCATAATCATGTTATAGATATGGAAACGGGTATTTTGAAATCCACACCACATTGAATTAACTATTGAATGGCTTCACCTCTTTACTAGTAAAATTAAACTGATTGTTGGTAACTAATGAGCAGAATTTATGTCATTATTAAAACAATGTGCATAATCTCAGATGAATTTGGTGTACTAATAGGATTGATTAATTTGCTAGAAAAAAGCTGCAGTGTTACCTTTTACTAGTGTTAGAAAATTTAGGAGATATCTGTCAATGGTGCAAGTGTCCCCTAATAATTTTATTATGGACTGTTAATCTTAAACTATTTATATAAGGCATCCCTATACAGAGTAGAAATACTCTGGTATCTTTGAACTAGCAGATGTACCTACATGTTATTTAACAAAAAACATGGTTGGTTGGTGTCTAATATTGAGCAGTTGGCAATGAAGCTATTCACTCTCTTGCATTCTACTATTTGGATGTTATATTCTAATGTTGACTAAAGTTTGGGCAGCAGAGTAGATGGTTTCCATCCATAGTTTGTTTAAGAGTACAGAAAGGACACAGACACTATACCAATCCTGAATAAATGTTTATTAACAAAAAATATAATATACTAGAAAAGAGGGATTAAAGAAGCCCTCTCTTTATTTATTTCTCCATTTTAATAATACAGAACATCAGAAAAATAAATGCAAATGCACACACATGAATGCACACAAACATGTGCATGCACGCGCACCCATATATGCACACAAAATGATGACTCAAACATAATATTCTACTGCACAATGTTAAGGAGTGTAAATGACAAAGGACTACAATAGTTGCATATCTGTGTGCTATATGTACATATAATACTCTCAAATTTAAACACATATTGTTCCCACATGAAAAAGTTGTCATGGTTTCCTTTGAAGGAATAAAGTATTTTTTTGCTCATTAGTTTATAATATTCTCTATGTCTTCATCCCACATATCATGTCTCAATTGGCTTATTTGTTGCTATGTATCCTTAAACCAGAATATGTTCTTATTATTGTTCCCTTATCATTGAATGATCTCTTTTTGTTATTATTCAGTACCTATATTAGGTAACTTCCAAATTTAGAATTTCCTCCACTCAAACAGAGAATTGTAGGACTGTAACACAAATTCAATTAATTAATGACTTATTTTGTATTGTACTTATATAACTTATGTGCTTGCAGTATTTTCTTTGTCGGCTTGCTTTTCTGTTATTTTTTGTTTTGTATTTGTAATTTTCCTCACTGCCTAATTTATATTTTTTACTTCAACAAATGTATTATGATCTGGTAGAATGGAATAGAGGTGTTATATCCTTAATACTTACCAGAACAAATAAGTAAATGAAAACAAGAATACACAAATTAATGAGTAAGAAAATAAACAAACAAATAAAATCAATATGTGTGAATAAAATGTCACTTTAGGCCATTCAGCAATATTTGGGGTGCAAGGTTATAGCAATGAAAGCTTATTATTACAGCAAGACATATTATAAAAGAATTCTGGCTACTTAAGTCAAGAAACAATCACATAGCATAATTAATTAAATTTCTCCTGCAAAGAGAACATCACATAGCTGCTTTAATTAAAATCATATGAAAAAGTAACACATTTTTTAAAGCTTTTGTAGATGTGTGAGATTTTTATATACTTCAGTAAACTAAACAAATATAAATAATTTTTGTTTTCCAATGTTAATGCTTACAGAGGGTCTCTGATTTATTTGTGATATCCCTAGCTCTAAGACACTTTCTAGGTACATATGTTAATATTAAAGAACCAGCCTCCTCTAGCTTATATTAAATCCATGTCATCTTACTTTTATAATTGTTACCTTCAACATAAACATATTTTAAAAAAAAAAAAATTGTCTACCATCTCCATACTGCATTTAACATACAATGGAAAGCAGATTCAGTAATAATATAACTTTTCACTGTGAACATAATGATCTTTACCAGTTATGAAAGAATAATAAAATAATTTTACTGTGGGTCTGACAAAGGCAACCATTCTGTTATGGAAGCTGAAGGTTTGTTAAATGTTAACAGCTGATGATGTAAGTCACGCTCATGAGGTCGGGCATCAGCTCCTGGGCCAACCACAACACGTCCAAGCAGCTCACTTGGCCCCAGTAAACTGTCATGCATCACAAGGAACTCTATCGTGGTCTTGGCAAGAGCATCTCGTCCAATATCAAATGTAAGTGCCTCATTAAAAATTGGACTCAGTGTGTTGCGGTGTACTCCAGTTTTCTTTTTCTTAACTCTCTTACCTGCCTGGATGAGAGCCACCTTCACAAAAGGATCTGAAAATATACACAAAGACACACAACAAGACTGAATATTAATTGAATTCTGCATTTAGTATAAAAACAAATTATATCATCTGCAATATGGACATGATATGTCATCCTGTGCATGATTGTTAAATTACCCATTTCACCAATGGATAACTCCATTAAATAATACAATGAGATTGGCAGCTCTGGCTGGTGGTTAGTTTACAAGTGAAAGAGCACCTACTTATTTGGCATACAGCAAATATCTTTAAGTTATTTAGCTAGATTATAGTGCTTTATCACTAGTATTAAGTGTATTGTAGCTCATTTAGTGTTAGTGACAAAAGTTACCTAAAAATAAAGTAGTTATTTTGAATTAATACTTAATCACCTAAGACCTCATATTGGATCAACTGTCAGATTTTTGTTGTTTCTAATTTTTTTTTTTTTTAATCTTCCTGCATAAGTAAATAGTATACGATAGTTCATTGCTGATTTTAATTATTTGTTGTGTTTTTTAGTGATTTTTTCAAAATGGAAGAATCATGTGGGAACGCGAGTACCAGAGAGGATCCAATGTGATGGTTGTAATGCATGGTTTCACTTTGCCTGTGTGGCTGTAAAGAAGAAAATGATTCCAGATAGTGATTGGTTTTGTAAAGTATGTAAAAAAAATGCTGAGATTAGAGAATTAAGAGATCTGATTAACGTGTTACAGGATGATATCCAGAATTTAAAGGAGAAGCTAAAGAATTCTGATGGCAGACACACAGATGAAGGTGCCTACATAACAGTCATGCAACAAGGAAACAGAGGCATAAAGTTTCCAGGTAGTATACCAACTAGCAATAGGTTTTCTGTTTTGAATGAAATGGAATTTTATTTATGGATGCTCTTTAACTGCTGTGGTTCTCAGCATCCCATTCTAAATTAGGCATGAAAGACTGCTTAATTTAGCTCAGAGGCCTCTCTATCAGGCTTGAGGTTCTTTTACGTGCCATAAATCTATGACACGGGACCCACAGCTTTACTTCCCCTCGAAGGAAGCCATGCTAAGGATTTTTACGCCCAAAAAAATCCAGTGTCCTCTGCAGGGTTTGAACCCACGACCTTGGGTATATGAAGTTGCTGTTTTGGATGACAAGTCTGTTTCAGGGATGGAGAAATCATCAGAGCCTGAGGTTAAAGTGGTTAGCAGGAAGGAGAAAAAGAAGAGAGTACTGATGTTGGGAGCAGTCATGCCAGTAGGATGGGATCCTTACTTCAGGAGAAGCTCGGGAATAAGTTCAGAGTTGAATGTATAAGTAAGCCTAAGCTAAACTAGAGAATACAACAGCAGATCTTAAGAGTCTGTCCATTGGTCTTACTGAAAATGATTATATTGTGATCATTGGGGGTGTGCTAATAGCATTGATGCAAATCATGGGTATTCAATGAAGGAGGACCTGAATCAAATTGTTACTAATGTTAAATTTATTGAGCCTTTTCAGAGATATGACAAGCCAGCACTCTGCCACGTGATTGCCAGGGTGAAGGAAGACCTATGGAAGAGGAGCACAGCTTTCCAGCATATTGATGTTGTGCCGACGTTCAACCTACAGCAACATCACTGCATACACCATGGATTGCATTTCAACCACTGGGGCAAGAGGGCGCTTGTGTATCTCTTGGCTGAAGAATTGAGATATGATAATCATGTATGGCCTGTTCCAGTCATTGTGGCGACAGATCCCGTTTTTAGGAAGAAAGTAAAAAGGAGTTAAATGTTAAATGCATTTCATATGGAAAAAGTGATGGCTCCCCCCCAATATCAAACAATTCATTTGGTCTCTTTCATCAAAATATTGGAGGGCTAAAAAGTAAATTAGATGAGTTAAGAATACACATTTAAGAGTTAAATTATGATATTTCAGTAATTTGCTTAACAGAGCATCACATGACAGAAGCAGAGCTGAAAAGTATGCATCTCAGTAAGTACACAATGTATTCTAGTTTGTGTAGCAGTAGATTCAATTGAGGAGGAGTGAGTATGTATGCTAAAAGCAGCATAATGTTCACTAACATAAACGTTGTCCTGTTTTGTGAGGAAAAAGAATTTGAGTGTAGTTCAGTAAAAATAGAGATGTATATCATACTAACAGTATATAGGGCTCTCTCAGGTAACTTCTAAAGTTTTATAAACAGATTAGAAAGAACCATTGCATATATTTACACTGAAAATGCTAAAATAATAATTTGTGGTGATTTTAATGTAAATACACTTAATGGCACTGAATTTAAGACCAGGCTCACTTTCCTGCTACATACTTTTAACTTGGAATATATAGTTCACTTTCTAACTAGACCACATATGAACACTGCAACCACTATAGACAATATTTTTTTGATGTAGAAAAAATTACAAATTATATAGTACTCCTATTATGAATGGTATGTCGGACCACAATGCTTAGGTATTGTTGGTTGGTTGGTTGGTATTTAATGTTGAGCAGTTGGCAGTGAAGCCATTCCCTCTCTTGCATTCCAGTATTTTGGTGTAATATTATCATGTCGACTCATGCTTAGGTATTGTTAATGCCTGCCACAGAAACCAAACAGACTGATAATAGGAAACATATCATTACTACAAGAATAATTAATGAGGAGCACATCAAACATTTTAAACTAATGTTGAAAAAGGAAAAATGGACTAAGGCCTATGCCATGAAATTTAAATGGCATTTATTTATGGATGCTGTTTAACTGCTGTGGTTCTCAGCGTCCCATTCTATATTGGGTGTGAAAGACTGCTTAATTTTGCTCAGAGGCCTCTCTGTCAGGCTTGAGGTTCTTTTATGGGCCGTAAATCTACGACACGGGACCCTTCCGAAGGAAGCCATGCTAAGGATTTTTACACCCAAAAAAATCCATCGTCCTCCATGATAAATGATAAATGATCTACGCCATGACCCAGATAAATGACAAATTTGATGAATTTCTCAAAATTGTGCTATTAGCATTTGAAGCTATTTTCTCCAAGAAAAATATAAACTCATTACAGGTTAAAAAGGTTGAACCTTGGATTACTTCTGGTATAAGAAAGTCCTGTCCAAATAAAAGAAATTTGTTCTTACTATATTGCACAAGTAATGATGTTAAAGCATATTACAAAACATACTGTAAAATACTTAAAAAAGTAATAAATGAAGCAAAAAGAAGGCATTACTCACTAGTTATTGGTGAATCAAGTAATAAAATTAAAAAATGTAGGACATAAGAAAAACTGAAACTGGGAGAGGAAACTTAAACAATGATATAGCTCACATAACTATTGGAAACGAAGAAGTTAGTAATCACTGTGTTCTATATTTGGAACTTTGTTGTTTTTAATATTTATAAATGACCTGCCAAGTAATCTTAGCAAGGAATCTATAGCTGTACTTTTAGCAAATGACACTAGTGCACTTGTGTCTGAAAAGTCACATCAATAGTTGAGAGATTCTATCAATAAAATTTTTGAACAGCTCACATTTGGTTTGAGTCAAATATGCTCTCATTAAAATATGATAAAACAAGTTTCATTCAATCTAAAACTGAGCTCAAGCAAGTACAGGAATTGTCAATCAGATACAATAATTATTATTAATTATTTTCTAAGTAAAGTATCAGATACAAAGTTTCTAGGGCCCCAAATAGATGAAGAGCTTAACTGGAGAAATCAGATAAAAATAATGTTACGAAAACTTAAGAAATGCATTAAGGAATTTAAAGAATCTGCTTAATGAAAACACCTTAAGAGCAACATATTTGGGCCTACTTCCACTTGCTGATGAAATATGAAATTATTTTCTGGGGCAATTCGGCACACAGTAGGCAAGTTTTTATATTACAAAAAAAGGGCCATAAATATTATTTGTGGCATTACTTCCCATCATTCTTATAGACCATTATTTAGAACCCGAAAAATTCTTACTCTTGCTGGTGAATACATAACTCTCTGCTGAACTATCTTGCTGATAATTATGATAACTTCACAACAAACCTTGCTGTGCATGAGCACAGTACAAGGCAGGATGGTGACTTACATAAATCAGTAAATAACTTAAAATTGTTTCAAAAAAGATGTTATTGCTCTGCAATAAAAATTTATAACAATCTTCCAAATTATCTCAAGCTATTAGGCAACCATAGTCAACATAAAAACTTTAAGAAAAATAATGTTTTAAAGTTATTGTTCCTTACTATTCCTACAACAAGCAAATATAAAACATAATACATGATGGTAATTTATAGCATGCTATATAATTATATTTATGCAGTGGTGATGGTTTAAAAAAAAATATTATTGTTTTGCATGCTTTAACACATTTGTTTTAAGAATCAGGTGCACTTAGCACATCTGTGTATTATGAAGATGGAGTAAAAATCTGAAACTTGCGATTAAATTTACTGCACAACACTTTATTCCACATACATTGGCTTACATTTCTTCATCTTACTCTTCAGAAACCTCAGAATAGGCTATTCAATAAGATATATCAGAGGCCATTGCATTACAAATTAAGTGATTATTGCATGGTTTTATATTTCTAGCCCTTTAACGGTTGTCATCAGTGTTTATTTTCTGAAGGTGAAAATACATAATATAGTCTGTGTAATAAATATGCTTTTAATATTCAGTTGGGTTAAAATCATTAAGAGAAGTGGTATACTAAGCACTCATTTTTACCCTATCAGTGCATAATGTCTCTAGATGACAACATGGATGGCATAAAGATTCCTTATAAATATTATTATCATTGCTCTGCATCTGTATTATTCTGCAAATTTCAAGCAAGTTGTTGAAAAATATCAATACTATTAAATAGCTTCAAAAACAAAATTACTTAATAGCTTTTGAGCAATAAAAGGAAAGAAAAGCAGTGGAGAAGAATGTATGTGTGGAAGTGTACATGCAAGTATTTTGTTGAGTCATACTGACCTGAAGACAGTCGTGTATCATCTACAACTCTTAGGTTTCGAGCCTTCATAATCACAATTGTCAGGCGCTCAGCTGAGGGTAAGTACGCCATGGAAACCATTAGGTCTCCTAGTTCTGCCTGTAAATTAAACAAGTCTTGTATTACTTTCTTCATCATGTGACTCTCTGATCTTCCAAGGGGCAAAATAATAAACATCAGAATACTTGTTTTGTTAATGGAGATAATTTTTATAATAAGCTATAGACATGCTCCTGACTATATATTTACACACGAATAAATAGATACATATATATACAAGGCATGTCCAGAAAGTAAGTACTGATTTGGAAAAACGAAGGCATAAAATATTTGTTTTCACAACATTTATTTGTACATGAAAGAGTATCCCTTAACCTATTTTTGACATAGCTGTCACCATTGTGCACATATTTGTCATAGCATCAACTTTTGTATGCTTTCTTCAAAGAAAGCTGCTACCAGTGAAGGCAACCACTGCTGAACACCATGTTTTGCATCGTCATCTCTGTCAAAGTGCCTTCCTACAAACTCACACTTCAGACTCAGGAACAAGAGGTAGTCAGAAAGTGAGGGAATGGGGCTATACATTGGGTGATCGAACTGCTCCCAACTGAATTGTTGAATAAGTTTTGTGTGACACCAACAACATGAGGATGTGTGTTTTCATGAAGCCTTGACTGAATATTTTAATGCCTTCTGTTTTGAATTGCATGCTAAATATTTCTCAATGTTTCACAGTGGCATACCACATTGATGATTGCATCTGTGGGAAGGAACTCAACAAGCAGAATAACCCCTTGTCCCAGATCATAGTGCACATGCTTTTTCATGCTGACAACATTATTTTGAAGTAGTTGTTTTTAGAAGATCCTGTGTGCCCCACTCCATTGACTGTTGTTTTGATTCTGGAGTGACATCACAAACTAAAGTTTCATTCCGATAACTATCCTGCTTAAGAATTAACCTCCCTCATCACTTAATTTGGTAAGTAATGTCAAAGCTTCATTTTACAGACATCTGTATCTTCAGAACCCAACAGGTACACAGTTTGCAATGATTTAAGCACTTTGTGACAATCTCATGCAAAATAGTTTTGAAAATTTGTGGAAACACATCACAAAATATTCTTATTATGAACCATCTGTTTTCTCGAATTGCCTCATTCACTTGTTATGTAAAACCTGTTTTTCCATACTGATTCAATTATTTTAGAAAATGTAGGTACTGAGCTTACTGGTGTATAACAACTTGGTGAATAACTGCATGTTTGTATATGTGCTTGACTTGGTTGTTTCAAGCAATATGGAAATATTTTGTTACCAATATACAAATAAAACTATTTTTAATGGATAATAGCAATTTTAACTCATGAGTTTCAACTATCTTGTGAATAACAATTTTAATTAATCTAACATGTGATTTGTTCAGAGAGTTCTTGATCTGAGAAAGACAATAAGATTTTTAAGCCAAGTTAATTATATTGTCCCTGCCACCTAACTATAGTAAATGGAATTATTATATTTCACTTTCAAGATTTTATCAGAATACATATTTTGATGTCCCCTGAATAAAAACACTTTTACTTTTCCTACTAGATGCTTACATTAAGTAAAGGGAGTATTGCACTCTTGCCAAAAATTTGGCTTTGAAGTTTCATCAGAAATACATATTTGCAGTCTTCTGAACTCCAAAATCACATTTTTAGAAAAAGTTTCTGTATGTATGTGTGTGTGTGTTTTTTTTAAAGAGTGTTTAATGCGCGCTTTTACTACTATAGCACTGCAGGCGATTTTGTGTGTGTGTGTGTGTGTGTGTGTGTGTGTGTGTGTGTGTGTGTGTGTGTGTGTCCGCAGCATAACTCAAAAATAAAAAGTTTATTAAACACCAAAATTGGTAGAAGGATAAGTTTTAATAAGAACAATTTGTTGAATGGTTAGAGAATGTCATTTGATACTTAGAAAAAATACTGTGTATGTTTGTGAACAGCACAAGTTAAAAGCAAAGATGCAAAGATACTAAAGCTAATTATTTTAAGCTTAGTATCTTCCAAAGATGACCCAAACATTTTCAACAAAATCCTCCCACCCAGAACTACTTTTACATGGTAAACTTTTTGAACTTTGTTAATTTCTTAAAATTGCTCAAACAATTTTTACTAAAATACCATATATTTGCATGATAAACAATATGTATATCTTGAACTTCCTGTAGAATAGCCTGTGAACTCTCCTACATTTGGAAGGAATTTTATGCAACAGGTAACTATAGGAAATAGACACAAACATATTACACAAAAATGAAGATGGCTGCCTTTGCAGTTGAGGGGTCAGCATTCTGGCTTCTCAACCCAAAGGTTCCAGATTCGATTTCTGGCTGTGGCAGGGAATTTTTATTGAACTAGAATCATCCTCTATCCACTAAAGAGTCTGGAGGTGTGAATGTGAATATATTTAATAGTATAACACTGAAAATCTAATGTTAAGAAACATTATAGTCCAACGAGCAAAACACCAGCAGTATTTTTCAAGTCAAAGTCCCCAATGACTATAGAAGTTCAAGGGGGCTATATAATTAAAGTATGTATTTAAAAAAATACAGATCTCTTTAAAACATGCTATTTATTTCAATTTTCAATATATTTCTTTTTTTGTGATATCAGCCACTTCTGAGATATCTGCTATTATTGGTTTGAATTCTTTGGCGCTTGTCATCCTTTATAAAGTGTTGTAGATATTCATTTGTTTCTTGTGATGACATTGAAAGAGTCTAAGCAAGGTTATTAAATTATTTGATTATCACTATCCCCTTAACAGCGGCAGCTCGTGACCTTAACTATAGGTGAAACTGTTATCTTATAAAAATCACATTCAGCATACCTATTTCTTATATATTGCATTGACTCTTCTGTCTTTTCTGTTGATACATTTCTCAATTATATCATCGTGAAAAGGCTGCTTCTTTTGTAGGTTGTTCAGCAGACATTATGGAATATCCACTTTATCCACATATAAACCTGATCCAGTGCAAAATGATTTGGCTTTCTTTGAGCTTTGAAGGAGGAGCACAATCATAGTAATGTGATGTAATCATAGGGAAACTCTAGCTCAATGACTGTGGCTTCACATTGTAAAATTGCATAGAAAAATCTGTCCCAAGGTTAACCATATGCTCTATGGTCATAAAACGAGGAGAATATTAAGTCAGAACATATACGTATTTATGTACAAATTATACTCATATGAGAAGTATGCATAGTAAACTAATTTTAGAGGTTCCCTTTTGATTAAAGAAACAGTGCATTCTTAAAACAACACTACTTTTGTTACGTTAATTGCATTGGTACTGCATAGTGCTGGTAACCTCCTTCTTATATAGTAGTATGCAATTTGAAAATTGTTGTACCTTTGAATCTTGCTCGGAACAAGGACCAAGAGCCTTCCAAACGGTTACTTTCTGGCACAGGTCCATCTGGGACAGTGGTAGCTTTACTCCACCAATACTGTGATGGCGAGAGTAGGCATCGAAGTCATATAGAATAATCTCCAGTACCCTTCGGCCCAGTCCGTTAGGTCTCACTTCAAAAACGAAGTCCTCATCAAACACTGCAAAAAATTATTAGATTTACCTTAAAAACATATATGATTAAAACATAAACAAACTTGACAAGTAATGTCATCAAAATAACCTTGCTCACTTCATCAAGTATACACGCATGCGCTCATGCATATGCATGTGCACACTCACACACACACACACACACACACACACACACACACACACATACATACATACAGAGCCTATCTGCTATGGTTTAAAATCATTCAGAATGAAGAGGATTTCAGAGGCTGTTATGGAAATTTCAAGATGTACATTTCATTTGTCATGAAAATATCATAAACTTATGGCATTTAAATAAAAATCATTACAGCCATTTTTCAGAAAATCAAAAAATTTGAAAATGTTCCATGTAAAGTATAGTCTGAGGAGGATGTTTCTTTAAAATCTTTGTTTCTCATCCTTCAAAGATGCTGAACTTAAATGTCAAATTTGGTATTTATCAGACATTTTCTCTTTGATTTATGCTGTTCACACACATACCTACACACATGCACAGAGCTTTTTGTAAATTATTTTAAAATTCAATGTATCTCAAAACATGCATATCTGGTAAATATGAATTTGAAATTTTTTGGCAGAATGCATTACCTTCTCTCTTAGTGTATAGGCTGGTGAAAATAGTAGAGAAAGTGAAAATATGCCAGTTAGGCATTAAAATATTGAAAATATATCTGATGTATTACATTCACATGACTTTTTCTACCTACACCTTCACAAACTATTCTTACAAAAGGCTATTCTTGTAATTGCTGTATGCCAATCAAGATAAAGCTTAGCAGAAATGGTTTTCTCACAGATTTCTTTGTGCAAGGGGAGTAAGGAACTACAATATGCAAAAGAACAACAAATATTTTACGAGACGGTTGCTATGTGATGCCTTTTAAAATTCCACTTTTTTTGTTTTGTTTGACCAAGATAAAAAAAATGTGAATAATGACTCCCCACTTGAGAAAAATATAAACATTGGAAAATGTAAATAAATAACAAGGAATATCTCCAAAATTGTTTCACTAGGAATAAAAATGTATTTTGAGATGTACATTTTTAATTTCTCTATCATGTATTATGTACATATTAGACAGGGAAGGTATTGTATTTCACCCAAAAATTCAAAGTCAAGATTTCACCAGACATATACGTTTTGAGGTCTCTTGCATCCAAAGAAAGCATTTTTAGAAAAATATCCAAGTGTGCACATGTGCATGTGTATGTGTGTGTGCGCGCGTGAGAGAGAGAAAGAGGGAGGGAGGGAGGGAGAGGGAGGGAGGGAGAGGGAGGGGGAGAGGGAGGGGGAGGGGGAGAGAGAGACACACACACACATTGATGTTTAAATTCAGCTTCTTTTAAGGAGGGACAGAAATATGTTCACGAAAATTCTTTACTCCAAACTACGCTTTACATGGAAAATGTTTTGAAAATTTTGTTTTTCTCAAAAATGTCTCTAACAATTTTGATTAAAATGCTATATGTTTATAATATTTTCATCACAAATAAAATGTAGATATATCTGGAATTTTCTGGGAATTCATAATTGGTAGACTGTAAGAATAGACACAAACTTAAATACACAAAAAATATAGGTCTCGTCAAAATTCACAATTTATGTCAAATGTGGGCAATTTTTTTGCAGAGTTAACCATTTCTGTTATTGGTTTCAGTTTTTAATGCTTTAATGTTTCTCAAATGGGGAGGTGCTTGTTTTTTCTTTTTTCCTTGTCAAGCAAAGAAAACTGTATTTCAAATTCATCACACTGGACCAACTTTTGAAATAATCGTTCATATTACATTAATGTATATGCAAATTTATAAATTTTTAAGTTTCATTAAATTCATAAGAACATTTAATGAATCCAATTATTGCATTTATAATTTTTGATAAGTATGAGGTAGATAAAAGAATAAACTTTGTGAGAATATTTAGGTGAAACATAGGTAGAGAAAGTTATGTGAATGTAATGCATTTAAATGTTTTTGTGTAGTTACTTTTTGTCTATCTTTTACACGCAAAATACTGTATGTTGTCGTGATTCTGCTACCATCTTCGTGGTACTCTATGAATTTTAATTGTCTGCTGGGCGTCTCACGAGACTACTCGTTCAACTCTTACAAGAGAGGACATTCTCGTTTGCACCAGGATACTATTCATAAGCTTGTTGGTATTTCATGCACCGCAATGTCAAAATTTCACTCACAACCTCACATTGTTTAGCATGTACTGCAAGGCCTGACAATAAAAGTGTAATGTTACTTGCACTTCTTGTGCACAACAATGACCTAAACATTTGAAAAGGCTTTAGATACAGCATATATAAGGTTACTACAAATGATTAAATCCTTTTCAAAATGCAATATTTTCCCAAATTATCACGCGTACAATTACAGGGTGTTCGTAAAGTTCCTGCGCTCAAGAGTTTATTTATTGCTTTCTCAAATGTTGTTACAGTTGTTACAAATCGAATTGATTTGTATATTCATTGTAGATACCTTTACATACATGAAACCAATTTTAAACCCTTTTTAAAAGAATTTCTCATTCTCTGAGGACAAAAAGTATCCTGGCATGTCAGTAAACTATTTTGCGCGCATTACTTTCAGCAACTGCTGAAAATGGTCGCTATTTTCTTCCAAACACAAGGTTATATGTTCCAAAACACTTTTCATGTCAGTGTTTCACAACAAGTGCCGAAAATGACTACCTTTTTCTTGTAAAACAATTCCACACATCGGCGGATGTTCAGCAATACTTTTTTTTTTTTTTTTTTTTTTTAACTTTGCTGGTATTATATCGGTAATACAGTTTGAAATTACGTGTTTGAGTTCTTGTAGGGAATGTGGGTTGCCACTATACATTCTTTTCCTTAACAGAAAGAAATCTGGAGAGGTCAGATCGGGGGAGCTTGGAGGCCATACATTTTTGGAGATTATTTGATTTCCAAAAAATTTCTTCGACTTCTCCATGGACTCGTTTGCAGTATGACAAGTGACACTATCTTATTGAAACTGTCACATTCATCCTCTTCCGACAAATCCACAAACTGCTGCACAATATCCGTATAGAGGACACCATTGATTGTTTCCTCAAAGAAAATGGCCTAACAATTCTTCTTCGCGATATTGCACACCAAAAGCTGTGACTGAAGCAGCACTTCGTGGAAGACATACGGATTTTCAGTTGCCCAAAATCTACTGTTCTGAGAGTTAATGTAGCTATTTAAGTGGAACCACATCTCATCCGTAAAGAAAGTCTTATTGAGAATGGCTACATTGTTGCGTGTCAAAGTGCGGAACATTGGCAGTAGTGGGATGTTTCCCTAGATCGGACGACCGCAGCTCCTGGACAATTTTCACGCGATGACTTTCAAATGCGATGAGGTTTGTCCTTGAGCGCCACCAGGCCGGCAGCCAATCGGAGTGCTGCTGTGTTGACATATTGCATTCCCGCTTAACTGGGGAGTAATGCACTAAGTGATTCCGTTTCTCGTAAATTCTACTTGCGCTAAGACAAAATATTAAAATTTTGTAAAAAAAAAAAAAAAAAAAAAAAAAAACATTCACGAAGAAGTTAGGGAGTAATGTTTGTAGCAGAACCGTAAAACCACAGCTTTTTAGCTCAAATAGTTTTTATAATACACATGAATAAGCATTATGTCACCAGCAAATTTGCATCCACAATGTGCGAGTGAGAGGGAAATGTGGCAACGCAGAGCGCGATAACGCATCTCATTCGCTGCAGCGTAGAACTCTTCCCATTTGAAAAACATAGGTTAGGAGCTTTTTACTTGGATACAATTGACCTTTCAATTTGTTGCGCCAAACGTCTTACCGATTTTCGTGGCAAGTAACATTCGCTGGTCAACATCATGAACGAAATATTGTGTGACTACCTTGGGTCTTTCACTTCTTCGTCTATCATCCAAGGAGTCCGTATCACGAATCCGGCGTACAAGAGCATAAACAGCACTTTAATCTGGTGACAATCATTAGGGAAATAGCCTTCTCCATCTCTCCAAACAACTTTCATACGATTTGAATTCAAAATATGCTTCCAGCATAGCTATACGCTGCGTGCTTGTAAAAACCGCTGTTTCCGATTACGATTCAATGTCTCACTCTGAGTAACGCAGCATCTACACTGACCTAAGAATAACATTAATCCGTTCTTCAAAGTTACAACAATCTGAAAAACAAAACTTGCCAACTCATCAACTAAAATACCCCAAAGACAATTTTCAAAATATGAGTACCGTGACTTTTCGAACTGATATATCAAAAGAGCCGTAAGCTCCCGTGGCATATGGGTCTGTTGTCATGACAACCAGAGTTAATCTTCCAGAGTCCAGAGTCCAAGAACAGGTCGTCCAGATTTACCTGGGCGGAATGTAATTGAAGCAGCCAATCGCCTTTTAAGCCCACTCCGTACCTTCCATCAAGTTTTAAGGTACAGTAGAAGCCCGACATAATATGGGAGACATGCTTTACCCCCGCATTATACCTAACGATTCCGCGGTATATTGAAATGTCGACAAAATGTCGACAAAAATCGATCTTGCGAAGGTGGAGGGAAACATTCGTGTAATAATAAATTGCAGTCAATTATACAGTATGTCATATGCAATAAAGCACAGCACTTTTAAATGCAATTACTCAGTTATGCAGTCTATTCCAGTCCTGTAATCGACCTTTATAGTACAATTACTCTGTACACAGTTTACATTAACCTAATTTTGCACTGGCTTAACGAAATCAATAAGTTTTGTTTGGGGGAATAATTCGCAACGTTGGATAAGTAGAGTGAGACTGAAAAAATTCAAATGCCTTAGGCGGGATTTGAACCACGGATCTCCTGGTCTCTAGCCGGTTGCTCTACCACTGAGCTACCATGGCATCATGCCGGTAAACATGCGAGTCAGTTGAGAAATTTAATAACGTACCAGCATGCTGCCATGTTAGCTCAGTGGTAGAGCAACCGACTAGAGGCTGGGAGATCCGTGGTTCAAACCCCGGCTAAGGCATTTGAATTTTTTCAGTCTCACTCTACCTATCCAACTCCTATCCTACTCATGGTTTCTGTGAGAAAAGCAATTAAATTATCACAGTTGTTTTCTCCGCGTATTGTTTGACCACAGCAAATGTAACGCTAGGAGTGTGGTGAGGGCGAAAATTATACTGCAGGTCAGGCTCAGTTAGGCTTCTTCTGATCTCAACCTCGCGGGTTCAAACCCGCCAAGACCGATGGTTTTTAAGTGTGTTTAAAAATGACAGTCCCATATCGATAGATTTACTTGCATATAAAATAACTCCTGCAGGACGAAATCTCGGCGCACCGGCGGCGCTGATATGATCCTGACAATTGAGAGCGTCGTTAACTGACAAATGTCTTTTTTTTTTTATTCTGCAGAACCGCTCTTTGAAGACATTTTTGAAGCCAACAAAATGTAACATAAATAAATAAGAAGTGCGCACTTATTTTGTCGCGGGACATACTTTCCTCCGGGTTAAATCCGAATCCGCGGTATTTCGGGCTTCTTCTGTGTTTACCACAGCATGGTAATGTTTAGTTTGCTTTAGCGGTATTCTTTTATCGTTGCACTGCGGCGCGATATTTTAAAGTTTTGGCATATTATACATTTTTCAACTGAGATCTTTGTTTTCAGTATGTATTTGTAGAAATAGAAATACCTTCATGAGACACGAATGTTGATGAGTATAATACAATTATTTATAGTAAATTTCTATTCTAAATCTTAGAACCGTAATGCTACGATATAAAACCCATTAATTAAGTAATCAATTTCCTATAGGTACTTATATTAATTTTAATCTTGTTCTTTAGTGATAAAAACACAAAGTTTGGATTGAAATTTCTTCTTACCGGGGTTTAAGGTGCGTTTGTGAATCCGAGTTTGCCACACATTACTCTTGTCAGGAAGGAGACGTATCTTGGCATATGGGTCAGCAGTACCACTGAAGTCACGGGCCTGTAGATCATGAGCCTGAAAACATCAAAAGTTTCTCCTTTGTTCAGAGCCTTAGCCAGGGGAGGGTTGGGTTGGACTCCTCCTCCCTTGCTAAAAATTAAAAAAACTAACAGCAAAATCTAGTTTTAATTCCAATTGTTATACCTTAATCTATGAATATAGAATGGATTTTTAAAAATACATTTTAACTAGGATTAATTCATATTTACCACTTGATTTCTCATAAACAGTTAAAAACAGTTATATCCCTCAATATTTTTCTGGCTACGCAACTGCTTTTGATACCTTATTATGTTAAAGACCAGACACTGAAATATTATTACAATTTCAGGAAACTTCCTGGTGAAAAATTACAATTAAGAATGCCTACACATCTGTTAGCTGTCCATTTTGTTTGTATAGGCAACCCAAATGACATCAGAGATAGTAACAATAATTTACGATACGCATATCGTAGCATATCATATTGCAATATGAGATTGGAAAATTGACAAACGAGGCCTAGGCTTTATATTGTAATATGTAGTAATGATATATGTATTGTACAATGTTTTATCTACCTTACTTAGGTAATTTAGTTTTTTATATCCTTTGGTAAATTACATTTTTATTTCAGATGTAGCATAATCAAGCTCCATTACACTGCTGCTTCTGTGTTGGAGGAAGAGATTGATGAAGCAAGACATCCTGAGGTAACAGACTGCGGTGATTGCCCAGAGAAATGAATACAGCGCCCAACGCTTTGTGTAAATTGCGGAAGAATCTCTGAGCCTGTTTGCGGATGAAGTCTTCAATGGTCAGAATACCAAGTTACTGAGAAACCAGGGTGCATGGACTGCAAGACGTAGAACCTTATTTTGAAAAGACTGGAGTGACCTACTTTTATGGAGGCTAACCACCCAAAACTGGGCAGGCATAAATGAGATGGGACGACGGATGGATTTGAAACTCAAAATAGCTGTGGCACTGTTGATAAAAGATTTACGATTTACAAGAGGATAAAGTTTTTACAAACAAGAATAGGTTAAGCTGGGCTTCTTATTGATGTAAGATTTCCAGGCGAGGCGACGTTCGAAGTGAGCTCTTAGGTATTTTGCACTTTCGTTAATATGCTTCCATCCTATAAGGGTATCATCAACCTTAAGTGGTAGTCGCCCTCCGTGGTGTAATAGTTACCATGCTAACTTCATATACCAAGGTCGATGGATTTTTGCGAGTATAAAAATCCTTAGCATGGCTTCCTTCGGAAGGGAAGTAAAGCCGTGGGTCCCGTGTCGTAGATTTACGGCTCGTAAAAGAATCTCAAGCCTGATAAAGAGGCCTCTGAGCAATAGAGAATGGGACGCTGAGAATCACAGCAGTTAAAGAGCGTCCATAAATAAAACGTCATTTCATTTCCTAAGTGGTGCAGGTGAAGGCGGCCGGCAGAGCGTGAAACCACACCGGAAATCATTGAAAAGGTGCATGACATGATTTCAAAGATCGGCGTACAAAGGTGCGTGAAATTGCTAATTCTCTTGGAATTTCAAAGGAACGTATTGTTCACATCTTGCATCAGGAATTAAACATGAAAAAGCTTTGCGCAAGGTGGGTGCCGTGTATCCTCACTGTGGATGACAAACGCCTTCGCACGACACTTTCTGAAAAGTGCTTGGCACATTTTCAAAAGGACAGAAGTGACTTTTTGCGTCAATACGTCACAATGGATGAAACATGGATTCGCCACTACACACCCGAATCCAAGCAACAGTCGAGGTAGTGGCCAGAAGCTGATTATTCAGTTCCAAAGAAGACTAGGATGATACCATCGGCGGGAAAGTTCATTGCGTCAGTGTTTTGGGGTGCCAAAGGAATTTTGTTGATTGACTATCTCGAAAAAGGTAAAACCATTACTGGAGAATACTATTCCCAACTTCTAACCAAACTGAATGCAAACATTCGTGAAAACAGACCAGGGTTCAAAAAGAAAAAAAATTAGTTTCCATCAGGACAATGCACCTACCCACAAAAGTGTTTTGGTAATGGCGAAATTGAGAAATCTGCACTATGAAGCGCCGGAATATCCACCCTATTCCCCAGATTTGGCTCCCTTGGACTTCCATCTGTTTCCAAAACTGAAGAAATTCCTCGCTGGTAGGCGCTTTTCGTCCAATGAAGAAGCAATTGCGGCTGTAAACGGGTGCTTTGCAGCACTTCCAGAGGAACACTACAGAGAGAGAGAGGGGATAATTGCATTGGAACACCGCTGGACAAAATGTATTGATATTAGAGGAGATTATGTTGAAAAATAAAACTACAAGCGGCAGAAATGAAATATCTCCGAGCAGTAAAAGGATGCACCAGACAAAATCATATTAGGAATGAAGGAAAGAATTAGACATATTTTCCTTAAAAGAAAGGATAAAAATAGAGCAAAATGGAAAAGTCATTTACAAAGAATGGATAACTCTCACATTCCATTTCAGTCATACAATGTCGTGTTGATGTGTTGACGTTGGGTGCTATATGCAGTGCTGTCTTTGGCACCACATTTAAGACGCCTTATGCGGTGAGCGCAGATTGGAGTCGCTGACCAGACTCACTCCACTACCTATGAGTAGACCCACTTACCTGGTAAGGTGAATCTACTACCGGTGAGTTTGCCTCAGTGTTGATTGACTCACTCGGGGTGGTAAAGCAAATGGGGGTAGTTCAGGGAGTGGTCTTGTAATGATTAAAAGTTATATACTTTTCTTGAGTTTATTCCTTCCTAGGAGAGACGAGACAAACACATTTGCCTTACAATAATTCTAACTCATACACCTGTTGCGAATTCTAACACTTGGCTGACTACATGTAGTATATTAGTGCGCGTCACTGACTTTAGGTTTGTTACACGTTACTGTGTCTAACTTTGAAGTAATTAAGTTCAGCCCGACGACCGACAGCGTAACAGTTACAGACAACTTTCACGAACAGATCAGAACAGATTGATGAACAGATATAGTAAGAACAGAAATAGGCCACGATGTGCCTTCATGGGCTCTTTATATACCAAAAATACTGGCATGGTGGCCTCTTTCTGATTGGACAGAATGGCAGCACGATTGACGTAAATATTTCCCAAGAATCAATTTCCTTATCTCAGGGTGCACTGCAAAACTTCACGTGACAAGCTTTGTACAGTGAAGAATTACCGTCTTCTGAATTTTTCTGTTCACCCCCGAGGTAACTCGAGTGTACGTGGCTTGACAAAAGAGACCTTTCTAACAAAAGCGCTCCTCATCCCCTTTGACTCTCTTGGCGTCAGCTTCTTCTCCAGCTGAATTTTCTCAGTTAAATACGTACATTTATACTTTTTTAGTTTGCACATTGATAAATAATTAATAGATAATAATAATTGTAATAGGGAAGCTAATTAACGAGCTCAAAATATAAATCTCTAGGCTACAGAACAATAGGAAGGTCAGTTAAAAGATGGGAAGAAATATGAGGCCGGAACAGGAGAATTCTCCTAATCTAAGAAGAGTTGATGATGAATAAAACTACTTTGAGAGCATGAATTGTCGTTTTTCACTATCAGGCCGAGAACTTTTCAGACCACCCATGTAGTTACCGAAATTATATTTATTTACGGGATAAAATGAACGTAGTAAATTACTATTACAAGAGCAAGAGCGCTTTTTTCCACAAATTTCACCGTAGCCTCTGCAGTGTTTATTTCTGTGTGCAGTTATTACAACTTCCACAGGGAATCTCCTCTAGGCAAATATGTGTACAAGCACAATATTTATACAGTGAGCAACACGAGGGAATCGTCTATGATGCTCACAGGCATTTTTACTTTCTCTACACGCACTATGTGCATAGTGTATAGAGAAGGTATTGCACTCCACCCAAAAATTCGATACCGAGATTTCACCGGAAATATATGTTTTAGGGTCCCCAATATCCAAAAAAAGCATTTTCACAAAAAGGTCCGTGTGTGTCTGTGTCCGTGTGCCTGTGAACACGATAACTCAAAAACGAAAAGTCGGTAAAATACCAAACTTGGTATTTAAGTTTAGTATCTTGCAGGGATGCGACACGAAGATTTTGAGAAAAATCCCCCCACCCCCAACTACCCTTTACATGGACCTTTTTTCCAAAATTTTGATTTTCTCAAAATGGCTCTAACGATTTTGTTTATAATATCATATATTAAAGATATTTACCTGACAAATAAAATGTATTTCTTGAATTTTCTGGGAATAGCCTCTGAAGAGTAGTTTATTGTGGGTGAATTTTACTGAATTTTGAATAACTACTAAACCGTAAGAGATGAGCAAAAACTTACTCTACAAAAAATGTAGAGCACCTTAAAAACACACAATTTATGTTATATACATTTTTTCGTGGAGTCTGTCGTTTTTGAGACATTCCTTGTTTTTGGTTTCTGCAATGAAAAACTTATACTTTTCTCATACAGGAACTTGTCAACTCCTATCCATATAAACAAAGGAACTTCATTGACATAGCAACCATTTTGACTATCACTTTAACCTATAGTAGTCCCTTATTTCGCTCCTACTTACAAGGAAGCAAGTAATAAACCTATTTCTGCTAATTTTTTCTGATTAGCATAAAGTAAATAGAAGTATAAGCTTTTTAAGAATAATTTGTTGCAGGGATATAGAGAAAGTCATGTGAATGGAACACATCATATTTTTATATTTGCCCCCTGGTGTATTACAAACAACGTTTCTCTATAATCAGACAGAAGAATGTTTAACTCAAGACATACGTAAACTTCTGCAATTATATTTTCATTTGTTTTCTTTGTACCCGAATATTTTGTAGTGAAAAGCAAATTGCTGAACAGCTTCTATTGTGTGGTCGGCATGAGATAAATGGTCCTGATTGTAATAGTCAATTCACATAATTACAGTAGCCGAGCAAGATTATCGACGCTCGGAAGAAATAATATATGGCCCTACTTCGTGTGGATTTTCATCTGCCTTTCCTTGGAAGCATACTAATTGGTAATTAATTTCTTGTAGCTCCTGGGTGCAACAATATTAACTTTGACAAAGTTAGACTCGATATTAATTAGTTGTTGCCCTAAACCTTTGAAGCTTTTCCCAGTAACAGTGCTGAAGGGTGTTAAATTGTTTGGCACAATGAAAATACACGCTAGTTATTGTTTGTTTTTATTGCCGAGCAATACTTGTCCAGAGGCACCAATACTACACTTGCCCATGTTTCACAGAAAACGTACTTACTTTGTTTGCAGTAACTAAAAACAGAACCTTCTACCAAACATTAGAACTGATCCCTTCTCTTTTGATTAGTCTATATTCATGTTTACTTTCTCAACATGTACTATGCACATAGTGTATTGAGAAGGTATTGTATTGCACCCAGATTTCGATACCGAGATGTCACCGGAAATATTTTGAGGTCCCCTGAGTCCAAAAAGCATTTTTAGAAAAAGGTCCGTGTGTGTCTGTGGACAGCTTAGCCCAAAAACGAATTGTCGGCTAAATACTAAACTTGTTATTTTAGTTGAGTATCTTCAAGAAAATCCCACCTTCCCATTCCCAACTACCTTTTACATGGAACATTTTTCGAATATTTTGATTTTCTCAAAAATGGCTCTAACGATTTTGATTAAAATATTTATGTTTAAGATATTTTTATGACTAACTAAATGTATATTTCTGGAAATAGCCTCTGAAGACCTCTTCATTCTGGATGACTTTTGAATAACTGGCAAACTGTAAGAGATAGATAAAAAGTACTACTTAAAAGGTGTAGATTTCTGTAAAACACCCAATTTATGCCTTATACATTGTTGAGTTAACGGTTATTCTTTATTATTGGTTTCAATTTTAAACTACTTAAACTTTTCTCTAACGGGAAGTCACGTTTCCTTTCATCTCTCATTTGTTTTACAGTTGTCCTTGCAAAGAGACCGAATTTCAATTGTTTCAGATGCGATCTGCTTTTAAAAGATTTGACTATCGCTTTAGTAGTGTATAATGGGCTGCGCCGAGTGGTTAGAACACTTGCCTCTCACCTAGACGATCCGGACTCGATCCCAAGTGACCACATGTGGGATTTGTGGTGGACAAAGCGGCGCTGGGGCGGGTTCTCCGGTTTCCCCCGACATCGCATTCCACCAGTACTCCATCCTCATTCCATGTCTCACCGGTGTCATCACCTGCGGTGCCACAAGTTATAAAAGTCGTGTGTAACTTTATTATAGTTTTTTTACCTTTACTTACAAAGAAGATCGTAATAAGACCATTTATAGTAATGCTTATCTCAATTAGCACGATGTAGATAAAATAATAATCGTTTATAAGAATAGTTTGTTAGAGAAAGCCATGTGAATGGAACACATCAGATTTTTTAATGCCAGCCATCAAATATCGCTTCGAACATGTTCAATTCAACGGATATGAGCGAAATCGAGTATTCTAGATCACACGTTCCGCTCCACCGCTGGTAGCAAATGAAACAAAGCACTCTTTTCCCATCTATATTTCTACCTTAATATCGGACATTGCACGTTACAATTGGCAACATTGATTAAACAGCTCACGTTAGTTTACTATCCGCACACTGTTGTAGCCACATGTGGTTAGCTCTGGATGATTACGGAGTACCTCTGTGCTAAAGTGAAAGTGGAGCATCTCCAGCAGCTGCTAAGGCTAAGCTACTTTACAATCCTTCTAAGAGTTGCTTGGACGTCAAAATTTCGACCCCAAAATAAATAAAAATGTTTTGTAAACAAATAACGCCAGTGGTGCACAAAGTCCGGTGCATCATGACTGACAACCGTCGAGGAGCAATCCTGCTACCACCCTTCACTCCCCAACCTCATATACACCCGCGACCTGCATACCTCACATCACGTCAGAACATGGTTAAATTCTAGCAAGAATGGGTACACATCTAACACATCCTTGGACTGCCCTCAGCCTGCCAACTGCTCGTGTCGTGTAAAGTGAAAGTTAAACTTCTGAGTGTTTGACCAGTAATTAACTTAAATTTTCATTATTTACATGTTTCTATAACTTAACCTAGGCTGTGTATAGATCCTGGCTGGGAGTTTAGGCTCTATGTACTTCTGTTTGGGCTTTGGTCCTATAAATAAGTATGCGGTTAAAACATTGGCTTTCATACTAAGCCATCTAATCCTTTCTTTAGCCAATATACGAGGTATGATAAAAATAATGGGAATTTTTTAATGTAACCGATTTTCAAAACTGTTTTTTATTACTTTCTCTATACGCACTATGTACATAGTGTATAGAGAAGGTATTGCACTCCACCCAAAAATTCGATACCGAGATTTCACCGGAAATATATATTTTAGGGTCCCCAATATCCAAAAAAAGCATTTTCACAAAAATGTCCGTGTGTGTCCGTGTGTCTGTGAACACGATAACTCAAAAACGAAAAGTCGGTAAAATACCAAACTTGGTATTTAAGTTTAGTATCTTCCAGGGATGCGACACGAGATTTTGAGAAAAATCCCCCCACCCCCAACTACCCTTTACATGGAACTTTTTTCGAAAATTTTGATTTTCTCAAAAATGGCTCTAACGATTTTGATTAAAATTTCGTATATTAAACATATTTACCTGACAAATAAAGTGTATATCTTGAATTTTCTAGGAATAGCCTTTGAAGAGTGGCTTATTCTGAATGAATTTTACGGAATTTTGAATAACTGCTACACCGTAAGAGATGGACAAAAACTTACTACACAAAAAATGTAGAGCACGTTAAAACACACAATGTATATTATATACATTTTTTTTTCGCGGAGTTCGTCGTTTTTGAGACATTCCTTATTTTTGGTTTCTACTATGAAAAACTTATATTTTTCTCATACAGGAACTTGTCAACTCCGATCCATATAAACAAAGGAACTTCATTGACATAGCAACCAGCTTTTGACTATCACTTTAACCTATGTTAGTCCCTTATTTCGCTTCTACTTACAAGGAAGCAAGTAATAAGACTTTCTGATAATTTTTTCTGATTAGCATAAAGTAAATAGAAGTATAAGCTTTTTAAGAATAATTTGTTGCAGGGATATAGAGAAAGTCATGTGAATGGTACACATCAGATTTTCTTATATAGGTGCACATGTTCCTGATGTATGTTTGCATTTTCAGCTGTTTTATACTTAGTTTACTGTTGACAATTAAAAGGTTCAGCGAATTGCATTAAATTTTGCTTGAAAATGGAGTACCTAAAGTGTTGGAAATGCTAGTTGTGGCTTTTGACAAATCTACTATGAGTAAGACAAGGGGTTTCGAGTGGCATCGACGTTTCAAAGAAGGTTGAGAAGACTCTGTAGAGGACGATCCACTGGACGTTCTAACACATCAATTACTGACGACAATGAGCAAAATGCAAAGAAATGGCTCTGCATTATAGTTATACAGTCAATAAGGAATACTGCCTAGAAGTTATGCGCCATTTTCATTAAGTAATACGAAGAAAACGACCAGAATTTTCGCAAAACCACTCATGGATAGTGCTCCTGCTCACACCTCAATAATTGTTCGTGATTTTTTTTGTTGGCAAAAACCAGAAACATTATGTTGCCTCAGCTACCTTATTCGCCGGTCAATGCCTCTGCGACTTCTTTTTATTCCCGAGACTAAAGAAAACATGAAAGGACATCGTTTAGCCACTATTGGTGGGTTAAAAACAGAATCGCTGAAGTAGCTGAACACCACAAGGAAAAGTGAGTTCCAGAGTTGCTTCTACGATTGCTAGCACAAGTATTTTATATCTGAGGGAGTTTATTTTGAAGAGCACAAAGTTGATGTAACTGTATAAAGGTTAAGAGAAGCAAAAATATCCGTTATTTTTGTACAATGTTCCAGTTGGTATCCCCCCCTCATTTGAACAAAACTCACCACGGAATGAAAATGTGGCTAAATTCATGTGTTTCAGTCATTCCTAGTTCAACCTTCCGCATATATCCCTAGCCCAATGATTGTAACAATCCAGGGTAAATTAGGACGTTACAAATACACATATGAAGAGAGAGAGAGAGAGAGAGAGAGAGAGAGAGAGAGAGAGACTAGACGCACCTCTGACACCAAGTGACTGGAATCATACGGCAGAAAGGCGTTACATGAAAAGGGCTGAGGAAGATTAGACTACAAATTCAACATCTACACACATGGGAGCAAATAGGAGAGAGGGTTGGAGCTGCAATGGGGTTTATTCCAAAAGAATACAACATTCCAGCAGCTGAAATACAGGCTTGGAGGTAAATGTTCTAACATCAGGCGGAACAATTAGCTGTCCTTAAAGCTCTACAAGACTTCAGCAAGTCTGTAGAAAAAGATAGAAAACGCATTTTTTTGGTAGATTTTTTTTTAGCATAAACGCCTTTTAGCTCAATACGCTTTTACCAGCGTTTCTCCAACAGTTTTAAGCCTTGCAAAAAGTAGGATTTTTAAGCTCCTCAAAATAGGCGTCTGTTTGGGAGATGATCTATTCGTTAGATATAAATCGTTTTCCGCCGAGCCACTTTTTCAAGTTTGGAATTAAAAAAGAGTCACCGGGGGCCAAACCTGGTGCATACGTGGATTCTTTAGTAATTCGAACCTTAATTCTACAATTTTCGCCATTGAAACTGCGCAGGTGTGCACTCTTGCATTGTGTTGATGGAAGAGAATATTTTCTTTGCCAGATGAGGGTGTTTTTTTTCTTGATTCCTCCGTTCAACCGTTGCAATAACGATGCATAACACTCTCCATTTATTATTCTTCCTTTCTGCAAGGAATCAATGTATATGATTCCGCGTGCATCCCAAAAATCCAAGGCCATCACCTTGTCTGCAGATTTCATCACCTTTGCCTTCTTCGGAGCCGGTTCGTCTTTAAAACCCCACTGTTTCGAGTGTACTTTTGTCTCTGGAGTGCAGTAATGTATCCATGTTTCAATCACAGTTATGTATCGACGCAGAAACTCGCCAAGGGCGACGGAAAAGTGCCAAACCAGCATCCGAATCGATCACACGATTACGTTTATTCTTTATACCATTTCGCGAACTTTGATTCGTCGATCACTCTAAACCATATCCTGGATTTTGTCAACAATTTCGGAGGAAGTCACTTGTACTGGACGTCCGGAGCGATGTTCATCATTTGTGGATGAACGGCCACGTTTAAATTCACTTATCCAATTGTAAATTGTTGCAAACGCAGGAGCAGATATGCCACGAAGTTCATCCAACTCGGCTTTTATTTCTTTCGGTGTTAAGCCCTTTAAATACAAGTGTTTAATCACCTCACGAACCTCGTTTTTTTTTTTTTTTTTTTTTCATATTTCTAAAGAAGTACAAGATGGTTAATTCAATCGCCTATCCCGACGACACTGCCCTCTAGTAGGTAACGATGGTTACTAAATTCAAACTGTTTTCGTTACTATGAGTGTAATTTCTTGGATTTTCTAAGGACTTATTGAATGTCCCTAGTATCAGCGACTTACCGACAGAAGACAAAGCTGCAGCTGTATACTCAGAAAGCAAAATGGCACTATCAATATTGCAGAACCATGGCAAATATAATTTGCGGAAGATCGTTTTAAGAGAAATCAATGGAAAATTCAGTTCCGATGGATCAAAGCTTAAGTGAGTAACCTTGGGAATGAACTGGCCGATAAAATGGCAAAAGAAGCCGCGGGCAAAAGAAGAATTACCAAGGGTATAGGTACATTAAGGTCCCTAATTCTATCATTTAAGTCGATATTCAAACATGCTATAAACTGTGACAGATAAGGTGGCACGACACGGGAAAAGGAACTGTGAGCAATTACTTCTTTCCTTCAATAAACATTCGTTGAAGAAATGATTACCTCTTATATCGAATTTCCCTACAACAATATCAGAACATGAGAACCAAAGATTTTTTTCACATCATAAATGACCCCTAATTTACATGTAACAATCCACAACAACTCTAAAGCATCTAATATACGAAAGCAAAGACCAACTGGTACAGTTAAATATTATGTAAGTATGTATATATACATACTTAACTTTAAATATTCAACATGATAAAGCACCTAGACGTATAAGATACTCATGATGTGAATGGTGAATGCATGATAAATTATGTACAACAATGCATGTAATATTACTGTGTAATGAGGCATGCAGATTATCAATAAATAATAAAAATATATTCCAAACTGCAGTTCTCTTTGTCTCTCCCCTCGATCACCCATCTTGCATCGAAACTGCGGACTACATCATAATATAACCTAGCCAAGAAAAATCTGATGCGTTCCATTCATGTCACTTTCCCTTCAGCTCTGTAACACATTTTTATTACAAGGTTTATTCTTCTGTCTACTTCATGCTAATCGAGTTAAACTTTAGCAGAAGTGCTTTTTTGTGTAAGTATAAGGGCAATAATGTAATAGACAGGCTATAATGATAGTCAAATCTTTTAAAAGCTGGTTGCAATGTGGATGAAATTCGTTTCTTTGAATTGCCAGGAGTTTTCAAACTCCCATAGGTATGTGAAGAGTTTAAATGTTTTAAAACTAAAACCAACAACAAGGAAAATCTAAAAAATGTTAACTCCACGTAAAAAATGTATAGGATGAAAATTGTGTGTTTCAACAAGATTTACATATTTCGTATAGTAAGTTTTTGTCTATCTCTTACGGTTTACTAGCTATGCAAAAACCAGCAAAATTTATTGAATAAAGAGGTCTTCAGAGGTTATTACCAGAAAATCAGGATATATATTATTTGCGCTATTTTAATCAAAATCGTTAGCCATTTTTTTAGAAAATCAAAATTATCTAAGCTTTTTCTATGTAAAGGGTAGTTTGGGGTGGGTGGATTTTCTTGAAAATCTTCCTGTCGCATCCTTGGAAGATACTGCACTTAAATACCAAGGTTGGTATTTTACCAATTTTTCGTTTTTAATTTATCGTGTTCACAGACATGAACATACGGACACACACGGACCTTTTCATAAAAATGCTTTATTTGGATTTAGGGGACCATAAATCGTGTATTTCCGGTGAAATCTCGGCATCGAATTTTTAAGGGTGGAATACAATACTTCTCAGTACACTATGTGCATATGTAGTATGCGTAGAGAATGTAAAAAGAGTCTAAATCACAAATGAGGAGACTGAACATCCCAGGTGAGCATATGCCACCACAAGGGAATAAAAAGTCTAATGCTAGATAACATCTAGGGAAAAAGACGGTGGTCAGAAACATGTGTACATTTTAAAATAGTGGATAGGTTAAACACGGTTCTAATCTTCTGGACTTCAGTTCCACCTTTTATCAAAATGTTCTTTCATTTTAATAATTTTAATTAACATTGTTTGAAAAGCAGATGTGAATGAAACTGACCTCCAAAAGGCGCACAGTCAATATTCCTGCAGCGGGGTCATAAGCTAGACTCAGGTGGACCGCACCCCTAAGATCTTCTTCTCCGTCCGCGGTGTCATTGATGTGTTCTGCCTGGTATAGCGATGGCTTGATCTTTGTGTGATCCAGTCTGGTCTGCATAGAGGACACATGAGGGCGTGGCACGGAACTGAGTACCACCAGCTTCTCACTACGAGCCACAGGTTCCACTGAGGTTGACACAGGCTCTTCTATCATAGGTGTACTGGGTCCCGGTACTGATTCCTCTGCAAAAACACCACCAACAACTGTTCAGCATCTCAATTATCAGCCTGCTAGGGAAGGAAAGGTTCCTGGAGGAAGATAATACAATTAATACAATAAGAACTGACAGTTGGTTGGTACACTGTAACGATTCCATGAAAAGTGCTTTAGAAACAGTTTTGACTAATTATAATAGCGGAGCCAAACATGTACATGGCACTGAACTGAGTACCACCAGCTTCCCACTATGAGCCACAGGTTCCACTGAGGTTGACATGGGTTCTTCTATCATAGGTGTACTGGGTCCCGGCACCGATTCGTCTGCAAAAACACCACCAATCTCTGTTTCTCTTCCTACTAAGTACGTTATGCATACGTGCTAGAGAATGTATGTGTGTGTCTGTGTGGATCAAGTACTTTCTCAAAAAGCGTAATTTCAAATAAAGTCTGATATAAATATTTTAAGAAATAACTTGCATTTCATTGCAAGAATTTAACACATCCCAGCTGAATATGCTGTGTGTTATGCAATATGTAAAAACAAATTCCTAAAATTCTTCTTAAATATTGAACATTTCTAGTAGCCATGAATTTTAAACGAAAATGCAATATTATATTTCTCTAAGGGATACAAAGGCGTCTCCTTAGCGCGGTAGTAGCGTTACTGCTTGCCAAGCGGTAGACCTGGGTTCGATTCCCAGTAAGCATGGGGATTTTTTCCCCGCTGGGAGACCTGGACCGGGGTGCACTCAGTCTCGTGGGGTCCCTGGGGGGGGGCAATTGAGGAGCTACTTGATGGAGAAATAGCGGCTCCAGGTCATGAGGACCGCATTAACCGGCCGGGGGGTTCGAGGCGCTGACCACGCCTCACCCTCCAATACTGCACCCCATCCATGACGTCTGTCATGGACCGAAATGGGGGACGCAGCGGCCGGGCGGTAGGCCAAGGTTCCTTGTGAGCTGTTGTGCCCTGAATTTGTTGTTGTTGTTATTATTATTTATAATATATAACGAAGGATGAATAACATGACTGATACAGAACACATCACTTAGTGTTGGGGTCACGTGGCAGCATCATATGTTTCCTTGAGGTAATCTGTAACTGCTACAAAATTAATGCAGGATTATCTCAACACACAGTGGCTTAAGTCCACTTCCGTATTCATGATAGCGTGTCTGCCTGCTGCTCCGAAGGGATAGTTCAAATCTCGCTGGGGGGTGATTTGTCTACATACAATTTTTACGAGTTGTTACCCTCTATGATGGGGCAATCAATAAGTAATGCGTGGTTTCTAAATTGGAAATTGATATCGTGGACTGTCAAAAATGTAAACAAATCGTTAACGATACTATCGTTATATATTAAGGTTAATATCGTTGCCGTCAACGGGATTGCGGTGTGTGTAATGCTCTATGAAATTATTGATTTCATTGATTACCCGCAATTAATTTTTTACTTTCTTTAGTACATATATACATACAATGTCCACAGTAGCTAAAGAAGGTGTTGTATTCCACAAAATAATTTGATATCAAGATTTCACTGAAAATATGTTTTAATGTCCCCTGACTCCGATTTTTTTAGAAACAGATCCGTGTGTGTATGTGTGTGTATGTGTGTGTGTGAACACGATAGCTCAAAATCAAAAAGTCGGTAAAGTACCAAATTTGGTATATAAACTGTCTTTCAAGGATACGACACGAAGATTTTGGAGAAAATTCCTTCTCCCCAAAATATCCTTTATATGGGACATTTTTCGAAAAGTTTGATATTCTTAAAAACGGCATATTAAAGGCATTTACACGGAAAATAAAATGTATTTCTTGAATTTTGTGGGAATAGCCTCTGAAGAGCGTCTTTATTCTAGATCAATTTAGCTGGATTTTGTATAACTAGTAAACCGTAAGAGATAGACAAGAACTTAATGCACAAAAAATGTAGAGCTCGTTAAAATACACAATCTATGTCATGTGATTTTTTTTTCGCAGAGCGGACCATTTTTGATATATTGCTTTTTATTTTTTCAGTTTCAAAATATTTGAAACTTTGTGGGATTGACATACATGGATTTGTGAATGCATTGAGACGTACTTCATTCACATGGCAACCAGCTTTTAATGTCGTTTTAGCCTCGAGTATTCCCTTATTTCTTTTCTGCTTACAAGAAAGCATTTCTGCTAATATTTATCTCGATTAGCATGGAGTAGATAGAAGTTTGAGCCTTTTAGCAATAATTTGTTATAGAGATGTAGGGAAAGTCACGTGAATGGGATACATCAGATTTTTACAAGTTGTTACCCTCTATGATGAGGAAATCAATGAGTAATGTTTTGTTTCTAAATTGGGACCATAAAAATGTAAACAAATTGTTAACGATAATATCGTTATATATTAAGCTTTAATACCTTTGCCGTCAACGGGATTGCTGTGTGTGGATAATGGTCTATGAAATTATTCATTAAATTGATTACCCACAATGTATGCCAAGCTTGTTTTACTTTCTCTAACACGTGTATACATGCAATTTACATAGAAGCTAGAGAAGGCATTATATTCTACCCAAAAATTCGATGTCAAGATTTCACCGAAAATATGTTTTGAGATCCCCTGACTCCGAAAAAAACATTTTTAGAAACAGGTCCGCGCGTGTGTATGTGAGTTTGTGGACAGCATATCTCAAAAATGAAAAGATCGCTAAAATCCAAACTTGATATTTATGTTTAGTATCTTCCAAGGATGCAACATGAAGACTTTAAAAAATCCCCCCCACACAAACTACGCTTTACATGGAAACAGTCTCGACATTTTTGATTGGCTCAAAAATTGCTCTAACGATTTGATTAAAGTGGCGTATTTTAAATATATGTACATGGCAAATAAAATGTCTATCTTGAAGTTTTGGTGAACAGCCTTTGAAGACCTCTTCATTCTGGATGAATTTTGCTGAATTTTGCGTAGCTGTTAAACCGTAAGAGATAGACAAGAACTTACTACACAAAAAATGTAGGTCTCGTCAAAATACATGATTCATGATTTTTATATTTTTATTGTGAAGGTAACCGTTTCCGAGATATTCCTTATTATTGGATTGCATTTTAAAATACTACTTTTCTCAGACAGGAAGTGCCCGTTTTTCTTTTGTTCTACTCCTGGCAAGTAAAGAAGCGATTTGTAATGGCAATCGTTATGGACAGCTATTAAAACATTTGACTATCTATCGTTTTAGCATAGCGCATTGCTTTAATTCCCTTTTTCTTATAAGTCACCAAGTAATAGGAACATTCAGAATGCTTATCTCGATTAGAATGGTGTAGAAAAAAGAATAATCCTTTGAAGAAGTTTTTTTTTTTTTTTAGTAAAACACTAGAGAAAAGCCATGTGAGTGTAACACATATTTTTAATAGTGTTTGACACCCCCTTTTATTACAATATGGCACCGCAGGCGATGATACTGATGATACATGGAATGAAGATGGAGCACCGGTGGAATGCGATAGCGGGAGAAACCGGAACCTGGAGAAAACCCGCCGCTGTACCGCGTTGTCCACCACAAATCCCACATGTCACCTGGCTCTACACGTACTGTGTACATAGTGTACAGAGCAAGTATTGTATTGCACCCAAAGTTTTGATACCGAAATTTCACCGGAAATACATGTTTTGGGACCCCCAGAATCCAAATAAGATTTTTAGAAAGATGTCCGTGTGTGTATGTTCAAAAACGAAAAGGCCGTTTATTACCAGACTTGATATTTAAGTTCAGTATCTTCCAAGGATGCGACACGAAGATTTTCAACAAAATCCCCCCCAACCCAACTACTCTTTACATGGGTAGCATTTCTAAAATATTGATTTTCTCAAAAAATGGTTCTAAAGAGGTTTTAATTAAAATCTCTTATGATTAAGATATTTACATGGCAAATAGAATGAATATCTTGAATTTTCTGGGAGTAGCCTCCAAAGACCTCTTTATTCTGGATGAACATTTTTTTTAAATTTTGCAGAACTATTAAACGTAAGAGATAGACAAAATCTTACTTAAAAAAAATGTAGATATCGTTAAAACACACCATTTATGTAATATACCTTTTTTTCGTGGAGTTGACCGTTTTCAAGGTATTCCTGATTATTGGTTCCAGTTTTAAAATTCTTAAACTTTTCTCTTTCGGGAACTTGTAAACTCCTGGCCACGCAAAGAAACGGATTTCAGTCTCACAGCAACCACATTTTAAAACATTCCACTGTCGGTTTAGCCTAGTGTATTCTCTAATTTTCCTTCTACTTATAAAGGAACTAAGCAATAAAACCATTTCTGCTAATGTTTATCTCGATTAAAATAAAGTAGATAGAATAATTAACAATAATTTGTTACAGAGTTTTAGAGAAAGTCATATGAATGAAACACATACGATTTTATGGATTGGATGTATTTATTTTAAAATTTTGGCTGAATCGCGATGTTAGTTGTTTGGTTGCTGAGGTCGTTGGTTCGAACTCCAGGATGGGGACTAAAAAACCTAACTCTATAGGTACCTAAATATTGATTTTTAGAATTGTGTGAACCTTTTTTAAAAATCTGATATGTTCCATTCACATGACTTTTTCTAACTATTCTGCAACAGATTATTCTTACAAAAGCTCATCCTCCTTTCTATTTCGTGCTAATCAAGAAAAACGGAAGACAGCAGACATTGCATTAATTGCTTCCTTATAAGTAGAAGGGAAATAAGGGAATACACTAGGCTAAAGCCATAGTATACGCTTTAAAAGTGGTTGAAATTCATTTCTTTTTATGACCAGGAGTTGACAAATTTCCGTATGAGAAAAGTTTAAGTATTTTAAAACTGAAATCAGTAACAAGGAATATTTCGGAAACAGCGAATTCAAGAAAAAACATTTATATGACATAACTTGTGTGTTTTAACGAGATCTCCATTTTTGTACAGTAACTGTTTGTCTATCTCTTACGGTTTATCGGTTATGCAAAAGTCAAAAAAAAAAAAAAAAAAAAAAAATGGAGAGGTCTTCAGAGACTATTCTCAGAAAATTCAAGATATACATATAGTTTGCTATGTAAATATTTTTAATATAGGGTATTTTAATCATAACGTTAGAGCCGTTTTTGAGAAAATACAAATTTTCGATATTTTTCCATGTAACGGGAAGTTTGGGGTGGGAGAATTTGTTAAAAATCTTCGAATCGCATCTTTGGAACATAATAAATTTAAATACTAAGTTTAATTTAACCGACATTTCCTTACTGAGCTATGCTACCTCCCCCCCCCCTACACACACACGCACAGACACACTCGAGAAGATCTTCAAAACAACATCAATGGTCATTTGAAATCATTGGCGGCAACATTTTTTGAAGCGGCCAATGCAAAGCTAGTGCACAATTACGATAAACGTCTTAATATTTTCGGGTGAGTATGTTGAAAAGTAACCATATGTGTAAAAAAGCCTTTAGTAATAAAATAGTTGTTTTTTACGAACTTGTCTTTTATTTATAGCCTATTGGAAAAAAAAAAAAAAAAAAAAAACGGCCCTCGTACATTTTTAGTTCAGTAAGTTTTTGCCTATCACTTATGGTTTACCAGTTATGCAAAATTTCGTAAAATGTATCCAGAATATTGTAGTCTTCAGAGGCTATTCCCAGAAAATTCAAGACACATATTTTATTTATCAGGTAAATAGCTTTAATTTATAGCATTTTAATCAAAATAATTGGAGCTATTTTTGATAAAATAAAAAATTTCCAATTTTTTGGGGGGGTGGGGGAATTTTCCTCATAGTCTTCCTGTCGCATCCTTGGAAGATACTAAACTTATATACCAAATCTAATAGTTTACCCAGTTTTCGTTTTTGAACCCTCGTGTTCACAGACATATGGGTACATTGACCTACAGGTCACACACTCGGACTTTTTTCTAAAAGTTATTTTGTTGATACAAGGTACTACAAAACGTCTATTTACGGTGAATTTCGGTATCGAAATTTTGAGTGGAATGCAATACCTTCTCTATACACTATGTACATAATACGTGTAGAGAAAGTAATATGTCCCTTGTAGTGTGGGTGCTAGTGACATTGTAAATGTGGATTAAGGCATGTAGATAGACGTATTTTAGCCCGCGAAAGTTCAGCAAATTGTGTTAATTTTCGTCAGTAACCCCAGAGAAGAGGCGAATTACATAAAAAAATCTGATGTGTTCCATTCACATGACTTTCTCTACTTCTCTACAAAAAATAATCCTTGTAAGTAGAAGCGAAATAAGGGAGTACCATAAATTAAAGTGATAGTCAAAAGCTGGTTGCTATGTGACAAGTTCCTTTGTTTGTATGGACAAGATTGACACATTCCTGTATGAGAAATGTTAAGTTTTTCAAAGAAGAATCCAAAAACAAGAAATATCTAAAAAACAACCAACTCCACGAAAAAATGTATATAGCATAAATTGTGTGTTTTAACATGCTCTACATTTTTTTTGTGTGGTAAGTTTTTGTCCATCTCTTACGGTTTAGCAGTTATGCAAAATTCCGTAAAATTCATCGAGAATAATTCACCCTCTTCAGAGGCTATTCCCAGAAAATTCAAGATATACGTTTTATTTGTGAGGTAAATATCTTTAATATACGATATTTTAATCAAAATCGTTAGAGCCATTTTTGAGAAAATACACATTTTTGAAAAAAGTTCCATGCAAAGGGTATTTCGGAACTAGGGGGATTTTTCTCAAAATCTTCGTGTCGCATCCCTGGAAGATACTAAACTTAAATACCAAGTTTGGTATTTTACCGACTTTTCGTTTTTGAGTTATCGTGTTCACAGCTACACGGACACACGGACACACACACACAAACACGGACCTTTTTCTGAAAATGCTTTTTTTTTGGATTCAGGGGACCCTAAAACATATATTTCCGGTGAAATCTCGGTATCGAATTTTTGGGTGGAGTGCAATTACCTTCTCTATACACTATGTACATAGTACGTGTAGAGAAAGTAACTAGTAGAAATTAAATGTGGGCCCAATCTATACCAGCTAACGCGAGGTGAAATATACGATACTAAAGGGATACTAAAGGTGACGTTTTCCCGCAAAAATAAAATATTGTGTTGAAGTGATTAATGCCGTCGACAAAAAGTATAGCAAATGGCTGAAGTGTCCGACGCAATAGTCTGGTAAGCTTATAATGGTGACAATTCAGCTCCACTATTAAAGCCCAATGGAATGGTCGAGATTAGGCAATTTCGACTAATCGCGGTATTCTGACTGGAGTGAGATTGTCGCAAAATCTTATCGCAGCTGGTGTTCATTTTACTTTCTCTATAGGCACTATGTACACAGTGTATAGAGAATGTATTGCACTCCACCAAAAAAATTCGATACCGAGATTTCACCGGAAATATATGTTTTAGGGTACCCTTTATCTAAAAAAAGCATTTTCGGAAAAAGGTCCGTGTGTGTCCGTGTGTCCGTGTGTCCGTGTGTCCGTGTGACTATGAACACGATAACTCAAAAACGAAAAGTAGGTAAAATACCAAACTTGGTATTTAAGTTTAGTATCTTCCAGGGATGCGACACGAAGATTTTGAGAAAAATCCCCGCATCCCCAACTACCCTTTACATGGAACTTTTTTCGAAAATTTTGATTTTCTCAAAAATGGCTCTAGCGATTTTTATTAAAATTTCGTATATTAAAGATATTTACCTGACAAATAGAATGTATATCTTGAATTTTCTGGGAATAGCCTCTGAATAGTAGTTTATTCTGGATGAATTTTACTAAATTTTGAATAACTGCTAAACCGTAAGAGATGGACAAAAACTTACTACACAAAAAATGTAGAGCAGGATAAAACACACAATTTATGTTGTATACATTTTTTCGTGGAGTTCATCGTTTTTGTGACATTCCTTATTTTTGGTTTCTGCTATGAAAAACTTATACATTTCTCATACAGGAATTTGTCAACTGCTGTCCATACAAACAAAGGAACTTCAGTGACATAGCAACCACTTTTGATTATCTCTTTAACCCATGGTACTCCCTTATTTCACCTCTACTTACAAGGAAGCAAGTAATGTGGCTATTTCTGCTAATGTTTTACTGAAGTTAATAGAAGTATAAGCTTTTTAAGAATAATTTGTTGCAGGGATATAGATAAAGTCATGTGAATGGTACACATCAGATTTTGTTGAGATCTTGTCGCACCTGACGTTCAGATGTTTAATCTCCTGTCTTGGTTATAGATAACAAGGTGACAATCCAGGCTGCCAACCTTCACTTTAACTGTCAAATCCGCAATTGTACTTTCAATTAATTCATTTACGCCCACCTGGGTAGTGTGGTGGTAGCGTGTCTACCTCGCATTCAAAAGGTCGTGAGTTCGAATCTCGCTTAGGGTGAGTTACTCGGATAAGGTTTTTTCGGGGTTTTCCCTTATCCTGAGAAGACGAATGTTGAGTAACTTTAAGCTCTATGGACCCCGAGATCATTTGAACATCATTTAACCAATTTCATTCATCGTCCGATATGACCAACCAGGTTAAAGGACGTTAAAGCTAGAAAAAAATTTCATTTACAATGTTTATTTAAACTTTTATCCAGTTAATAATGTATTTAGTTCAAAAAAGGAGCGAAAATAATCATTATTTGTATTTCTTGTGTATGAGATGAGTCGATAACCTCAAATAAAATAACTTTTATTTCCATTTCATATATTACTTATTAAAAACTGGAATAAAATAACTGTGCCCTATTTCTATTGTTGCTATCGATAATTGCACATTGGGTGTGGACACGGTCGGATATCATAATTCAGCAGGCAGTGAAGAAAGAACACATTCGGTAAATAAACATGGTCGAATGCGTGATCTAGCGTTTGAGAACTAATGTAAATATTACAATCATAACCTGAAAAAATCTCCCTTCCTATATATTATAAATTATTAGTAGTATATTTCGCTGAATTGCCTTATTAAATTCAACTCGTGTTTTCATCTCTTAGTACAATTCATTCCCGACGATTCGCTCCGGTCGTGAATTATCGACAAGATGAAAACATTCGTTTTACTTATGATAATGCTACATATTGAAAGTTCTCGAGAGAAGTGATAGGAGCATTGTGTTATTACTGGCCCGACGTTATTACAGGCTAAGTAAATAAGACACGGTTAGGTTGAAACTCCATGTCTAGTAGAATTGATTGGAAATGATGATGTAAAGGCCCTAGAGCGTTATATCGGTATGAATTCCCATTGAGTTTATACACTTTATTAGAAAAATAACCACAAGGTATTGTTTTAATTGTTTTTTCACACAAGCCGTGTATAGGACAGGAGTTGGATAGGTAGAGTCAGACTGAAAAATTCAATGCACACACGGCTTGTGTGAAAAAAACAATTAAATCAATACTAATTGACAATAATAGTTGGCTATACTATGAATCCTGGGACTTAAAGTACTACAACATTGTAAGTCGCCATTGGGGTTGTCATCTCAAAATAATTTGAGATCACCTTGTGGTTTACTGGGAAACATGCAGGTCAGTTGAGAAAATCAATGCTATGTCGGCATGTTGCCATGGTAGCTCAGTGGTAGAGCAATCGGCTAGAGACCGGGGGATCCGAGGTTCAAATCCCGGCTATGGCATTGAATTTTTCAGTCTCATTCTACCTATCTAACCACAAGGTGCTAGATTTTTGTAAATATTCAATTCTGTACTTTAAAAATCAGTAGTGCCGCCTAGAAATAGAACAATCTCTGTGTTATTATAACAGTGTTCCATTGTAGATGGTTAGTTTTGAAACAAAACAGCTTTGGAAGTGCTGCTGCAATTTGTGAGCCATTCAAAGAACTTTTGAAATTACATTTTTTTGGCGCCTCTACTAAATGGCATTAAATGGTAATAATTGTAAAAGCTTTTGCGTAGGTTTATGAATTGCAATTCTCTCCTTAATTTGATATATACCTACTATATAGTTGCAGGCAAAATACTCATAATTTAAATATCTTTTAAAGATTGTACTTCATCTGCCATTTTATACTGGGGTTCTGCAGCTTTAATAATCCTACACATTTTGGGATACAGCGGCAAACTTTAACCCATCTTATAGGGGAAATGTTGCTTTACAAATTGATACTATTACTAAACAGTAGCCTCAGTGTGTTTAGACCATATAGTTTCTTTCTTTGCAAATGAGAGTTTGTTTTCTGCATTTCTGATTTGAGCAGCTCTTTCTATGAATTACATTTTCTGGCAAAAATAACCTGTTTCTCCAATATTATTGAAGCTAAGAAATCTAAATAGAGTTATAGAGTTACTTTATTGTTATTATTGTATTATGTTGTACATTATTAAAAATATGTTTGTTTTGTTTTAGGAAGACATAATTGTTGATAACAGTAAAGGCTATATAATTAAAAAAAATACTATCTTCTTCTGTAAACAAACTTGTTGGGTAAAAGTATATTAGTGAAGTTAGAAGCCATACATATACATCTTGCAAAAGTTTAATTCTGGTAATATGCTTAATAGTTTCTGAGAAAATGGTTCATGGATGTAATAGATTTAATATTGTCGGTATTAGTGTTGTAATCAATCGCCTTTTATGCTTACACTAATTAGCATTTTACAAATCATTGTGAAATACGTCCATTGTAAAACATTATCCTGTGTTTAGAATTTGTTTTTGTTAATTTTTATTTTTGTCCTGTGGCAGCTTGAATAAAAATGAAATTTATACAAATGAAATCTTCGAATTTAAGATACCCAAGTGTGCACTCACCTCCAGAGGTGTGGTCAACACTTCCTTGACGCTGGAGATTAGTTGGCACCCAGAAATCACCCTTCTCGTCGCCTTCATGCTCAGTGGTGGTGGGAGTAGTTCCGGGCTGGGGAGATCGTTCGAGCAGAGATTCACGACTGAGTTCGGTCGCAGCTTCCAGAAGGTTCTTCTCGAACCAGTTGAGTTTATACCGCCGAGAGCAGGCGACGTAGAGCAGGAGCACAACCAACATCACCAGCAAGCAGGACACGAGGCCGTACAACGCCGCATAGTAGCGTGCGCCCCCCTCGTCCATCCTTAAAAACAGACAAAATATCTTACACATATACGTAAGCTTTCACGGTCGGTGTCCACAATTTTAAACTTTTCGGGCTGTTTTGCCGTGGTCTGTTGTCAGAATATTTTTGTTTAAAATATTTCTTCCTAACGTTTCGTCCTGTCTGTGAGGGACATCTTCATGTCGCTAACTCGGAAAGGATTATAATAGTAAGTTGGAGCCGGTATATATACTCAGGCCTGGTGAGTGGGGTGAAGGGGACGGGTTCTAATTTTGTTTGCATTTAGCCTGGGGGTTTCGGAGTTGGGAAAGTATAGGGAACCAGGTATAATTTGAGTCCTTCGTCTTTGTTAAAGTTGTTTGTATTTGTATACATTTCTATGACCTGTCTGTATAAACGGGGGTAATAATTTTTAGCTGTAGCTATAACCTCTACTTTATCGTATTGCATTCGATGGTCGTCCAAGGACAAAGCATGTTGTGCCACGACTGATTTTTCTGTTTGTCCTAGGCGGCAGTTTCTTTTACATTCTGTGTTGCGCGTGTTGATGCTGCGCTTTGTGGTGTCGATGTAAACTTGACCACATGTGCACGGAATTTTGTAAACATCAGCTCTTAAAAGTGGATCGAGCCACTGTTTAGCTGATTTGAGGAACTATTTTATTTTTGTTGACGGCATATATATATATATATATATATATATATATATATATATATATATATATATATGGGTTTCACTCGTCGTTTTTATAAAATCTTGCCGATACGAGTTATGTTTTTAATATATGGCAAAAATACTTTATTTTTATATGTTGATATATCTCTAGGTGGAGTATTGTTCTTTCTGGGACGTATTGCTCGATCACTGATTCTTTTTGCTCGTTTCACTAGTGTTTTGGTTACGCTTCTTTTCTATTTGGGGAGATGGTTTTGTTGTTTGTTAAAGTAACGGTCCGTATGGGTTGGTTTTCTGTATACTACACATGTAAATCTTCCGTTGTTTTCCCAAGTTACCAATTCATCGAGAAAGGCAATTTGGCCGTCGGACTTTTAATTCTTTTATACACGGAATGCTTGCATTTTGGCTGTTCAGAGCTCTAAGAATTTTTGAAGTTCAGCTTTTCCTCGTCCATATAGTGAAGTCGTTGTCAATGTAACGAAGCCATACTCAGACTGTTATAATTCTTTACCGAAATAGCGACGTGAGCACACTGCCTCTGAAGATGTTCCTCATTGATAGGGACGAAACGTTAGGAAGAAATATTTTAACCTACAGATCACGACAAAAAGCCTGAAAATTTTAAATTAAAAAAAATATCTTACACCTCACGTTTGCATCTGCTGGAGTTCTGCACTGATTGGAAGAACAGAAATAACAGCACAACACTGGACCAGTTGATAGAATATTGGTGTAGATGATGATGCAAGATATATCAACCCTGCTGCAACATCAACAAAAAGAAATTAAGGATGACTATCGCCATTGCACAATACTTGGTAATAAATAACACACACACACACACACACATTATTCTTACAAAAATGTGCCTATCTGCTTCTCTTTACTCGACATAAATGTTTACAGAAACTATTTTATTACACATTTCATTGAGGATACAAAGGGAATACGGAGATATTTGCTAAAGCAAAGTCAGATATATAAAAACCGGATCAGTAAGTGTTTTCTTGAGGCACCATACAAAAATGATTAGATACTTCTTTTAAGGCATTTGAAAGTTCCCACCCATAGCAAAGAATAATCTTGGAATTGAAGAATGATACCAAATATTTTATTTCACATAAATTGTGTGCTTTTATGAAATATTCATTTTGTGCATTACAAGTTGGTTTATCAGTTCTGTAGGATTAAAGAAACTTCATTCTGAATGAAGATGGTTTATATAGGCTATTCACTTAAAGCTCAGAAAATACTTTTCAATTATCTTGCAGATATCTAGGCATTAGATGATTAGAATTTCAGAAAATAAAAAAAAAAAAAAATCTATAGACAAGTTCGCTATAGAAGGTTAGCAGCCAAGATGAAAGAACACAAGCACACCACTTTTAGTGGATTATTTTCTATATTTAGCGGCTTTTTGCAGTAATTTACGCGCATTTTATGTGGTTGGTAAGGCATTTCAGGAACTATCAAGGCATTTTGGACACTGGTACAGGTATTTTTGTTCACTGCTTTACGACCATTTTGCAATGTGTTTAACAGCCATTTCTGTCATTCTGTTGTGATTTGCGATGATCGTGAGAGCTTTTCTAGGCATTTCTAGAATATTTAGATTTTTGGAACATGTAGTTCAGCTAATTTTACAATTTTTAAGAGTATTTTCATTGTATCTCGGGCTCTAAAACAAGTATTAATGCTATAGAATAGGCATTTCAGGCTATTTTAAAAGCATTTTGAGGATATTTTAGAGCATTTTTAAAACGCATTGAAAGTATTTCGGGGTCCGGAGTAGGTATTATAGCATTTTATGGACATTTAGGGTGCCTTGAAGGTATTCTTAGGTATAATATGTTCTGGGGCAAGATTTTAGTCTCCTTTATAAGCAATGTGTGGACATTTTGTCATTTTGAGGATACTTTCAAGATATTTTGAGATCTGGAACTGGTATTATGGGGAATGGAACATGTATGTCATGGCATTTAATGGGAATTGAAACCACTTTGAAGGTATTTTGACTAGTGTAATCTATTCATGACTCATTTAAGATACTCTCACCTAGAGTGTCCTTTCACTAGCTATGATGATGGTGATGATGATTGGAGTTTAAGGACGCTCAACTATTAGGTTATTACGCCAATCACTAGAGAGCGACCGTAGGGTATCATTTGAGGGAATGCAGCTTTTCAGCGCTGCGGGGAATGTGACTCAGATACAGGGGAGGGGTGGAACACTCACTGTCTGCTCGCGGCTGGTGCGTCACACAAAGAATGGCTCGGTATATATCATAGAGCTCTGCAGAGTAAATTGATGTGCTGCCAGTATGGTCGTCCTCCGTGGTGTAATGGTTACCATGCTAACTTCATATACCCAAGGTTGCGGGTTCAAACCCGGCGGAGGACGATGGATTTTTTCGGGTGTAAAAATCCTTAGCATGGCTTCCTTCGGAAGGGAAGTAAAGCCGTGGGTCCCGTGTCGTAGATTTACGGCACGTAAAAGAACCTCAAGCATGATAGAGAGGCCTCTGAGCAAAATTAAGCGGTCTTTCACGCCCAGTATAGAATGGGACGCTGAGAACCACAGCAGTTAAAGAGCGTACATAAATAACACGCCATTTTCATTTTTTTCCGTGGTATAATGGTTACCATGCTAATTTGATATACCCAAGGTCGCGGGTTAAAACCCGGCGGAGGACCATGGATTTTTTCGGGCATAAAAATCCTTAGCATGGCTTCCTTCGGAAGGAAAGTAAAGCCGTGAGTCCCGTGTCGTAGATTTACGACACATAAAAGAACCTCAAGCCTGATAGAGAGGCCTCTGAGCAAAATTAAGCGGTCTTTCACGCCCAGTATAGAATGGGACGCTGAGAACCACAGCAGTTAAAGAGTATCCATAAATAAAAAGACGCCATTACCAGGTAACCTGAATGAATAGGGTTCAGTCCCAGTAACAAAGGCACATATAACACCGTCGGTACACTTACTTCTCCATCGTTGTAAATATAAGTGCGGCCATTGTAAGTGGATGGAAATTCTAAAAAAACATGTACGGATACTAGACGAAGGCATATCAGATTTCCCGTAATCCGACATCCCTAGATCTACGTGAGATAAGCACATAACCAAGGTGGCTGCATCATCTCTCCCTTGAGACACATGCTAGGCATTTCAATAGAAAGCTTCCAAAGCAGCTCTCGGAAACGAAAATCTGCAGGTCTTGGATTAGTGACGCGTTTCTATAACTTTCGTCCAGCTCCGAATGGGAAAAGGGGGTAAACGTTGGATGCGAGGGCATGCACTTAAGCGCACAGCCCTAATTATTTAGTATGTCACCATATCCGGCATCACAGAGGGGGTTCTGACGATTCTGCGTAGATTTTAACTGGGCTGGTTGGAAGTCACACTGATGCCCTAATTATGGACTGTGTCTAATTTCTCAGCACAGATGGCCGTGCTGAAGAACGCATCCATAGTCTAACTTTGGTCAAATTAGTGCATGATAAAGACGCAGTAACACTGTCCGATTCGCTCCCTCAAGATTTGCCATTAGTATCCATAACATATTCAGAGAACCGAAACATCGCGCTTTCAGCTGTGCTATTTTGGTGACCAACAAAGTTTGCAATCGAAGAACAAATCAAGGAATCTCGCCTCATCTGCGAATAGAAGTAAATCTGGCCCGAGTCGAAGAGACGGCGACAATCTCCTCCTACGTCACCAGAAGTAACAGCTGAATAAATTCTCAGTTGAAAAAATAATACAGTTTTTCGAGCTCCAATCATAAAAGATTTTCTAAACACTGCTGGAGACAGCGTCCCAAAGAAGGCGTACACTGATAATTTCAAAAGATGGCAAAGTTGTCTACGAATAAGCAGGATGAGACACTGAGGGAACACATTGAGATATAGAATTAATCGCTGTAGCAAACAAAATACGCTCAGAACCGATCGCTGTAGCACACCAAGTCGACCCTTACCCGGAAAACACGGCCCCTCAAAAACTCACATATTCCAGTTGTGGAGGGAACGTTAACATTCCAACTCGCCAACACATATCATAAATCTTCTAGAGCAAAAAAAAAAAAAAAAAAAAAAAAAAGTGCAAACTGTTTGATAGCTCTTAAGAAACCCTCTTGATCTGCATCGATAGCTATACAAGTGGTCAGCTGTTGATCGATGTCGTCGAAAATCGCACCGGATGCTAGTCTGTAGATTGTGGAATTCCAGGCACCACACCAACCATTCATTGGTCGTGTGTACAACCTTGCAAACGCAACTGGCGAGGGAAATAACGGAAGCTGGACGGAAGGCAATGGTATGATGGTGGTCTCCTGCCACTTTGCTGGAAAAGTGGCATCAAACTAAACAGGATAATAGAACTCGAGCAGGAAACAGACGTTGAAACATTTGGACGTGGATTCCATCTGGACCTAGTGCAGAGTTTCGCAAATATGAAATGGCATGGTCTAACTCCGCTAAGGTGAAAATGCGATTGTGGTCTTCAAGGTTTTTGGAACGAAAAGAGTACCCTTGAGATTCTACCTGAGCTTTAACTAGAAGAAACTTAGTCAGATAATGATCTGAACTAGATACTTCAGCTAAAGTACTGCCTAAAGTTTTAGCCACGTCAAACGTATCAACAACAGCACCAGAAGTTGTTTTGAGACCGGCGATTGGGATTTATGTTGATTTTCTGGCTACACGAATCAACTTATCCCAGACAACACAGTAAGTTGTATATCGATTAAATAAAACTGCAAACTTGATCCATGATGTCTTTTTGCTAACCATAATAACTCGTCTAGAGTTGGCCCGGATCTTCTTATACTGTATCAGGTTATCCAGGGCGACGCTAGAAAACCTTGAGAGCCCGCCTGCGAGCGAATGGCATTTTGGCATTCATTAGTCCACCAAGATATCGGAAATCTTCGGGGTTGGCCATTCGAACGTGGAATAGATTACTCAGCAGCAGAAAGAAATGCCTCTGTAAACTTTTCGACTAAAAATTCACAGACTCGCAATCATGGTAGTCAAAAACAGCCAAGCGGGAGTAATATGCCCAGTTGGCTTGATGTAGGCGCCATCTAGGTAAGTTTCTGGTAGTGTTTAACGACCGCTTTTACTACTTGTGGCACCACAGGCGATGTTACTGGTGATACATGAAATGAAGATGGAGCGCCGGTGGAATGCTGTGGAGGGGGAAACCGGAGAACCAGGAGAAAACTCGCCTCTGCACCACTTTGTCCACCACAAATCTCACATGCGATTGCTTGGGATTTAACCTGGACCATATATTTTGTTTATGCCACTTATACCACCATTAAATTTATACAAGTGCATCCCGGGCCAGTTCTCCTAGTGGGGGAAAATTCTCTACGCCGGTACCTGGAATCGAACCCAGGTTTCCCTTTTGGCAATTAGCCGCGCTACCATCGTGCTAAGGAAACAACCATCTAGGTAAGCGGGTGGAACATACATACATCATGTGTAGAGAGACTAGTAAGACATGGAAATATGACCACTAGAATATAAATCAGAGATGGTGTTTCAACGTAAGCAAACTCTGTGAAGAGCAAATCGCTGTATGAAGGTGAGAAAAAATAGAAATGCCGTGTTATTTATGGACGCTCTTTAACTACTGACTACTGTGGTTCTCAGCGTCCCATTCTAAATTGGGCGTTAAAGACCGCTTAATTTTGCTCAGAGGCCTCTCTATCAGGCTTGAGGTTCTTTTACGTGTCGTAACTCTACGACACGGGACCAACGGCTTTACTTCCCTTCCGAAGGAAACCATGTTAAGGATTTTTACACCCGAAAAATCCATCGTCCTCCGCCGTGTTTGAACCCGCGACCTTGGTTATATGAAGTTAGCATAGTAACCATTACACCACGGAGGGCGACATTAAGTTGAGAGAAACCATGAAAGGCGTCAGATAGAAATGCAGGCTGGGCGGTTTTAGGAGAGAAGAAAACTGCAATTAACTTACCTCTCGCACAAGCCCTAGGTGAGCCCCCAAAGTGGATCGTGGACGTTCATGTCGCCTACCAATAGAAAAGGTGTTGGTAGCTGAGAAACTAGGTCTACAAAGTCAGTACACAAGGGGTCGTCAGATGGAGGCAAATATATAATTCAAGTGGTGAAGCTGGTATATGGTAGCCTAATCCTTAAAGCGACAGACTGGATGTTAGACTGTAAGGATAAGTCAGCAAAAATATAATCTCTAATGGGCTCCATAGTGTCCCCATGTGCAGGAACACCCTCTTCCGGTGGTAAATCACACCGTACAGAAGAGTAGTACCTGAAGGTGGACGGAGCTTCGTCTCCTGTAAGCAGACAACCAAAGGTTGATTCTGGTTGAGTAGCAGTTCAAGCTCTGGTCGAAGTGGTCTAACTTCTCGTATGTTCCACTTTAGGATAGCCATCGTCTGGATTATGAGATAAGTTCTAAATTGAAAGACGTTTTTGAAAATTGGGCTGTGATAGTCGGTTTAATTTGTACTTCGTTGTCAGACTGACACTCTTTTCAAGAACATGATCCTGCCCTTTACGCACTATCCGACCGGCAGCGGGCAAGAATCTTTCTGTTCCATCTCTTCCACCGGGGAGGACCCTTTCCAATAGAAAGTTTCTGTTAGAGAGCCTTAAACAGATGGAAGTACTGATCAATGAAGATGGTCGTCGTCGATCGGAGTTCCTCCCAGAAAATTCCCCAGAAGAGGATCTGCGTACAGCGTGATGTGGACATATGTCTCGGAGTTTGGCTGCAGACGAGTTTCTTTAGGATAGCTGGTTCTAACATACCTGGTCTTGAACTGTATCTCGGTTGCAGAATATGCTACGGCTTTACCGGTCTTATTGCCAGAGGTCAAGTCTGGGTTGACAATTGTGCTGTGCTATGCTTTACATTGGCGGATTTGGCACATGGTGATGCCAACGTAGACGTACTTTTTAAGGTTCTCAGTAGTGGCCTGGCTACGATGATCTTTTCTGCAACTGTGGCTCCGTTGATATCGTAAGTTTGTATTATGATTCCCCCCCTGGGTACCGGTTTAGCTACAACTGAGCTATAAGAACCGGACCTCGGGACAGGGGATTGGCGGATAAGCAGGAGCTTTCGGGCTTCCGAGATGGATACCTTCTCTTTCACTTATATCTTCTGAATTGCTCTCTCCTCTGCAAAACGGGTAGCCCCGGGAACTAGATGGATGTTCACCATTGCAGTTAACGTAAGATGGAGTTGATGTGCAACCTCTGTCGTGCATGACGTCCCCGCTGTTGATATATGTAGACTGACCACTACAATACTGCTGGTGTGACGAAAACATTGACACTTGTAGCACCTGAGAGTGTTGGGATCAAGACCTAATCTCGATGACTTCGTACCCTGCCTTAATCCCTTGGGGTAGATCTTCCGATCAAAGGCAAGGAGCAAAATACGGGTAGGCACGAATTCACCATTGGCTCTCCGCTGAACCCTGTACACAGCAGGGTAACACCTTGTCCTACAAGGTTCTCCTGAATCTCATTGGACAAACCGTCCAAGGTGTGGGTGGTAAAAGTTGGATCGGGACTCCGAGTGCTCCAAAACCATATCTACCGTAGTAGGCCCCTGGATGGGGGGATTTATAACCGCGGACATTTCCAACATAAAAAAAAATCTGATGACTTTCTCTATATCTCGGAAACAAATTATTGTTAAAAAGCTTATTTTTCTATCTAATTCATGTTACTTAAGATAAACATTAGCAGAAACGGTCTTATTTCTTACTTTCTTGTAGGAAGAAGGGAAATAAGGTAATATATTAGGCTAAAGCTATAGTCAAATCTTTTAAAAGCTGTTTGTTACGTGGTTTAAATCCGTTTCTTTGCATTGCGAGGACCGCAAATATTCGTATGTGAGAAACTAAAGTACTTTAAAACAGAAACCAATAACAATGAATATCCCAAACATGGAAATATATATATATATATATATATATATATATATATATATAAATAACATAAATTGTGTATTTTAAAGAGATATACATTTGTTGCTTTAAGTTTTTTGTCTATCTCTTACGGTTTACCAGTTTTACAAAATTTAGCAACATTGATCCATAATAAAGACATCTTCAGAGGCTATACCCAGAAAATTCAAGACATACATTTTATTTGTCATATAAATGTCTTTAATATACGATAATTTAATAAAAATCGTTAGAGCAATTTTTGGGAAAATAAAAAAATTTGAAAATTTTTACATGTAAAGGGTAGTTGGGGGTGGGGGATTTCTTGAAAATTTCGTGTCGTATCCTTGGAAAATACTAAACTTAAATACGAAATTTGATATTTAACGGTCTTTTCGTTTTTGAGCTATGATGTCCACAGATACACAAACACACACACACACACACTCACACACAAGGTCACAGACACACACTGGCCTTTTTCTAACTTTTTTTATTCAGGAGGTGTCAAAATTGTTCTTTCCCTTGAAATCTCGGAATCGAATTTTTGGCTAAAATACAATATCTTTTCTTTACTATGTACACAGTACGTTTAGAGAAAGCAAAAATCTGATGTTTTCCATTTTCGTGACTTTCGTTACCTATTCTGCAGTGAGCTATTGTTATAAAAGCGTGTTTTTATAACACAAAAATTATCATTATTTTGGTTAAGTGTCGCCCTCCATGGTGTAATGGTTACCATGCTAGCTTCATATACCCAAGGTCGCGGGTTCACACACAGCAGAGGACGATGAAATTCTCGGGCATAAAAATCCTTAGCATGGATTTCTTCGGAAGGGAGGTAAAGCCGTTGGTCCCGGGTTGTAGATTTACGGCACGTAAAATAACATCAAGCCTGATAAAGAGGCCTCTGAGCAAAATTAATCGGTCTTTCACGCCCAAAATAGAATGTGACGCTAAGAACCATGTAATTAAAGAGCGTTCATAAATAAAACTCCATTTCATTTCATTTTGGCTAAGCGAAACACTAAAGTCGGTTTAACGGAAACAGACTTTTTATATTACAATTAAAGCTGATTCGTTTCTTAAGGGGTATTACGATAATTGCAATATAAACAACAAAAAGTAAAGAACATAAGCCAAAAATAATAATAATAAAAAAAAAGAAGCTAGGAAAACAGTTTCTACTGTATTAAATTTTAAACTATCAATTAAGCTTTAACTGAAATAGTCTTACGAAATACGTCTAATCAAAAATACGTTATCTGAAGCAAAAGTCAGTGTGAAAAACTTCACAAAATATATCTTTAATATTGTTACATTAGATGTTTGTGCTTGTTAACAAAATTACAGAGCTGTAATTAGATTTCTCCGTGTAAAAATACGTGACAGTCAACGAGTTATGTATAACTAACATAAGTATTCAAACAGCTCTCATTATATGTTGGCGTTTTTTGATGAAGAGTTTAATTTCCTAAAAAGCTATCAAAGCTGAAAGAGATGCATTAGCATTTCATACGGGTTCTATGTATACAACACCGATAAAAAGGAGCATTTTTTTAAACGTCGTTTCAGGTTATTCACGATATACTGTTAATTTCTTAATAGAAAGGTTTATTTAAAAGCAAAATGCCAGTATAGTTGGTCACGAGTTCATACAAATGAACATAGCGTTAAAGGAAATGAGGAAAAAAGAAAGAACCGCTAATTTTCAAGCATGCCTGTTAGATGACACTTAGGAAATGGTAACACTTAACACAGAATATCTTAAAACATCTAACGCTACGAAACTTTTTATTTGAAACAAATTGTATATTTTAAGGGCCTCTAAGTGTTTTGTGTAGTAAGATTTGGCTGTGACTCATAGTTTACCATTATGCAAAACTCGTTGAAAATAAAGAGAACTTAGGAGGCTATTCCCAGAAAATTCAAGGTATATACATTCAATTTGTCACGACAGTATCTTTAAGAAAATTGTTGAGATAATCAAACTTTCCATGTAAAAGGTAGTTTGGGATGGGAGGATTTTCTTGAATTACTTTTCGTTTTTGAATTATCGTGTACACATGGGCGCACACGAACGTTTTTCTAAAATGTTTTTTATCTCAGGGGATCTCAAAACATATTTCTTGTGAAGTCTCGATATTGAGTTTTTGGCTGGAATATAATACTTCACTTTACACTATGTACAGGTACGTGTAGAAAAAATGACAAGAAAAAGAAAAAATGTGATGTGTTCCATTCACATGACATTCTGTATATCTCTGTAACAAATTGTTGTTAAAATGTTTATTCTTCTATCCACTTCATGATAATCAAGATAAACATTAGTAGAAACGGTCTTATTACTTGCTTCCGTGTAAGCAGAAGAGAAATAAGGGAATGCACCAGGCTAAAGCGATTGTAACATCTTTTAAAAGCTGGTTACTGTACGGTTGAAGCCCGCTTCTTTGCATGATCAGGTGTTGACAAATTCTTGTATGAGGAAAGCTTCAAGTATTTTGAAACTGAAACCAATAACAAATAATATATCAGAAATGCTGATCCACAAAATGAGATGCAAGTGAGATAAATTATGTATTTTAATGAGCTTTACATTTTTTCTGGAGGGTGTATGTCCATCTCTTATGCTTTACCTGTTATGCAAAGTGCAACAACATCCATCCGGAATAAAGAGGTCTTCAGAGGCTATTCCCAGAAAACTTTTTATACACATTTTATTTGCCATGTAAGTATCTTTAATACTGGTATTTTAATCAAAATCTTTGGAACCTTTTTGAGATATTTTTTCCATGTAAAAGGTAGTTTGAGGTGGAGGGATTTTCCTCAAAATCTTCGTGCCGCATCTTTGAAAGATACTACACGCAAATACCAAGTTTAGTATTTTATTCACTTTTCGTTTTTGTGTTATGTTCACAGGCACACGACACAGACATGAATTTTTGTCTAAAAATGCGTGTTTTGGATACTGGGGGCCCTAAAACAGGTATTTCGGTGAAATTTCGGCATCGAATTCTTGGGTGCAATGAAATTCCTTCTGTATAAACTATGCACATACTACGTGTAGAGAAAGGAAAAGGAAAATATACAAATGTTCCCTTCATTTCAAACCGCTTACGTATCTAATTGCCACTCTTGGCAAATAAGATCAAAATAGCTATATCTGGGCATTAACATAATCACTTCAGTCATATAATTAAAATGATAAAAAATAGTTATGCAATGAATTATCTATTGCCTTCAATATACAATATAATATTCATAGTCTTCTATATCATTCATAGACTACATAACACTAAATCTCAGCTTTCTGCATTATATTCAGTTGTTCACTGGCAGGTTGGTACGAATATATAGCATTCATTGTAGCTATGGATAATAAATATTGAAGAATTAACATAAATTAATATATAAGTATAAATACTTGTCAGACAAAAAATCTGATGTGTTCCTTTCAGATGACTTTCTCTAGCTTTTCGGTAAACACATTTTTCTTACAAAAGAGTATTATTTTATCTACAGCGAGCTATTCGAGTTAAACATTTGTAGAATTGGTCTTATTACTTGCTTCTTTACAAGCAGAAGGTAAACAAGGGGATGCACTAGGCTAAAGCGATAGTCAGATCTATTAAAATTCAACCGCTATGTGAAACATTTGAAATTTGGTTCTCTTTGATTGCCAAGAGAAAATAAAATATAAACAATAACAGAGAATATCTCTGAAATGGTGAGCTCTACAAAAGGTATATGACATAAATTATGTGTTTTTATGATATCTACATTTTTTGTGCAGTAAATTTTTGTCGATCTTTTATAGCTTATCAGTTAGACAAAAGTTAATCATCCAGAATGAAGAGATCACCAAGGGCTATTCCCTGAAAATTCAGAATATTCATTTGTCATAAAAGTAACTTAAACATATGGCATTTTAATCAAAATAGAACCATTTTTGAGAAAATAAAAATTTTGAAAAATGCTCCATGTAAAGTAGTTGGGGGTGGGAGGATTTTGCTGAAAATCTTCGTGTCGCATCCTTGGAAGAAACTGAACTTAAATACCAAGTTTGGTATTTAACCCACTTTTCGTTTTTGGGTTATGCTGTCCACACCCACCCACAACCATACACACACAAACTCACGGGCCATTTTTAAAAAATTCTGTTTGGATTCAGAGGACCCCTAAAACAGGTATTTCCGGTAAAACCTCGGTATCGACATTTTGGGTGGAATATCATAGGTACCTTTTTTTTTCGCAATATAGTGTATTAATTGCATTATGTTGATACTTCTATAGGCTATAATACATTTTATGTGCTAGTTAGAGAGTCTAAATCTAAATTGTTTTCACATTTCCGGAATTATTTTGCGTATTTTGTCACCAGTTCACTTTTGGTTGCTGGCCACTGTCTCCCTAATCTAAGAATGTTTCTAGCGATCATCTGACACTGTTTAGCACTTCGCATTGAAAATTTTGTTTTTCTCAAAAATGCTCTAACGATTTTGATTAAAATACCGTATATTAAATATATTTACGTTACAAATAAAATGCATATTTTGAATTTTCTGGGAATAGCCTCTGAAGACCTCTTTATTCTGCAGGAGTTTTGCAAAATTTTGCATAACTGTTAAACCGTAATAGATAGACAAAAACTTATTGCAAAAATGTAATTCTATTTAAAACACAATTTATGTAACATACGTTTTTCTTGTAGAGATATTCGTTGTTACTGTTTCCGTTTTAAACTATTTTTCTCAAATGGGATCATACAAAACGAAATGAACCTCATTTGTTTGATATAGAGACCAGCTTTTAAAAGTATTGACTATCGCCTTATTTTCTTTATACTTACAAGAAAACAAGCAATAAGACCAATTCTGCTAATGTTCATCTCGATTAACATGACGTAGATAAAAGAACAATATTTTGTAAGAATAGTTTGTATATGAAACAGCTACAGAAAGCCATGTAAATGGAACACATCAGATTGTTTTTCTAAGGCTTTGTGTATGACAAAGTTGATTATTGAAACAGCTGTTGTGTAGTTTGTATTGTAGCGGGTGGAGTGATCTACTATGTACGTTATACATTCGTGGACAAAAAAAAAAAAAAAAAAAAAAAAATGATGTCTGGAACGCCAAATTCGTCTAACACGGCACATCTCCTTGTGTACACCGTCCGCGATATATTGTGTAGCGGCAGCAACAAGTTGTCACAATTTCCAAATTATTATCACTAACCCATATGATCAATAATCATAATCAAATACATAACTTAAGCTTCAACAACAAACTATCAATAATAACTAATAATACTAACGACACTAAACATGAAACAGTTCGTATCGTATGACATTACTTAACCTCCCCCCTTCCATGTTTGTTCAGTGTAGCGCTGTGGCAAAATGTAGGTTACTTATCTGGCAAAGATCGGAGGTCCGCTTTTCGCATGTAGCAAATACTTTTTTTTTGCCTTCTCTTTATGATGTTGAACCAACACATAGCGTCTATTTATTTTAGATATGCTTATTTCATACACGACTTCGGTACAGTTAATGATATGATGGTTATGATTATGCTTCTTTAAGGGTTTATTCTATCGATTAGCAATATACTACACACGAAGGCGTGTGGTGCGCAGAGTGATGCATAAACGCATCAGGCAAGAACAGTTCTCTTTCAATGAAAAAAAAAAATATATATATATATATATATATATAATATGAAAAACGCTAAAAGTATTGTTAAGAAAATCAATGTTTTGAAACATTTTTAGGAATCTAATTTTGGACAAATTTGATTTTTTTGGAGATAGGAACTTTGTGTTTTTTGTTTTTTGGTATTTGTTTTTTCTGTTCAGGAAAATACCAACCGCAACTCGAATAACATGAGGTGACATTTTCTTACACACGTAACGGAAAGGGGATTGTCTGTCGTCCAAAAGGGTCCTGATACACTACTTCACAATTCCATTATGGTCGCATACCTCTATCGTGTTGGGGCTGTATATCAAGAGACGGTCTAGGTGTGCTGTGGCATCCTGATAACACCTGAACGGTGTGCAATACACGGTAATACTCGATAATATTTTGATTCCCTCTATAAGGATGAGATATCCTGATGGAATTGTTGAATTTGTACAAGATAATCATCCTGTCCATATATCTTCAAATGTTTCAAATTGGGTTTCAAAGAGTCAGGATATCAGAAAGGTAAACCGGTCTCCCTGTTCACCAGATTTGAACCCTATTGAAAATGTGTAGGTTTAGGTAAAAGGGGAGCTGCGCTCCAATCTACCTGTAAATGGGCGAAGGACAAAAGATTGCTCTACATATCCTGCATAACATTAGTCATAAAATTAGCAAACATAAAAAAAATTACAAGCAGAGCGAAATTTGAGCCTAGGAACTTATGAGTGGAAGCAAGACCTTCTTAACCTCTCGGCCACCGTAACGTTGTTCTACTATCTCTTTATAATACTCTAAGTTAACCATTGCTCCGTCAGTCACAGACCGTTGTATAGTTCTTTCGTGTGCATTGTGAACATAGCTTTTACGAAGGCACACGAAACTCTTTGATAGTCACACGGAATCTGGGGATGACCCATTTTTTGTGTACATACGTGCTAGAGAAACTAAAAATGTTTGATATGCTAAAGGCATCACCGAGCTAAAACTTTAATTCCATTTATACTTCTCCTCGCAAGTCTGTGTCTGAGTTTTAATAGAAACAATTAAAGAGCGTGAACCGCGTTATGGCAAATGTTTTAGATTCACTTTTATAATATGACATTTTGGAATACTTTGACTACTTCGTTCATAGAGAATGAAAACATTTTAACACCATAGAAGGTATTTCGGAAGCAACTGGAAAGGAATGGCTTACACTTCACCGGAAGCCGACCTTTATTTCTAGAGGAAGGAAGAGCATTTAAAAGTGGCTCCGCTGGTGCACTAGTTACCATGTCACTGTCATTAGCAGTGTTGCTTTGAAGGAGGAAGCCGATTGTCGAGGACCTTCTAGGCAGCCCTTGAAACCCGGTAATGAGCTCCCTGCCTCTCAACGTTTCTCGTCTTGTGGCTACGTCTGACTGGCGAACCCGCCTATCTACAAAACTAATATGCCGAGCAATTTCCCTTCATTGCTCTAAGAATATGCTCTTTTCATTTCTCTACCGCTTACCTAACGTGAAGGAGTTATCGCATTCCAACAAAAAACTCGATATTAGATTTTACTTGAAAAGCGGTATTGTGCGAACGTGCGTGTTTTTGATAGTGTTTAACGCCCGCTTTTACTACTTGTGGCACCGCAGGTGATGACATGATGATGCATGGAATGAAGATGGAGTACCGGTGGAATGCGATCGCTGGGGAAACCGGAGAACCGGAAGAAAACCCGTCCCTGCGCCGCTTTTTTTTTTTTTTTTTTAAACAATAACGGAGTCTGATCAGGACTCCGGTACTGTATCCCTATTTACATTTTCCCCCGTAGGTTTTACTGATTACTGGTTTTACTGTTTCTTTTACAAACATATAACACCCATGCCCAAGGCGGGACTCGAACCCACGATCCCCTGCCCACGAAGCACCAAAGCGAGACGCTTTAGCGAGCGTGGCCATGGGGACCGGCACCGCTTCGTGCATCACAAATCTCACCTGCGGTTGCTTGGGACCGAACCAGGGCCGTCTAGGTAAGAGGCGAGTGATCCAATCACTCAGCCTCAACGCAGCCTGTGTGTGTGTGTGTCTTATGAACAATAGAGCTAAAAAATTCTTATGTGTTCCATTCACATGACTTTCTATATATTTCTGTAATAAATTATCCTTAAAAGGTTATTATTCTATATACTTCACACTAACCGATATAAATATTAGCATAAATGGTCTTATTATTTGTTTCCTTGTAAGTAGAAGCGAAATAAGGGAGTACACCTGGCTAAAGCGATAGTAAAATCCTTTAAAAGCTGGTTGCTAGTGACTGAAATTCGTTCTCTTAGCATGTATGAGAAAAGTTTAAGTCTTTTAAAACTGAAACTATAACAAGCATATCAATATATAAAAAAATTGTGCCTATGTGACATAAATTGTGTGTTTTAATAAACTCTAGATGTTTTGTGATTACATCTTACGGTTTACCAGTTATGCAAAACTCATTAAGAGGACTTCAGATGCTATTCCCAGAAAACTCGAGATAAACATTTTATTTAATATACGGAATTTTAATCACAATCGTTAGAGCATTTTTGAGAAAATCAAAATTTTCGAATTTTTTCCATGTAAAGGGTAGTTTGGGATGGGGGTATTTTCTTGAAAATCTTCGTATCGCTTCCTTGGAAGATGCTGAACTGAAATATCGAGTTTGGTATTAAATCGCCTTTTCATTTTTGAGCTATTGTGTTTACAGACACACGGGTATACACACGTGCACGAACCTTTTTATAAAAATACTTTTTTATGGATTCAGGGGACCCTAAAATATGTATTCCCAGTGAAATCTAGATATCGAATTTTTGGGTGGAATGTGTTATGTTCTCTCCCTGTGTTCTATGTACTAAATAGAGAAAGTAATAAAACGGTCCGATAAATGCTAAATTTCATACTGTTTTCCTCCCTTTTTCCAATTTCCCAACGTTTCTGTTGTTTTCCTTTTTAATTACAGGTGACAAACATATACACAGTTGCCTACAAACACCCATGCCCGAGTCGGAGTTCAAACCCAAGATCCCCTGAACCACGAAGCACTAAAGTTAGGTACTTTAGCAAGCACGACCAAAGGGTTTTAATAATACAAGGTAAATACTTTCACAAAATTCTCCTACTTCAAACAATTTTTTCAAAGATAATATGCCTTTCAACACTATTTACTTGCTCAAACTTATTTCGATTAAAGTATTCGTTTCGTTTTGTAATAGGCTCACCCTCCCCGTATTTGTAGGACTGAACTCCCCTAGAACTTGCAAACCAATTCCTAGGGGGCAGCAGCCTGTCGGGGAGCCTACGGCACGATCACAGAATGAAGAACCTGTTACGAGGGGTCGGCCCGTATCCAGGTATGAACATGAGGAAGTGTCTGATATGAAATTAAGCGACGTTGACGATTGGAAAGATGGGAATGGAGCAATTGGTGGAATGAAACCGGAACACCCGGAGAAAACCCGTCCAGCGCTCTTCGTCCACCACGAATCCCACATGCGGGCACTTGAGTTCGAACCCGGGCCGCCTAGATGGGAGGCGAATGGTCTGAACACTCGCCCACGGTCGATTAGAATATTAAATGTATTAAACATACCGTAATCTTTCTTTACAGACCCTGTGAAGTCCTCCTCATTCGTAATCAATTTTCTGTGTAACTGCCACACTTGAAAGCAGTAAAATACAGAGCTCCTAAAGAATACAGTTTTTATCAAACGCTCTTTTCCTTGGTATTAAAAATTTCCGAAATAGTTGTTACGTTACTCTTTTGGAATTTTTGTATATTGACTTGTATTTAAAACATTTATCTGTCGTCTCAATTTCCTTTTTCTGTTTCTAACAAAATGTGAATTAAAGACACAAAGAGTAACAGGAAGTAGAAACAAAATGTAGAGATTGTATCAATCATTTGTAAACCGGCATGATACATAGTGACATTAATTCAAAGTTGAATATCTCATTCAACTCCCATTTAGGAGCACTGTTATCTGATAAATTATACTACCGAAGAAGTGCTACAGTAATATAGTATTGAACATTTTACCATAAACTGGAGCTAATTTGGCCCTTAAAGACTTACTTTTGACCCAATCATGGAAAATGTATTATTTTCTAAATATACAGAATATATATTTTATTTATGTTGTATTCAATGTGAAAATCAGAATTATGGCTCTCATATTACATACAGCACCTCTCATTTTGACAAATCTAGTGATTTTAGGATTATGATATTTCAATACTATAAGCAACAACATAAACACCATATCCTTAAAAGTATCAGGCTTCGCCATTTGGAGTCCATATTATATACGAGTAATAATAATAATAATAATAATAATAATAATAATAGCTCATCATATTTCATATTGGATACAGTATAAAATAAAAAGTATACTTCCCAAATATGACCTTCTTCAGCCTAAGATTTTAATCAAAATCGTTAGAGCCATATTTTAGAAAATCAAAAATTTTCGAAAAATTTTCCAAATAAAGGATAGTTGGGGGTGGGGGGATTTTCTTGAAAATTTTCGCGTCACGTCCTTGGAAGATACCAAATATAAATACTTAGTTTTGTATTTAACGGTCTTTTCGTTTTTGAGCTATGCTATCCACAAACACACATACACACGGATCTATTTTTGAAAATGCTTTCTTTTTTTGATTCAGGGGGTCCTAAAACATGTATTTCCGATGAAATCTCGGTATCGAGATTGCATGGCACACGATACTTCTTGTATACACTATGTACATAGTACGTATAGAGAAAGTAAAATGATATTGTATTGCTGAGGGAAATTTGTTTTCTATAACAATAAAGGGGCAGTGTAGAGTAATAAAAGATAATAAAATATTTAATATCGCCGAAGGGGTTTCATGCACATACACAACAACGGCACTGCTCGAATATATACACCAGAAAATATACATACACATATCACATATGTATGTGTGTTTGTGTGTATATGCACAACCACCAAATATATACACAGTTTACGAGCTCACGACATTCATATATCCGATTTCATTCTTCCCTCAATATAGACCGACCCAAGGTAGAGGCAGATATCAAACTCCGTACTCAAGTTCACCTATTAAAAATCTGATGTGTTCCATTCACATGACTTTCTCTATATCTCTGCAATAAATTATTGTTAGAAGGCATATGCTTCTATCTAGTTAATGCTAATCGAGAAAAAATTAGCAGAAATAGCTTTATTACTTGCTTCCTTGTAAGTAGAAGCGAAATAAGGGAGTACCATAGGTTAAAGTGATAGTCAAAAGCTGGTTGCTATGTGACTGAAGTTCCTTTGTTTGTATGGACAGGAGTTGACAAATTCCTGTATGAGAAAAGTTAGTTTTTTTTAAGCTGAAACCAAAAACAAGGAATATCTAAAAAACGATCAACTCCATGAAAAAAATGTATATAATATAAATTATGTGCTTTACCGTGCTCTACATTTTTTGTGTAGTGAGTTTTTATCTATCTCTTACGGTTAAGCAGTTATGCAAAATTCGTAAATTTCATTCAGAATAAAGTAGTCTTCAGAGGCTATTCCCAGAAAATTCAAAATATACATTTTATTTGTCAGGTAAATATCTTTAATATTTTAATCAAAATCGTTATATCCATTTTTTTAGAAAATCAAAGTTTTCGAAAAAAGTTCCATGTAAATGGTAGTTTGGGGTGGGGGGATTTTCTCAAAAGTTTCGTGTCGCATCCCTGGAAGATACTAAACTTAAATAACAAGTTTTTGAGTAATCGTGTTCACAGACACACGGACACACACACACACACACACGGAACTTTTTCTGAAAATATTTTTTTTTGGATACAGGGAACCCTGAAACATATATTTCCGGTGAAATATCTGTATCGACTTTTTTGGTGGAGTGCAATACCTTCTCTATACACTATGTACATAGTACGTGTAGAGAAATAAAAAAGAAAGAAAGAAAAAATAAATAAAAGCAATGACAAAGGAAATGAAAAACGGCATGGGTATGGGAAGCATTTACTTCCCAGCTAAAGCTATACAGGCCTTCACAAACCTTTCTTTTACATTGTTTTTATTACAGGGTGCCAAACCCAAACATTTTTAAATTTTATTAAAACTTACTCTGATATCTCTTACGCACTGTCAATTAATAAAGCATATTTTCTACTGCAAACAGATTTTATTTAACATTAAATATTATAACTATTATTATCAATCTATTATCAAATATGCAAACTTAGAAGTTCCGAAAAAGATAACTGTTTCACCAGTTTTAAATAATAAAATCATATCGCATTCATTCAGAGCATCTATTAAAACAAGAGTTCTTATCTAAGATTAAAGTCCTATCTAGCATTAATAATTAATATTGTTTACTAACCTTCATTTAGCATTAACAATATATCGAACTTAAATGACTACTTTTTTTTTTCTTTTTTTTTTTTTTTTGCCGGGCCTGGGCGCGATAAGTCGATCACTGATTGGCCAAGCGATGTGTCGGGGAAAGAAAAGGAGTCTTGCTCGTGGTCGAGTAAGAGGCTCAGAGGGAGTTGATTGCCGCGTGGCTGAAGGGAAGAAGAGGAATAAAAGAAGTTTGTGTTTGCGTGAGGTGTGGCAGTTCAACATGTGATTTCCCTGAATGGGCTGTAAATTTACGCTGGGTATGTAGCAATTACCACGGCTAATTACATTATTTCTTGGTAAAATATTATTACGTCTGCTTGTCAGTAATCGGCGTTTTTCGTCGTGTAAAGTATGGACCATTTTTGTCGGGGGTGGGATAGTGGTGTGTGCACCGGAGTTGTAATTTGATTTAATGTTGCTAATTTTGGCTGGGGAATATTACAAAATTTAGCTATGCGAATCCTGGATTGAGAATGATTTGGGTCGATTCTCTGGTGCTGCGTTAAATCTTATATTTTTAGTTTTCGCTCTGCGCCCGCCGGGATTTGCTCTTCTGTGTCGTGTTGGGTTTTCGTGTGTCAGTGCTGTGACTGTACGAGCTAGGTGGCCATCTTTAATTAATTATAATCCTGAATTAAGAATTTAAATTTTTACATGGTACATGTTTGTAATCTGATGTTATGCCGTGTTAAGGTTGGGCTGAATAAACTTTTCAACTTCAGGTCTATATCTAGACAATAGTGAAATAGGAGGGATCTAAACGTAATTCTACTTGCAAATGATTTAGGAGCGCCAAATTTCTGGGCTATTCATTTGATAATGTTGGGGTGACCCAATTCAACTTCGGTTGTTCTGGCTTGTGTACGCTGGTGTTAAGTCCGCAGACTGGCATGATGCAGTATTACTAGGAATGCAGTAGTTGAGTATCGTATCATCGTATCTGGGTCTTGATAGCAAAGCAGATTTGGGCTTTGGTATTAAAATTTCCAATGCAAGACTGAAAAATGTACAATCTGGAACATTAATCTTAGTGACATTTTTCAACGCAAATTCACGATTGATACTAGTTAAGATTTTGAAAAGTTCTTGCATTTCTTAGCTGATTAACATTTTAGTATTAAGATTCTTAATATAAGATTGTAATACTTTACGACGAGAAAATGATTACTGTTGGTAACTTTTTCAATGTAAATGTATGTTTGATGCCAATTAGTAATGTTGAATGAGTCCTGCAATCTCGTAAGAACGTAGTAGATTTAGATTGCAGTATTAGCATTCTTAATAAAATATTGTAAAATGTGCATCCAGGAAATAATTACTGTTTTGTTGCATTTTTCAAGCCAAATGCATATTTAATTTATTTAGTGATGTAGTAAACGCAAGAACATAAGGTTGCAGTACTAAAATTCTTGATGCCAGTTTGTAGCATTTACGACCAGGAAACTAATTCTGTTGGTGACATTTTACAATACAGATATATGTTTGATGCTAGTTAGTTTTTAAAAATATATTTAATTTTTAAGAACATAGCAGATTTAGGTTTCTATATTGGTCTTCTTAATACAAGACTGTAGAACTTACGATGTGGTATGTTACATGTTTGCGACATTTTTGAAAGTAAATGGAAATTTGGTGTTGGTCAGTAATCTTTATGGAACTTAGCTTAATTTAAGTTTTTGATATCTTGTGCAACCGAAGCAACGGAAATTGTGTACAGGAATTGTTCAAAGGACTTACAAAGACGTCAATAAAATTATTACAAAGCTGGTGATTGGTAGTTCTCTGCAACTAACCTTATCACTGGTGGTCAATTTTGGCAAAGCAACAACGGCACTGAAAACGAAATTACTCCGAACTATGGTGGGAATGGTTTCAAGCTCTGTGCCCCACGATGACACCTCGTTGTTGTTATTATTATTAATATTGCTGTTGCTGTTATTATTACGGTAATGCTGCCAATTAAGGATCTGTTTGCTGCGCAACGCCGCAAAACCACACCAATCTTTAGAGAATGAGAAAGCGCTGCAGAAATGAGCAGAGAGTGACAAGGGAGCGCAAGATGACGGTAGTAGACTGTTGTATGTTGCGAAATGGCGCACGTTGCTGTTTTTCTTCCCTAATAAATGATACCTTGGCACCAGTTTATTGAGGCAATGATGCAACACAACAGTGAAATTCAAATATATTTTTATGTATTAACTGTTTTTTTTTCTTTGCTCCTAACGTTTAAAGTGAAAAAACAAAAACGTACTTATTTATTTGGCGTTACCTGGCCTTAGAACTCTAACTTCCTCCATTAAATGCTAAGTGAATGTACCCGGTTATAGAGTCGTAACAGTGAAAATCAAATATAATATGCTTATGTATTAAGTATCGTTCCCTTCGTCACGTCATTTAAGTACAGAAATAAAAACGTCATTGTTTCACGTTTAAAGTATATTTTTGTTGTCGGAATTCTTTAAAATTAACAAGCTATAAATTATGCACATTAACAATAATCCTTCTTGAGATCTGAAAATGGCAGAGGAATGACGAGACCCAGATAGCATACCATTTTAGGTTAACCTACCTATTGCAAATGTTGGTTATTTGAGATTGTGGTACATGGGCTAGCTAAAGATTTTCATCAGAAAATGAAGATATCCCTGTCACGTCAGACTGCAATTGCGGTGCTCTTAATACATTTTATCAAGTAATATTTTGGGTTACATGGAGAAATTTAACACACAAAGCTACCATCAAATAAAAACTTATCAGTTGTTTCGTTTCCTTTTAATGAAACCATAGCAGCATTGTAGTAAATCTAAATAATAATAATATTTATTACTATTTGCATATTTAATAGTTTCCCAGCCTCCCTATGGGTGGGCTGCCTTCGCGAAATTTTTCGCCTTCCTAGTTCCTCCTTAGTGTAATTCATTACCTACCTCAGCGTTTACCCGCAACACTATGGAAGCGCTGCCGTAATGTTTTTATGCCAACACCATCGTTGCTTTCCCACACTATTAATTGCATATTTCATCCTTTCCACAATACCCTATGGGTGCGCTGTCTTCCCTCCTTTTCGAAATACCAAATATATATGCTCTATTTCGCAGAACATCGCGCATTTTAGATGTAAAGGTTGGCTGCCTGACGTTACGCGGCCAACAGACCCTTAGTCTGCAACTTTACAATTATTTTTATTATTATTTTAACAACTCACATGGTCATAATATTTTCTTATTCCAATATTGAATACGAATGCTCACGGACAATAAAGAACTCTACTAGGAAGCCTAACCCACAACAGGTTTCACTTAACATGCTCTATATTTCATTTGTTAACAAATATTCCAGTTTAAAGTGGAGGCCTTTTATCTTCTTCCAATACGCAAATAGCTTTCATTAAGCGTACATAACTCTTCCAAATAATCTAATGTCACGCCAGTTTTTATTTAGCGTTTGTTGTTTTATTTTCTCTAGCACATACGCACAAAAAATAAAATAAAATCTGCTATCATATCCTAGCACTTAATTCCTTAAACTAGATATTACAAACCTCATCATCCAAACATTTTAACCTGCATTATTTTACAAATACATTTATCCAATGCTACAAAATAACAGACACTAAATTATACTCGCTAAAACATCCTTAAATTAACCAAATTAAGCTTGACTACTTTTATATAATACAAGTTTTATGTCAAATATATGAACTTATCACTTCAAACACAATTATATGTTAACATATTCTATATTAGTCATTAATGTAATTTTTAACTAATTAATTAAACCTCTTTATTTTAATTTGCACTATTTAAAGCATTAACAATCTTAATGACATTACATTAACATTTAATAACAAATGGTAATTTATAACTTCTTACTATTTATCTTTAAACGTATATCTTTAAATATTTTATTATTCATTGATTATTAATTTAATATTTAAATTCATTTTTAAATTATTTGATTTATTTTCATCATTATTTTCAATCTATTTTTTGTTATTTTATATTTTTCATATGTCCTTTTATATTTTTGCAAACTTTTAATATTTAAATTAAAATAAAACAATAACACAACACCTTTTAAAATTCAATATAAATATTTATATATACATTTACTATACATTGCTAGTAATTATCTATATGTAATCAAAAATATTTCTAGCTCTGCCTTCTCTATTTCACCGCGGCAGGCTGCCGGCAACTATTGTATTGGTATCAAGTACTAAATTAAACTTAAAGGTTTATTTTAATATATATATATATTGGAAGTAGCATAACATAAACAGTAGTAGTACGAAGTAGCATAACATAAACATTAATTTAAATATATCTTAGCAAAACTTATTCATCCCTCTTTTTGTTGTTAATTATACGGTATTATTGTAAATGAAGTAAAGTCTACAAAAGAAACATTACAGTATTTCACAGAACATGGACCAAATGGAATGTACTGGTATAAACTAAATTAATAATGACTTAATAATCATCTATGTATAAATTGCAATACACACACCAGAACACCAGAACGTGTACTTTTTTAATGTGGTAGATATAGAGAAAACACCTATGAGAACCAACCCTAGACGGTTATATAATGAATTAATAGGAGATTAACGCCTATACTTACATCTTGAAGTACTAGCTAACAAGATGAGCATATTGGCTTGGAAAGAGGATAGAATTATTGCAATAAATAGACATCAGGAACGACATGGAACTGATAATGTAACATCAGAAGCAGATTTAAGACCTTACCTCAAAATGAGAATGAATTACAAAATATTTTATGCTGAATATAATTGCTATGAATTAATAAAAATATTTTTACCTTGGTCTGGTTAACTTTTCGCTACATTTTGTAAAGAAGGGTTTACTCTGGCTGAATGAAATACATCGCTTGGAACATCAGTAAGTCAAGCAAGGCCACCCCCCTCTGTCAGCAAATCTTGCTTGGAACCTGCATTATTCAATGCATTTGACTGTACTCGAGTATTCTAGATTACACGCTTCGCGCATGTTTCGATTTAAAGGTTCACGTTGTCCCATCTTGGTTTCCCGGCTCTAGTTCTCAGCATCAGGAGCTTCTATAATAAATCAAATGTACTTTATATATCAATACAAAAACTCTATTAGTTTGGGATTATATGGAATCGCACGATAAATATTTCTGTGTAAATGTAAATCTTAACTTTAACATGATTATTTTCCAGGTACATCTTCCAATACACCTACTTTTTTGCAATTAGACGCATTTTAATGCAAAATATAGTACTTACACTTTTCCCTGATTTGCTTTTATAGTTTTAAATCGTAGTGGTACGATGTTGGAAAGTTGTGGTGCTCGCGTATGATAGAGAGAGAGAGAGAGAGAGAGAGAGAGAGAGAGAGAGAGAGAGATGGATGGACTAGTAAGCCTTCTCGTTAAAGCTCAAATCTATGCTATAAACATTTATTCTTTGAAGTTGTTATTCATTAATTGCTTTCCACCCTTCCGGTCAGGCTTAGATGATTTCAAAGCACCACATAGCGATCTTAAAACATTTGATTGTTGCTTAAATGTACTATATTCTCCTATTTCTATTGTAGCTATACGAAATAGCATTTAAATAAAAGCAATTCTAGGAATTTTAACACAAAATAGATGAGGCAGATAGAGCTATGCTGTTTTACAGATGCACGGACATACCTAATTTTGGACCTAGGGCCCTCAAAATGTTTATTTCTAGTGAAATCTCGATATCAAATTGAGTGGAATGCAATGCATGCTCAACTTACTTTAGGCACTAATCAATAGAGAAAGTAAAAATATGTCTTACATTCTATTACTTTCTCTATCCTGTTTCGTTTATTGATAAGAATGCACGCTATTCTTATTCCACCACGTTCAGGAAGGTAGAATATTGCATTCCACCTAACAATTTTATATGGAGATTTCAGAGGCCCACTGAATCCAAAAAGAAGCAGTTTTAGTTTCTCTACCACGTAATAAAAATAGAGAAGGCATTAGAAGTATTGTATACAAAATAGATAGTAATAATTCGCTAAAAATATATGATTTGAGGAATCTGAATCCAAAACAATATTTTTAGAAAATATCCGTATGTGTTTCAATAGCATTACTCAAAACTGAAAGGGCGGATAAATACTTGGTATTCATTTTTAGTAGCTTCTAAAGATGCGAGAACAGATTTGCAAGAATATCTCCTACCCCAACCAGCCTTTACTCGGTACATTTTCAATGTTTTTTCATTTCCCCAAAAATGGTTCTAACGATTTCATTTATAACACCCATGTCTAAGATATTTTCATGACAAAATGTGTGTTTTGAATATTCTGGCAATACCCTCTAAAGGCCTGCTCATTCTAGATGAATTTTGCATAACCAATAAACTACAAAAGAGTGAAAATATTAGCACACAAAAAATGTAGATATGTTAAAGGGAATGACAATTCATATTTTGTATAATGCATTGGGGATGGAAAAGATGGATGTCGCGGTTGCTCACAGGAGACAAAAAGTGAGAGCGGCTGTCAACTTCAAAACGTGTTTGCAGCTATTGAAGCGAAATGCGAAGGATTTTTTTTTTGCGTCAAATTGCCACCGCCTACGAGACCTGGATTCATCATTATATTCAGGAAACCAACAATAATGAATGCAATGAATTACAAAGAAGACAAAGATCGCCTGAAAACCGATGACGATTTTTTACTTTCTCTACCCGAACTATGCATATAGTATATAGAGAAGGTATTAAATTCCGCCTAAAAATTCGATACCTGGATTTCACCAGAAATGTGGTTTGAGCTCCCTTGAGTTCAAAAAAGCATTTTTAGGAAAAGGTCTGTGTTTGCGTGTGTGTCTTTGGATAGCACAGCACAAAAACGAAAAGATCGTTAAATACAATTTTTTTATTTGTTTAGTACCTTACTTGAATACAACACAAAGAATTTAAATAAAACCCCCCACACAAATCTACACTTTACATGTTTTTTTGTTGGAAAAGTTTTTCTCAAAAATGGCTCCAACGATTTTAATTAAAATGCTGTAGATATTAAAGATACACACTTCACAAATAAAGTAATATCTTGAATTTTCTGGGAGTAGCTCCTGAACATCTTTTCGTTCTGGATGATTTTTGCATTACTGGTAAACCGAAAGATAAAGACAAAAATTTACTACACAACAAATCAGACCTCATTAACACACAGTTTTGCATTATGTACATTTTTTGTAGAGTTAACCGTTTCTAAGATATTTCTTGTTAGTGGTTTCAATTTTAAACTACTTAAATATTTCTCAAACGGGAAGTCATCTTTCGTTCGATATTTCTTTTGTTTTACTCCCACGCAAAGAACTGAAATTTAATTGTTTCACATGGTGATAGTTTTTAAAAGAATTGACTATTGCTTTAGTCAAGTTCATTTCCTTATTTAGCTTATGATTACAAGGAAACAAGTAAAAAGACAATTTCAGCAAATGTTTATCTCGATTAACATGATGTAGATAAATGAATAACGTTTTTGTAAGAATAGTTTGTTTGCAGAACAGATATAGAAATTCATGTGAATGGAAAACATAAAGCTTTTTGGGATGAAAAGCGAGTCATACACTTTTAAAGACACTTGTAGGAAATACTGGCAGAGCAATAATGTATCTTCTACCTAAAAATAAATCTGTTATGATTTGAACTCCCAAACATTTATTTAGTATAATAAGTACACTTGATTTCCAATCAAAAAGACTGGTTTATTAGAAATATAAAAACGATTACTGATAATATCACAGTGGTTGCTATATGACTGAAGCTCCTTTGTTTGTATGGCCAGGACTTGACAAATTCTTGTATGAGAAAAATATGTTTTTTAAAGCTGAAACCAATAACAAGAAATACCTTAAAAGCGATAAACTCCATGAAAAAAATGTATGTGACATAAATTGTGTGTTTTATCGTGATCTACATTTTTTGTGTAGTAAGTTTACCAGCTACGCAAAATTCAATAAAAATCATCCACAATAAAGAGGTCTTTAGAGGCTATTTCCAGAAAATCCAAGATATACATTTTATTTGGCATTTAAGTATCTTAAATATTAAGAGATTTTAAGAGAATATCAAACATTTGGAAATTTTTTCCATGTAAAGGGTAGTTTGGGGTGAGGGATTTTCTTGAAGATCTTCGTGAGGCATCCTTGGAAGACCCCAGACTTAAATACCAAGTTTGGTATTTAACGGTCTTTTCGTTTTTGAGCTATGCTGTCCAGTCACACATACAAACACATGCGCACATGGACCTTTTTCCAAAAATGTTTCTTTCGGATTCAGAGGGACCTAAAACATGTATTTCCGGTGAAATCTCGGTATCGAATTTTTGGGCGCATTACAAAACCTTCTCTATACACTATGTACATAGTACGTGTAGAGAAAGTAAAAATGGCTCGTGGAAACAAAATATAGATAAAATGATACCATCGGCCAGACAGAGGCGCATTTTGCAGAGTTTTATAATAATTCCTATCTAATGTTGGGTTTATAAATTGCAGCAACGTTGGTAGACGTGTATATCCCTAAATGGAGGCCATGTTGGGAGTTAAAACGTTTTGTTTGAAAACAATTGCATCTTTATTCCTAATATGTGTATTTCTTGGACCGCCCTCTTATCTTGATTATTAACGTAAAGTAGATTGTATGGATCGTTTGTACAAGAGTGAATAGCGATAGTCATGTGAATGCAAAACATCAGATCTTCAAGTTTTCCCTTGGTCTCAATATGTCTGACAGCGCTTCAGTTCATCGATGCACACTTTTCATGCATCGCCTGATACATCTGTCGGATTAAAAAGAGGCCAAGCTCAAATCAAAAGAGATGGAAAAAATAGAGGGAAAATCATACTATAGAACTTACTAATGTTGTACTAAAATTATTTCTTTTTTACCTAAATATTCTCTATTTGAAGCAGAAAACCCTTTTTACTTTCTCTAACACGTATGTACAATATACATGGTAGGTAAGGTATTGTATTATACCCAACAATTCAATACCGATATTTCACCTGAAATAAACGTTTTGAGAACCCTTGATCCAAAAAAAGTTTTAGAAAAAGGTGGTGTATATGTGGACAGAGCAACTCGAAAACAAAAAGTATGTTAAATAACAAACTAGATGTTTTCATAAACATCTCCCACCCCAAATTACCCTTAAGTGGATCATTTTTAGAAAATTTCGATTTTCTAAACTAAAAGCCCTAATGCTTTTGATTAAAACGCCGATTGTTAAAGATATTTACATGGTAAATAAAATGTATATCCTGAATTATTTTGAATGATACAGCATAACTGGTTTAACGCAAGGGATAGACAAAAGACTACTACGCAAAAATGTTCAACACACAGATTATTTTTTATTTTTATTTTAATTTTTTTTTTTTTTTTTTTTTTTTTTTTTTTGGTAGAACTAACCATTCTATATTCATTGATATTGGTTCGATTTCAAAATACTCACTCAAACTGGAAGCCCTTATCCGTTTCATATTGTTTTGTTTTACTCCCCTGCCATGGATAGAGAATCTCAATGACAATGACATAACGATAGCTTTTAAAAGGTTTGACAGTAGCTTTAGCCTGGTTCACTCTCTTATTTTCCTTCTACTTATAAGAACTAAGTAATAAGACCATTTCTGATAATGTTTATCTTGACCAGCATTATATAGATACAAAATCTGATGTGTTCCATTCACATGGCTTTCTCTACATCTCATAACAAACTATTGTTAAAAAGCTTATGCTTCTATTTACTTCATGCTAATCGAGAAAAAGTTAGCAGAAATAGTCTTATTACTTGCTTCCTTTTAAGTAGAAGCGAAATAAGGGTGTACCATAGATTAAAGTGATAGTCAAAAGCTAGTTGCTATGTGACTGCAGTTCCTTCAGGAGTTAACAAATTCCTGTATGAGAAAAGCACAAGTTTTTCAAAGCTTAAACCAATAACAAGAAATATCTAAAAAACGATCAACTCCACAAAAAAAAAAAAAAAGCATATAAAATAAATTGTGTGTTTTAACGTACTCTACATTTTTTGTGTGGTAAGTTTTTGTCCATCTCTTACGGTTTAGCAGTTATGCAAAATCCCGTAAAATTCATCCAGAATAAAGTGGCCTTCAGAGGCTATTCCCAGAAAATTCAAGATATAAATTTTATTTGCCAAGTAAATATCTTAAATATACGAGATTTTAATCAAAATCGTTAGAGCCATCTTTAAGAAAATCAAAATTTTCGAATTTTTTCCCATGTAAAGTGTAGTTTAGGGTGGGGGGATTTTCTTGAAAATCTTCGTGTCGCATCCTTGGAAGATACTGAACTGAAATGTCAAGTTTGGTATTTAACGGACTTTTCGTTTTTGAGCTATGCTTTCCACAGACACACATACACGGACCTTTTTCCAAAAATGTTTTTACTTTCTCTATACGTACTATGTACATAGTGTATAGAGGAATGTTGTATTCCATCCAAAATTTCGATACCGAGATTACATGTTTTTGACCCCCTGAATCCAAAAAAAAAACATTTTCAGAAAAAGGTCCGTGTGTATGTGTGTGTCTTGTCTGTCTGCGTGTGTGTATGTCTGTGGACAGCATATGCTCAAAAACTAAAAGACCGTTAAATACTAAACTTGGTATTTTGGTTTGGTATCTTTCAAGGATGCGACAATAAGATTTTCAAGAAAATTCCCCCACCCCCAAATACCCTTTACATGGAAATATTTTCGAAATTTTTTATTTTCTAATAAATGGTTCTAACGATTTTGCTTAAAATCCCGTATACTAAAGATATTAATACACCAAATAAAATGTATATCTTGAATTTTCTGGGAATATCCTCTAGGGAGCTCTTTATTCTGGATGAATTTTGCTAAATTTTGCTTAACTGCTAAACGGTAAGAGCTAGACAAAAACTTACTACACAGAAAATGTTGATCTGATCAAAACACACAATTTATGTCCTTTACATGTTTGCTGTGGAGGTAAGTTTCGAAATATTCCTTTTTTGGTTTCAGTTGTGAGTACTTTACTTTTCTCAGACCAGAAGTGTCCTTTTTTCTTTTGTTCTACTCCTGGCCAAGCAAAAAAGCGATTTGTAATGACAATCGAATAACGACAGCTTTTAAAACATTTGATTATCGGTTTAGCCTAGTGTATTCCCTTATTTTCTTTCTACTTATAACGAACTGAGTAAGAACATTCTGCTAATGATTATCTCGATTAGCAAGGTGCAGAAAGAAGAATAATCTTATGTAAGAAGTTTGTAGAAGAGCTAGAGAAAGTCATGTGAGTGTAACACATCAGATTATTTTTTTTTTTTATTCAGAGGAACCCACAAATGTATTTCCGGTGAAATCTCGGTATCGAATTTTTGGGTGGAGTGCAATACCTTCTCTATGCTCATAGTAGATGTAGAGAAGGTAATATTTTCTGTTTGCAGAATAGATAGACAAAGTCACGTGAATGGAAGCATAAGATTTTTATACGCATTTATTTTGAAAGTAAGATAAATGTGTTCCCCTTTACGAGCGGTCTTCTTTAAAGGAGCCAGCCTTTGCGATAAATCTAATCGAGCAGATTCTTCACTCTAAGCAGAATGCTTTAATTGGATGTCAGTAGGATGCATAGCTCTGAAGTGAACGATGCTGCGAGGAGAAAAACATCTAGGCATTACTGGGGAGAAAATATTAACCAAGTTGCATTTTATACAGTTAGTAGACTTGAAAATCTTCACACTTTGCATTTCTTTTAAATCTTTAAATAGAAAATGAAAAATTTTATTTGCTTGACTTATATAAAATACTGCTGTTGTTCAAAACTGGAATTTGGTTAGTATAGTAAGTTTGGCTGGCTGAGATGGAGCGTTTTTTCGAAATTTGGGTTTTAGTCCAAAGCAATATTTAGCGTTGAAGTTGGATCGGTCAGATTTTCGCTTCGGTACAAATGGAAGGAACATCAAAATCGGAGAAACCGACGACACCAGAGAGGCCAAAATATCAAAGCGAAAGGATAGGCGACTTAAGCTGTGTGTGTTAAGGAATTCACATATTTTATGTAATAAGTTTTTACCTATGCCTAATGTTTTACCAAAACAAAACACTTTACAAAGGTTTTTAATTCTGTTATTTGCAGTATGTTATATATTTATAATTCAATTATAGTTTAAAAAGTGATTATGGGAATATTTTTAGAAAACTCTCAATACAGGAACCTCGCTAAGTACTTCTGGCTGCGCAGTCAATATACAGTCATCCGCCATAGATTATTTAACCTGTGCTCATTCCATCCATAACTCAGGCCTAGATGGAACGGGTCTAGCAACCTTCATGAATAGCATATTTACAGTTGCGAAACGAGGTAGGAGAGGTTCGGCTCGTATTATAAAACGTACATTTTTCATTCATTTTATATACCTGTGGAAAAGACCAAACTCAGTCCGCAATTATAAAAAATAGAAAATTATAATCCTGCGGCTATTTTATTATAAGGAAGCAACTTTTAGCAATAATTAAATTATTACTAGGAGAAAAGATCACCGATTATTTAACCTGGGCTCATCCCATCCTATAATACAGGCTAGTTGAAAGCACCCAACGAGTCTAGCAATCTCCATCAATAGCATATTTCCATCTGTGAAACAAGGCAGCAGAGACAGGTTTGACTCGTACTAGCCCTTTATTTTATGGTGTTGCTTTATGTAACAAAGATGATAGATTACTCAAAGCTTTTAGTATTTTATTGCACTTTTTTTTTTTTTTTCTAATTTCATATTGCATTAACGTTCAGCAATAAAATTAGGTTAGGTATAGCTGCTTTATATTGTAAACAAATTAATATTTTTGTAATAAAACTTTAGTGCTTTATTAAACAAAATCTGATGTGTTCCATTCACATGACTTTCTCTACATCGTAGTAACAAATTATTGTTAAAAAGCTTATTCTTCTGTCTACTTCATGATAATCGAGATAAACATGAGCAGAAATTGTCTTAATTACTTACTTTCATGTAAATAAGGAAATACACTAGGCTAAAACGATAGACAATTCTTTTAAAAGCGGGTTGTCATGTGGATGAAATCCATTTCTATGCAGGGCCAGTATTTTACAACTTTCCATGTGAGAAAAGTATTTTACATCTGAAACAAATAACAAGGAATATCCAAAAAATGGCAAATTCAAGAAAAATTTTTGACATACATTGTGTATTTTAACGTGATTTACATTTTTTTTGTGAAGTAAGTTTTTTCTGTCTCTTACGGTTTACCAGCTATGCAAAATTCAGCAAAATTCATTCAGAATAAAGTGGTTTTTAGAAGCTATTCCCAGAAAATTCAAGATATATGTTTTATCTTCCGTGTAAACATCTTTAATATACGGTACTTTAATCAAAATCGTTAGGGGCATTTTTGAGAAAATCAAACATTTCGAATTTTTTTCTATGTAAAGGATAGTTTGGGGTGGAGGAATTTTTCTCAAAATCTTCGTGTCGCATCCCTGGAAGAAACTAAGCTTAAATACCAAGTTTGGTATTTTACCGACTTTTTGTTTTTGAGTTTTGGTGTTCACGGACACACACGGTCGGCACGGACCTTTTCCTGGAAATACGTTTTTATACAGGAGACCCTAAAATGTGTATTTCCGCGAAATCTCGGTATCGAATTTTTTTACATTCTCTATACACTATGTACATAGTACACGTAGAGAAAGTAATAAAAAAGTGACGTTCGGCTTTGAATGGATTGCCAGTCCACTTCGTATCGCACTAACGATCACGGCTATTCAAGTCGCTGCAGTTGTGGTGCCGCTGAAAGTGATATAAATACTACTTTGCGAATTAGAGAAAAAACGGCATACGTAGCAAAATAATTTTTGCAATATAGGCTTAAATAACTGACACTTTTCACTCAATGTATATACCTGAGGAAAAACACCAAACTCAGTCAGTCCATAAGAGTTGCCAATAGCAATTGTAATCGAAAATTAAAATTGTGCAGCTATTTTATAGTAAGGAAACACAATTTTAGTATATAATTATTTGTTTAGAAACGCAAATATTTCACCTTCTGAGAGTAGATATCCATTGGCATTCTGTGTCTTAAGGTACCAATGACTGCCGTTTGGTAAAGCTCTCCGTGGCTTTAAATTGCGGAAAATGGTGACTAATACTATTTTGACAAAACGAGGACGGTACTGTTTTTTGTTTTGTTTTTGTTTTTGTTTAGAAAAAATGTAAAAATGCAGCTTTTAGTCCATTTCAGTTATATATCTTTAAGAAATCTGCAAGTTATACGTGATACGTTTTTATCTTTCTCTAAAGGTTTTGCCGAAACATAATATTTTACAAAGTTTATTCATTCCACTATTTACAAGAGCGCGACGAATCTCAACAGTTATAATCAAGATTACCTCTAAAAATTATTTCAGCGATAAATTCGATGCCTTAATCTATACATTATAAATATTATTATTGCCATTATTACTACAATAAAGTGATTAACATGCAAACAACTAAAGAAGTCATATAATAATTGAAAATTATTGTAAAAGGCAGGTAACATCAATCTGTAAAGGACCATACTGATGTTCAATAAACAATTATTGAAAAAAAAAAACACATATACATAAATTCTCCCACACTCATACATGGGTCGCGCCGTGGCCGAGTGGTTAGACCACACACCTCTCTTCTAAACGGACTGGATTCGATCTCAAGCAACCGCATGTGAAATTTGTGGTGGACAAAGCGGCGTAGGGGCGGATTTTCTTTGGGTTCTCTAGTTTTCACGCCATCGCATTCCACCGGTGGTCCATCTTCATTCCATGTATCATCACAAATAGTAAAAGCGGGCGTTAAACACTATCTAAAACAACACACTCATTCATACACGCACCCCCACTCTCATACAAATATACAACCACACATATACACACTCACACTCCTACATATACACACTCATGCATACATATAATTCTCTCCGAAACATGATAGCTTTCAAACGGGACCGCTCCCCCTGCCACTGCTCAATTACCATTAGCAAACAAAAGATGACCTTGCACTGGGGGTGAGCGACAACGTTTCTTGGAATCTAAAGACTGCTTGGAATCGCGTCTCAGTTAAGGGACCAATAAGTGGAAGACTTGGTAACTATGAGGGTTGGTTTTCAGCCTCATACCTCCCAATCCCAAACTTCAAAGTCCTTTGAGAGAGGAGTGGGGCAGGGTTGTCATGTTTTGAAAAATGCTGTACACAACCACACAAGTACACACTCACTCATGCATACACTCACACCTCACATTCATATACTTACACACTATGTACACACACACACACTCAAGCGTCCTATTCATATAAACATATACAACCCCACATATATACACAATACTCGCACCTCATTCTCATGCTACTTGAACACTTATATGCACACTCATACTTGCAGACCAAGAGGACTAGATGAAATGAACTTTAGATGCCACAGAAAAACGGCATGATAACTGTGTAATCCAATCTAATGGTAACGTTATGGGTCACAGAAAATAAACATTATTGCGGTATTTAATCTTCTGTAGCATGTAGATGCTTTACTTAACCGTAGTTAACCAAATTCCTTGCAATGTCTGCAGCGTCAGAAAACGAATAACACTTATTGTCTGTTCGGCGGTGTTTTAGCTAGTGGGATGGGACGTCCTTCCTAGCAGGTAGGGGTTTAGCAATTTGGAAGGAAGTATGTTTTCTTAGTCTGATGCAAGCCGGGGGCAAAGGCGCGTGAAGATTAAATTTTGAAGACTCGTCATCCGACTTTGAGTAAAGTATTGCAACACTTAACTGTTTGGTCACGCGCGGAACGAGCTCAGCATACGTGTACCCCTCTCACAGGTTAAAGTGCTACTTGAGCGATAAGCCACATAGACTAGTACCACATTATATAATATAAACCACTTCCATAATGTAAATTATTTCTGTTCCATAGAACATTATAATCTAATATCTCAAACTTGTTAGGGGTTCTGATGTCCAAATTTCATTAGTGTGCAAAACTAGCTGCTAAACAGAGGATGTTAATTGTTTAGCTAACGAAATTACGTACTGAACTAACATGCCATTTATTAGCCCTGTTTCAGCGTATGCCCAGACAAAGAGCGTTTTATGAATCGCATAAATCTCCAAAAACCCTTGAGGAAAATTTTGAAACTCATTTACCCCCCGCGGATACTTTATTGGGTTATTTCGAGCCAGCCGAAACTGAGGCAAGGCGTTACGATGTCGGGCTTTGCCGGTCAGAGAGCGGTGACCTTTTGCTCGCATCCACGAGGTTATCCTGGAATACAGAGCTTGCTTCCCTGCTGCAGAGAATAACACTAAGATCAAGGGGCAGACTCCTAAATTTTTACTTTCTCTTAACGTACATGTACATAGTGTATAGAGGAGGTAGTGCACTCCACCCAAAAATTCGATACCGAGATTTCACCGAAAATACATGTTTTAGGGTCCACTGAAACCAAAAAAAGAATTTTCAGAGAAAGTTGCGTGTGTGTGCGTGTGTGTGTCCGTGTGTCTATGAACACGATGACTCAAAAACAAAAAGTCCGTAAAATACCAAACTTGCTTTTTAAGTTTAATATCCTCCAAGGATTCTACACGAAGATTTTAAGAAACCCCCCACCCCAAACTATCCTTTACATGGAACTTGTTTAGAAAAAATTTGAATAGCCTCTGAAGACCGCTTTATTCTGGAGGAATCTTACGGAATTTTGCATAACTGCTAAACCGTAATAGATAGATAAAAACTTATCACACAAAAATGTAGAGCACTTTAAAACACATAATTTAAGTTATATACTTTTTTCGTAGAGTTGGTAGTTTTTGAGATATTTCTTGTTATTGGTTTCAGCTTTAAAAAACTTGTACTCTTCTCATACAGGAATTATTCAACTCCTGTCCATACAAACAAAGGAACTTCAGTCACATAGCAACCAGCTTTTGACTATCACTTTAACCTATGGTACTCCCTTATTTCCCTTCTACTTACAACGACGCAAATATTAAGACTGTTTCTGATAATGTTTTTTCGATTAACATGAAGTAAATAAACGCGTAAGCGTTTTAACAATTTGTTGCAGAGATGTAGAGAAAGTCATGTGAATGGAACACGCCAGATTTAAAAAAAAATATTTTCACAGCCAGTAACAAAAACATCTTCTCATAATACTCATATACAGCAAAACATAAATCAGTGGTTCAAAATTCTGTATTAAGTAAATATTTTAAGCCCGAGGTGCCTGAGCTGAGGCGTTGGAAAATCAATAAATTTATCCTATTCTATAGACTTCACGTATACATTTAGGTATCCTAGGAAAGAACATAGAGAGTATTTATTTCATTGAAAATTATATTAACTCCTCTGGCAGCTCCCCATTCTTTAAAAAATGAAAATTCCTTGTCAAATAGGTCCTTCGACTTGCCGGGTAACAAACTAAGTACGGCTTTTTTAACATTATCTAAAACTTATTCAGGAATATCCATTTTTATTCCTTTATTGATTTATTGGTTCAGTTTAAACAACCAGAATTTTTACTCTATCTGCACGTACTATGTACATATTACATAGAGAATGTATTGTAATGCACCCAAAATTCGATAACGAGATTTCACCGGAAATATATGTTTTGAGACCTCCTGAATCCAAAAAACAAAAAAAAACCAACAAAAACAATCATTTTTAGAAAAACTGCTAAACCATAAGATATGGACAAACACTTACCACACAGAAAATGTAGAGCACATTAAAACACACAATTTATGTCATATACATTTTTTTCGTGGAGTTGATTGTTTTTAAGATATTCTTTGTTTTTAGTTTCAGCTTTGAAAACCTTATATTTTTCTCACACAGGAATTTGTCAACTCCTCTCCATAGAAACAAGGAACTTCAGTCACATAGCAACCAGCTTTTGACTATCACTTTAACCTATGGTACTCCCTTATTTCGCTTCTACTTGCAAGGAAGCCAGTAATAAGGCTATTTCTGCTAATGTTTTCTCAATTACCAAAGTAAATAGAAGCCCAAGGTTTTTAACAATAATTTGTTGCAGAGATGTAGAGAAAGTCATGGGAATGGAACACATCAGATTTTTTACTTTCTCTATACGTACTATGTACCTAGTGTATAGAGAAAGTCTTATATTGCACCCAAAATTCGATACTGAATTTTCACCGGAAATTTATGTTTTGAGACCTCCTGAATCAAAAAAAAAAGCATTTTTAGAAAAAGTACGTGTGTGTGTCTGTGTGTGTCTGTGGGTTGCATAGCTCAAAAACGAAAATGCGGTTGAATACCAAACTTGGTATTTAAGCTTGGTATCTTCCAAACATGCTACACGAAGATTTTCAAGAAAATTCCTCCACCCCAAACTACTCTTTATATGGAAAAGATTTCAAAATTTTTGATTTTCTTAAAAATGGCACTAACGATTTTGATTAAAATCTCTTATATTTAAGACATTTACTTGCCAAACAAAATGCATATCTTGAATTTTCTGGGAATAGCAAGATCTGTTTATTCTAGATGATTTTTATTGAATTTTGCATAACTGGTAAACCTTAAGAGATAGACAAAAACTTACTGCACAAAAAATGTAGTTCACGATAAAACACATTAAATATGGCATATACGTTTTTTTCATGGAGTTGATTGGTTTTGAGATTTTCTTGTTATTGTTTTTAGCTTTAAGAAACATAGTTTTCTCATACAGGAATTTGCCAACTCCTGTCCATGCAAACAAATGAACTTCAGTCTCATAGCAAACAGCTCTTGACTATCACTTTAACCTATGGTACTCCCTTATTTCGCTTCTACTTACAAGTAACATGACTATCTCTGCTAATTTTTCTCAATTAGCGTGTAGTAAATAGAAGCATAAGCTTTCTAACAATAATTTTTCTTAGAGATATAGAGAAAGTCATGTGAATGGAACAAATGAGATTTTTTCGAAAATTTTGTTTTTCTCAAAAATGGCTCTAACGATTTTGATTAAGTTGAAGTGTATCAAAGATATTTACTTGGCAAATAAAACGTATATCTTGAATTTTCTGGGATTAGCCTCTGAAGACTACTTTATTCTGGATGTATTTTACGCAATTTTTCATACGTGGTAAACCGTAAGAGATGAACTAAAACTTACCACACAAACATGTAGAATATTTCGTAGTGTTGATCGTTTGGGTTATTCCTTGTTTTTGGTTTCAGCTTTGAAAACTTATAATTTTCTCATACAGGAATTTGTCAAATCCTGTCCCTACAAACAAAGGAACATCAGTCACATGGCAACCTGCTTTTGACTTTCACTTTAACCTATGGTACTCCATTATTTCGCTTATACTTACAAGGAAGCAAGTAATAAGACTATCTCTGCTAGTTTTTTCTCGATTAGCTTGAAGTAAATAGAAGTATAAGATTTCTAACAATAGTTTTTTTACAGAGATGTAGAGAAAGTCATGTGAATGAAACACAGATTTGTTTTATTGTTTCATTTATATGGCCCCCATTTACATCTAAGGTCATAGCGGGAGCTTTGCAGGTTTTTAAGTTGGACACACACACACACACACACACACACACACACACACACATACATTCATTCTCACATACATGCTTCCAGATTCTGTGGTGGATAGGGAATGATTATGGTTAAAGAAAAATTACCCACCCCAGCCGGGAATGGAACCTGGGACCTCCGGGTGTGAAGTCAGCTCGCTGACCACGGAGGCAGTCAGCAACCAGAATTGAAACTGTTTATTCCGGCGGGATTACGCAGCAAAAAACAAACAAAGCACTGCCTACGGAAAGACAAATCTAATAATATTAATATTAATAAATATAAGAATATTTCAGTTAATATTAGGATGGGATAAAACGTGTATTTCATGAGAAATTAGAACACTCGCGCTTACGCGCTCGTGTACTAAACATCCCGCTCACAAATATTAGTCTATTTAAGCTACTTGTAATATAAATAATTATTAACCAACCATTTCTGTATTTAAACTACTGATTATGTGTGTCACGATACTAATAAAAACACAAATTTGAAATACATTGGACCAATGGTTTCAAAGATTAAAACCATAATAAAAAATCTTCTTTCACATAACTTTCTTTTCAGTTCTGTAAATAAACTATTCGTACAAAATATGCTTTTATCCTCATTAGGCTAATCAAGATAAAAATTAGCAGACATTGTCTTATTACAATCTCTTAAATAGTTTTAAATTGAAGCCAATAACAAGAACTATGTTGGAAAAGCATAACTCCTTAAAAAAGATATGACCTAAACTGTTTGTTTTAACTAGATCTACATGTTTGTGTAGTAGGTACGTTTTTTGCTTACGGTTTACCAGTTATGCAAAATTCATCCAGAATGAAGAGACATTTAGAGTATATTTCCAGAAATTTCAAGATGTACATTTTATTTGTATGTAAATATCTTTAATATACTGCATTTTAATCAAAATCGTTAGAGCTATTTTTGAGAAATAAAAACAATTCATATATTTTTCCCTGTAAATGGTAGTTTGGGGCGGGCGGATTTTCTTGAGAATTTTCGAGCTATCCCTGGAAGATACTAAACGAAGATACCAAGTTTGGTATTTAACAATCTTTTAGTTTTCGAGCTTTGCTGTCTACAGACACTCGGATTTTTTTCTAAAAATACTTTTTCTTTGTTTTTTATTCAGGGGACCTCAAAACATTTTCGGTTAAACCTTTTTGTGCATAGAACGTGTAGAGAAAGTAAACATTTGATGTCTCCCATTCACATAACTTACTCTACATATTCTGCAACAAATAATTCTTACGTTTATTTTTCTTAGGTTTATTTCTCTATCTACTCCATGCTACTTAAGATAAACTGTAACGGAACTAGAATCATTACTTAAGTCTTGTATTATTATAAGTACAGATAAATAAGGCAATACTCTAGGCTAAAGTGATGACTTTGAAACTCCGTTGTGTTTTCATGACAGCAGTAAAAAGAAAAGAGCAAACAAATACGATTTCTCATTTGAGAAAAGTGTAAGTGATGGAAAATGAAACCAATAATAATGAATATATAGGAAATTGCGCACACGCACACACACACGACATAAATTGTATGCCTTAACGAGATCTACATTTTTGTGTTACATATTATCTATATCTCGCATTTCACCAGTTATTTCATTTGTGATATAAAATAATATGTTTAATATATGTATTTTAATCAAAATCGTTAGAACTTTTTTGAGAAAATCTAACATTTCGAAAAATCTTCCATGTAAAGCGTAATTATTTGAAGATTTTTCTGAAAAACTTCCTGTTGCATCCTTGGAATATACTTATCTTAAATATCAGCCTGTATTTAACTGGCTTTTCTTTTTTGGGTTATGTTTGCAGACACACAGATACGCACATGTGCGGATTTTTTCTAAATATGCCTTCTTTTTTACTCAGATGTCCTCGTAGTATATTTCTGGTGAAAATTCTGTACCAAATTTTGGGTGGAATGCAATATTTTCTCTTACTACTATGCAGGTACATTTTATGTGGTAGAGAAAATAAAATTGTTCCACTTGAATTAGATTCCAATACAGAAAATCAATATTTTGTAATAAATAGGTGTCTTCATACAGTAAAATTATGCGCTCGAATAATACAATTTATATGTTAAAATTTAACAGCAGTATCATTGGAAAATGTTAATATTTGAGTTTGTGAGCGAAATGGCTAGGTATTAAACAGGAGATCAACTTAATTAACATGCTATAAAGTCTGCAATACCATGCATTTATTTTAGCTTATTTTACCTCGGGGATTTCTAGCGTCGCTCCTTTGATCACAACATTGCAAATGAGATGAGCTATTTCTTACATCAGCAGCACCTTTCTCTCGAGCAATCTACAACAATAACATTAAACTTCATTTCACACATTTTATGTTTACAAGTGCTTCATTAATAGAATCCACTAATAACAATAAATAAGAAATTAATAAGTTGTTAAAATATCCTTTGGATATCTACCAACCTTATGCTGATTACTTAATAATTGCAATGCGTAATATAATACCTAAAACTACCCAGAGAAGCTTTCTAAATGCTATCTGTATCTACGTACGCGAATTTTGTGCTTAATAATGGTAATATATTATTATTGTTATTTTTTCGTAAAGCCTCATATTCCTTTCTCTTCACGCACCTTCTAGGTAGAGAAGGTATTGGTTTCCGCCGAAAAATTCGAGGTTTCACCGGAAAATACCACACTTGATATCTAGGTTCAGCATGTTCCAAGTTTGCGCAGCAAAGACTTCCAGCAAAGTTCCCCTCCTCAAACTAGTCTTAAATAGAAAATTTTTGAAGTTATTTTGATTAAAATATATTTTGAGGAAATAGTTATTGTCCCCTATATGCAAATAATTCTAGTTTAATAACATGTCTGTAGTTAAGTTAAATTTTATCTCGTGTATGAAATGCTAGAAGAGAAACTTCTACGTTATTGCTTGTAAGGGGAACAAAAGTTGTCTTTCTGCAGCGTCTTTTGTTAGAGGGATCGCTGTGCTACTTTCAAATCTTTTGTATGTTGCCCTTATGTTACATGCAATAAGGGCACCTATACACTTTCCCAAGGAAATCCCTAAAAATTCAGAACTAAGGTACATTTTTCATTGTATTCATGTATCACGTGGTCAGGTAGCAATGGTATAACATATTTTCACGTGACCCAAGTCAATTATGTCAGGGCACGAAATTAAAGGAAATACAGTATAAAAGCTGCAAAAAACCTTGCTGGCGTTATTCGTCTTGCTACAAAAATCTTTTTTAAGTGCGCGCAAAATGGAACAAAGGATGGAGTGTTTTAACTCCGGAGTAACTTCAAATTTGTGCGTTCCAGTCAATACTCAGCATATTAAGAAGTTTGCTTTGAATCAAACTACGACTACAATAATATTTTTACTTTATATGTGTGTGTGAGATTGTATTTTGGCGATAAGTTGAACTCCATCAGTATTATATGAAAACATAAGTCTTACAGTTTAGCTAAAATAGTAGTGAAGTGTTTTCTTTGGATGTCTAACCTACTGTTATCGTTTTCTCCACACCTGAGAGGGTAAAAAATGCTGAAGAACAGTTTGAGGCTCCGGCGCCACTACCAGAAACAATGGTACGTAGTACTATTTATGCTTCTCTACGCACTCGTCGATTGACCAACTTCTGGTAGACGTGACCACCACAATTTGGTACAGATATTTACATAACAAATAATGTTACGTGCCCATATCTTGAATGTCACCCTCTGACGTATAGTTTACTAGGCTTGCCTTTACCACCCAGCTTTTTTCTCCTAGAACCAGTAACTTGTGGAAACAGGGGAGAAGAAGAATGAAATCTTATGATTTAGAACCTACTATAATGACCCCAATTACGACTACATCGTGCATATTTGCAACATTGATTTGAGTTCTGCTTATAATGTTGCCATAGTTCTGACATGAGCAACCAGATTCTCTCGCGCCCTGTCTAGCAGTTGTTGTTCCTATTCCCTTCACCATGAAGGCTCAATGGGGTTCAAATCAGGAGTTCTTGAAGACTACACCATATAGATTATTTCTGGATGCTTCGTTAGTCAATCTTGGGTGATATTTAAAATATACTAACGGTCATTGTTGTGTTTAAATACATATTCTATTCTTCTTCTGGGAACCTAGCACAAAGGATGGTAGCACAGTGCTTTCGAGAATATCTACACCTTCATTTGTTATGACACTTGAATTATCTCCCTCGACCTGATGCCAGAAATGTGCTGCAGTTCTTTCCAAAAGTTCTGATTGAACGAAGTGCTGAGGCGCGAAGTGGTCTATAAAGACACAGGTTCCTTTGCTGGTCGGATCGAAATACCTTCTCGTCATTCTCTTGCCAGGCCCCAGTAAGCTTGAGAAAGGTCAATGCTATGCTGTGCCCATTGTAACCTTCTTTACTTGTGTGTCTCAGAATGATTAATGGCAGAACGATGTGATACAATGCCCGCATCCTTTACTCGTTGGTACGTTTTCATATGAGCAGCAATACTCAACTGCTTTGTGCAGAAAGACAGGTCTGTGACTTAAAAGATTGGTTCCTCACATCTTCTAGCAGAGCTTCGTTTTGAGAAAGTTATGCTGCAGGCAGATCCAAATACCTACGTGGTTTGGCCCATTTGACTTCTTCATCGTGATGTCAGTCTAGCCATTATTTGTTTTTCGGTCTCAACCCCTGACGATTTGCGTGGCGTTTTCACCATGAGTAGCACGGCTCAAAATTTCACCCCTTTGAGCTGCAGTATTTGTTTACATTCGCAAAACAAATATCTTTCTGACATACTCGGTTGCTTTATGTTTGCGCATTTAATAATAGAAATCATAAAGTAACAATTTGTCTAGTTATAACTAAATTTCGTATTTGAAAATTTCTTGCGTACACTGAAGCTTTCTGGATGCACGGTGACACAGATACTTCTAATGACTTTCAAGGAGCATCAAACTTATTTATTCTACATAACCAATATATTAGTACAAAATAGAGGTTCTTCTGAGCATGAACAAAGACTGGATTCATAAAAAGTCCGAGAACACTGTGAGGCTATTCCAAGTTTTTGTTTTGGTGTTATGATGCTCTCATTATTGAACTGAAAAACAGTTTTGCAGTTATTTCCCTATTCTATGGACCTAGAAATCATGTAATTTTTGAACGGGGCACACCTAGCAGAATGAAACTTAACAGCCACGAACTTCGGCTGATCGGTATTGTAACCAGATCAGGAATGAAAAATCAGTTGTTTAGACTACCTCTAATTTTTAAAATGCGCAAGCGCTGCTACATTAGGTACATATATCCAGAAAATGTAGTATGACTCAAACATTTTAGAATTTCCACTGAATAAAAACGAAAATACTGATATTCCAGCAATTGAGGGAAACTTCCGATCTCGTTTCAGAGAGACAAATGTTATTAGAGGACTCATAATGTCTAAATCCAGTTTAGGATAATTCATCTGCCGTTCTTTTAACTTTAGTTGCCGGTGAACTGTTTCCCTGAATATATCGTAGTCAAATATTAAAAAGGTTAAAAAGGAGATTATAGGGAACTTTCTATGCCTGGAAATCTCAGTCAATTTAGCATCCAATATATATTTTGGTTACAATTTGTACAAAAGTACGCTGTTATGTTTCCTTCAAAGTAACTAAATTAATTTTCTCGCACTAGTGCCCACCAGTGTTAGTAGCTGTTTATTCGCACGGTCCTCATAAAGGAGTATTCATGTTACTATTATATAATACGCTAGTGTCCAAAAGAGTACATAATTCAATATTTCTTTGCCTAACTATCAGAATGGCACAAAAGGTGTACAACTGAATCACACGTGATCTGGTATGTAACATAGTAAAACAAATATCACACAATTTTATTTTATTATGACCTAGAGACACATTTTTACACAATTACAAAATCGGACTATCACTTCCACAGCAACAATGATAGTGCCGAATGGCAAAAATGGGGTGGATACCTTTCATGTTACATAGACCTCGCAGCGCCGTCATATACACTCCACATAAGGTGGTTTAACAATTCTGCAGGCAACCGTTCTCATTCTTCACAAAGAACATTGCAGAGTTCGGGAAGGGTCTTCGGTAAAGGCTGACGGTCTATACCTTGTCTTCCTAATGCTTACCAGCCATATTCTATGGGATTCATATCCGGGAAACTTGGAGGCCAATTCACGCACTGAAATTCTTCTCCCTCAAGATCACCAGGTGGAATCTATACGGACGCGCATTATCGTCCACGAAGAGGAAGCGTGATTCATCTACACCTCTAAAAAGTCGAAAATGTAATCCAAATACCTCGACTCTGTAACTTTGGGCACTAACAGTACCACTTTCGAAGATTTTTTGGTCAGTGTTTAACGCCCGCTTTTACTACTTGTGGCACCGCAGGCGAGACCTTCGAAGATGTGCAGATTTGTATGCCCATTGGATATTATGTCTGTCCACACGAGTACACCTCCAGTACTTAATGTGCACGTTTTCATGACGTTTGAGGGATGAAACCAGGTTCCACCTTCACTCCCGACAGAATCATTGGTGAAACTGAACCTGGACTCATCTGTAAGCGGCTCGTTTCTGCATTAATTCAGGGCTTAATGTTGAACGTTGCTGACTTCACTGTAAACTGAATCTGATTTGTACTCAATTGAGTGGAACACACACTGCTAGAAGTCTGCCGTAGATACTGGCTGCCCCGCGCCTCCGGTATATATTTTATCTAGAAATTCGAATGCCTTAAGTGGCTACAAACTCGGAAGAAGTATTGGAAGCACTCTCCCATGTAGTAGATCTGTTAAGGCCAGACATCAGTTCTGTTACGGCGTTGTGACCCACAGGCGACTTTGTACAGGCATACGAAGAAAATCTCCTGTGTATTGGAAGCATCGCCATGGGGCATATTCAGGAGACTCGAGAGACTTCGGCCTGTGTCTCTTCAAAACAGAGTCCAGTTGGCATCTTTGTGGTATGTTGGTGCTGTTCTGTAAACACTTTGCTAAGAAATCACCATATGTTCACAGCAATAAAACAGTAACAAACGAGTCGTGCTGGGTCTGATACTCTGGTTTATATGATTTTTGAAGCCATGTTTATTCGAAGATAAAGGTCCCTTTCCCTATGCACAGAGCACATACAAACATTGGTAAGCGTTAGTAGCGCTCGTTCACTGTTTTCCGTTTCATTTGTTTTATTGATTATGCTTAACTTTTGGATACTAATATATAAATGCTCGTGGAAGCCGATGCTATATTCGTTCTTCTGTCGACTCTTGTAGTTAATAATGCCTAAAAACATTCCATTTTAAAGCTAAATTCTTTTTCTACCTAGATTAAATTAAGCCGCGACTCAGTTTTTCAGTCATCAGTGCACTTTCTACCAATTTTATGTTTACAAGAACGAAATAATTAAAACAAGAGCTTCTAAGTAGATTTCAAATTAAGTAATTTATTCTCGATCATTTGTTTCTAACTTACAAATGAGTCGCCAGAATCGTATTTGTTAGTCTTCGATGATCTTAACTTTTAAGCATATCTGAATATACCGCTCAGACACAAAAGAATAAAATATCCTCCTGAAAAAGTTATCTCCCCTAAAAAGTATGGTGCCGACATCAGTAACAACTCCCATAGTTAAACATTATACATTGTAATCACTTATAGAAAACAAAACCGGGCTTGTAGGCCGTGGTCCACTGGGCTTCTCCCTTCGTTCCCCAGACGTTTCGCCTGCGTCTGCGGCAGGCATCATCAGTGGCGTGTACATCTCCGTGGTCTCTCAGTAGCGACTACTGGTACGTTGTCCGGAGCGCTCGGCTTATATAGTGTGGGAGGTACCGCCCTCGCATGACCTGATTGGTCCGGATTGCGGCCCCCTGTGTCCGTGCTGTTTCTGATTGGTGTACGTGCTTTCTTGGTTGGTCTGTTCTGTAGGGCTGGGTGCCAAGTTTTATTTAGTCTGAATGTTTCTTCTTTCCTATTGAAATTGTTGGCATGTTTATAGATCTCAATAGCTTCACGGTGCAAACGTGTGTAGTAATGAGTAGTGGAAGAGAGGATGTCAGTTTCGTCGTAACGGATCTCATGTTCCCCTTCTGCTTCTAGAGCATGAAGTGCTACCGCCGATTTTTCTGGTTGACCCAAACGGCAATGTCTACGATGTTCTGTAAGTCTGGTGTTGATGCTCCGTTGTGTGGTCCCCACGTAGACTGCGCCACATGAACAGGGGATCTACGTGGGGACCACACAACGGAGCATCAACACCAGACTTACAGAACATCGTAGACATTGCCGTTTGGGTCAACCAGAAAAATCGGCGGTAGCACTTCATGCTCTAGAAGCAGAAGGGGAACATGAGATCCGTTACGACGAAACTGACATCCTCTCTTCCACTACTCATTACTACACACGTTTGCACCGTGAAGCTATTGAGATCTATAAACATGCCAACAATTTCAATAGGAAAGAAGAAACATTCAGACTAAATAAAACTTGGCACCCAGCCCTACAGAACAGACCAACCAAGAAAGCACGTACACCAATCAGAAACAGCACGGACACAGGGGGCCGCAATCCGGACCAATCAGGTCATGCGAGGGCGGTACCTCCCACACTATATAAGCCGAGCGCTCCGGACAACGTACCAGTAGTCGCTACTGAGAGACCACGGAGATGTACACGCCACTGATGATGCCTGCCGCAGACGCAGGCGAAACGTCTGGGGAACGAAGGGAGAAGCCCAGTGGACCACGGCCTACAAGCCCGGTTTTGTTTTCTATAAGTGATTCTAACACCGGCCGTGAAAGCCTTCGAACTTTAATTATACATTGTAATTACCAATAACAAGAAGATAATTCGGTAGGGTCAAATACCTTAAAGTAAGATCATGGGGAAATCGACCTAAAGAGGTGATAAGGAATATAGTACTAATGTAACGGGCTGAAGTGTTTGTATTAGTTGTATAGAAATATGGAGAACTAGGATTAACATCCTTACTTTATATACTATAAATAGTAAGTAGAGAAAGCATTGACAGTGCCGTGTGTGGCCGTTCTTATGTTCGCCTTGGTATGCGAGTCGGCGAGGCTGGAGGTCCTGGAATGCGATTCACGGGAAGTGACGCGCCGATAAACGGAAGCCTTGGAATGCGACATCGATACAATGGCACACGCCAGAATCTTCCTCTAGCTTCCATCACATCTATTCAAGGCAGACTTGTAAGCAAACTGAGTGAGTCTTGAGTCAATCTACGACTGTAGTGTTAGCGCGCAATGGCATGAGACAGCCGTCAACTGTCTACGCGACGAATTGCCGAGTGAATTAAAGTCTTTATCTGTAACTAATTTTAAGTCAATAACTACATTTGTTACAGTATTGTATTCCAAACAAACTTGTCGAGATTTAACCAGCAGATTCCCGAAATTCCTCCCAAAAATTATTTTTAAAAACGATTCGTGTGTGTTTGTCCGTATATATGTGAGAGGATAACTCAAAACCGAAAAGTGGTTAAGTCGTCTTCCGAGGATGCGATGCGGTATATGCAGATCTGAATCGTTTTTGCGACCTGCATGGAAAAGAAAACGCATAAAGTGGTATACGTATTACCCATTCAGTATAAAATACGAATGTGTCACAGCAACATTTCCAATTGGTTACATCAGCTGCTGCGCGTTTTCCGGATATCTATATATGAGACCGTTGCGTGTCCCCGGCAAACCTCACGTTAAATCGTTCAACTTTCCTGAAGTACTGAACGTAAGCGTATATTAGGCAGTTGTTAAAATAAAAAGTTTCACCTTATATCAGCATTAATTTAAAAAAAAACACAACACTAAGGAAATCAACTTTTTTCGCACCCAGTTTAAATTACCAGAAAACTTCTTCTTTCCTTCCTCACTTTCTCTTCCAAAAACATGGGAGATAGACTAAATATTACTATACAAAAATGTAGATATTAAAAAAACAGATTATACTATCCTATTCTTTCTTTCTATTTTGTGTAGTTCACCATATCTGAAACATTTCTTGTTTTTTTTTTAAATTGCCCTTACTTAAAATTTCCTCGTTGAATTAGTCATTCATTTTTCTTATTTTTTCATCATAGTCATGCAAACAGAACGAAAATTCAAGGCAATCACATAGTGACCAGCCATAGTTATCTTAACATATTCACGTCGACCTCCGTGGTGTAATAGTTACCATGATAACTTTACGTACCCAAGGTTACGGGCGTAAAAATCCTTGGTATGACTCCCTTCGGAAGGGAAGTAAAGCTTTTGGTCCCGTGTCGTAGATTTACGACACGTAAAATAACCTCAAGCCTGATAGTGTCCTCTGAGCAAAATTAAGCGGTCTTTCACGCCTAATTTAGAATGGTAGTAGTTAAAGAGCGTCCATAAATAACACACCATTTACATTTTGAAATATTTACTATTGCCTTAGTCAATTGAATTTTCTTAACAATAATAGCTTGCTACCGACCACCTGGAGAAACTGATTACAAAACGTTGTATAAATTAATAGAGAATCTCTACTAAGGAGAAAAATTGTAGCAGAGGATGTGAATCTGCCAAATATAAACTAGTGGATTTTTGTTTTGTTTTGTTTGGGAACAGGGGATGTTGCAATTCGTTAAAGCAGGTAGGGGGAAATCAGCCTTACTGGGTGTACTTTTATGCAAGCCTGAGCCATTGTTTTCTGCATGCGAGGTTTTACCAGGTATCAGTGATCACCATTGTGTGCAATTAGAGGTAAACTGGAAGGAACAAGCTACCGGTTTAAAATAGAGCAAGCATCAATTAGCTGGAAATTCCAGAGAGCGTTCGGGGTTGCTATGCAAACCTTTCTACACGAACAATATGGGGCATTTGTACAAATTGCCACTAGCGTAAATGAAACCTGGGCTAATTTCATAACACCTACCTTGGAAGCAATTATGAAGTATGTACTCTTTAAAGTTTTGAAAAATAACTCCGAACCAGAATGTTATATAAAACGTATTGGGTCACTTAAAAGGAAGACTAGGCACTCGTATCATAAAAAGAGAAAGCAGAATAGCATTTTAATACATTCAAAGAACTAACCAGGAATTACAAGGCTAAATGTTGCAAGCACAGGAACGGTTCTTAGAACAAATCCTTAACATGGAAAATAATGTTTGGAAAGCTTTTTACAATTGCGTGATAAGATGCAGAGTTAATAAAAGGTCATACCAGACTTTAAAGTTAATGGAATTGCTGTAATAAATGGCAAAGACAACGCCAGCATATTAAATTAACAGTTTGTATCGGGTTTTCATAAATTGGATGATAGTTCTGCACAGGAAATTGGGGATAGAGAATCGCTGTTTCAAATAATGTCATTCAAATTGCGCCAAAGGATCAAGATGCTACAGAATGGAAAATCGAGAGGACCTGAAAAATACCAATGGAAATTTTAAAAATAGGGAGAGTAGCCATAATTCCGTATCTGTTTTTTTTTATAATGTTAGTTAACAACTGTGGTATTGCGGAAGACTGGAAAACCGCTATTGTTGTTACAATATATAAAGGAGGTAATAATTCAGAAATAAATGATTATCGACCTGTTAGCTTAATTCCAGTAGTGTGTAAAGTAATGGAACATTTAATTACAGAACGCATAAGGGAGGAGTTGGAAAACAAAACGTGGTTCAAAGAAGCGCAACATGGGTCTAGATCTGGGTATTCGTGTGAAAGTCAAATAAACTAATTTTTTCAGGATTTGGCAGATGAGGTGGATGCAGTGGTGATAGACTTTTCTAAAACTTTTGATGTATGCTGCACAATTTATTCATCTGGAAACTAGCAAAAACAGGAATCGATAACCACGTAGTGTCATGGATAGGACATTTTTGAAAGGAAGAACACAAAGAGTAAGAGTAGGTAAAGAACTGTCTGAAAGGGGTGTTGTAAGTTCGGGCATGCCCCAAGGCTCGGTACTGGGTTCGTTATATTTTCTTATCTTTGTAAATTATATAACTATAAATATTAAATACCAGATAAGATTGTTCGCGGGCAATTGTATTATCTACTATAAGATACAAATACCATGCCTGAGACCGCTCTTCAGGATGACCTAAATGAAATAAGTAGATGGGCCGCCGCAAACAAACTGGAAATGAATACTAGGAAAAGTAAGTCAATTGTTTTTAAAATAACTAAAGGGAAAGTTCTTCATAGTTGTCATATGGGCAGGGAGCAAATTCCACAGGTGGACAGCCATGGAGGATCAGATAAATTCTACATTTTGGAAAGCGTGGAAGGCCTTGTATATAAGGTAGTATCATAGTTCGTTTAACTCACAATTTCCAATATATAGCGCCTGAAAACACTGAACTCTCTGTGTAGTCAAGTTATTATAGTTACCTATCTACCACTACGACTTAGAGGTCAATAACCAGACTGGCTATTGGATATGCTAGCGTGTATTGGATGGAACAGCGTGAACTTGTGTTTTCAAACTATGAAAAACAAAAAGGAACATTTTCGACATCTTATGCTCGTTTATTATTGTAAGTGTAAAACCTCCTCACAATGTCGGCAGAAAATTTATGCTGTCTATGGGGAAGATGTAGAAACCAATCGAGCAGACCCAAAGTGGTTCAGTCGAGCTGGAAATTTCTTCCTAAAACACACACCTCGTACTGGAAGGCCAATGGTTGCTGGCGTGGAAAGAATTAATGGAATTATGGCAAAAATGCACAAATGACACTCGGGTATTGGCATCGTAGCTCACTTTAACTCGTGTTATTGTGGCCAGGAACTTGAAAAAACAGGATTACCTAAAGATTCGTCATATATGAGTTCTTTAAGAACTTAATGAAGCGAATTTGATTATGCGCGGTTTTATCTGCGACTCCTTATACAGACGCAATCAGTGACTTTTACTTTCTCTACACGTACTATGTGCATAGTGTATAGAGAAGGTATTGCACTCCATCCAAAAACTCGATACCGAGTTTTCACCGGAAATATGTTTTAGGGACCCTATATAAAACAGCATTTTCAGAAAGAGGTCCGTGTATATGTGCGTGTCCGTATGTGTCCTGTGTCTGTGAACACGATAAGTCATAAATGAAAAGAAAGTAAAACACCAAACTTGGTATTTAAGTTTGGTATGTTCCAGGATTGCGACACGGAAGATTTTGAGAAAATCCCCCGCCCCCAACTACCCTTCACATGGAACTTTTTTCAAAATTTTTGATGGTCTCAAAAATAGCTCTAATAATTTTGATTAAAATATCGTATATCAACGATATTTACCTGAAAAGTAAAATGTAAATCTTGAATTTCCTGGGATAAGTCTCTAAAGACGACTTTATTCTGGATGAATTTTACGGAAATTTGCACTACTGCTAAACCGTATGGGATGGACAAAAACTTGCCACACAAAAATGTAGAGCACATTAAAACACACAATTTGCTATATACATTTTTTTTCGTGGAGTTGATAGTTTTTGAGATATTCCTTGTTTTTGGTTTCACCTTTAAAAACCTTGCACTTTCCTCATACAGGAATTTTTAAACTCCTGTCCATATAAACAGAGGAACTTCAATCACATAGCAACCAGCTGTTGATTATCACTTTAATCTATGGTATTCCCTTATTTCGCTTCTACTTACAAGAAAGCAAGTAATACGACTATTTCTGCTGGCTTTTTCTCGATTAGCATGAAGTAAAAAGAGGCATAAGCTTTTTACCAATAATTTGTTGCAGAGATGTAGAGAAAGTTATATGAATGGAGCACATTAGATTTTTTTCTAGAACGGCTGAAAAGTGGATTGTGTAAAATAGCTCCCGAAAGAATAAATAGTGGTGCAAGAAAGGTTGCAAAGCCAGGACTACATTCGAGAAAGGTTATGCTATACTACGCAAAAGAATCCTGTATTATGGACTTTGTTTTTATTGTTTCATTTTTATAGCCCCCTTTAACTTCAATGGTCATATCGGGGGCTTTGACTTGTGTATTACTGTAGGTTAGAACATTAGGTTAATCATTGTTATATTACTAATATACACGCACATTCTCTCTCACATTCATACTTCCAGACTCTGTGCGGGATAGGGAATAAATCTGGTTAAAGAAAAACTTCCCGCTCCAGCCGGGAATCGAACCCGGGACCTCCGGGTGAGAAGTCAGCTCGCTGACCACTTGACCACGGAAGCAGTCTTATTATGGACTTCTTCCGAATAATAATACTATCAATTCCGAGAAATACTGTTCTCAGTTGGATCGTCCCGAGGCAGCCATTGAAGAGAAAAGACCAAAATTGGGAAACTATGTCTTTCATCACGAAAACTCCAGACCTGTCAAAAGTTGCGTAATTTTGAGTGGGATGTTATACCCACCGCCATATTCTCCAGATATTGCCCCATCCTCTATTCCCTTCTCTGCAAAACGACCTGCATGGCAAATGTCTCACTTACTTGGATTGCAGATTGAACCTCGGAAGAGTTCATCAATCTTCACATTTTGGAGAAATTGAATTTATAAACCTCCCGAGAAATACCAGTATATTGTCGACAATGATTGTACATACTGCAGGACATTGTTTACAAATGCAACTGGCTTATTTATTTACACTTTGAACGACCTATGTTTAAATTTTGTAAGCCGAAAGTTCGGCAACTACTCTATCGTGGCTGTGCTGCGGGTGAAAAGTGTTCCCAGGCGTTCTCAGTGAATGAAACGTAACGAAAAACGAACCCATGAGACAACCTTATACATAATGTTAATCAAGATAGAAGTTGCCAAAATATTATTACTTAATTCCTTATAGCTATAAGGAAAATAAAAGGAACATACTAGGCTAAAGGCAAGTCTTTTAAAAGTTGTCGCTATGCGATTTTCAATGAAATTTGTTTTCCATGTTCAGAAGTAAAACAAAATATATATGAAACAGATAAGGTCTTCTCTTATGAGAAAACTTTTAAGTAATTTAAAATTAAAATCAATAACAGGGAATATCTCTGAAATGGTTAGCTGAAGAGGACCTCAGGGGCTACTCCCAAGAAATTCAGGTTTGTCATAAAATATCGTATGGTATTTTAATAAAAACGTATGGTATTTTAATAAAAATCTTTAGAGCCATTTTTGAGAAAATTGAAATTTTCGAAAAATATCCCATGTAAAGAATAGTTGGAGGTAGAGTGATTTTCTGAAACATCTTCGTATCGCATTATTGGAGGATATTTAACTTAAATACCAAGTTCGGTATTTAACGGACTTATTATTTAGAGCTATGTGCCTACAGACACACACACACACACGCACACACATGACCAATTTTACTTTGTCTACACGTACTATGTAAATAGTGTATAGAGAAGATACTACATTCCACCCAAAAATTCGATACCAAGATTTCATCGGAAATAAACCTTTTATGGCCCCCTGTATCCAAAAATTGCAGCTTAAGAAAAAGGTCCCTGTGTGTGTCTGTGTGTGTGTGTGTGTGTGTGTGTGTGTGTGTGTTACTGTGTCGCTGTGCCCGTATGTCTGCGAACACGATACTTCAAAAACGAAAAGTCGATAAAATAATAAACTTAGGATTTAGGTTTAGTATTTTCCAAAGATGCAGCACGAAGATTTTGAGGAAAATACTCCACCCCAAACTGTACTTTACATGGAATAAAATTCCAAAATTTTGATTTTCCAGAAAATGACTAACGATTTTGATTAAAATACCGTGTATTAAAGATATTTACATAGCAAATATAGTGTATCTCTTGAATTTTCTGGGAATGGCCTCTGAAGGCCACTTTAATCTGTATGAATGTTGCTGGATTTTTCATTACTAGAGATAAACCAAAACTTGCAACACAACATATGTAGATCTAGTTGAAGCGCACAATTTATATTATCGCGGAGATGACCATTTTTAAGGATTCCTCAGTATTAGTTTCAGTTTTAAAATGCTTCAAATTTTCACATACGGGAATTTGTGAACTCCTGGCAATGCAAAGAAACGGATTTCATCCACAAGACAACCAACTTTTAAAAGATTTGACAATCGTTTAGAATAATGTATTCCCTTATTTACCTTCCACTTTCAACAAAGCAAGTAATAAGACAATTCCTGCTATTGTTTATCTCGATTAGCATTAAGTAGATAGAAGTATATGTTTTATAAAATAGTTTGTTACAGCGGTGTAGAGAAAGTCATGTGAATGCAAAGAATAAGCTTTTCCTAAAATGTATTTTATGGAGTCAGGGTTCTCAAAACATGTATTTCGATGATATAACATTTTTGTGTGGAATTCAATATTTTCTTTAGGTACTATGTATGCTAGAAGAAGTAAACATTTGACCATAATGTCATCAAGAAGTATTGCTACACAAATTCAAGACAAAAATAGATACATGCTGTTCGTACTTAATACATTCTAAGACTACAACCTGCCACCGTAACCACCGAAACTGTGTACGGCTTGCTTAGTAAGTCATAGTTGGCAGCCTTGTTAAGCATGCGTTAGTAAATACCAATGTCGCGGTAAGTTCTTTTGACATCTTAACTGAGATTGTTCACCTGTACTTGGACACGTGCTCTATCGCAGGTTCTTTAACGTAGAAGCCGGGCATTGTTAAGCCTAAGCGAGTTTGACAGCTGCGGTGTTTTTGCACGTGAAACCGTTTCTAGAAGTTTCCAGTGACGTGACAAACAGGTACAAAGAGGACAGCGAAGCCTTCCCCACGGTTCAGTTTTCACTGGGAACTCATCGCATGCAACAGTTGAGCGAGTTCGGTGGGAGTTTCGTAGCGAGCTTGTATTGTCGCCGCAGCGAACGTAGAAAAGAAACGATACGGCAGAAGTGTTACGAAAGGCAGGGAAATGTGAGCAGATTCTGATTGTAATCAGTTTGTGGAAGATTGGAGAGAAAGAGATTTTGTTAAATACTGAGTTCTAAACCCAGCAGGAATAAGAGCTCTACAAGATAACTATTCTCTACATCAACTTAATTCAAATAATTCACAAATTATCTAAGTTTGAGTGGGGGGACTAATGCCTCAACAATATATTGCAGGCAATGAACATGCAGACTTGACACAAAAGCGTGGATATAGATCCAAGATTTTCAGGAATGTATGGAGACATCTTTCTCTAATTGTAGATATAACGATTATCTGTTTCTAAATTCTTCAGTTAACGTAGCTTCAAAAGAAAATGTATGGCTATATGTTTCAAACTATAAAAATAAAATCCAGTGAATATCATTTTATTAGGTATATAATAACCGGACATAGAAATTTCTAGGTGTTAAAGTCAGAACGAAAGGAAATAAAGTTATTGTACTTTATGGAGTGACATAACAAGCAACAAATGCCACATCCCCTACTATCGGCTTTTGCAAACAATACTCCACAGAACCTGTTCACCTGCCACCTGCAGTGGTACTAACATTCTCTATATTGACATATAGTGAGTGCAGGCACATAAGTTGATGCCAACTGCGTGATCCTTGAGGAATTAAATATTTGATGTACATACATATTTTATTAGATTGTTAAAACGTGTGGTCCTTTAGGGTGCGAATATGTTTGAAAAAAATTTGTGACTTTTAGAGTTTGAAAGCCAGGAGCTTAATTTTTTGTATACACATGCTATATGACTTATTAAAAACCCGTTGAAGTTTCACTTCAGTATTTTAGTAATTAATGTTTTCTTTAAAAAAATGTGTTATCAAAATATTATCTCTTCCTGCAATTTTAATAAGAGAAAATGTTGCTGAATGTAACAAAAACTGTGATTAATAAAAGTAAGTATCAAGTTTTTGATTCCTGTGCAGAATTCTGTACAGATAAGAAAAGGAATTTAGTGTGCTGATGAAAAATGTTTTTCATTTTTTTGATCTCATATCATATGCTTTATTTTTTATTTAAGGGACATGATCGATATATATATATATATATATATATATATATATATATATATATATCGAATACTTAGGTTAATTATTCATAGTGTCTTGAATATCCAGTGTAACTTTCAGCCTCTTTGCATCAACATTGAAAGAGGGGATACTAATGATTGCATCAAAATTCTAAAACGCAAATAAATAAATAAATAAATAAAAATGAAATGGGAGGAAATTAAGTTTAAAGCTTACATGTGAAGAACATTTATAGAGTGCAGGCATTTAAATGATATAATTAATTAAATTGTAAACGTCGTAGGGCCACAAAACTGCGCAAATACGTAAAACAAGGTCTCAACAGGTCGCGAGTTTGAATCTCACAAAAGGGTGTGTTACTCGGGGTTTTCCCTTATTCTGAGAAGACGAATGTCTAGTAACTTTAACCTCCATGGACTCCAAGATCATTTGAGCACCATTTCCATTCATCGTTCGATATAACTAGCTAGATTAAAGGACGTTAAGCTACAAAAAATAAAAAAATAAAAGAAAATGAACTTCACCCGAAGGTCCCGGGCACATATTCCGGCTGGCGTGGGGAAGTTTTCTTTAACCAGAATTATTACCTATCCCCAAAAAATCTGGAAGTATGAATGTGAGAGTGATTATGTGTGCGCGTGTGTTTAATGTAATAAAAATGATTAATCTAATGTCAATAGCCTACCGTTAATATAGAGTTGCTTCACAAGCTAAAAACCCCCGATGTGACCATATCAGTTAAAGGGGCTATAATACAAAATGAAATAACAATAATAATATAATAATACAATAATAATATAATATTATTATAATATTATAATATAATATTATATTATTATAATATTATAATATAATATTATATTATAATATAATATTATTATAATATTATAATATAATATTATATTATAATATAATATTATTATAATATTATTATAATATAATATTATTATAATATTATTATAATATAATATTATTATAATATTATTATAATATAATATTATTATAATATTATTATAATAAAAGTCTGTGTTCCATTCACATGACTTTCTCTAAATCTCTGTAACAAATTATTGTTAATAAGCTTCTTTTATTTATTTCATGCTAATCGAGAAAAATTAGCATAAATAGTCTTATTTCTTGCTTGATTGTAAGTAGAAGCGAAATAAGGGAGTACCATGGGTTAAAAGTGATAGCCAAAAGCTGGTTGCTATGTGACTGAAGTTCCTTTGTTGGTATAGACAGGAGTTCACAGATTCCTGTATGAGAAAAGTTAAGTTTTTTGTACCTGAAAACAAAATTAAGGAATATCTCAAAAACGATCAACTCAAACAAAAAATGTATACAACATAAATTGTGTATTTTAATGTGCTCTACATTTTTTGTGTGATAAGTTTTTTTCCATCTCTTACGGTTTAGTAGTTACGCAAAATTCATCCAGAGTAATGTAGTCTTCAGAGGCTATTCCCAGAAAATTCAAGACATACATTTTATTTCTCAGCTAAATATCTTAAATATATGATATTTTAATCAAAATCGTTAGAGCCATTTTTTAGAAAATCAAAGTTTTTGAAATAAAGTTCCATGTAAGAGGTAGTTGGAAGATACTAAACCTAAATACCAAGTTTGGTTTTCAACGGACTTTTCGTTTTTGAGCTATGTTATCCACAGACACACACACACACACGGATATTTCTCTAAAAATACTTTTTTTGGATTCAGGAGGTCTCAAAACATGTATTTCTGGTGAAATTTCGGTATTGAATTTTTGGGTGCATTACAATACCTTCTCTATACACTATGTACATAGCACGTTTAGAGAAAGTAACAATAATGGTAATAATAATGATGATTATGATAATAAATACTATATTTTTACAAAACATCAAAGCTACATTTTGACCGAAGATAACATATTGACACCAATTTACCTCCTTAACAGAAGTTATTATAATTAATGTAATCAAGATTTGTGCAGGTATTTATTACCAGAGCCGCAAAACCAAGCGAGATCTTAAGTGTCATGGTGAGGAACAGATATGTGATATATGCATATATTTGAGCTTGTATCTTAGAGAGAGAGGGCGAGAGAATGTCCCATATTAGTAAGTTTTACAAAGAAGGATATTTGGAACATTAGTTAAGCTCGTTAATATTACTTTGTGATCCGTGAATAAGTAATACATGATTAGAAACATTTTAAAAAAAATTATTATCCTTAAGGATTTTATAGGATCATTTAATTTCATTGTCCTGGATACCTGGAATAACAACCCAGTAGTAATTTTACGATTCTACGATTTCCATTTGTAATGAGAAATAAAACGACAAAACCTCCCGAGTAATGTCAGCTTAAACATTGCTCTCAATTTGTTGGGAAAACCAGAGCGTGCTAATAGAGATATGTTAGCAATACCATGTCATCATATATGTTTACCTTCCATTTTTCAGCCCACACCGTCGACAAAGCACACAGTCCAGATATGTTTGTTTAATATAAAGGCACAGCTGGGAAGTTAAAAACGCGGGTCTCGCCAACCGTTTAAACCTTGCTTCAAGTCGTAGGAAAAACGAACTAAGCGCTGTTTACCGAGTGGATTTGAGGGAAAACAAATTATTTACGCAGTGCAGACCCCAGCACGTAGGAAACTAATCAATGCTGCCCGCACTCGTTAGAGAGAAGAGAAAATTGCCGGAGAACAGCCTTATAAGTGCGTGTACAGATTACGTTTGTACTGCGCATTGTTGTCTCTTTAGGTCTCTAAATGGAGATGAATGAATATGCTTATTGGTACTTTATTACCCTACCTAACGGGATACCAATCGATTTCAAGAGTGTTCCTCTTGTGACGGAAATATCTTGCATATTCTACTTTGCAGAAGTGATTAAAGTATCAAAGGAGCTTCTTATTTTTTAAGGAAAAAGTTAGGATGGAATCTTGAAGACGAGCAATGACGGGTCGAGGCAGCAGAAGGTGCTTCAGACTATAACCACCCACCCTTGCAAGGAAATCTTTCAATCAAGCTTTCAAATCAGGGATATTCCCTCTTCAGCCGAGATTTATATTTTGTCTTGCTGCATTTTTGGCAGAGAGTTTTTGTCGTTTTATTTGGTTTTACAGCATCATATGTGTGTATAAGTATTAACTTCTTGTTTTTGTTTTACTTGTTTTTCATTAATCTTAATTAATTTTTTTCTTTTTAGTTTCTCTAGCCCCGTATATAAGATGCACATAGGGATAGAGAAGTACTGTATTCCCCCAAAAATTCGATACCGATATTACACGTTTAAGGGTCCCCCGTATCCAAGAAAAGTATTTTTAGAAAAAGGTCCGTGTGCCTGTGAACACGATAACTCAAAAACGAAAATTCGGTAAAATACAAACCTTGGTATTTAAGTGTAGTGTCTTCCAGGGATGCTTCACGAAGATTTTGAGAAAAATCCCCCTACCGCAAACTACCCTTTACATGGAAAACATTTCGAAAATGTTGATTTTCTCAAAAATAGCCAACAATTTTAATTAACATATAGTATATTAAAGATATTTAAATGGAAAATAAAATGTGTTCTTGAATTTTCTGGAAATAGCCTCTAAGGATATCTTTATTCTGAATGAATTTTGCTGAATTTTGCGTAACTGGTAAACCGTAAGAAATAGTAAAAAAACTCGCCACACAAAAAATGTGGATCACATTAAAACACACAATTTATGTCATACACGGGTTTTTCATTGAATTGTCCATTTCTGAGATATTCCTTGGTATTTATTTTACATGTCAAACTTTTTCACACGAAAAGCTGTAAATTTCTGGCCTTGCATAGAAACGGATTTCAACCACATGAAAACCAGCTTTTAAAAGATTTATCGTTTTAACCTAGTATATTCCCTTATTTTCCTCCTACTTATTAGGAAGCAAAATAATTAAGACAATTTCTGCTAAAGTTTAGCTCGTTTATCATAAATTAGATAGAGGAATATTCTTTTTAACAATAATTTGTTTCAACGATATAGAGAAGGCCATGTGAATGGAACCTATCAGATTTTTTTTGTCTCTTGAGCTCCTTTAATGGAAATGAATGGACATGCTTATTGATGTTTTATTACTCGTAGCTAACAAGACACCAATCCGTTTCAAGAGTGTTCTTCTTGTGACGGAAGTAACTTGCACAGTCTACTTTGCAGAAGTGAGTAAAGCATCAAAGGAGCTTATCTTCTAAGGAAAAAGTTGGGATGGAATCTTTCACGAAGACGACGAGAGATGACGGACCGAGGACAGCATGTACATGTGTACCCATCCACTCTTGCAAGTGAATCTTTCAATTCAATTCAAGCACGGTATTAGGCACCTTGGTGCTGGGGCTGTTTAGGGATATTCCCTCTTCAGCCGAAATTTGTTTTGTTTTTGGTGTATTTTCGGTAGAGATTTTTGTCGTTTTATTTGGGTTTGCGGCATCATGTGTGCGTTTGTGTGTAAGTATTAATTTCTTGGTTTTGTTTTTCATTAATCTTAATTTTGTTTTTTTTATTAATGTATTATTTTTTAAATTCCCATCTATCTCATTCTAGCGTACTCGCTCCGATTGCCCCACAAGAAGTTGCCTCCGTGGTATAGTGGGGTTCAAACCCGGCGGACAGCGATTGAGTTTTTCGGGCGTAAAACTTGATATGGCTTCCTTTGGAAGGGAAGTAAAGCCGTTGGTCCCGTGTTGCATATAAAACAACTTCAAGCCTGATAAAGAGGTCTCTGATCAAAATTAATCGGTCTTTCACACCCAACTTAGAATGGGACGCAGAGTAGTAGTTAAAGAACGTCCATAACTAAAACTCCATTTCATTCTTGCCGCCCAACAAGACTTCTGGTTTTCCATTCGTTTAGTTTACATTGTCCTTCAAATATTTCCTGCATTTTGCATTTGTGATTTAATAGTGCTTTTGTTTAATTTTTATTTATTTGATTTTTTATTTATTTCATTAGTGTTCGAATATATCTTGCAGTTCGTCTTGCTCTTGTTGTTTTCGGTGATAATTTTTGATAGTGTTTAACGCCTGCTTTTACTGCTAACGGCACCGCAGACGATGACGCATAATACATGAAATGAAGTTGGAGCACCGGTTGAACGCGATGGCAAAGGAGACAAGATAACCCAGAAAAACCCGTTCACCACAAATCCCACAAGCGGTCGTCTGGGACCCAACCCGGCTCGGGGTCGCCTTGCTGAGAGGCGAGTGGTCTAACCACTTGGGCCTGTTTTGGTCATAATTAGTAGCGAGTTTTTTGTGGGTGTTTCTTTGACCTTTTTCATTTGTTGTATCATTCGTTTGAGTTAGTTTCTCTAGGGCCTACGATGTGCGTTGACAATGTATTAGTGTCGTATGTGTACGCTAGTTTTTGGATGTGGTGCTGTATCCCAACAATGGCACGAGCAGTTGGCAGGCTGAGGCAGCCCGAGGAGTGTTAGACGTGAGAGAACTTAACCACGTTCTGGCGGGATTGTGGGGTTTGCAGGGTGGCGGGTGAGAATGAGGTTGTGGAGTGACAGCAAGTTTTGCTCCTCAACGGTTGCCAGTCATGATGCAACGGCCCTTGTGCACCGCTGGTGTAATGGCTTTGCAAAAATGTTTATTTTTGGGGTTTTAAATTTTGATGTCCAAGCAACTCTTGAAGGATTGTAAGGAGCTTAGCCGTAGCAGCTGTTGGGGGTGCGCCTTCTTTACCGGGGATGCCCGCAAGCCATGCGGGGAAGCCGGTATCGCCTGAAGCGGCGGTTTGTGGGATTTTAATGACACAGTAATTCAAATAGTCCTTGCTGTAAGCGCGCCAACCTTCGTTCGTTTAGGATTCCGGTAGATTCACCGGAAAGATTCCAGCCACGAACTGTTTACTCATATGCTAAATGCTAGTCTTGCCCCCTCCCATTTACGTTGTACCACAATGAAATGAGAGATGTCATTGCCTGAGTGAACGCCAATAATTCGAATTTACATTCTTATCTAAAATACTAGGTAATTCTTATTGTTTATCCTCTTCGTATGTATAAGCCTATCATTTTTTTTTTTCCATTAAAATACGGGACACCTGAAAAGGCTATGAACAACTGATCAATACACTTTCTGAATATGCTGTTAATATAATATAATGAAGGAAACATATTGAAAAATACACTTTGCAATAATGTCAAAGTTCCACTATGTGCAATCTAAAATGTCGCACAGCAAATTGTAAAGTAAACTTCACATTTAACCTTCGTCTCTCCGAGGAAAGGTTATTTTATTTTAAATTGGAAGAAAAGGTGCATTTCAGTTTAGGCAAAATAGCTAAGTGCACGTAAATATACTAACACAGCACATCAACTGTCAATGGCAGAGTAATCAAACTCGTCTGTCTTCATTGTTCATAGAATATACTAAACAATGGCAACAATAAGTGAGATAAGCGCCGACTCAGCATTTCTCACAAGAAATGACAAAAATCGAATTTAGGTTTTTAATTTAGGAGGACGGTGTCAATAAAGTATGGGATCTATTCGCGTAAAAAAAAAAAAAAAAAAAAAAAATGTGATTTCCTCAAAATGGCTCTAACGATGCAATCTCTTAAATGTAAGATATTTATGTGAGAAATAAAATGCATTTCTTGAATTTTCTGTGAGTAGCCCTAAATACCTCTTTATTCTGGATGCTGCTTTTAAAATTTTCCATAACTAGTAAAACGTAAGAGATAGAGAGAAACTTACTACATACAAATGTAGAGCTTTTTAAAAAAATTATGTCATATACATTTTTTTCGTGGAGTTGACCGTTTTCGAGACATTGCTTTTTATTGGTTTCAGTTTAAATACTTAAAACCTTTTTCATACAGGAACTTGTGAACTCTTAGCCACGCAAAGAAACGGATTTCAATCTCACCAAATTTTAAAATATGTGACTGACGGCTTAGCCTAGTGTATTCCCTTATTTTCCTTCTTCTTATAAGGAGCTAAGTAATAATACCATTTCCATGAATTATTTTTCTATCTGTTTTATGTTAAGCAATGCAAAAGTATATAGAGATGATTTAGATTACACAGTCATTGGATTTATAAAGGAAATACACAACACTGAACCTTTAATCAATTATTTCAGAAGTGGATCGCCATATGCTGGTCTTGAATTTCCATACTCTTTTTATAACATCATATGTTACAAATGACTGCCTAACTACTTAAAAAAATCTGATGTGTTACACTCACATGACTTTCTCTAGCTACTCTACAAACGATCCTCTTACAAAAGATAATTCTTCTTTAACTTCACGCTAATCGAGATAAACATTAGCAGAATTTTATTACTTATATCCTTATAAGTACACTGAAACTAAGGGAATACACTAGACTAAAGTGATAGTAAAATGTTTTAAAAGCTGTCGTTATGCGATTGTCATTTCTGTCGCTTCTTTGCTGGGCCAGAAGTAAAACAAAATAAAAACGGACACTCCCGTCTGAGAAAAGTATAACTACTTCACAACTGAAACTAATAACCAGGAATACCTCGAAAACGGTAAACTCCACGAAAAAATGTATATGACATAACTTGTGCATTTTAACAAGACTTACATTTTTTGTAAAGTAAGTTTTTTTCTATCTGTTACGGTTTACTAGTTATACCAAATTAAGCAAAATTCATCCAGATAAACAGCTCTTTAGAAGCTTTTCCCAGAAAATTCAAGATACACATTTTATTTTTGATAGATATGGCTTTAATATGTGGTATGTTAATCAAAATTGTTAGAGCCATTTTTAAAAACAAACTTTTCGAAATGTTTTCTATATAAAGGGTAGTTTTGGGTTAGGGATTTTCTTGAAAATCTTCGTGTCGCATCCGGAAGATACCAAACTTAAATACTAAATTTGGTATTTAACGGTCCTTTCGGTTTTTTTACTATGTTGCCCACAGACACACACATGAAAAATTTTCGAATTTTTTTTTTCTTAATTCTAACGATTTTGATTAAAATACCACATATTAAAGCCATTTCTTTCACAAATAAAATGTATATCTTGGATTTTCTGGGAATAGCTTCTGGATGAATTTTGCTTAATTTGGCATAACTAGTAAACCGTAAGAGATAGACCAAAACTTACAATATAAAAAATGTACGTCTTGTTAAAATACACAAATTATGTCATACATTTTTTTTCGTGGAGCTTACCGTTTTCGAGGTATTCCTTGTTATTAGTTTCAGTTGTGAAGTAGTTACCCTTTTCTCAGGCTGGGGTGTCCGTTTTTCTTGTTTTACTCCTGGCCCAGCAAAGAAGCGATTGGCAATGAGAATCGCATAACGACAGCTTTTGAAACATTTGACTATCACTTTAGCCTAGTGCATTCCCTTAGTTTGTCTACTTATAAGGAAATAAGTAATACAGTTCTATATTTTTTCTAAGGGTAGTTGGGGATGAGGGCAGTTTCTTAATCTTTGTGTCACATCCCTGGTAGATGCGGAACTTAAAAATCAAGTTTGGTATTTTACCGACTTTTCGTTTTTGAGTTACGTTTTCACGGACACACATACATGTGGACCTTTTTCTGAAAATGTTTTTTTTTTTTATACAAGGCACCCTAAAACGTGTATTTCCGATAACATCTCGGTATCGAATTTTTGGGTGTAATACAATACCTTCTCTATACACTATGTACATAGTAAGTGTAGAGAAAGTAATAAACAATAGCTAGTGTTTAGAGAATTTATCACATCACATTTGTTTTTCTTCAACACTACTATGATGCAAGTGTAGGTTTAAATTTGGATTGTAATTATAAAGACATATGTTTGCTATATCTCTTGCCCAGCGGCAGTTTTCAGTGTGCAATAGACAACTACCTATTACTTGAGGCATAAACTGAGAGTTAGCCTATGTTAATGTAATTTTCCACTTAATTTCTAGAGATTATAAAAGACATTCGAAGATTGTTTCCGCTTCGTCGGAAATCCAATTTCAGCATCGTAAGGGCTCATCATTTTCTGAAAGGAAATCCCAGCAAGTGTTTTATTAGAGTGGAAATCCCTAGCTCCCTTGTCTCGTTTCTTGAGATAAGCTATTAAAGCCATCTTCTAAACACGGATGAAAGTCTGTTACATAACGGATTTAAAGCTCTCTTCTTCACAAAGAGTTATCGATTAATCGCTTTGTTTAATATTAGCTTATTATCTGCTTCTCTTCCTCCGTCTGTCATTATTCTGTTTCACCAGTTGTATATTCCTTTTAATGCTTATTGGTCATTTGAAAAAGGAATATCAAAACAGAGAATAAAAGCTGTCAGATTCATGTACTTGTAGCAGCAGAAACTTTATTCAAGCATGCATAAACAATTTTTTTAGTCTGATTACCATAAATGACTTTCTTGCATACTTTGATACCTACAACATTCTCGCATTCAACATGCTTGGAAAATGTGTTTGCTTAAAACGGCACTTCATTTTCAGTCCGTGCCCTTCAAGCTGTAAGATTTCAGTTCGCTGAATTTTTGGTCTAATATTCTGATTTCTTGACGATATTACTCGTAGAACTGATCTTGGCCGATAACTTTTTCTAAGATAGTCTGAAAATATCTGAAGATGGCGCAGTCGGGTGTTTTGGTTGACCATCAATGCGTTCATATTATTTGGTCATAAAAGTTCCATTATAGTAAAATCACAAAGTGCCGCCATATTGTTGAAAATGGCATTAGTTGGTTGGAATGTTATTTAGATGCTCAACAAATATTTGGAAAATTGTGTACGAAAAATCGAATTACAGTTCTAAGTATTGATTCCATCTTCTCCAAATATTTGGTGGGTTACAGAGCATCAACATTGTCAGGTTTTATTATTCCCATAGGTGAAACACACATATGATCTTGTGGGATGTCAGATTCTATCGGACTGCGAGTAGTAACGAATTCGCTATTTTCATTTCAGTGCTATTAGATCTTTCCTTTCTTTATAGTTAACTTAGTGATCGATTTAAACAGTCTACCAAGAACAGCTAATGATTTAAAGAGGAATATTGGTACCAAAATCAACAATAGTAATTTGGAGGGCACAAACCTGCAACTACAAGAAAGGATACATATGTGTGCACAAAGGAACTCATTGTCAACGTTACCTCTGAAGATAGCAACTTTTCAAAATGTGCTACATTTTGCATGGTTATAACTATCGCAAAATATGACAAACAGTTTTAAAAACCGGTGATTTATACGAATAACGTTCTCGTAAGTGCGAGGGGTGGTCAATAAGTCCTTAGAAAATTTGATCCTGCATTTGCAACAATTTACAGTTGGATAAATGAGTTTAAACGTGGCTCTACATCCACACAAATGATGAACACCATTCTGGACGTCAGTTAGAAGTTACTTCGTCCGAAATTGTTGACAAAATCCAGGATATGATTTTGAGCAATCGACGAATCAAAGTTCGCGAAACAATTGAGAGTACAGGCATATCACAAGGTACAGTGTTTTTAATTTTTTACCAAAAATTAAGTCTGACAAAGATCTCAGCAAAATGGGTGCTGCGTTTGCTCTCAGTAGAGAATAAATGTAATTGTGTGATTGTTTCAGAAACCGGTTTGGTACTTTTACGTCACAATCCTGACGAGTTTCTGCAATGATACATGACTGTGGATAAAACACGGATACACTACTATACTCCAGAGACAAAAGTAAAGTCCAAACAGTGGGTTTTTAAAGGCGAGTCAGCTCCGAAGAAGGCAAAGGCGATGAAATCCTCAGACAAACTGAGAGCCTCGGTTTTTTGGGATGCACGCGGAATCATCTACATTGATTACTTGCAGAAAGGAAGAACGACAAGTGGAGAGTATCATGCATCGTTATTGCACCGGTTGAATGGAGAAATTAAGAAAAATTCTCTTCCATCAGGACAATACAGGGGTGCACACCTGCGTAGTTTCGATGGCGAAAGTTGTACAATTAAGGTTCGAATTGCTACAGAATTCACCGTATTCACCAAATTTGGCCCCCAGTGTTTTTTTTTTATTTCCAAACTTGAAAAAATGGCTCGGCGGAAAACGATTCACGTCTAACGAAGAGGTCATCCCTCAAACAGATGACTATTTTGAGGACCTTCCGAAATCCTACTTTTTGGAGGGCTTAAAACAGTTAGAGAAACACAGAAAAGTGTATCGAGCTAAAAGAAAAGTATATTGAAAAAAATCTACCAAAAATAATTTGTTTTGTATATTTTTCTGAAGACTTATTGAACACCCTTTCTATAATAACCGTACATGTTTAAAAAAATTCACTCAGCACAATTTAATGCTACACAAATTGCAAATATAGCGAGAAATTAAATATTACCAAGAACAAATTTGAGTCCCCAAATCGAACACAAATTAAGTAACTGGGAAGAGAAAGTAAGAAAACAAGTACCATAATATGTGTTTAAGGAACCAGGTTTTTCGATATACGTTAAAATCTTCAACGTTTGTATTTTTGCTGATTTATTCATTGACACTAACTTTTTTATCTCTGAACTCCAACTGAAAATTTCCTTTAAAAAGCAAATACCAGGTGGCCCAGCTGACCCGTATTTGATGTGTGTAGATATCCCTTCGTGCGTTAAGAGAGTTGCAGAAATCAACGGGTCTATTACAAGTACGGGTCACACTCGTCTCCGCTGATAAACATGACGGATAAAGCGGGGGTCAGTCTAGTCAGTTCTCCATTGGTGGGTTTTAATTCGAAATAGTTCCGTTGAGTTCTGCAACTCTTTTAACGCACGAAGGAATATCTGCACACATCAAATACGGGGTAGTTGGGTCATCTAGTATTTAAACTTGTATAACTTGATGAATGGTTGGTACCTTTTCTTGGCGAATAACTTGATGTGTGTAAAACACTCAAAACCTTCTTTTTCTTTTCTTCTCTTTTTTTTTTAATGATTCTTGTAAACTGACATTTTAAGAGTACGGTCCTGTAGTTACATCTCTGAGCTGCCACTGGAAGTACCATTACAAATAATTCTTTTAACTTCTGTAATTCTTTATTTACCTTTTTTTTTTTTTTTTGTCCTTTACCTGGCTGTTTATATCAGACGATGAATGAAATCGGTGAAATGATACTCGAATTATCACGAGATCCATGGACCATAAAATTGACATTCGTCTTCTCAGATCAAGGGAAACCCCGATAAGAAAAAGAAACTTATCCCGGTAACTCACTCAGCGAGATTCGAACTCGCGACCTCTTTAAAGTGACTCGGACAGACTACCCCCATACTACCGAGGCGGGCTTTTGCTTCCCTAGTTTTACTTTTTTTTGACATTCCAAGAGCTTCAGGTTCGCTCAGTGAAAACGGTTCATCATAAAAACTTCATTTTTAAGGATAAATATTAAACAGATCTTTATATTAAACATAAGAGATTATGGTTATACGAACACTTTGACTTTGAAAACATTAACTTGGAAAATGTATGCATTCTTATACCTTTGAAACAAAAGTGTCAGGAAAAATATCCTAATGAATAATAACTTCATATATTAAATATCTTCTAAAATAAATAAATATATATATATATATATATATATATATATATATATATAGAATATCATTGTCAAATTCATCTTTTTTGGTTGAATATTTTAGCAGCTGAGCGTACCAAAACTTTGCATTTTTACGTTCTATACCACACAAATAGTAAGAAAAGTCTTGCATTACACAAAAATTGGATGCCGATATTTTATTGGAAATACACATTTAGGGTCCCCTGAATAAGAAAAGAAAAGGAAAAAAATCTGATGTGTTCCATTCACATGATTTTGTCTACATCTCTGCAACAAATTATTGTTAAAAAGCCCATGCTTCTATTTACTTCATGCTAATCGAGAAAAAAATAGTAGAAATAGTCTTATTATTTGCTTCCTTGTAAGTGGAAGCGAAATAAGGGAGTACCATGGGTTAAAGTGATACTCCTTTGTTTGTATGGTCAGGAGTTGACAAATTTCTGTTTGAGAAAATTATAAGTTTTTAAAGCTGAAACCAGAAACAAGGAATATCTAAAGAAAATTATCAACATCACGAAACAAATGTATTTAACATAAATTGTATGTTTTAACGTGCCCAACTTTTTTGTGTGGTAAGTTTTTGTCCATCTCTTTCTTACACTTCAGCAGTTATGCAAAATTTCTTATAATTCATCCAGAATAAAGTAATCTTCAGAGGCTATTCCCATTAAATTCAAGATATGCATTTTATTTGTCAGGTAAATATCTTTAATATACGGCATTTTAATCAAAATCGTTAGATCCATTTTTGAGAAAACCAAAAATTTTAAAAAAAGTTCCATGTAAAGGATAATTTGGATGGGGGGATTTTCTTTGGAAGATGTCAAACATAAATACCAAGTTTGGTACTTAGCGGTCTTTGCTTTTGAGCTATGCTGCCCAGACACACAGACACACACACACGGATATTTTTCTAAAAATGTTTTCTTTTGCATTCAGGGGGACCCAAAACATGGATTTCCGGTGAAATCTCAGTATCAAATTTTTTAATACATTGCAATACTTTCTCTATACACTATGTACATAGTACGTATAGAGAAAGTAAAAAAAAATACAAAAAAAAACAAAAAAAAACCATTTCTAGAAAAACGTCCATGTTTGTCCGTGTGTATATACAACGTAATTAAAAACCGGTTAAGTATCAAACATGATACTTAAATTGAGCTTCTTTGAAAGGTGCGACATGAACATTTTCAAGGAAACAAACTAAACTTTAGTTGGAAAAAAAGATTTTTTTCTCAAAAAATGACTAACGACTTTGAATAAAATACCTTGTTTAAAATATGTTAATGGAAAAATAAAAATCTATAGTTTGGATTTTCTGGGACGTTCTCTAATTCGTAAACTGCAAGAGATAGACAAAAATATGTTTTACTTAAAAAAGTAGCAGGTAAAGCAAATCTCAAAACTTTCCAGAATGTGCAGCATAGCAACTTAATAATAATAATAATAATGATGGATGATAATGATAATAACTGTGATGGTCACCATACTACACTGTGACTATAACAATCAGGGACCGAACTCGGCACTTTACTATATACTGAGGTAGAAATCGCTGTATACTGACTGAGCTATGATCACAGCTCAGTGATCTGACATATAACTGCATTTATCGTGCTGTTGCACTTTAGAACGGATCGCTAACGGGAGCAGTGGCGGAAGTAATGCGTATTTCCTTTATATACCGCACAGACCAGCGATACTAAGACGTGTTCCACATAAATGTGCCCCGAATCTCTTAACTGCCAAGTGACTAGCAATCCCTCACTGGCTGCTGTGGTGGAACAGCCGGTGTGCGGTACAAAGTGTGTCCTTATTTACCATGAATATTTACGTTAATATATCCGTTGTAAACTTTATATTTTAATAGCTGCATGCATCAAATATAATATGTAACGGTAGTTAATACATCTAAAATCGAATACATTTTCACCAACAAACACATATATGAGGACCCTTGATTTTAAATCTGCCTCTCGAATAACAAAAGCACATATCTGGCATGGCGAAGTTTATATTGGTATTATCGCCTGACCTGGTACTACATAAAGTTTGTACGTCGCCATTCAAATATGTAAATACCCAATCAGGGAAAAGGGGAAGGGAACTGTGCGCGGAAGGATACACACAAACGGGGTAAGGTTATAAGAAACAAGAGTTTAAGTGTGCCAATTCTATAAGGTCCTAGGAAATGTGAAACGGAAATGAACCCTCTGGGCATATAATATGCGAGTGCGAAGGCTTTGCCATGTACACACACACACACACAAATAAAAAAGAACAAACAAATAAATACTTATATACTGGGTGGAAGTGGAGTCATTGCATTAACTTAAACCAGAGGGAGAGATTTCTGTATTTGGAACACATTTTGTATCTTAAGATTTTGTCTCTGACCATTTCTTACGGAGATATTTTAGTTTAGTCGAAAACAAGAGACAAACTGGCAACGCTTCAGCTGCAGTTAGTGTAGGTGTCACTTACACTAAGTCAGTACATAAAATTTGTCACGTTATTCCATCATCAATATGACTTATTTCTACCCAAGAACATTATTATGAAATTTAATTATTAATAAACTATATAATATAAATTTTGGATACCAAAAACTTCTCTTCGACCTAAATCAATGTATTTAATTGAGTCTAATCCAACTATTAAAGGCTTGTATCTAACACCTTTAAAACACTGCTTCCGTTTTTACTGTGCAAGTGTAGGCCAATCAGAATGCCAGTTGCACTCGTTATCTTCCTAAACATTACATCACCCTGGGTCGTGTTTGCAAGCGACCGACATGTTCTCATCCAGAACCGGTTCAGAAACCTGATAAGCTTCAATGCACTCGAGTTATTTTACGTCTGAAAAACTGCTCGGAATATATATTTTTTTTTAATTTTTTAAGTGATAAATTATTTCGAAACGCTGTGTGATCTCCCTAAATTACCACTGAAATTGATGTCAGAAATACGTTACTATACGCATCATACAAATAACAAACGCTTATCTTCGTACAAGCTTGTAGAATTGTATTCCATTTGGAACAAACAAACTTTATTTTTTCGAAATCGGCTGATCAAAGAACAAAATGCCATTAAACATTTTGTTTGTAATGCTTCTATGAAGCACATATTAGAAGGAATATAAGTTCCCTTCCACCCGGTACATACTTATACACACACACACACATACATACACACACATACATACACACACATACATACACACACATACATACACACACATACATACACACATACATACACACATACACACATACATACATACACACACATACACACACATACACTACATACATACATACATACATACATACATACATACATACATACATACATACATACATACATACATACAGAATGGGCTAAGGGAGGTGAATAAGTGCAAGTATTTGTATCAATATTTGAGGACGATTTGATGACCGTCGACGTGATTTGCAGTTTTTCTCGCTATTTTCTAAAGTTATTTTTACGAGGAAAGCTTCACGATATTTTTCGGGTGGCTATTATTTCCTTTCTAAGACATTCGATTGTTTACAATATAGGTCGCACGGTTGACCCTCCTCTGTCAATGCCTTACCCAACTATCGATGGAGTGTTGTGTGTAAACATAGCAGAGACTTAACTCACGCCCGTTCAAATCACACTAGACCCTGAAATTGGTGCTTTATTTATGACAATTCTATTAGTTAGCGGACAAAATATCACATTATTTGCATATACTCACCGCGTACCCTGTATATGTATATATAATATTGAAAGCTGAGGGTATAAGGATGCCAAAGAAGGCAGTTCATTTTATTAAGGACATCGCTTTTGATTAAATACCAGTCTAAGAGGTGCAAAGATCTGAGAGAGCCTACGAGCAGGCGCTATAATTCACTCAATTCATTACCCTCATTATTATGAACCAAAACAATATTCGTATGAATTTCATTTCTGGCAGGAGTTAGAGAACTATCAGTAAATAAACAAAAAGAAAAGCTATTTGTAGAATAGATGTTTAAAAAATCTGGTGTGTTCCATTCAAACGACTTTCTCTACATCTTGCAACAAATTATTGCTAAAAAGCTAATCGAGAAAAAATTAGCAGAAACAGCCTTATTACTTGCTTCCTTGTAAGTTGAAGCGAAATAAGGAAGTAAACTAGGTCAAAGTAATAGTCAAAAGCTGGTTGCTATGTGACTGAAGTAAGTTTTTTAAAGCTGAAACCAAATACAAGGAATATCTAAAAAACGATCCACCCCACGAAAAAAAAATACAGATATATCATAAATTGTGTGTTTTAATGTGCTCTACACTTTTTGTGTGGTAAGTTTTTGTGTATCTCATACGGTTTAGCAGTTATGCAAATTCCGTAAAATTCATCCAGACTGAAGTAGTCTTCAGAGGCTATTCCCAGAAAATTCAAGATTTACATATTATTTGTCAGCTAAATATCTTTAATACACGATAAATTGTTAGAGCCACTTTTGAGAAAATAAACATTTAAAAAAAAATTCCATGTAAAGGGTAGTTTGGGGTGGGGAGATTTTCTTGAAAATCTTCGTGTCACATCCTTGGAATAAACCAAACTTAAATACAGAGTTTGGTATTCAATGGTCTTGTCGTTTTTGAACTATGCTGTTCAAAGGCACAACCAGCCAGACAGACAGACAGACACGCGCGCGCGCGGATCTTTTTGTAAAACTGCTTTTTTTTTTTTTTTTGTATTCAGGGGGACCCAAAACATGTATTTCCGGTGAAATCTGGGTATAAAATTTGGGTGAATGCAATACCTACTCTATACACTATGTACCTGGTACGTGTAGAGAAAGTAAAAATATGATGTTCCATGCACCTGATTTTATCTCTCTGCTCTGCAAACAAACAATACAAAAAATATTCTTATTTCTAGTTCATGCTAATCGAGATAAATGCTAGTTAAAAGGTCTTATTACTTAATTATAAGTGGAAAAGAACTAAGGGAATACACCAAGCTAAAACGATAGTCAAATGTTTTAAAATCTGTCGCAATAAGATTGTCATTAAAATTCGCTTCTTTTCATGGCAAGCATAAAACGAAAGAATCCCGGACGATTTACTGTTTGAGAAAAGTAAGTTTTTAAAATTGAAACCAGTAACAATGAATATCTCAGAAATTGTTAGATTTACAGCATAAATATGATACGTATGAATTGTGTGTTTTGATGATATTTACATTTTTTATTCAGTAAGTTACTCTTATTGTTCAACATTTTTGCAAAAGTCTTTTAGAGTGAAGAGGGCTTCATAGGCCATTTCAAAGAAATCCAAGATATGCATTTTATTTGTCATGTAAATATCATTAATATACGTTGTTAATCAAAATTGTTAGATCGATATTGGAGAAAAAGAAAAGAAAGCATTTTTGGAAAAAGGTGTGAGTGCGCGCGCGCGTGTGTATGTGTGTGTCTGTGGACAGCATAGCTCAAAAACGATAAGTCTGTTTTTATTATATTATATACTTTTTTTTCGTGGAGTTGATTGTTTTTCAGTTATTCCTTGTTATTGGTTTTCAGTTTTAAAAACCGTGTACTATTATCATACGGAAAATTTGTTAACTCCCGCCCTTAGAAACAAAGGAACCTCAGTCTCATAGCAACCAGCTTTTGACTAACACTTTAGCCTATGCTACTCGCTTAGTTCCCTTCTACTTGCAAGAGGAAACAGGTAATAGGGCTATTTCTGCTAAACTTTTCTCGATTAGTGCGAAGTTAAAAAAAGCATAAGTTTTTTAATAATGATGTGTTGCAGATATGTAGAGAAAGTCATGTGATTGGAACACATACGGCTTTTTTAAAAAATCTTCGTGTCGCATCCTTTGCAGATATTAAGCCTAATGCCAAGTTTGGTATTTTACGGACGAGTTTTTTAGTTAAGATGTACACACACACACACACACACACACACACACACACACACACACACACACACACACACACACACTCACACATACTGATCTTTTCTAAAACTGCTTTTGTTGGATACATAGGACCCTAAAACGCAAAATACTGGTGAAATTTCGGTATCTAGTTTTTGGGTCGTGTGCAATACCTTCTCTGCATGTTTCGTTTCGTAATCGGCTTACCCTCCCCGTATTTGTAGGACTGACGCCCCGCTAGGACTTATAAACCAATGCCTAGGGGTTCAGAAGGTTGTCGGGGAGCCAATGGCACGAAACCACAGAATGGGGAACCTGTTAAGAGGGTTCGGCCCGTAGCCAGGCATGAACATGAAGTGGAGGATATGAAATGTAAGCCAAATTGATGATTGAAAAGCTGATGATGGAGCAATTGGTGGAATGTGTGGCGGGGGAAACTGGAGGACACGGAAAAAACCCGCCCAGACGCCGCATTGTCCACCACAAATCCCACATAATGGCGCTTGGGATAGAATCCGGGCCGCCTAGATGGGAGGCGAGCGGTCTAACCACTCAACCAAGGCGCCGGCCTGTACTATGTTTTAAATAGAGAAGGTAGAAGTTTAACTGTCAAAATTCAAACTGTTGTGTTAGTCACAAGCAGCTTTGCGAGTACAGCAAGTATTTTTACTTTGTCTATACGTACTATGCACATAGTGTATAGAGTAGGTATTGTATTTCACCCAAAATTCGATACCAAGATGTCAGCGGAAATACATGTTTTGGAAACAAAACATTTTGTGTGTGTGTCTGGACAGCATAGCTCAAAAACAAAAATACCTTTAAATACCAAACTTGGTATCTTCCAAGGATGCGAGACGAAGATTTTCAAGAAAATATCCCACCCCAAAACTACCCTTTACATGGAAAAAATCTCGAAAATTTTGATTTTCTCATAAATGGCTCTAACGATTTTGATTAAAATATCTTATATTTTAGATCTTTACATGCCAAATAAAATGCATATTTCGAATTTTCTGGGAATAGCCTCTAAAGACCTCTTTATTCTGCATGCTTTTTAATAAAGTTTGCATAACTGGTAAACGTAAGAGATAGACAAAAACTTACTACCACAAAAATGTAGATCATGATAAGACACATAATTTTTTTCTCATACAAGAATTTAAAAACTCCTGTCCATCAAACAAAACAACTTCAGTCACATAGCAACCAGCTTTTGACTATCACTTTAATCTATGGTACTCCGTTATTTCTCTTCTACTTACAAGGAAGCAAGTAATAAGACTATTTCTGTTAGTTTTTCTTAATTAGCATAAAGTAAATAGAAGCATAAGCGTTTTAACAATAATTGCTGCAGAGATGTAGAGAAAGTCATGTGAATGGAACACTTAAGATTTATTCTTTTATGGCTAACTATAAGCAACAACATAGTTATAAACACTTTAGCTTAAAAGCTCAGTGGGTAAATTTAATCTGTCTTGGTAAGTTAAGTGAGCACACTCCACAGATGCTAAGATATAAGTCACAAGGCAACAACTGAAATGTAATAACATACAAAAGAGAAGTAGCACTGTCGTAACGCCCACGGTGTCCATTAGTACACTGCAGGTAGCGGTTGCCGAGCACCACCCCATTCTGTCCCCGCAGGATGTTTGTTCATTTACTTTTCATCATGGATTCGAGACACGCTGTGCTTGCGTTATTAAATTGCTACGTAAACGTCGCTTTCCTTGGAGCACAGCGATATCCTGTTGGCAGAGAAATAAGACAGAAAATGGAACAGAATTCTGCCTCCTCTAAAATGTGTTAGTAATCCATGTACGAGAATAGAAGTTTACAACTGCTGCTACTGTAGTGTTTAATGCCCGATTTTACTACATTACCACTGCAGGCAATGATAATGATAATTTATTTCACCATTTGGCATACATACAATGAAATAGGGGGAGATAGACGGGGAGATAGAAGAAAGAACTTAATTTGGTGTTCCTTTTCTCTCTCTTTCTCATAGAACATGGCTTAAGAGAGCAGAGAACATAAGAAATATATATATATTTTTTTTAATATATTCCTTTACATTTATTTAGGAGCCAAAAAAGAAAAAAAATATCTAAAAGAAACACAAGTATCGCAGTTTGCATTTTGGAATAAATTCCTTAATGCTCTTTTCTTAACGTCAGCCAAATAAAGATGAAATGCCTAAAACGATATGATATTTATTACGTGTTCCTGTTCAAAGACATTTGTAAATATTGTTCTTCAGATTCACGTTCATACATGACGGAGGTTAGAATACTGAAAACAAGTGATTTACATGCTGCACTGATGTGAAAAACTTAAACAAGACACACCTAAAAGATTTTATAGCTTAATAATATTATCTTCATAATAAAACCGTGTAATTTGATGTAGCAGCAGAGAGATGCTATGAAAAAAACTAGAGGTCAAAATGGAACAGTTAATTTATTTCGAGCACTCATTATCAGTCATTCATCTTGCCAGACAATTATAAAAAAGAAAAAAATACAATCACTCCTATTATTATGTCCAATAGGATAGATATGGAAAAAATTGTACATATACGTTAGTCTTGAACTCTTGTTTTGCAAATTGGTGATAATCATGATCATTACACTAACAGCGTCACAGATGCTATTTCCTTAGCTATCAATGGTTAGTCGGCCTAAAGTTTAAGGAGCCTCCGAAAATAGCACACAATTTTTACGACAACTTCCTCTAACTTTAAAGAATTTTAATCAAAATAACATTTTTTTACATAGTAATACTCATAAAACACTAATTGAAGAATTAGAGCATGAGGCACGTTCAATATGTCCTTAGAAAAATATAGTTTTTGTAGTTTTTTTATTTTCAACACAATTTCCTTTTAGTGTTTCTCAAACTGTTTTAAGACCTCCAAAACTTACGATTTCGGAAGGTCCTCAAAATTGGTTTTGCTAGCCACTTTTTTAATCTTGGAAATATTTCACTGGGGGTCAAATCTGGTGGATACGGTGGATGTTGTAGTAATTCGAACTTTAATTCTACAATTTTTGCCATAGAAACTGCGTAGGTTCGCACCCTTGCATTATCTTGATAGGAGAGAGATGCAATAACAATGCATAATACTCTCCATTTATCGTTCTTCCTTTCTGCAGGTAACCAATGTAGGTGATTACCCGTGTATCCCAAAAAACCGAGGCCATCACCTTGTCTGCAGATTTCACCACCTTTGCCTTCTTTCCCACTGTTTCGACAGTACTTTTGTCCTTGGAGTGTAGTAGGTATCTAGGTTTCATCCACAGTTATGTATCGATGCAGAAACTCGTGGGGATTGCGAAGGAAAAATTGCCAAACCAGTTCCTAATCGATCACACCATTGCGTTTGCTCTCGATGCAGAGCGGTACCCATCTTGCCGAGAACTTTGTCAGATATAATTTTTGGTGCAGAATTGGGGACTTGTGATATCCCTGTGGCCTCTTATTGTTTCGCGAACTTTGATTCGTCGATCACTCAAAACCATATCCTGGATTTTGTCAGTAATTTCGGAGGAAGTCACTTCTTGGACGTCCGGAATGATGTTCATTTGTGGGTGTACGGCCACGTTTGAATTCATTTATTCAATTGTAAATTGTTGCAAACGCAGGAGAGGATGTGTTATGAAATTTATCCAGCTCGACTTTTATCTCTCTCGGTGTTAAGTTTTTCAAATGTAAGTGTTTAATCACCGCAGGAAACTATTTTTTCCCCTCGTTTTTCTAAAGAAGCACAGAATGGTTGATTCAATCGCATATGGAACACCACGTGATGGATAAAGCTGAAACTTTAACTGCCATCTAGTAAGAGACGACGGTTACTAAATACAAACTTTTTTTCGGTGCTACAAATGTAATTTTTTGTATTTTCTAAGAACTTATTGAACGCCCCTAGTAATTTAAGAGCCAATATTCTGGGTATATAAATGAAATCAAAACAATTTTTGCTGCTCTTTTCTACAAGATGTTAATAAAACAAATCGTTGTGCTGTGATGACCACCTTGTTTGCACAGAAGATCAGAAACAAACGAGGCACTTATATTAAACTAACCTTTAAGCACTGAAATGTTAATTAAGAATGCTTTTCTAATAAGTGAGGTCCTTCCTGAAGACAGTTTATAATGGGGGTGTAATCAGTATAACTAATTATTGGTACTCCTAGTTTCCAATGAGCAAACAAATTAGAATTGTAGGACTTGGAACCAACAGTATTTTATTTTTGTCTCTCTGCTATAACTGAAGTCATGTATGAATAACTGCAAAAATTAATTATATCGTTTTAAGCACATCTTCATTTGCCTGTCGTTAATATAATAACATTACGGAAGTTATACCGACATTGAACACTGCGATACAAACTACCAGGTGACCCAACTTCCAAGTATTTAACGTGTACAGACATCCCTTCACACGTTAAGAGTTGCAGAAGCTAACGGGGCTATTTCAAGTTAAAACTCGCCAGTAGAGAACTTGAAATATTACTCTTAGCGCATAAACGGATATCTGGACACGTTGGGCCATCTGTATAATGAGCATACAAACTATTCTTGCGAAATGCGGTTAACTGTACTGCACACAAATGTTTAGAATAAGGGTTGATAGGTAGAATCAGACTGACCAATCTAATGCTTTGTATTTTCATGACTTTCTCCACTCTTAGGCAAACTGTACTTGCAGAAACTTGTTATTCTACTTTTTGTTAATCCAGATGAACTTTCACGTCACATTTACACTTTTAGCATTTGATAAAGCGATAGACTTTTGATGTTGGCACAGTGACCATGCTAGCCAAATACCACATAGCCGCGGACCTCCCCTCCTTAACAAAAGAAACTTTCTTCATAGCAGGCATCAGAATGCAAATACTCCTGCCAAATATTACGGCCTACCAGAACACATGCCAAACGCTTACGGAAAAAAGATCTATCTGGAACGACTTCTACACAATCGACGCCATAGCAACGGAAGAATGGAAGCAGATAAACTACGAGCTTCGACATACACTAACGCCATAAGCAACACGCGGCTTCCACCAAAGTTCTGCACAAAAAAAAAAAAAAATCACCAACCGGATGGAGGCTGTATTTTTACAACAAACACTGTGCAACAAATTCTGAGAAAAATATCATGCAGAAGACTGCAAAAAAGACGAATGTCAATAATAAAACTAGGATTAGATTAATGTAATTCAGTTTATATACTTGCACACTGTGCACATTTCATTTATAATACAACAGTTAGGCTAGCGTTTGTGATTCTGTAATGGCTTTGAAATTCCATGACCTTTGATGACCATGAGAAAAAAACTGAAACCGATATGTTACATTCATATGACTTTCTCTACCATTTGATAGTGAATACAAAATACTCTTATGAAAGATAGTATTTTTATCTACTTCATTTTAATTGTGTGGCGAATCACAATTATTGTACACAGTTATCTTATTTTTATAACTCATCATCATTATTACCATGCTCCGACTAGCGGGGTTCTGTAGGTCGATTAAGTATCCCCAGGGCAGGGCGTGATATGTAAACGGAATTATTTTATACACAACAATTTGTACATCTAAGAAGATCTAGATGAAACTGTACTCTCTAGCGCCTTAGGTGGTCACTTACCAAACGAGGCCCGAAGATTTCGAGTAGCAATTGTTTACTAAATAAAATAAGACTTGATCATAAATTCAAAACCCGGTAAAAATTCGTGAAAAAAAAAAAACTGGTGTAAGACTTTCGAAGACTGGTGAAGAACTGGCTTGTATCTCCTTAGAACCTGTTCTGCCTGAGCATAAAAACTAAGCTCTGATTATATTGGCGCGTTTGGTGGCCTCTTCTTTTTTGAGCCAATTACTACGATTTTAGCATCCTCTTTAGGTGCTAATGCCACAGTAGCTTTCATATTTCCAAGAGAATGCCACACACAATACTAGCTTATTGCATTTTTATTTCAAGGCCTTTCTTTTATGTATTTTTCATCCCTTTTTGTAGCTATTGTCCAAAAGACCCTGCAAACGATTTCTCTTTGCTCATACAGTTCCAGCCTTTAGGATTCATCTTCTATAACCAAGCTTATACTAACATTAATCTGATCTTATAATTTTGTTTTCTCACAGAAGCCGTGCAAAGGACAGGAGTTGGATAGGTAGAGTCAGACTGAAATATTCAATGTCGTAGCCGGGATTTGAACCACAGATCTGGTCTCTCGCCGGTTGTTCTACCATGGCAACATACCGGCATAGTATTGAATTTCTCAACTGACTCGGTAAACCACAAGCTGATCTCAAATTAGTAAGTACTTTAAGTCCCAGAACTCATAGTAAAGCCAACTATTATGGTCAACTGTGATAATTTTAATTGTTTTCTCACGGAATTGTGTAGGACAGGAATTGGAATGTAAAATCAGACCGAAAAATTCAATGCCCTAGGCTAGAGATCTGGAGATCCGTGGCTCAAATCCCGGCTAGGGCATTGAATTTTTCAGTCTGATTCTACCTATCCATAAATCTGATCTATTTTATGTGTATTATAGTTGGTATGGGCGGTTCAGTTAGGCGCTAGTTTTCTGATCCCCAAGTCGCGGGTTCAAACCCGGTCAAGACCGATTGTTTTTAAGTGAGCTTGAAAGCGACAGCTCCATGTCATATTTAAAGGCATGTAAAAGAACTCCTACGGAACAAAATCCCAGCACAACGGCTGCGCTGATATCCTGGCAATTGATAGTATCGTTAACAAACATATAATTTTGTTTGCATATTATAGTCATTTATTTACATTAGACTATCTTATTAATTACTTAGTGCTTCTTCTTACAGTGACGATACCGCCTCAAAACCTTTGAAGAAATAGTCACAGTACACGTTTCGTTTTAGACTCGGACGGAATGGCGCTAGTCAAATGTTTAACAGCTGGGCCTTAAAATGCATACTATTTCCATGCAATGGCGGGAAACAACCGAATCTAAAAAGGACTTCAACTGACATTTTGTAAATTCCCACAAGAAATATTATTTTAAATAAATCTTGTGTTTTAAATGGATCTACGCTTTTCCCTATCCCTTAACAATTACAAATTACACAGCATTATACAACCTTTCTTTCAAATAAAGAGGACTTCCCAAGCTCTTAACAGAAAGTTCAATATATAAACTTTATTTGTCTTCTAAATACCCTAAGCATGTAATTGAATCAAAATCGCCAAAGCCTTTTTTTTAAAAAAATTAATAGTTTAGAAAAACTTTTCATGTAAGAGTAGTGCTGGGTGGGGATTTCTTGAAAATCTTGGTGTCGAATTCTTTGAAGTACTGCACTTCAACATAACGTTTGCTATTTAACCGACTCTTGGCATGGCTTCCTTCGGAAGGGGATTAAAGCAGATGGTCTCGTGTAATATGTATTTGTACATAAAAGAACCCCATACCTTGAAAGAAGGAGGCTTCTGGGAAAAAGTTCCGCCATTTCGCGTCCACCAGTCGTGATTTGGTCCTACAGTGCCATCTGTGGGCGACGAGCTGATCCCTCGTCACCATGGCGCATAGCGACGAGCTCACGAACTAGAAATTCAAATCATGGACATCTTAAGATGCCCTATGCTACACTTGGGAGTTACAGGAAATAAGTGATGTATATCTCGATATAGAATTACTGCTTACTAGACGTAGTAGGTAAAGTAAAACTCAACAATTTGAAAGCAAAGGAAATAGATTTCCATAAATTCTGTTGTAAATCTGATATACTAATTTAGCAAACGTCCAGTACTCTACCATAATGTCCTTAGACTAGCACAGATGTGATAACTTAAATAAACTTTTAAAAGCATCTCGAAATCCTTTATGTTCAGATGGAAAGTAAGAGATCTGCAAAATGCTGGCGAGAATGTTTGAGATCTTATCGCTTGTAAGCCTTTGCTGACATGCTGTCGCAGTATGAAAGGAAAGCAGATCCCCAGAGGATTGAAAAGCAAAAGCCTGGCGCTCTCTTTATGCACTTAAAGCCGATCTAGCGATACATTCTCAACCCGTTCACGCATGGTGTTTGTTAAGGGTTCTAACCACAACCTCAATGACAAATCTGGGAGAACTTAAAATGAAGGTCCATCCTTCAGAAAACTTTGATAGAGAATTGATGCAATTTATACTGTTCTAAAATATCTGTTTGGCTCTAAAAATGTAAAAACATTGTTATTTTACTAGATTCTAGAGCGACAATCCAAGCAATAGCATTAACTCAGGATCCAAAAACAGAAAGAAAAAAACAAGAGAAATTACTATTTTGTTAAATAGATACAAAATGTAAGTAAGAATAGCCTTCCAATGGATTCCTGTCCACTGTGGATAGAGTAACTAAGAAGGCTGATATCCTAGCAAAAAAAGGGAACCAAAATTCAAAATAAGGTACAACCAATAGTACCACTAGAATCAGTTAAACGTATCATTAAGAAGAAAAATGAATAACAACAGTAACGCTAAATTGACAACATACTAAATTCCAAATGATAAAAATTCTTTAAAAAATTGAAATTAGCTTCTGAACTACCTAGAATGGCGCTAGTCAAATGTTTAACAGCTGGGCCTGTTCGGTTGCGTTTGACAGATAAGGGAAACGGGCCCCGACATTTTCAGACAACGTAAGAGGTTTATACATTGAATAATGGTAAAGTTTTAATTTTTTTCATATGTTAGACTATTACCGCTATAAATGACCCCTACTTCTCTTTAAAAATGTAGTTTGGTAATCATTTTTAATTTGCCTTTTAGTACGCACTAATGAAAAATATAAATTTAATTACAGATTCGAAAACAAATGAGAAAGCTGAAAGTAATGTACCTGTTATAAATGCATTCCTGGCACCTTAAGACAAATAAAACATTAAGTTCAATTTTTGAAAACCAAATGCGGATTTGTAAATTTAAGGGTTAACGCCCTCTGAGAACTCCTAGCAGTTTACTCGATGCTGAAAGCTGCCCTCTATGCAGACGCTCGTAGATAGGGGCGTCATTTGAAGGCCGGAGGGAGGTGACAAGAAATAATTAGGGCAATGGTTATCATTGCTGTATTAAAAGAAACATTACGCGAATTTATCTTTTAATTCCAACGTTTGCATTTAAAAACAAGCTATTACCTGTTTTGTTTAATCTTAAATAAGGTGTTAAGTTCACATGAAAATTCAGGAAAATGCTATTGACAATCTTGCGCCTCAACCAGGCACTGAAGTGATTCTCCTGCTCATAGGTGCTGACTGGGTATCCAGTGCGTGCCATGAAAATACTCCGTGATATGCTCGACGTGATCGGCGACTAAATGTTTCCGCCGAGCGAACTTTCCAACCCCGAGGTAAATGGAAACGCAGCTCTCTGTCAAACATCAAACTTCCTGGTGTAGCCTGGTTGTGGTGCATGTGATGTTACAACCCAGCAGGAAAACCAGCACGTGACACAATGTCATTCTGGTCTTTTAGCGACTGGTCAGAGAATTCTTTATTTTATCCTCGGTCTTGAGACATCACTCTCTATCCATCCCATCATATTTCATCAGTAGAGACCGGATGTTGAAGCACAAAACCATGAAAAATACAGGCAAAAAGCATTTTAAATATGTAGTATGGGCAGTAAAACGGAACATTTTTATTTCAAAATGTAACATTACTTGGAATAAAACTACTAGAGTCGCTCTTTTAATGGCGTTTATTTGTTGCATATAACTACAACACATTTATTTAGATTGTCAATACCACAATTTTGTCATCTGTAAGTTAATATACTTTCAAGACCTTCAAAGCCAACTGTGGTAATAGAACCATACTTGAAACAAGAAATAGTCAACGGATCCACATTCAGATAATCAACTATTTCTCCGTTGAGAATCTTACTACGGTTTATTACTTCTAGTTTTGGATTACCTGAATTAATTGCATTTACCACTAGTGCCTTTGTTTTCTCTCATCTTGCCTGAACACACACTACTGCCAAAGCGGTCACCTAAGTACATTTGCATGAAAGGTAGCTATAAAATAACGCCATCCTTAATTTCTGCTTCCTGAAAACTTTATTTCATCACAAATTGAAGCTGGATCATCCTCACAAAACACATTCATGATTCACCATTACTTAATAGGAAACAGCAATAATCTAAGCTCCCAAGTGGTTGTAGAGAATGGGACGATTAGGTGCAGATCTTTAAATGTCTGGACATGGGATGGAACTTCAAAAACTCTTCTTGATTTTGGAGATCAAACGATCGACATTGGGAAAAACTATCTCCTCAGCAACACGATGTTTATACATTTTTTCATATATTTTGTGTACCGTCTGTGAGAAATAGGACACTATCATACCTAAATCCCTCGTTACAGGATACTCATGGCTGTATGAAATAAAAAATTCACAAATTATTAAATTATTAGTTTAGTACCTCAGAAGTTAGAATGCATGGGGTACACCCCTATTCATCACCTGTACATCCATGGCCCCGATGATTACATTGGTATATATCCACCAATTTCATCGATAGAGATCAATATCTTCTTCCCCTGACCCGATTTTGAATGTTTTTCATCACGACCTCATAACAAAAACACTCATTTTTGCTATGTGTGGCTTTCTGCAAATTTTGTCTTTTCCACTAATGTGATGCATCTAGGAATGCTTTACAAAAAGCCATTGAAAAAGCTATTTTTGTATTCTTTAAAGCCGACAAGAATAAACATTCATCTGGTTGAGCAAAGCCGACTGTGTTACAGCGGAAACGTGTGTAGTTGTTCCAATGTTGTGTATCTACCAACATATTTCTTCTCGTGGTTTACAGATTTTACGCTCACTTTACGGAGTGAGTTGTTCCATCTGTTCAGATAAAACAAAACAAAAATATTACCTCCAAACTCTTTAATATGTATTCAGTCTTATACTTAAATGTTTGTCTTCGGCGTTCTGTGAAATTATAAACTGAACTATAAAGACATTTACTAAACTTTCGTTTCTTTTCAATATTTATACTTTCTCTACATGTACTATGCACATATTCCACCGAAAAATTCGATGCCGAGATTTCACTGGAGATGTATGTCTTGAGAGCACCGAATAAAAAAAAGCATTTTTAGAACAATATCCGAGTGGATGTGTATGGTTTGTGTGTGTGTGTGTGTGTGTGTGTGTGTGTGTGTGTGCAGCATAGTTCAAAAAACGAATAACAAACTTGGAATTTAAGTTCAGTATCTTCAAAGGGTGAGACACGAAGGTTAGAAAAAAATCCCCCATCCCAAACTACCCTATATATGGAATATTTTTCGAAAATGTTGATTTTCTCAAAAATGGGTAACGGTTTTGTTTAAAATTCCGTATGTTTAAGATATTTTCATGTCAAATGAAATATATATTTTGAATTTTCTGGGAACGGCTTCTGAGGACACTTGATTCTGAATGAATTTTGTTGAATTTTACATAACTGGTAACCGTAAGAGATAGAAAAAAAACATACTGCACAAAAATATAGATCTCGTTAAAACACCTACCTTATATCCTATGCATGGTTTTAGTTGACTGCTTCCAATAAACTCCTTATTGATTTCAATTTTAAACTACGTTACTTTTCTCAAGCGGGAAATCACCGTTCATCTATTGTTTTGCTTCTGGCTATGCAAGCGAACCGAGCTTCAATTGTTCACACAACGACCAGCTTTTAATAGATTTGATTATCGCTTAGTCTAATGTATTCCCTTATTTCCCTTCTGCTTAGAAGGAAGCAAGCAAGGAGACAAATTTTGCTAATGTTCATCTTGATTAGCATGATGTAGATAAGAGTAATCTTTTGTAAGAATAGTGTTTGCAGAACAGGTAGAGAAAGTTATGTGAATGGGACACACAAGATTTTTGTATTAACAATGAGCATGTTCTGAAATGTAAGCTACACCTTATCGAATACAACAAAGATGGCGCCAGATCTCAATAAAATTTTAAATCGTCGAACACGAAAATCAAGTAGGAAATTATATAAACTAGAGCACGTTTTACGCGTACTACATAAACTTGGCACACATTCTTCGCGTATCATCTTCATAAAGTTAAATCCCGCTGCGTTGGGACAAACAGGCACTAAATCACAGAAGTAAATAAATTATTAGCATAGTTATTTTTTTTCCAGATCATCAATAAGAAAGTGATTTTGCTGTATCTCTATGAACATTCAGAAAATGCAGAATAAGCGCAAAGTAAATAATCTGATGTGTTCCATTCACATGTCTTTCTCTACATTTCTGCAACAAATTATTGTTAAAAAGCTTATGCTTCTAATTACTTCATCTAATTAAGAAAAAATTACCAGAAATAACCTGATTACTTGTTACCCTTTAAGTAAAAGCGAAATAAGGGAGTACCATGGGTTAAAGTGATAGTCAAAAGCTGGTTGCTATGTGACTGAAGTTTCTTTGTTTTTACGGACAGGAGTTGACAAATTTCTGTATGAGAAAAATATGTTTTTTAAAGCTGAAAGTAATAACAACGTTTATCTCAAAAGTGATCAATTCCATGTAAAAAATGGATTTGAGGTAAATTGTGTTTTAACGTGATCTACATTTTTGTGTAGTAAGTTACGGTTTACCAGTTATGCAAAATTCCGTAAAATCCATCCAGAATAAAGTAGTCTTCTGAGGCTATTCCCAGAAAATTCAATATATACATTTTATTTGTCAGGTAAATATTTTTAATATAGGATATTTAATCAAAATCGTTAGTTATTTTTGAGAAAATCAACATTTTCGAAAAAAAGTTCCGTGTAAAGGGTAGTTTGGGATGGGGGGATTTTCTTGAAAATCTTCATGTCGCATACTTGGATGAAACCAAACTTAAATACCAAGTTAGGTATTTACCGATCTTTTAATTTTTGAGCTAAGCTGTTCAGTCACACAGACGCACGTACACGGACACACACACGGACATATTTCCAAAAATGCTTCTTTTTTGGATTCAGGGGGACCCTAAACATGCATTTCCGGCAAAATTTTGGTATCTAATTTCTGCGTGGAATACAATACCTTCTCTATACACTATGTACATGGTACTGTAGAGGAAGTAAAAAGAAGTAAAATGGCAAAATACATTTTGACCTATACCAGGGAGCTGTTATTCAAGATCGGTAGTTTTGTCACCTATAATTCTTCTGGGAATCCTGAAGAGGCAAATAAGCTTTCTTAGAAATCGAGTCTTGTTTCGGCCTATTTGTTGGGGATAGTGTATATCTTGGGTCACTTGAAGTACTCCATAACCACCAGCTATGTTTTCCCGATAAATCACGCGGAATGTCCGACACAGACACAATTTCAATTGGTGATAATTGAAATTGTGTTCAGTCGTTAAATTATTACAGTTACCCTAAGGACAGCAACCTTATGCACAAACATGATAAGGCAATCATATCGTATATCAACATTTTCTCTTAGCCTCCAACCAGTAGTAGTATTTTGAAACTGAATTGTATTCTATTGGTTCTCAAATGCTCTCTAGAAGATCCACGTAAAATTTTGCAACATTCTTAACGATTCTCCGAGGAAGTTTCAGCCTCTGTTTGATAATAAGTGTAAGAGTCTGGCCTTAGTTATTGACGTGGTTCCAGCAGAACTTGCACGCATCTCACATTCGACCCGATTACTGTCTCCTCTTTCCTCATAAGTGGCCAAATCAGCGTCACCTACTCCTTATAAAGCTTGCTCTACTCCAGAGGTAATATGTTCCTCTATATGCAGTGGCCACATTCCTTTATACAGAATATTCTAGAAGAGGTGTCGGCATCGGAGAGGATCCTTTCTTAGCCACGTGAGGATATCTAGCTGTATTCCTGTAGTCTAAAGCTGCAAGAAATTAGGTATTAAGTAAAGGAACTTGAAGAGCATTAAAAAGGATAATTCTTATAGGAGGTCACAAAGATCCAATGTCAATAGTAGGAGCAAGACTTCTATGATAAAATGTTCAGAAAAATGATACAAAGAGTTTTGACGATATTTATTTCAGAATTAGGGGCTAATTTTGAGCATGACTTAAAAAATCTGATGTGTACCATTCACATGACTTTCTCTATATTCCTGCAACAAATTATTCTTAAAAAGCTTATACTTCTATTTACTTTACGCTAATCAGAAAAAATTAGCAGAAATAGCCTTATCACTCGCTTCCTTGTAAGTAGAAGCGAAATAAGGGACAACCATAGGTTAAAGTGATAGTCGAAAGCTGGTTGCTATGTCAATGAAGATCCTTTGTTTATATGGATAGGAGTTGACAGTTCCTGTATGAGAAAAGTATAAGTTTTTCATAGCAGAAACCAAAACTAAGGAATGTCTCAAAAACGACGATGTATATAGCATAAATTGTGTATTTTCATGTGCTCTACATTTTTTGTGTAGTAAGTTTTTGTCCATCTCTTACAGTTTAGCAGTTATTCAAAATTCAGTAAAATTCATCCAGAATAAACTATTCTTCAGAGGCTATCGCAGAAAATTCAAGATATTTTATTTGTCAGGTAAATATCTTTAATATAACAAATTTTAATCAAAATCGTTAGAGCCATTTTTGAGAAAATCAAAATTTTCGAAAAAAGTTCCATGTAAATGGTAATTGGGGGTGGGGGGATTTTTCTCAAAATCTTGGTGTCTCATCCCTGGAAGATACTAAACTTAAATACCAAGTTTGGTATTTTACCGGCTTTTCGTTTTTGAGTTATCGTGTTCACGGACATACACACACACATACACACACACACACACAGGCGGACCTTTTTGTGAAAATGCTTTTTTTGGATATTGGGGACCCTAAAACATATATTTCCGGTGAAATCTCGGTATCGAATTTTTGGGTGGAGTGCAATACCTTCTCTATACACTATGTACATAGTGCGTATAGAGAAAGTAAAAATGAAAAATTTGTGAATGCAAAACGCGGAGTAAAATGACATGGATGAACAAGCAACCGGATAAAATGTCTACCACAGTTTTAAGCAGCAAACATGCTGAGGGTTAGACCGCTAGAGGACACGGTGATATTTTAACATGGTGGATGAACATTTTATTTTATACAGTTAAACAAAACTGTGCGGCAATCCATTCCATCAGCAGCAACAACATAGCGCCTCCCTCCAACGATCCTTATTCCAGAAATTCGTCGGAGTTGCTGGTGTAATGCGCCTCGGCGTAGCAAAGTATTTTTTATAAATTATTAAGCAAGAGAGCTTTTTCAGCCGTTCAGGATTGGAAAACTGTTCTATTGGAATAAGTACGAATGAAGGTGAGTTTAAGATGCTAAATTTCATTATATTTGCCGAACTTTTAACGTCGGAATTCAGAGTAAAATAATATAGCTTTTTTAAACTATGAATTTATTTACATTTACAATTATACAAGTATCCTCTTCTATATTTGCTTTTTTATATACATTTAAAACAATTGTGATATTTAATGAACAAATTTACTTTTGTCTATGACCGCAGCTTTTCACAAATAAGGATGTTTCAGTATGCTGCTTCTAATCAACATTTTTCGATTTTCTCGTTACTATGACGAAAACAATGAACGTATGATCGTCTCCTTAGATTTTTTTTCTGCTTATATGTATAGCCATTTTGCCATTTAAAATATTTAAATTCTATTTTAATCATTTACATTAATATTATTACTTCTTTCATAACAAAAAATACACGAAAACAGCCCTTATGAATTGCAATTTTAGATTTTACACACTTTTCCTCTATTTTTTCTTAGATTTTTGAGGATTGCAACGAAACAAAATGCAAAATATTAACACAGTACATAATTTGTAACTCAATTCATTCAACATACAATAAAATTTACACCAACAAAATAGTATATGACTTTAAACATTTTTTACGTTCTCTTTTCTTACTTAAATTCCTTTAGGCTTTCTCAGGGCTTTAACACTATTTCTGTTACAAGGATCTCGGCTAACACTTTGATACTCTCGAGGACCTTCACAGGCACTTGGAGCACATCGATAGAGAGATAAGAATATCAAGAGGTGGAAAGTGCTAGTGAAAGAACTGATCTTCAGAACACTTCAGAATCTGAAGATTGATCCATCACCGCAAAGCACCTACGACTCGGGGTCGGGACAAGTTCATATTTGACCTTTGAGCCGTTATCCAGTCTTTATGACCGCACATTCCTAACGCGTTTGCGGGTGATATGCCCTTAAGCGCATTTAGCAGACGCCGAAGAAAAATTCTACAAACAATGATTGAAAAATTCTTATCTTAGAAACAGCAGCAACCAGATGAGATGCTCCAGAAGTTGTCCCCGTCTCTAGAACAATTTGGAAGAAGACATTCATTGACTTCATATCAACTTTCGTGTCCCAAAAGGATGTGAGACAAAATGGTATCCGATAATAAGGAATATATGAAAATCCATGAAGCGTTACAGCCGCGTTGAAGATGGAGGTGGTCCGCTCAGGGTGACTAGTTTTTTCAAAATGGTAATGAAATCTTGTTTAATGATATCTACGTTTTTTCCAATAAAGTTTGGTCTATTTCTTATGGTTTTTCAAAATGAAGGTACTTTCTCGTACATTAAAGGCGTAAGTTTATAAGTAATTTAAATATCCTAAACATAGGCTAACTTGTAATTAAAACTGTTAACCAATTTTCAAGCAAATAAATTAACGAAAATGGTTCATATAAATTGTAGTTTACTCTTGGTAAATTTTCTTAAAAATATTAATTTCGCATAAGAGAGCTTGAAATAAATACCAACTTAGGCATTTATCTTTCTTTTGGTTTTAGAATTATGTTGCTTGCGGCCACTCGCACATGCATGCCTTTTCCTTTTTTTATTTTTTTTACTTTCTCTAGCACATACAATGTACATAATAGCTAGAGAAGGTATTGTATTCCACCCAAAAATGCGATGTCGAGATTTCATCGGAAATATGTTTTGGGTCCTATGAGCCCAAAAAAAGCGTTTTAACAGTCCGTGTGTGTGTGTGTGTGTGTGTGTGTGTGTGTGTGTGTGTGGGGGGGGGGTGTAGACAGCGGAGTTCAAAAACGAAAATACCGTCAAGTATCAAACTTGACATTTTTGTTTAGAATCTTCCAAGGATACTACAAGATGACTTTCAAGGAAATCCTCCACCCAGAACTACCCTTTACATGAAAAAAAAATTGAAAATTTCGTCTTTCTAAAATTATTCTTAACGATTTTGATTAAAATGCTTTAAAGATATTTACCTCGCAAATAAAATGTATATCTTGACTTTCTGGGAATAGCCTCTGAAGACTATTTTATCCTGGATGAGTTTTACATAGCTGGTAAATCATAAGAAATAGACTAAAAGTTACTACACAAAAGAATGTAGATATTAAAACACACAATTTGTCATACTTCCGTTTCCGAGATATTCCGAATTATTGGTTTCAATTTTAAGCTATGCAAGTTTTGTAAAACAGGAAATGACCCTTCGTTACATCTCTCTGCACACTGAACCGAGCTCCAATTGTTTCTCATAGCGATAGCTTTAAAAAGACAGGCTATTGCTTTAGGCTAGTGTACTCCCTTATTTCTCTTCTAATTACATGGAGGAAAATAATAAGAACAATTCTGCTAATGTTTGTCTCGATTAACATATGTAGATAAAATAATAATCTTTTGTAAGAATAGTTTATATGTGGAAGAATAAAAAAAATAGTCGTGTGATTGAAACGCATCCGATTTTTAATCAGGGTACCTCAAAACCTGTTGCCTATTAAACTCATCAAGGCTTTACACACTGTAATTAAGTTGGAAAATAAATCTATATTGCTTTGAGGTATAGCACACTCTAAAGTAGAGGATGGTAGAATAAGTCCATTTTTATTACTTTCTCTACACATACTATGTACATAATGCATAGAGAAGGTATTGTATTCCATCCAAATACTCAATGTCGAGATTTCACTGAAAATACATGCTTTGGGACGCCCTGATTTTAAAAAAAGCACTCTCAGAAAAAGGTCGAGTGTATGTATGTGTGTGTGTGTGTGTGTGTGTGTCTATGCCTGTGACAGCATAGCTCAAAAACGAAAAGACCGTAAAAAACCAAACTAACTTATTACACAAAAAATGTAGATCTCATTAAAACGCAAATTTATGTCTTATACATTTTTTGTTGTAGAGTTAATTGTTTTGGAGATATTTCGGGTTATTGGTTTCAATTTTAAGCCATTTAAACGTTTCTCAAACGCGAAGGCATATTTTTACTCGTTTGTTTACTCCTAGCAAGCAAAGATATTGAAATTTTAATTGTTTCACATAGCGACCGGCTTTTAAAGGACGAGACTATCGATTTAGCTCGTGCATTTTCTTATTTCCTTTCTACTTACAAGGAAGCTAGAATTGATACTAATTCTGCTTATGTTCATCTTGATTAGTATTATGTAGGTAACAGATTAATGTTCCGAATAAAATGGGTGGATTTTTGGTTAGTTTAATGTGTTTACGTCAAGTGGATATAAAGGCTTTAATTGCTTATTCTTTTGTTTGCGGAACAGCTAGCGGACATCATGTGAATAAAAAAAAATAGATTTTTGCTCTTCTACTTCCAAGGAAACAAGTACTAAGCTCAATTTTTGCTAATGTTTATTTCCATTAGCATGATGTAGATAGAAGAATAATCTTTTTATCAATAATTTGTTACAAAGAAGTAGATAAAGTTATTTGATTGGAACACATTAGATATTTATACACTTCTAAGCAAACAAAGTAATGTGCAGTCAACAAAACAATTTGGTTTATACAATTATCCAGAAGCCTGCCCTCGTACATGTACACATATATCTTGCTTCTAAGCCAAATATTGCAATTTCCTTGCCTGCATGCGTAAAAAATGTTCGTGACCTTAATTCATAGATAAGCGGCATTTACCCCCAAGTCACGCATTGCGACAGAGGAGAACAAATTAATCACTTTCCTTGCATTTTCCTCCGTTGCTGATACGTGAGAACCATGTCCGAGAATAATAGACTCTCTTGTTCATAAAATGCTGGAAATGCACGCATATACGTGGCTGAAAAACGTTAATGCTAACTTCAAACTGGGAAGAAAGAAATCTCGTATCAAGGCCATTGGGAACAGACGGCGTTTCACTTGGCGGTCCAGAATCCAGAAGAAATTACATGGATACTTGAAGTTAACAAATGAGAATTAATGGCAGTATTATAATAAATCGAGCAAAAGGAAGAAAAAACGAAACAATCTCAGTAAGTCGAAGTATAGATTTAATTGTTTTTTACACAAGCCGTGTCTAGGACAGGAAATGAAAAGTTATTGATGGACGCTGGACGCTCTGAACTACTGTGGTTCCCATTCTTAAAAAGACCCCGTGAAAGACTACTTACTTTTGCTCAGAGACCTCTTTCATCAGGCTGGAGGTTCTTTTATGTGCGGTAAATCTACGACATGGGACCAACGGCTTTACTTCCCTTCCGAAGGAAGCCATGCTAAGGATTTTTACTACACCACGGAGGGCGACTGTAGGACAGGAGTTGGAAAGGCAAAATCAGACTGAAAAATTCAATGCCATAGCCAGGATTTGAATCATGGATCTCCCGGCCTCTAGCCGGTTGCTTTACCACTGAGCTACCGTGGTAACTTTGTTTTTTCAATTAAATTAAATCGATACTAATTGACAATAATAGTTGGTTATACTATGAGTCCATGGACTTAAAGTATGAATGAATGAATGAATGAATAAGTGTATTTATTAATATAGCAATATCATACATAGAAATTCAACAGTCGCACGGGTCCACAGACCGTACGTGCTTTTGTAATACACATTACAAGCAATATTAAAACAACAACCACAACAAAGAATTAAAAGAGTAAATACGAAAATAAAAAAGACAAAGGAAATACACAGTCAAAAGCAATATTAAACAACAATAAAAATTAAGAGTGAATCCGAAAATAAAGATACAAAGATATTCAAATATATCAATTTAAATTTACAGCACAGAGTACACCTTCATAAATGCACCCTCTTATAATAGATAATTACACTTAAAAGACATATATACACATAATATATACAACCCTAGTACAACAGTGACCTAAGTATGATATAATATACATGTATGTAGAACATTGTAGTCACTTTTGTTTAGTTGATCTTATTTTCCCCCCCCCCCCTTCTCTATTGGCAGCCTCCTCAGATCTCAGCTGTCTTGCCTTAAGTATAAATTTACCTAGCCCGTCCATGTTTTCCGTGCCTGCCAGTAACGTCCAACATGCTTCTATCCCTACATTCGCAGTGGTAAAAAATCGCGGCAAATATTTTTCCCGCCATTCCTCCGTACCCCTACATCTTGCCAAGATGTGAGTCCACGACTCTTCCTCCTCGCAAATGGGGCAGATTCTTATACCATTCTCGTCAGAAATTTTCGTGCTCCTCCATGCTCCTAGTCTAATCCACGCGAGCCCCTCTCTAATGAGTTTGGTACCTGTTTTGATGTATTGCTCCATACCCCACTCCGATTTCAGCCCATACTGTACTTCTAATGACACCTTCTCTGTGCATTGCGCAATTATTTGCTGTCTGTCAATATCACAGAGACGTTTCTTAATTTTTCTCCAAATACTTCGCCTGTTTTCCTGCCCCGCCATCCAAATGTCTCCCATCCCAATAGTTTCCAACCCTTTCTTTAATTTTGATGCCCACGTCAAATTACCTTCCATTCGCAACTGTTCACGGTAGCAGACTGCCCTAATTAGAGATTGGTTTCCGTGAACGATTCTCATCCAATATTTAACTGCTCTGATTTTGCACTCTATCGTTTCACTATGTACCCCGAATTCCCTCATTATTCCGCAGTTTGCCGTACCCCTCCTTACACCCAGAATTCCTTTCAAAAATTGGGTCCTCACTTGATCCAGATTCCTTGTTTGTTCCCAGCCCCATATTTCTCCTCCGTATGTCATCGTGGATCTAACTGTCGCTCCGTATACAGTTTCCATTAAGGTTATGGAGATATTCGGAATTCTGTAGCGTATCCGGAGAGCTTCCGCCGCTTTCACCCTTGCCTTGTGTTTCGTAATGTCAATGTGTTTTGTCCATTTTCCGTTCATCGTAAATGTGAGTCCTAAGTACACAAAGGATTTAACATTGTCCAGTATCTGCCCTGCATATGTCCAAGTCTCCTCCCTGCTATAAACACAACCCTTTTTGAAAGTCATTGCCTTAGTCTTATTCACATTAACTGTAAGTAGCCATTCATCGCAATAGTTCTTAAGTTTGTCCAGTCCTCGTTGCAATCCGTTTACTGTCGTAGAGCACAATACTAAATCGTCTGCGTATAAAAGTGTTGGGATCTGCAAATCCGCTACTACTGGTGCTTGAATATTCTCTGCTATCATTGTATCAGTAATATCATCCACAAAGAGATTAAATAGCAAGGGAGATAAAATACAACCCTGCCTCACTCCCCTATAGCTTCGGCAGCTCTCGGACACTGTTTCTGTCGTACTTCACACAGAATTGGACATTTTGATATATTGTCTGCAATGCTCTAACCATTTTACTTGATAACCCCTTTCTGCCTAGTTTCTACCATAATGTATTTCGATTGATAGAGTCAAATGCCTTCTTAAAGTCCACAAAAGCACAATGAAGCTTTCCCCTCTTAACTAACAGTTGCTTAATCCTTAAAGTGTCTAATATAAAAGCGGCATCTATGGTACTGTGTCCTTCTCTGAAACCCATTTGAAATTTTGAAAGTTTGCCAAATTTAGATTCTCAGTCCTTTATCCGGTTATATAACACTCTACAATAAATTTTCTCCATAATTGGCAACAGAGTAACCCCCCTATAGTTATCCGGGTTTCCACTAGTTCCCTTCCCTTTATAAATGGGATGAATAATGCCCTTTCCCCAGCAGGTAGGGTAATTCCCCTCCATAAACAATCTGTTACATATCTGGAGCATACTCCTACCAAACTCATTAACATTGGCTGCGGCTTTAAAAACTTCCGGGGGCAGCCCATCCAACCCTGGAGCTTTGCCTCCCTTCAGACTCCTTAGCGCCTGTGCTATTTCTCGTGCTGATATTTCCTCGTCCAGTATTGGGATCTCAAGATTTCCCAAAATTTGAACTTCCTTTATAAAAATTCCTTCCCTTTCACCTTTCCCGAAAATTCCCATAAAATGCATTGTCCATTTTCTGGGAGAAATTTCGTTGGGCGCCTGACGGTTGCCTCTTAAATGTTTTACTACTTGCCACATCTCAGCGTTATCCCCCCGCGTTAAAATATTACTAATTTTCTGAGTAATTTTGTCTTGCCACATAGTTCTCTTTTCCCGTAAGAGCTGTTTATATTCCCTTCGCTTTTTTGTAAACATTTTCCTAATGTCATCTCCCCCCTCCCTTCTGAATTTTGACAGAGCCTCCTCTGCTTGTTTCTTTACAGTTCTGCATTGCTGGTCATACCAACCATTGAATCGTTTTACCTTACCATGCATTTGGACTTTCATTGTCCCCGCAGCCGTTGCTATTATATGCGTTAGTTCCTCCGCTGTGTCTGCGTTCCTGTCCCCTAATCTTCTTTCTAATTTATCAACAAATGCTTCTTTTTCTATCGGTTTCCATATAAATTTACTAATGAATCTCCCTTCGTCCCCCTGCCCCTCTTCAGGTGCATGCGCCACCATGGCCGTCTCTATATTCAGTTCCAGGACAACCGGACAGTGATGTGACTCGATACGATCCCCCACCCAAAAATTTCTAATTCTGCCAATTAAACCCTGACTTACTAAAATAAAATCTATTACACTACCCCCATTTTCATTTATGAAAGTGAGTTCTCCCTCTCGATCCTCACCGTACTTGCCATTCATTATTTCTAAAGAGAAGGCATCACAGAAAGCAAGTAATTGTCTGCCCTCCCCATTAATAAAACTATCCTTGCTCTTCCGTTGACCTTCGCGGAATTCCTCCCCCCATTGATGACCCCCCGTTAGAGAAATATTCTCCCCTCCTAACCTCGCATTAAAATCTCCTAAGAGAATTAATTCTTAAAGCATCTACAACGTTGTAAGTCGCCGTTGGGGTTGTCATCACAAAATAATTTGAGATCACCTTGTGGTTTACCGGAGAAACATGCGAGTCAGTTGAGAAATTCAATGCTATACCGGCATGTTGCCATTGTAGCTCAGTGGTAGAGCAACCGGCTAGAGACCGGGAGATCCGTGGTTCAAATCTCGGCTATGACACTGAATTTTTCAGTCTCATTTTACCTATCTAACTCCTGTCCTACACAAGGCTTGTGTGAAAAAGCAATTCTACCAATACCCATTGACCATAATAGTTGGCTATACTAAGAATCCTGGGACTTAAAGTACTTTCAACATTATAAGTCACCATAATTTGAGATCACCTTGTGGTTTACCGGAGAAACATGCGAGTCTGTTGAGAAATTCAATGCTATGCCGGCATAATGCCATGGTAGCTCAGTGGTAGAGCAACTGGCTAGAGACCGGGAGATCTGTGGTTTAAATCCCGGCTGTGGCAGTTACTTTTACAAGTCGAAGTATGTTCTTTTAATTATACGGACACATAGAGAAAACTCCCTGAAAAAAACGGCAGTGAAATCGGTCACTGGTAGCTACATATTTATAGTAAGAGTTTCTAAACGTCATCCAGAAAGTCATGGCAGTAGTTATTAAAAGGTAATTAAAAAAATCTCATGTGTTGCATTCACATAACTTTCTTTACCCGTTCTGCAAACAAACTATTCTTACAAAACATCATTCTTCTATTTATATCATGTTAAACGAGATAAACATTAACACAATTTGTCTTACTATTTAGTTTCCTTTAAGCAGAAGGGAAATAAGAGAATATACCGGACTAAAAGTAATAGGTAACAGCATCTTTTAAAGGCCAGTCTATATGTGAACAATTGAAGTTCGGTTCGTTTTGCATCTCTAGAAAAACAAGAGACAAGAAACGATGGTCAACCTGTTAGAGAAGATGCCTAGTTAACAATTTAATACAATAGGAAGGAATATCTCGGAAATGGTCAATTCTAGAACAAAAACTAATGACATAAATAGTGTATTTTAACGAGATCTACCTTTTTTGTGCATTTCTTACGGTTTACCAGTTATGTAAAATTCAGCAAAATTCATCTAGAATGAAAGGTCTTCAGAAGCTGTTCACAGAAAATTCAACATATATATTTTATTTTTGATGTAAATAGCTTCAATATACACTATTTTTAATTTAAATATTTTTGAGAAAAGCAATATCTTCAAAAAGTTTTGCATGTAAAAGGTAGTTTCGAGTTGGGGAATTTTCCTGAAAATATTCTTGTCACATCCTTAGAAGATTTCAAACATAAATACCAAGTTTGGTATTTAACGGTCTTTCCGATGTTGAACTATGCTGTCCACAGACACACCGGACCTTTTTCTTTAAAAAAAATTGGACCTCAAAATGTACATTTCCGGTGAAATATCAGTATCCAATTTTCGGTGGAATAAAATACTTCCTCTACACTCTATGCACATAGTACGTGTAGAGAAAGTAATGCTACATTATTTTCGCCAGCTACTTAGACTACTTCAGGTGTTGGGTCGATTTGTGAAGGGTGTGCTAAGGAAGAAATCAAATGTGTTGTACCCACATGACGTTCTCTAGCGGTTCTACAAACAAACCTGTTACAAAATATTATTCTTCTTTCTGCACAATACTAATCAAGAGTAACATTAGCAGAATGTTCTTATTACTTAGTTCCTTATAAGTAGAAGCGAACTAAGAAAATGCATTAGGCTAAAGGGATAGTTAAAAGGTTTAAAAAGCCACGTTATGCAATTGTTATTGCAAATAGCTTCTTTGCTTGGCCAGGAGTAGAACAAAAGCAAAACAGACACTTCCTGTATGAGAAAAGTATAAGTACTTTACAATTGAAACTAATAACAAGGAATCTCTTGAAAACGGTAAACTGTATGAAAAAAGTCTATGACGAATTATTTATTTTAACAAGATCTACATTTTTTGAGCAGTAAGTTTTTGTCTATCTCCTACGGTTTACTAATTATTCAAAATTCAGCAAAATTCATCCAGAATAAACAGGTTTTCAGAAGGTATTACCAGAAAATTCAAGATATAAATTTTATTTGTGATGGAAATGGCTTTAATATGTGGTATTTTAATTAAAATCGTTGAAACCATTTTAAGAGAAACAAAATTTTCGAAACTTTTTCCATGTAAAGGGTAGTTGGGGGAGGGGGAACTTTTTTGAAAATCTTCGTGTCGCATCCTTGCGAGATACCAAGCTTAAATACCAAGTTTGGTACTTTACGGTCTTTTCGTTTTTGAGCTATGCTGTACACACTCACGCACACACGAACCTTTTTCCAGTATACTTTTTTTGGTTTCATGGGGATCCAAAACATGTATTTGCGGTGAAATCTCGGTATCGAATTTTTGGGTGCATTACAATACCTTCTCTATACACTATGTACATAGTACGTGTAGAGAAAGTAAAAATAATAAAGGCCTATCCTCCCAAAGTAATCAAATTTGCGGGAAGAGGGGTGGCAGGAATGCAATCGAGTTTTTACCCTCTCCACTAGTTCCTCACCTCTCTTCCGGTTCTGTTTGCTTACTGCCTCTTCGACGAATGAGTGTAGTTAGGAGAGGTCGCTGGTGTAGCATGGTGCGGTTTAGAACGGTGAGAGAAGGCTGCAATACAGGATGTAAATTCATTGGTGTCATATATTTAGGGAACGTGTTCCTGATATCAAAATAATAAAAACAAGTTCATATGGACATGAGTCTGAAAATAATTTTAAGGTTACAACACAAAATCGAAAGTTACAAAAATTGCTGATGCTTGCTTCGATGCGTGCATCAGTAAACCAAGAGAGATGAAAGGAAATATGACTTCCTGTATGAGAAAAGTGCATGGTTTAAAATTGAAACCAGTAACAAGGAATATCTCAGAAACGGCCAACCCTATAAAAGAAACGCATATGACATAAAATATACTTTTTAATGATACCTACATTTTCTGTGTAATAATTTTTTGCCGATCTTTTACGATTTACCATTTATGCAAAACTCCGCAAAATTCATTCAGTATAAAGGGGCTTCCAGATGTTATTCTCCAAAAAATCCAGAATATGTACTTTTTGTGATGTACATATCTTTAACATGCGGTATTTTACTCAAAATTGTTAGTCATTGTTGAGAAAATCAAAATTTTCGAAATATTTTTTTATGCAAAGGGTAGTTTGGGGTGGAGGGATTTCCCTCAAAATCTTCGTATCGAACCCTTGGAGGATACCAAACTTAAATACCAAGTTTGGTAATTAACGGTATTTTCGTTTTAGAGCTATGCTGCCCCCCCCCACACACACACACACCACAAATCAGTTTACAAAAATGTTTTTTTTTTTTTTTTTTACTCAGAGGGCCTCAAAATATATTTCCGGTGAAATCTCGAATTCAAATTTTTGGATGAAATACAATACCTTATCTAAATATTACGCACATTGTATACATATATGAGCTAGAGAAAGTAGGAGGTTAATTTTTTTGGTAGTGATTAAGCCCACTTTTACTACTTACCACATCGATGACTCTGGTAATACGTGGAGTGTAGATGGAGCGGGATGCGATGGGGGGGGCCGGAAAACCCGCCCCTGCGCCACTTTATTCACCACAAATCTCGCATGCGGTCACTATCTACAGCTTTATATACATTTGAAAGTACCAATTTCAATATATCTGCGATTAGTATGAAGAATACAAATTAATTTCAATTGTATTAGTATACAAAAGCATACACTTATTTTTAACTCTACGTGCTAACGTTTCTAGCATCATTTTGCACTCCTAATATGACTCTGCAGAAATAAGTATTTTGATAAGGGTTTACACCTGGAATCTTTGTCTTCATTAAAATACGCTTAAAAGCTGAAAAACTGTATTCCATTTCACATGAAGTAAGAGATGCGAACTTCATTTGTCTATTTCCTTAGGATTCCAAATCATTGATTATACTTTTTCTCCACAAAAGCGCGACAATAATTGCTACGACCTTGAAATATGGACTATGTACTATAACAACTTCTAATTTCTTTCTTATCCAGAAATTGCACAACGTTTCATAACATCATAATTAATATTTTCATTATTCGAATGGTCTCCTTTTACTATGAAAATAGTTTATATAACTAAATGTACTCTATTTCATTACATAACTGAACTAGATATTTTTAGGTTCCATGTCGCCAAATAGTGACAGGTTCTAACGCAAAATTAGGTCATTTACGCTCTATAAAATTGAATACATTACTTGTTCCCAACAAAAAATTAAAATAAACCGACATTTGAACAGAAAGAGCAATTATTACCAGCCTCGGGTTATTAGGTTTAGGCCTATTCTATTCCTGGCCTCTTACTCTTCATGTTTGTTTTCAATATTTCAGGTACGAACGAGTAAATATACGAGGCCCATCTAGAAAGGAACAACCGTTTGGCAAAACTAAACAATAAGGGAAGTTATCAACACAAAACTTTACAAAGTTACAGTACCTTACTCTATTTTCAACGTTATCGTCATTGCTATCAAGGTATTTATTGTCACGTGGTACCGGTTTTTCAATTGGATGTTTACACTCTTCTGCCGCTAAAGATATGAGCCAAGATGTCACTGTCACTTTGAGGTCTTCATTGGTTGGGAATATTTTCCATCCCAAAAGTCATGTACGGTGTCCAAAGCGAAACACTGGTTTTTCTTAATTCTTTTATCAACATTTGCTTTCAACTCCTCCATAACGACTGATGAACGTTCGCTCCAGGCTTTATCGTATAGTTCAATTACTCTTAAATTATGCATCATTTCCTTAATGTAGATTCGTTCATTGCATTATCATCATAAACTTGCGTTATTTGCCTATAAAATTCGATTGGCTAAACATTTTATGCATTAAAAAAACGAATAAGTTCTTTGGAGGTAGAAAAGTATAACATCGGCATTGAAAAACGGAACCACGTGACAGTAAGTGTCTTCATAGAATGGAGGTTACGTTGAGAAATAGAGTAAGGTACTGTAATTTTGTAAATAAAGTTTTGTGTTGATAACTTTCGTTATCATTTAGTTATGGCAAATCGTCTTTCACTTTCTGGATGCCCCTTGTACTTCAATTTTATAGAGCCTAAATATGTTAGGACCTATCTCTTAATTTTCGTGATAGAATTTTCGGTTATCTAAGCAAATAGATAGATGCGGCTCCTCAGGGTAGGTTAAGCCTAAACTAATAGTTTCAAAAACATTTTTAAAAACTATTTAATAGTACTCATACCGAAATGTATGAGTATCAAAGCTAAAATGAAATGTTTCCCAAAATCTACATGCAACATTACATTTCATATACGTAGTTAGATTTAAATGGTTTTTAAATGATAGGATTCTTGAAAATTCATCAGGTTCGCTTACTTCTGGACGAAAAGAACGGTCTTTTAAACGAGAATACTCTAGATACTGGAACGATGCAAATGCAATTGTCGAAAGGCAGTCAAATCCTGAGCTAGCCTGCTTTCTGATGTCTCCATCACTGTTGCAACTATTTGGTGTCCGGTATTAAGAATTAAGGTAAATACTATTATAAATGCTGGAGTGGCGTATACATTGTACATAAAGACCGACAGATAATAAATTGTCCGACATTATCAATTGTTAACGGTTCTCCCGAAGTCAACTAAAGTTTGTGTGTGGAACATTTATTGCTGCACTAACATCGTGTTTTGAAGAAACAGAGATTCGAATTGAAAGTACCTATTAAATTGAAATGCACGCTTTTAGGTCCTAATAATTACATTTCATTGTTAAATAATATTCCAACTGCGTATAGAAATATTTTTCACGCCAAAATTTGTACGTTATGTGTTTTGACTTTTCAAAATTGAGAAAAGTTTGTCTATTCCGAACACCAGTTATTGTCTCGAAGCGTAACTGAATTATAAAACTGTTTGTGGAAAATCATATTCAAAGGGTGTACATACTGTTTACCTTAATTGCAACAATCTTCCACAAGTTACAGTGTCGAGAGAAGCTTCTGTTGCTTGAACAGAGTGAAGTCTTACTTAAGGACAGCCTAGCTTGCGCGATCGGTCCGAGCGGACGTAACCAGGAAGCAGTTATGTTTACAAGGTGGTGGTGTAGTGACAGTGAGTGCAAGAGGGACTTAACGCGCTGGTCTATATTTTTGCGCCTAATATTACGTGTTACAGAATACTTTCTATGTGGAAAATGGAAATGTGCTCTCGGAAAACTTTTCGGGTTAAATTTGCGTTGAATGCAACGAGACCGACGGCTTATTGCCGGTGCCTTACGGTTAAATGAAAAACAAGTGGATAAGATAAAGTTAATCACCCGTGAGAGGCAATTTATCTAAAACTTTATCAGCACTCTTATTGGAGAGGATTTGAAATACTTTCTCGGAAGAAACGAGTTTCACGTACATGAATGGGGAAATAAGTTGATCATTGAATACGCGGCCGGTAATGCGCTAACTGTGCGTATTTTTGACGTTCCACCAGAACTTCCGAACGAGGTGCGGGTATAAATTTATCTGGATTCCCTAAAATTTAAGGTTCTCTTAGGGATAATAAGGGCAGAAAGATAAACAGAATAATGAATCCGAAAATTTCTTTAAATGTAAAATAAGGATGGAAAGAAATGTTATCAATGTTTCTATTTAAACATAATGTATTATTAGATCCAACAACCTTTGCAACGTTACGGGATTGCATATGATGTCCGAAAAGAACAATGGCCAGTATCGTGTTCCGCTGGTGTTCAACGGCATACGTACGGTTAAAATGCAGCTAAAGAGGACTATTCTCAGTTTTCTTGTAACTGACAGCTACAGATTATCCGTATTCTATGCTGGAAAACCTCGTTCATGCTGTGTCTGCCAAAGCACGGAACTTCTGAAGCAAGTCTATGCGCCCGATCCATCAATGTGCGCAAGGTGGCTGGTGGTTATCGGAATGACATAGCACCGCTCCTTCGGTAACTGGTCTGCAAAGTGAAAGTTTCCCACCTCTGGGTGTCAATGTAAAGTCAATCCTGTTAAGGGATCATAGGAGAATGGTTCGCCACTGAATGTTTCGACCCAGAATGCGTCGATGCTTCGACAGCATAGGGAGTATGCAACTGTGCTCCGCGATTTTGCAAGAAAACTCCAATTTACGCACACCTCCGAGGGGAAGGAGCAAGCCGGTCTTGGTACACTAATGGTGGTTTCAGCTGCGGGGTGGAGAAACGACCGACTGAACAACAGCCTGGTAAGCGGGCCAAGATGGCACAAAACGAGTGGTGAAAAATCGTCAAGGAGCAGCCAGCTGGCAATGGAGCAAGAAACTGAGGAAGAACAGCAGTAAAATGCCGCGCTAGAACAGTCTCTACAACAGCTAGTGACACCAGCAGCATAGGTTATTTCGAAGCACCACAGAGGCTCAGTACTCACGCGTTTGAGGAAAGAACAATCAGGTCTTCGTGCGATTCCTGGGATGCCGGAGAGGACGCAGGAAGTTATCGCCATGACAAGACAATGGCGGAGAGCTAGCGTCGGCGCAGAATGATGCGCACTTGCCAGTGGAGATTGGTGTTGATGCCCTGTCTAGGATGAGTTATCCCAGCATACCTGCTGATATTCAGGACATGGTTTGACCTGCGGGACGGAGGTGTTATTCTGTGCGAGAACCCTCGGCTCAGAGTACGTGGACTGCAACACAGCCTCCCAGATGACAGCCAGTGGACTGCCGAGGAGTACGCAGTTCTACAACTAGCAGTGGCGACCGGTAGGACTTAACTCGCCGGTCCCCATGGCCGCGCTCGCCAAGGCGTCCCGCTTTGGTGCTTCGTAGCGCTGGGGATCGTGGGCTCGAGTCCCGCCTTGGGCATGGGTGTTATATGTTTGTGTATATGTGTGTGTTGTAAAAGTAAGAAAACAGTAATAAACAGTAATAATACGGCAAAACAAAGTAAAAAGAAAGAAAAAAAAAACTCTCTGTTCGCCCCAATGAAGACAGAACTGAACCCGTCGCACCTTCCTCCATATGGTGGAGAGGGAAAGAGTTTTTTCTGGTGACCATAGCCACAGGTCTCTCCAGTTGAAGAAAAGAACACCTGCCAGTAATACCTGTAGCATTGATAGAAGGTATTTGCATATGCTGCTCCTGCTTGTAACGTCCTTGTGTTCGTACCTCCTTAGCATGATTTACCTGAAATCAATAGCGACTTTAAATATGAACAGCTGTCAATGTCTTGTTACACTAACTGCTCAACACATTTCTCGGAGGATAACGTTGATATTTGTTTTCTGCAAGAATCGAATACTTGTAATTTGGTTGTTCTTTATGGTCAGACTATAAGGTCAATCTCGGCTTAGACGGAAGGGGCACTGCCACTGTCTATCATAAAGGTCTTCCCTTACAGAATTTTTGGATGGAACCCTACGGGTGGATCGTATCTGCAACTCTGGATGACAAGGTGTTAGTGAATATATACGCTCCCGCAGGGACACATCAAAAGAGTGAGAGCGGTTTTTTCAAAATTATTTAACCCGACATTTACTGCACGCTAAGGAATGCGCTCTCGCCGGTGATTTTAATTGCACGCTGAGAAAAGTGCACCCAATTTCAGCACTATGAAGCATGAATTAATGTCTCGGCTCCAGCTTCAGAATGCATGGGAAATAAAGCATGGCAAAGATGTAACATTTAGTCATCACACCTCCACATCTCACTTAGATCGTATAATATGTTTGTCCAGGGATATCTACTGCTGTTCACCGAATTTGCGTTGTTCCTTTGGTGTTTAACGACCATCATTGTGTTATGACAACTCCAGATTCCACAAGGTAGGCCGGGGACATTGGTAGTTTAATAACTCCATGTTAGAGGACACAGAAGTGCTGGAGCGATTTAAAGCTTAATGGAACCTATTTAAAGCCTCCTTCAGAATCGTGCCCCAGAAATATGTTTGGTGGACTGAAACAGTAAAACCGGCAATACGCACTTTTTACTCTCTCTACACTTTCTATGTACATAGTGAATTCCGCCGAAAAATTCGATACAGATATTTCACTGGAAATACGCGTTTTATGGTCCCCTGTATCCATAAAAGTATTTTCAGAAAAGGTCCATTTGTATATACGTGTGTTTGTAAACACGATAACTCGAAAACGAAAAGTCGGTAAAATACCAAACTTGGATTTTAAGTTTAGTATCTTCCAGGGATGCGACACGGGGATTTTGAGAAAAATCCCCCCACCTCAAACTACCCTTTACATGGAAAAAAAATCGAAAATGTTGATTTTCTAAACAAATGTCTATTATGATTTTGATTAAAATGCCGTATATTAAAGATATTTATGTGACAATTAAATTTATATCTTGAATTTTCTGGGAGGAATAGCATCTAAAGACCTCTTTATTCTGAACCAATTTTGCTGAATTTTGCGTAACTTGTAAACCGTAAGAGCTAGACAAAAACTTACTACACAACAAATGTAAATCACGTTAAAACGCACAATTTATGTTATATACGCTTTTTTTGTTGAAGTGATCATTTCTGAGACATTCCTTGTTATTTGTTTCAGACGTAAAATAAACTTTTTTTCACACGGAAAATTGTAAACTCCTGGCCCTGCATAGAAACTGATTTCATCCACATGGTAACCGGCTTTTAAAGCGTTTGACTATGGTTTTAGCCTAATGTATTCCTTTATTTCCCTTCTACTTCCGAGGATACAAGTAATTAAGATAATTTCTACTGATTTTTATCTCGATTATCATAAAGTACATAAAAGTACAGGCTTTTTAACAATAATTTGTTACTGCGATATAGAGAAAGTCATGTGAATGGAATACATTAGGTTTTTTAAATAACTTTGAAGTGTAGCATAAAGTACGTTCTTTTTAGAATCCATGATAATTATAGCCACAGTCATTACATAATTATTACTGGCCGGTGATGGGTATTTAAGGTTGCTAACTTTCCACAGAAAAATGTTACTTTCGTGCAACATCATCGGAATGGTGCAAACATTATATTTCATTCAACTTTTTACAATTTTAAGTTAATAGTGTTTTAAACACAGAGTAGTGATTTATGCAAATATATATTCCAGGATCGTAAAAGTCTTAAATTGAACACACAATAGCCTATAAAATCCTTATATACCGAATTTAAAAGTTTTTAGGACTTAAAAATCCTAGGCTTGGTAATTAGTTGTGTTGGTAATTTTTATTTATTGTTTTGTATTTTTTATCCAAATCAACAGTAACCGCTTATGAACTTTGATGCTCATTGCTATTGGCGGTCATTAAACAAGTATATTAGGACTATTATAAATAACTTGTAGATTAAAGTAATTCACAGTACTTCTCTTTATTGTGTTTATTTATATTCTTAAGAAAGTGCATATCTTCGTGTTAAATTTTCTTTTGTCCGCTGTTAACCATTATTTATGCTAGTTTTCATTCTGCATATCCTAGCTTTTGTGGCTAATGCTGACGGCTTAAAGAGTTTTACCCAGAATGTATAGGGAAACAGCGTCGTCTGTAGGGTCTGTGTGTCAGAGCAAATATCCTCTCTATTTGGACGCGCCAAATAGACCCGCAAGGGTCTGTGGTTTTACTCTGGAACTTCAGGGACCGCTACCGTGTCAATTATTCGCCTACAGAATAGCTTGCGCAGTCGTTCAACAGTGAAACGTTTAAATAAAAACTTGAAGGCGAGTCATTACCTGCCTAGAGAGCAGCGATATCTGATTGTGATCAGGGTTACCAATCTGACAAGAGTTTTTGTCAAAATTGACTGATTTTCAAGTTGCATGACGGATATTATTAGAAATTATTAGTTAATGTTATCACAAAGATCACGCCAATCGTCACGTATGGATTGGATAACATCTACACTCGTCTAACAAAGAGAGACCTCCTATAGTTAGAGAAGGTGAAAGCCGTATACCTCAAAAAGGCTCTTTGCCTTTCGAAGTACACACTTTCATGTCTTGTATATGAATTGACAAGGGAGCCATTCTACGAGGGTCTAATGTCTCCTCTTTTTTTTTTTTTTTTCTCTCCTTAACTAAGTTAGCGATGTGAACAATTTGAATTTGGCGCAATTCCACAAACCTTCTTCTCTAATCCATTGCAGTACCAACGTCCTAAGTCAACAGGTGGCAGCACTGCTGCATTTTGCAAAACTGCTGACATCGATATGCGTATTAGACAGTGCTCCGTATTTGAATTCTTGCATGCGGAAGGTGAAACGCCCATTCGCATTTATGAAAGAATGAAAAATGTGTTTGGTGAGGCAACAACGGGTGTTAGCACTGTTAGAAGATGGGTCTGTCACTGCAACGAAGCAGAAGGGTAAACACCGTTGGCTGATGAAAATCCAAGCTCTAAACCGGTGACTGCAGTGACTCCACGCAATATTGAGCTAGTAGATGAGATCATTCAAACTGACCGCTGGGTAACAACGGATGAATTGTGTGGCATTATGACCCCCAGTAAAGGCAGTGTGATGATGATTATTCAACTGGGGTACCAAAGTTTGTTCACCGTGGGAATCAAGAATGTTAACCGACGAGAATGAGACAAAATAATAAATAAAAAAAAAAACAATAACCGCCGAACCCTTGCAGTGCTTCAGTTTGGAGGGAGAGGAGTTTCTGGAAAAAATTGTGACTGGAGACAAAACATGGGTTTGTTTATTTGAACCTGAATCAAAAAGCCAGTCTATGGAATGGCATCGCACAGCCTCAGCGAAGAAGAAACCATTCAAAACAGTGCCATCAGCAGGGAAAGCGATGGTGACAGTGTTCTGGGATTCACAGGGATGCACAATAAATTCTGTCCGATACGTCAGCACCCCCCAAAAAAGCTTAAAGCACTTCGGGGAATTCGAAGAACAAAAATCATGGCGGATGTTCTTCTTTTGCATGACAATGCAAGACCACACTCTAGTCACCACACCGCTGAAGCGATTGTGAAAATTGGATAGGAAGTCTTGCCTCATCCTCCATACAGCCCTGACCTAGCACCATCAGACTATCATCTGTTTGGGCCGCTAAAGGAAGCTCATCGTGGGATTCACTTTGAAGATGCAGAGGCCGTGAAAACATCTGTGCGTCAAAGGCTTCGGAAACTGTGGAAAAGGACGGGAACTGCATTGAAAAGTGACAATTTAATTCTCAAGTTGTGGCTTTCATGCTGTATGATAACGTTTAATTTTCTTACATATTAAAGTCGAGTAAAAAATAGCAGGCATTAATTATAGACTGATCCTTGTACATTAAAGACCTACGACAACATCTACACCTTCAGTCCACGGATGCTTACAGCGCCATAATAGAGGAACTGAGAGGAAAGAAACATCAAATCTGGATTGAATTCTGCTCCAGAGACGCAATGACAACAGAGTGGAGACGGGCAGAGTACGATCTCGGACATCTTGCGACAAGAATGGCACATCATAAACTATGCAGGAACAAGAATCGCCATGAACCAGATTCCCAGTGCATCTGTGAGCTGTGCTCGAAGCATTGCGACCGCTGCCATGCCATAGTGTCAGAAGAGAGACTATATTTAACGGCTTAGTGTGAAAATTACTGAAAAAGACAACTCCATATAAATTACTGATGTGAATCATTGTCAATCACTTTATAAAATGCACATTGTGCGCTTTCTCTATTTTTAATCAATGTTATTATTGGCTTTTTTTTTTTTTTTTAGAAACACTCACGAATGCAAATCTTTTTGTATCTGCAAAGCATGTTTTAACAGTTACTTTATAACGTCTTGTCTTAATTTTAAATTGTCTTATTGAACAGAAGGCTAAACGGTATATGCGACATTTTAGAAAAGAATGGTTAAACAATGAACAATTAAAGGAATGATTGTTAGAGATACCCGGGAATCCAAGTAATGAGCGGATGCAACGAGAATATGCACTCTTCATGAAAAAAAGTAAGAAACATTTAAAAGCAGCTGAACCCTTTTCAACTGGACAGTCAAAATTGGCATTTCAACCTATCAAATATAGGTATGAACGTGCAGCTGCAGAAGCTGCTCTTAAATTGTTTGGAGTTAATCACTGTGCAATTAGATCCCTTGATCATCTTACAGATGTAACCAAGGAATGTTTCCAAATTGGTGACCTTGATATAACTAGGAGTTATTTTCGGGCTCCTATGCCGTGGTCTGTTAGAGTAAAATGTTCCAGATGTTTCGTCCACAACTGCGGTGGTCATCTTCAGTGGTGAGGTCGAAGTTTCCTCGGAGAAGGTCTAGAGCATCTTACTCCAGCAGATCACGGCAAAACAGCCCGGAAATAACTCCTAGTTATATTGACTCCGGCCGTGAAAGCCTACGTTCTCTCGTGCTGATCTTGAATTTTAATTTCTAATTTTATTAGAAAATGCGGAAATTTCCAATTTTGACGGTCTTTTGGGTGTTGATTAATCATGTGTTGGCAACACTGATTGTGATTAAAGAACCCTTTAAAGTCGTACTTGAATGTTTATTTCAAATGTCTCTATACAGAGAATTAGTTCAGTCACTTGCATATTAAACAGTACAGTTTCAGCGATGATTTCAGTCCCACACAACACATTGCAATACTTTAAAGAATAGTTTAGTTTTCTGTCACATTTAAATTCTTTTATGTCTGTCTTATCTTCGCCATCTGTGGAGTCTCTAACAGTGTCAATATTCTCATCAGTGGTATCCATTCCATTCGCTTCAATTCTTTCTTCCATTTGAAAATATTTCATAAATTTTCTACTCTTATTGGGACATTGTCTTTTATAGGAGTGCCAAAGGAAATTTATTCTTCTTAATGTGAACAGAATTGTACAATATGTTAGTGGCTGCAGAAACTCTTTCTTCTAGTTCTTGGATTTCTTTGAAAAGCTCAGATCTATGTATTTATTTTAATGTCCGTTGACCTGGGAGGTCATATCGCACGATGGATAAAATACACTCAAATGAGCCCGGGGTCCATACAAATTAAATTACCCAACATTTGTCTTCTTAGGATAATGGAAAACCCCGAAAAAGTCCGATGTGCTCCACTCACATAACTGTCTCTAGCTATTCCAAGTGCACACTATTATTACAAAAGATTATTCTGTTATCTACGACGCGTTAATCGAGATGAAAATTAACAGAATTGGCTTTATTCTTTTTTTTTTTTTTTTTGCAGGTAGGAGGGAAATAAGGACATACATTAGGCTAAAGCGATTATGCTAAAGCAATTTTTTTAAAGCTGGTCACTATGTGATGCAAAAGAACAAAATCTCAATTGCGTGGTCCCGTTTGAGGAAAGTTTAAAACTGAAATCAATAACGAGGAATATCTCAAACTGTCAACTTTAGGAAAAACATATATGACATAAATTATATGTTTTAACGGAATCTATATTTTTTTATGTTCTTCAAAGTCTACTCCCGAAAATTCAAATATACATTTTGTTTCTGATGTGAATATCTTTAATATATTTTAATCGAAATGGTTAGAGCCAGTTTTGAGAAAAGCAAAATTTTCGAACAGTTTTCCATGTAAAGGGTAGTTTGTGGTGGAGATTTTTTTTTTTTAATCTTTGTATCCTGTTGGAAGACACTAAACATGAACACCAAATTTGGGTTTTAGCGGTCTCTTCATTTTAAAGCTATGCTGTCCACAGAAACTCACATACCCACATCTTTTTCTACAACTAGGGGACCTCAAAACATATATTTCCAGTGACATCTTGACCTAGAATTTTTGGGTACAATAAAGCACTTTCTGCGGCTACTATTGTAATTTACGTAGATACATATATGCTAGAGAAAATAAAACCCTTATTCGGGTAATTCGCCCTAACCAAGCTTCAAATTCGGTACCTTTTGAAGTGAGGCACACACACCGATTCATATGTTTAGCCTCTTCTCTCATGTATTCATAAACGTTAGCAATTACCTCGCGTTTGGCTATGAAAAGTTTCACGTTTTCTCTTTTAAATTAGAGGTGGCGTCATCACAAAATTAATTAACGCCCACTAAATATCCGCATGGGAATGCTTTACATGACATGGACATTTTTGGGCCCGCGTGTCGCCGAATGCCATTGACTTCCCCCCACCCCCACCTCTTCAGATTTGATGTTTGCATCACACAAGCAAGCGTTCCATCCAGTGACGGAACACTGCTATGCACAATTATGAGTTGCATTCCAAACAGTTGGTCGAACATTCAGGGAAGAATGGGCTTTTTTACTTTCTCTACACGTACTATGTACGTAATCTATAGAGAAGGTATTGTATTGTACCCAAAAAGTCGATACCCCAATTTCAACCGGAAATACATGCTTTTGGAACCCCATAAATAAAAAAAATAATTTTTAGAAAAAGGTCTGCGTATGTGTGTTTGTCTGTGGACAGCATGGCTCACAAACGAATAGCCCGTTAATTAACAAACTTGGTATTTAAGTTCAGTATCTTCCAGGGATGCAACACGAAGATTTTCAAGAAAATCCCCCCACCACAAACTATCCTTTACTTGTAAGCACGTTTGAAATTTTTATTTTCTAAAAAATGGCTCTAACGATTTTGTTTGTAACATTCTGTATATTAAAGTTATTTACATCACAAATAAAATGTATATCTTGAATTTTCTGGGAATGGCCTCTGAAGACCTTTTAATTCTGGATGAATTTTGCCGAATTTTGCTTAACTGCTAAACTGTAAGAGATAGACAAAAACTTAAGACACAAAAAATGTAGTTCTCGCCAAGAGACACTCTTTATATGCTTTACGGTTTTGTTGTGGTGGCATACGTTTACAAGATATTCCTTGTTATTGGTTTCAGTTGTGAAGCATATATACTTTTATCAGACAGGAAATGCCCGTTCTTCTTTTGTTCAACTCCTGACCAAGCAAAGATGCGATTTGCAAAGACAATTGCATAACGATAGATTTTAAAAGATTTGACGATCACTTTAGCCTAGCGCATTCCCTTAGTTCACTCCTACTTATAAGGAACTAAGCAATAATACCGTTTCTAATAATGTTTATGTCGAATAGCGTATGCTGGATAGAAGAATAAGCTTTGAACAATAATTTGTTACAGAGATATAGAGAAACTCGTGTGAATGGAACATACCAGATTTTTTCGAATGTGGCATACAAAGATGCTTCAATGTAGTCTATACGTATTTTACGGGTGTCCCAGAATTCGACCACACAAATTAAGGATTGTAGAGGATATTCAAAATGAACAGTTTGAGTTAGGGAGCCTATGAGCTAAGGATTCTATATTCTTTGCTGCAGCATAAAATGCATTAAGGTTTAGCACGCCACTGAGCAAACCACAGTGGACCGTGACGTGGGTGCCTAGATTTCGGAGCGTAGGTATAGTGACATTACTTAGCCCTATGTTTAGGTATGGACACCAGGTTCAAGCCTCTATAGATACATTTATTACTTTCTCTACACGTACTATGTACATAGTATATAGAGAAGCTAATATAATGCGCCCAAAAATTCGATGCAGAGATTTCACTGGAAATACATGTTTTGAGACCCCCTGAATCCAAAAAACATGTCCGTTTGTCTGTATGAATGTAATGTATGTATGTGTGCCTGTGGGCAGTATAGCTCAAAAACGAAAATACCGTTAAAAACAAACTTGGTATTTAGGTTTGGTAGTTTCCAAGGATGCGACACGAAGATTTTCAAGAAAATCCCCCCCAAACCAACTACCCTTTGCGTGGAACTTTTTCGAAAATGTTGATTTTCTCAAAAATGGCTAACGATTTTGATTAAAATGTATATTAAAGATATTTAAAAGACAAATAAAATGTATATCTTGAATTTTCCGGTAATAGCCTCTAAAGACCTCTGTATTCTGGATGATTTTTATTGAATTTTGCATAACTGTTAAACCATAAGAGATAGACAAAAACGTAATAAACAAAAAAATGTAGAGCACATTAAAACACACAGTTTTTGTTAAATACATTTCTTTTCGTGGAGTTGATCGTTTTTAAGATATTCCTTACTTTTAGTTTTCAGCTTTGAAAAACTTAATACTTTTCTCATACAGGAATTTGTGAACTGCTGTCCATATAAACAAAGGAATAGAAGCATAAGCTTTTTAATTATTTTAATAATATTTTCTTGCAGAGATGTAGGAACACATCAGATGTTTTTTATGTTGTCTACTTTTTTATAACGATCCCTTCATATTTTGCTGTATTACTCAATATGCTTATTCGTACAGACAAATAAAATAAATGCTATGTACGATTAGCATAACAATTATATTTAACACTGAAGGGGTGCAATTCTTCGTACCTCTCGAAGGAGTTAATAAAATACATTACAATTGTAGGCATGGTTTACAATTGACAAAACAATATTATCACTGTATCAAACGAGCTTGAAATGAAATACAATTTACTACCTCTGTAGTAAAACAAGAACCTATATATAACGAATTAAGAACTATGTACTAGTCAGGAAAGTGAATTCTACCTTTTCATTGTTGCTTGAAAGGCAAATAGAAAGAGACTTCGAGAAATAATACAGTATCCAAAGCATAAAATACAACAGGTCACCTGAGGAACTTTACGATGTGACGACTTGCAGCTTCCCTGCAGAGATTGCACCTACGAAGAAACGAAGTTCGTACTCTTCCAAAAATGCTAGGATTGTTGAGAACCTCACCACAAGAAGCTAAAGTTCCTGTCAGTAATTGTTCATCTGATTCAACGAAAATCTGGTAAAGCAATGATACCACGTGATTATCTTAGGATGCTAATTTGTGTATTATCCGTTTCGTACCTCGTTGAAACTATTTTCTTACACATAATGCGTATACTTTTTCAGTGTGAACACACTGGTTCTCACAGTAGTTATGTGCCGGTAATAGATACGATTTTCAGAAACACAATCTTACGGTACCACAGTAGCTCAAGTGGTTAAAATATGTCTACATAATATCCACATGCGTATAAAACCAAAGTGCCCCAAATCTTACCAATAGCCCAGATTTCTTTATTCCACCGCGAACGTATAGCTAGTTAACTACGTTTAAAAGCACACAATACATAAACTATTTCAAAAGACCTAATTATTTTCTCTACACGAACTATGTATTTGGTGTATAGAGAAAGTATTGCATTTCTACCAAAAATTTGAGAACACTCAGGAAAACCTTGTACACTGAAGTTCCATGGAGAAAGAGAGTGATAATATCTTATATTCTGGTACACTTTAATGTTTGTTTCTCTATCTCTTAAGTGCCTTCTTAAATATTATATTTCACCAAAAATAGACGGTTTAGGGTCCCTTGTATAAAAAAACCTTTTTAGAAAAAAGTCCGTGTGTCGTCAACACAGTAACTCTAAAACGAAGATTCGGTAAAATACCAAACTAGGTAATTAAGTTCAGTATCTTCCAGGGGTGCGACACAAAGATTTTGAGAAATCCGCCCACCCCAAACTAGCCTTTACACGAAAAAAGTTTCTAAAATTTTGATTTTCTCGGAAATGGCTCTAACGATTTAGATTAAAGTACCGTATATTAAAGATATTTATACAACAATTAAAATGTATGTCTTGAATTTTCTGGGAATAGCCTTTAAAGACCTCTTTATTCTGAATGAATTTTGCGTAACTGTTAACCGTAAGAGATAGACAAAAATTTACTGCACAAAAAATGTAGATCACGTTAAAACACACAATTTGTCAATGCTTTTTTTTTTCGTGGAATTTGTTATTTCTGAGATATTCCTTGTTTTTATTAGATTTCAGATTTAAAGTACAACTTTTCCCACACGGAAAGTTGTAAACTCCTGGCACTGCATAGAAACGGATTTCAACCACAAGGCAATCAGCTTTTAAAAGATTTGACTATCGTTTTAGCCTAATGTATTCCCTTATTTCCTTTCTACTTTCAAGGAAGCAAGTATAAGACCATTTCTGCTAACGTTTATCTTGATTAGCTTGGAGTAGATAGAAGAATAATCTTAATACAATGATTTGCTAGATATATGTAGAGAAAGTCATGTGAATGTAACACAGGATTTCTTTTATTGCATTGATCTGCACAGGTTCCTTGACAACTAGTACATTTAGGTTGAACACTACGTAGATATCATTCAGTCTTTTAAATGTATTGGATTAATTGTTTTTTCACACAAGTAGGACAGGAGTTGGATAGGTGGAGCCATAGCCGGGTTTTGAGCCATGGATCTCCCGATCTCTAGCCGGTTGTTCTGCCACTGAGCTACCATGCCATTGAAATCTCCATGTCACGACAATCCACAAGGGACCTTGGCCTGCCGTCCGGCCGCTGCGTCCCCCATCCGTCATGAATGGGGTGCAGTGCTGGAGGGTGAGACGTGATTAGCGCCTCGCGTCTCTCTACCAGCCAGTTGATGCGGTCTTCTCGTTCTAGAGTCACTACTTGTCAATCAAGAAGCTCCTCAATTGACCCCACAGGGACCTCGAGGGGGAAAATTCCACACGCCGGTACCGGAAATCGAACTCAGATCTCCCGCTTGGCAAGCAGTCGCGCTACCACCACGCTAAGTAGACGACCAAGGAAATACCGCGTAGGTAATTAAAATCGTAGGTTATTTCCCAAAATATCCTTTCCCTTTAATTGGTTAATTTTATATATAATCAATCAATTTCCAACGACTTGCTATCGTATGCAGTAAGAGCAGACGCTAAATACCACAACAAAGCTTTCACTGCAAATGTAAACTAGAAAACATCTTAAATGAAATAGAAAATATCGAAATATTAATTCATTACAATGTATTTACTTAATTTATATTCCTGCTTAGTTTTCAATGCTGTGATCATGGTAGCAAGAAGTGAAGCGCGCGTTTAGTGAATAACAGATACCTTAGGGGTTATTTGCATCACCATTTCATAGTCTTCATACCCTGAAAGCTGCCCGGAGCACGTTGAATAAGGCAAAAAAGAGAGAAAGAAAGAACAATAGATATTCTCCATATCCTCTCTAGAATCTGGAAGTAGATATTAGAATGTGTGAATGCGTGACTTTAAAAGATAAAAGAACAAAAAAGTGCATTTAATGAAATACAAACTCCATTATTAATACAACAGTAAACGAAAAACCCCATTACCAATAGCAAATGTCCCAAAGGCCAGGTTGTTGATATGACCTGAGATGTTAATGATGGCATTACATGAAAATTAACAAATAAAAAATATAATATATTCTATTGACATGACTTTTTCTAGCTGTTTCACAATACATTTTTTTTTACAAAAGTTTGTTGTTTTATAAATCATGTTAATCAAAATAAACATAACCAGAATTTGCTTTATTACTTGTTTCTTTGTAAGTAGATGGGAAATGAGGAAATGCACAGGCTAAAGCGATAATCAGATATTTTAAAAGCTGATCACTATGTTAAACAATTCAAATTCGGTTATCTTTGCTTGCTAGGAGTAAGTAAAAGAGAGACGAAAAGAAAGATATCTTCGAATTTTTGAAAAGTAAAGGTAGTTAAAAACTGAAACCAATAACTCGGTATATCTTGAAAACGGTGAATGTCTTGAAAATCTAAATGGAATACGTTATGTATTTTAACCAGATCCACATATTTTGCTGTAAGTTTTTGTCTATCTCTTACGGTTTATAAGCTATACAAAAGTCACCCAGAACGAGAGGTCTTCAGAGGCTACTCCCAAAAAATTCAAATATACATTTTGTTTTTATACAAACATCTTAAATCATATGAACGATTTTAATAAAAAAAATCGGTGAAAAGTGTCACATCCTTTGAACATATTAAACTACTCAAAGTTAAGGCATTTAACCGACTTTTACTTTATGAGCTATTTTTTTTTTTTGGTAGTGTTTAATACCGAAGCCGGACCATTTTTCAGCTATGCTCACACACACACACACACACGCACACATATAGACAAACACACGTAAGTACATGCTTCTAGAAAGGCCTGTTTTTTATTTATTCAGAGGGTCTAAAACGTGTATTTTCGGTGAAATCTGGGTGTCGAATTTTTAGGTGGAATACAATATCTTCTCCATCCATTGTTACATTGTAAATACGTACTAGAGAAAGTAAAAATAAACAAATGAATATTCCTGCTCGCACATCCAGCTAAGTCTGTTAATTATTTATATAGTTTAAATAAAACATTACATTTTCTTTGTAAAAATAAAAATTAACTTTTATAAATATATGTAAAGTTGATAATTAATATAAGATGTTTGAATAAACTATAAATATTATTAAAACCAATTCAATTAAAAATATAGTTTAATATCATCTTTTAACAATATTACTCTTTACATTTACATCGGTGTAGACAGTTTGAATTGCTCAATGTACTAGAATATAAATGCACATAGTATGATATCCGTCAAGACTGTTCGATTTTGCCTTTGTTGTTTTTCCTCATACGCTTTCTCTTTCAAAAAGAGAACACGTACGCCTGCACACGCACGTGCAGGTGAAGCATTAATTTTCCTCGCGTGTCATGGCTGTTGCATGCTCAAGGGAGCCCTTTCCCACAGGGGAATCCGCTTTGCCAAGTACATACTTGTTGCTCTGGCCAACAAGCGCCAGTCCGCTAGTTTAACCAATGCAGTCTTCAGTTTTTCCGAATGACAATGGAATATAACATTAGATTGCGTTCTGTAGGCTCATGATGGCCAAGTAGGCCTTGAACGTAGAACATGTCAAAGCATACAAATTAAATATACCAAGTATACAACATTAAAAGTTCCCGCATTTCAACTAATAATAAGTATATTAAACTTTCAAGTGCATTAAAACATAAGACAGGTATTAAACATTATATCACTTGACTTTTACAGTCTTTGTCTCCATTCAGTGTCTACAGTCTTATATACAAAGGTGTCCAAATTTAGTGTTAAGATTTAGAGCATGAAAATATTAAATATGTACATAGAAATGTTGTCAAAGTGTTTCTAAATTGTTAGTTATTGCTCTCATAACTACACATACAAAGTATACATATTTTTGACATTAACTCCATGGCACGACAGCTCACGGGGAACCTTGGCCTACCGCCCGGCCGCTGCGTCCCCCATCTCGGTCCACTACAGACGTCATGGATGGGGTGCAGTATTGGAGGGTGAGACGTGGTCAGCGCCTCGAGTCCCTCCCGGCCGGTTAATGCGGTCCTCATGACCTGGAGCCGCTACTTCTCCATCAAGTAGCTCCTCAATTGGCCCCCCAGGGACCTTACGAGGCTGAGTGCACCCCGGGCCAGGTCTCCCAGCGGGGGAAAAATCCCCACGCCGGTACTGGGGATCGAACCCAGGTCTCCCGCTTGGTAAGCAGCAACGCTATTTTTGACATTACAGTATAAAAATATTATTAATTTTCTAGTCCATTTAATGTTACAGATACTAAACACACAAAATTTCACTTGACTTTTATTCTGCGTCATATCACTTAGTGTTTACATTCTTACTTATGTATACGAAATGTCAAAATTTGGTATTAAAATATACATTTTTGGATTAAAATGTGGGTACATTGACATATTAAAGGCTCTCATTGTTTACATCCTTACTCTTACGTAAAGAGTGTCAAAATTTGATATAAGATATACGTTCTAAAATATTGAGTATGTACATTAACCATAAAATGGTTTCACTTGGCTGCATCGCTTCACTTTATCTGGCATTACAAGAAAAGATTTAGGCTATTGATTTAAGCGTTCTTCTATAGAATAAGGTGACTTATCACAAAGGTTCTGTTTAAAAATATTGTAGTTGCTAACTATTCCCTTGGGTCATCTCCTTAGCGCGATGGTAGTGCGGCTGCTTGACAAGCGGGATACCTGGGTTCGACTCCCGGTAACGGCGTGGGCAATTTTCCCCTGCTAGGAGACCTGGTCCGGGGTGCACTCATCTTCACGAGGTCTCTGGGGGTTCAATTGAGTAGCTACTTGATATAGAAGTAGCGGCTCCAGATCGAGAAGACCGCATCAACCGGTCGTGAGGTACTCGAGGCGCTGATCACGTCCCACTCTCCTGCACTACACATCATAACACCTTTGGGCCGAGATGGGGGATGCAGCGGTCGGGCGGTAGGCCTAGGTCTCTTGTGGTCTGTCGTACCATGGAGATTGGAATTTCAATTGTTTTACATAGTGACCGACTTTTAAATGACGAGACTGTCGCTTTAGCCTGTGCATTTTTTATTTCCCTTATACTTACAAGGAAGTTAGTAATAAGACTAATTCTGCTAATGTTTATCTTGATTAATAATGTAAATGAATGAATAATCTTTTGAATAAAATGTTCGTTTGTCGAACAGCTGGAGAACATCATAATCCCTTCTACTTACAAGGAACTAAGAGATAAGGACATATCTGTTAATGTTTATCTCGATTATCAAGAAGTAGATAGAAGAATAGGCTTTTTTAACAATAATTGTTACAGAGATGAAAGTCGTGTGAATGGAACACATAAGATTTTCTACCTCGTAGCCATTCAATTAGCATGGAATTTTAAAGCCAGCATCGCTCTTTAGAAAGTCTATTGCTTCACTTACTGTCTTGTAAAGAAAGTTCCGAATACTATCCAGGCCATGTGCATTTTGCCGTGGGCAGGAAGGTAGGTGTCTCGTCGAGAAGTTATAACCATGTGCAGTCTCAAAGCTCGACTTGTTGCATTAAAATACTTCTAGCTAAAAATATGAATGGAACAAATTTCTCTTAGATTTTATGCATGAAAAAAATCGCAGTGTAAAGAAAATAACAGTAACGTTACAAACGCAAAAAGAGCGACATTTGCGGGTATGGAAACTAAATTTTCGCGCTTGGGAGGGGGACTTATATAACTATATAATAAAAAATGTGTTAAAACAAAAAGTTGGTTTCCAATACTCATAATTAGAGCTCGATGTTAGTTCCGAAGTGCGCACAGTTACGGACACACAGAGCACTGAGCGGTATAAAGAGGGTAGTGGGGAGAGGTTTGCATATAAACAAGAACACATTGAGGTATAATCAGTTCCAAAAGTAGTTCATCACATGTATTGATTTGCATTGTTATAATTCATAAAGTAAACATTAAAACAGTTGTTTCATAATATGATTACTAAATAAAAACGCCTTGAACTTTTACGAATAAAAGTATAATACTTTGCAAAGACAATGAACATAAATCAATCAAAATCACTCAGAATTTATTGCAGTGAATTAGAAGATACATCTTTACTACATCGAAAGAAAAGATTCTCCTCCCGTCAGTCAAAATATTTTTAAATTATCTACAAGTTTGTTCGTTGTCGAAACCTGCCCTTTCGTATGTTCACATTTTTCAATCTGCACTCTCTTTCAGCATCCACTGGTTTATCCACTAGCAGGAACTGAACCAGGCCAGCCAGTGAGGAATGTAAAGTAGTGCAGCACGTTTCAAAACGGGCTGTAGAGACCACGCCTACTCCATCCGTCATAGTTTTACTCTTTGTGCACCGAACCTCAATCCGGTCCTACTAATAACTTTCTCTACATATATTCTGCGGAATGGTTCCGGCGGTTTCATCTGTGACACACATTCGGGAGGTCGCGGATCAATCTCCGTGGCCGGCCTACCTGAACCAGGTGAAAGTTGGGTAAGTTATTTACATTTCCGGTCCACCATTTCCTGTTGCCATCAATTTTTAGTCATCTTGAAGACTATGCGACGGTGTTCGGCTGGTTGGGATTGTGTGTATATGTGTGTGTGTGTGTGTGTGTGTGTATATATATATATATATATATAATTAAAACTGAAATGCCATTATCAAGAAGTACAAATACAGTGTGTCCCGTTGAATCGTTACCACAAAGAAACCTTAATATCTCTTAAACTAATAGTCACAGAATAGCCGGAATTAGATTGTAAGCTAGACAAACTCGCTAAGTTTCAATATATTTCCACATGTGCGCCTTTGGTGGCCTGAAGAATATCGACATGGAACTCTTTATCTCCCTCCACGTGTTCCGCAGCATTACTGGTGTGACGGAAGTGTCTATTATGCGCCTTCAGAGGCCAACTAGGTCCTGTACTGGAGCTCGGTATTTGTGGGACTGTATAGTTCTCCAGTTCTAGGTATGTTGTCCCTGTTACTGTGCTTTCAGCAAAGAAAATGTGTCGTAATGGTAAAAGGTTGCTTCGTTTGAGAATGCGATGTGGTTGAGGAATTCATTGGCATCATCATAACAGTGCAGTGTTTGGGTTTATCATTCCGCTGCAACTTTTGCATAAGTTAATTTGTATGCTCTAAATCCCTGTCTTTTATGAACAACCGTATGAACAGTCGTCTTCGGAATACCTAGCTCTAAGTTGCCCATCGGATTGACTTCCTTGGGCTTCGCTGAAATGTTTGTCTTACATCTTCAACTGTAGCTGAGGACACTGGTTTTTGCCGCTTCCCTTCTTCCTAAGCACAGATTCTGTTTCCAACAGCTGATTATACCATTTCACTATATGACGATCTGGAACATTTGCACAATATTCCTGCCTAAATCTTTTTTGTACTGCAGTTGGGAACTTCAATTCGGCTAACAATATTTCTCTTTATGCTGTATCCTGAATTCCGCCATTTTAACTCTGTGTGTTGTCATACCACACGCATGCGCAGTGGCGTCATAATTTTCATTGTCACTAAACTTGAGTTTCTACACAAGACAAACTGAAAAGCAAATCTATAACTTGACTCTGTGAGGAGATATTTATATTACTTTCTCTACACTTACTATGTACATAGTGTATAGAGAAGATATTGTATTGCACCCAAAAATTCGATACCGAGATTTCACCGGAAATACATGTTTTGGGTCCTCCTGAATAAAAAAAAAACATTTTTGGGAAAAGGTCCGTGTGTGTGTGTGTGTGGCTCAAAAACGAAAAGACCGTTAAGTACCAAACTTGATATTTAAGTATGGCATCTTTCAAGGATGCGACACGAAGGTTTTCAAGAAAATCCGCCCACCCCAAATTACCTTTTACATTGAAAATATTTTGAAAATGTTGATTTTCTCTAAAGTGACTCTAATGATTTTGATTAAAGTTTCTTATATTAAAGATATTTACATGCCAAATAAAATGTATATCTTGAATTTTCTAGGAATAGCCCCCAAAGACCTCTTTATTCTGGATGGTTTTTATTGAATTTCGGATAACTGCGAAACCGTAAGAGATAAGACAAAAAGTTAGGGCATAAAAATGTAGATCACGATAAAACACACGCTTTATGTCATATATATTTTTTTTCGTGGAGTTGATCGTTTTTCAGATAATCCTTGTTATTGGTTTTAGCTTTAAAAAACTTGTACCTTTCTCATACAGGAATTTATCAACTCCTGTCCATACAAACAAAAGAACTTCAGTTCCATAGCAACCAGCTTTTGATTATTACTTTAACCTATGGTAGTCCCTTATTTTGCTCCTACTTACAAGAAAGCAAGTAATAAGACTATTTCTACTAATTTTTTCTCGATTAGCATGAAGTAAATGGAAGCATACGCTTTTTAACAATAATTTGTTGCAGAGGTGCAGAGAAATCATGTGAATGGAACACGTCAAATTTTTTTGTGGTAACGATTACACGGGACATACTGTATTTAAGTTATATGTAAGATATTACTATATACTAAGCGCATTTTTACAACTACTATATTTCATTTAAGCGCACTGTAAAGGTTTATCCTAGCGTCATCTCGGGTACCGATCAATTGGGACTCGCCTTCAACTCTAAGGCTCCCTCTAGGGGACCGTCGGAAGTTCGGAGCTCATGAGCAGGGACCGGGTCGGAAGCGTTCCATCTGTAATCGTTAGGAACCCCGTCCATGCTTGCGCTCGTCATCATCTGGATCTGGTCGCCCTTCGGGTCTCTTCGCTCATCTCTGCCTCCTTGAGGTCACGTAGATGCAAAGGACTCTCGGGGACTACGAACGGTGCTCTACCCAGGGTCTGGGGACCCCTCGCGTATGTAATCTTAATCTTTCTTTACCCATTATCAGTTGACTTAAATTCTTCATCGCATTATCATAAATAATACCACGAGGATTTTCATCTTATCGGTAGTTCACGACCGGAGCGAATTGTCCCAAAAGATGAAAACACGAGTTTATTTGATAAGACAATTCAGCGAAATAGACTATTCATGATTTATGATATACAGGAAGGGAAATTTTATCAAGTTATAATTATACTACAACTTAAATGCCTAACGTGATGACTCATTCGATCATGTTTATTTACCAAACTTTGTTTTCTTTCTTCGCTGTCTCCTGATATGGCCGACCGTTTCTAAACCCAATGCACGAATATCAATAACAATATAAATAGGGAATATTTATTTTATTTAAGCTTTTAATAACTAATACACCATATGGAAACAAACGTTATTTTATTTGAGGTTATTGCACTTATTCCATAAATAAGAAAGTACAAATATGTATCATTTTCACTACTTTTCTGAACTAAATACATTATGAACTGGATAAAACTTCAAATAAAATTATAGTTGAATTAATTGAAAGCACAATTATGGAACTGGCAGTTATTAAAGAGAAGATTGGCCTGGGATTGTCACCTTGTTACCAATAACCAAGACAGGAGATTAAATATACGAACGTCAGGTGCGAAAAGATTTCAAAGAAATGAACATCAGCTGCGATAAGATTTTTCGACAACATCGCTCAAGTCAGATGACCGCGATTAGTTGAAACTGCCTAATCTCGACCATTCCATTGGCACTTTAATAATGGAGCTAAATTGTCTTTACAAAGCGTAACTTTCCCTCCTCTTTACTCTTAACCAGATAAAAATGTATGCCGAAATAATCATTTCAAGTTACGCTTTTTCTTAGATGGTTACATGCAGGATATACACTTGTTTACTTTTTTACTTTCTCTACACGTACTATGTTCATAGTGTATAGAGAAGGTATTGCACTCTACCAAAAAATTTGATACCGAGATTTCACCGGAAATATATGTTTTAGGGTCTTCTGTATCCAAAAAACGTATTTTCAGAAAAAGGTCTAAAACTCAAAAACGAAAAGTCTGTAAAATACCAAACTTGGTATTTAAATTTAGTATCTTCCAGGGATGCGAGACGAAGATTTTGAGAAAAATCCCCGCACCACAAACTACCCTTTACATGGAACATTTTTCGAAAATTTTGATTTTCTTAAAAATGGCTCTAATGATTTTGATTAAAATATCGTATATTAAATATATTTACCTGACAAATAAAATGTATATCTTCAATTTTCTCGGAATAGCCTCCGAAGACTACTTTATTCTGGGTGAATTTTACGGAATTTTGCATAACTGCTAAACCGTAAGAGATGGACAAAAACTTACCACACAACAAATGTAGAACACTTTAAAACACACAATTTAGGTTATATGCATTTTTTTTCGCGGAGTTTATTGTTTTTGAGATATTCCTGGTTTTTGATTTCAGCTATGAAAAACTTATATTTTCTAATACAGTCCATACAAACAAAGAACTTCAGTCACATAGCAACCAGCTTTTGACTATCACTTTAACCTATGATAATCCCTCATTTTGCTTCTACTTTCAAGGAAGCAAGTAATATTTGCTAATTTTTTCTCGATCAGCATGAAGTAAATGGAAGCAAAAGCTTTTTAATAATATTTTTTGCACAGATGTAGAGAAAGTCATGTGAATGGAACACATCAGATTTTTTTGTCTTGTTTTTGCGAATTCAAGAAAAAATCTTATGTGTTCCATTCACATGACTTTCTATAGCTATTTCAAAACAGACTTTTCTCATGTAAGATTATTCTTTTATCTACAGCATGCTAATCAATATAAACATTACCAGAATTGGTCTTATTACTTGCTTCTTTGTAAGTAGAAGGGGGATTACAGAATGCACAGGCTAAAGGGATCGTCTAATCTTTTAAAAGCAGATTGCTGTGTGAAACAATTGAAGTTCGGTTCACTTTACATGGCTAGTCATGAAGAGAGGGCCAGAGTTTGTGTATTATGTTAACATAACAAACATGTGATATTTAAATCAAAACTGCTGAAACCATTCTCGAAAAATAAAAAAATAACAAATATATACCCTTGTTAATATCCAGGGGATTATGTTTTACATCTCTGACTGGCATGTTGTTTCGGTTATGAAATTTTGGATTTTCTCTATTGCAATCCCTAGGGTTTTTATTTATGGTATTCAGAAGACATGCGAAGTGCCCTAGAAATGTTCAAAAGTGTTTTAATTCAGCGGGCTTCAAATTGGTATTTGACGCAATATCGAAGTTCTGAATGGCATGCATTGCTTTCTCTACCAAAACGTATTGGCAGAAATCGCTGGTGACTGTTTCCTCAATAAAATGGCCGCCAGGCTGTGGAGATCCTAAGATAGGCGCACTACGCACTTGGAACGTACTTTCGGCCTCTTCTGCCAACTTGTAAGGCCGGTGTTTGTTGTGGAATTAGAGTAAGTTATATTACCTTGATGTTGAAGCCCCACTTTGTAGTAACATTTGGAGCGGGAAATAAAGTTGGCTGCGGTACTCGCTTTGCAGTTGGGTATGTTTGATAAAGCTCCATAAGTCCCAGGTAGTGAAATCGATGTCCTCTCGTTGATCAGCTGACCGTCATCTGCTAAAAACCGTAGTTAGTGATTGATTTTATCGTCAACGGCATTCCTTTTGCCAGATTGTTGAGTTGGCTAAACTATACTGCACGTGACACAGTATTGTTGCTTGATTGTTACCGGATTGCTTTCTGTACACGTAGTATGTACGTAGTGCATGGAGAAGATATTGTATTGCACCCAAAAATTCTATACCGAGATTTGACTGGAAATATATGTTTTAGGGTCCCCTGTAACCAAAAGAAGCATTTTCAGAAAAAAGGTTCCGCGTTTGTGTGTGTGTCCATGTGTCTGTGAACACGATAACTCAAAAACGAGAAGGCAGTCAAATACCAAACTTGGCATTTAGGTTTAGTATCCTCCAAGACGACACGAGGATTTTAAGAAACCCCCCCTGGAACTTTTTTCGAAAATTTGGATTTTCTTAAAAATAGCTAACGATTTTCATTAATGTCTTATATTAAAGATATTTAACTGACAAATAAAATATGTATTTTGAATTTTCAGGAAATAGCCTCTGAAGACTACTTTATTCTGGATGAATTTTATGGAATTTTTGCATAAATGCTAAACCGTGATAGATGGATAAAAACTTACCACTAAAAATTGTAGAGTACGTTAAAACACACAATTTATGTTATATAGGTTTATTTTTTCCTGGTGTTGGTCGTTTTTGATTTCACCTTTAAAAAACTTAAACTTTTCTCATATAGGGATTTGTAACGTACAAACAAAGGAACTTCAGTGACATAACAACCAACTTTTGACTATCACCTTATCTATGGTACTCCCTTATTTTGTATCTGCTTACAAGGAAGCAAGTAATAAAACTATCTCTGCTAGGATTTTGTTGATTATGAAGTAAATAGAAGCATAGCCTTTTTAACAATACTTTGTTGCAGAGATGGAGAGAAAGTCATGTTAATGGAACACATCAGATTTTTAGGTTAGTGTCAATTTTGTTTTATTTATTTATTTGCTTATTTATTTTGGTAGCTTAACGTCCTTTAACCTGGTTGGTCATGTCGGACGTTGAATGAAATTGGTGAAATGATGCGCAAAGATCTCGGTGTCCATGAAGCTTAAAGTTACTCGACATTCGTCTTCTTAGAATAAGGAAAAACCCCGAATGAATGTTTGCATGTTTGTCCATAAGTTTCTTGTGTGATTGTAGAGAATTTGCTATCAGTCGGTGAGTACGAGATCCATGGGGAATTTCTCGTGTTTTTAGATAGGATGTGAACATAAATGTGTGAATAGTTAAACAGTTGTTTCCAACGAATGAACTTCACTGGTAACAATTTTTTCTAAGTTAGTGTCAGTATCAACGACTAAGATTTTCCTTTATCTTCACAGTTATTTCCATAAAAAAAAAATAGACAATACTTAAAGATGTTAGTTTGACTATAATTAACAATATTAATAACAAATTGCTATTCTAGCCTTTCTTTCCAATAACATATTTTGTGAGATTTCTTCCACAACTTTTCAGCTCTCGTCCAAATGACGCTATTCAGCATCTGGAAGTCTCGGAACTTCTTCATCCACATACAAAAAGTGAACTCTTTATATTACTTTCTCTAAACGTACTCTGTACCTAGTGTATAGAGAAGGTATTGCATTCAACCGAAAAATTCGATACCGAGATTGCACCGGAAATAGACGTTTTAGGGTCCCCCGTATAAAAAAAGTATTTTCAGAATAAGGTCTGTATATATGTGTGTGTGTGTGTGTGTCCATGTGTCTGTGAACACGATAACTCAAAAACGAAAAATCGGTAAAATACTAAACTTAGTAATTAAGTTTAGCAGCATCTTCCAGGGATGAAAGGCGAAGATTTTCAGAAAAATTTCTCCACACCAAACTACTCTTGACATGGAAACATTTTCGAAAATTTTGATTTTCTCAAAAATGGCTCTAGCGATTTTGATAAAAATACCTTATATTAAAGATATTTATATGGCAAATAAAATGTATAGCGTGAACTTTCTAGGAACAGCCTAAAAAGGCCTCTTTATTCTGAACGAATGTTACGTAATTGGTAAACCGTAAGAGATAGACAGAAACTTACTACGCAAAAAATATAGATCAAGTTTAAACATACAATTTATGTCATTTACGTTTTTTTAGTGGAATTGGCCATTTCTGAGAGCTTCCTTGTTATTGTTTTCAGATTTAAAATACCTAAAACTTTTTTCCCACGGAATCTGCATTGAAACGGATTTCAACTACTTGACAACCAAATTTAAGAGATTTAACATTTGTTTTAGCCTAGTGTATTCCATTATTTTCATCCTACCTACAAGGAAGCAAGTAATTAAGAAAATATCTGCTAATGGTTATCTCGATTAGCATGGAGTAGATAGAAGAATATGCTTTTTGATAATAATTTGTTATAGCGATGTAGGGAAAGTCATGTGAAAGAAACATCAGATTTTTCTCATTGAGTTTTGATGCTGCTATGCAGCAACTACATTTCCAGTTATGAACACACTCCACTTGGAGAGTCTGAATTGGTTCCCTTTCTCTACTGTAGTGAATAATCCTGGCCTTCTTGGTCACTTCCATCCTCAGTGGGGCCGTTAACGCCTTATGACTTATCTTATCGCCCAGCGTCAGACCCGTACGGCGCCGCGTAGGAATAGGCTGATTCCTGAGACACGTAATTAGATTTGAGGTTCACCAGGGTTTTATTCACTAGCTGTTACATTGCCAGGACAAACTCCTGCATCGGCTCTCCTGGCTGAAGTGTCACATACCGTAAAGATGCTCACTAGAGAATCAAGAGTGAAAAAACTCTTAGACTAACTGTACTAACCTCCCATAAAACGTGACTTCACCCTAACAGTGTTACTGAGTATAAAATTATTTTTACCTTCCCTACACGTACTATGTACACAGTGTATAGAGAAGGTATTGTAGTCCACCCAACATTTCGATACCGAGATTTCACCGGAAATAATGTTCTGGGTTCCCCTGAATCCAAAAAAAACATTTTTGGAAAAATGTCCGTGTGTGTGTGTGTGCCTGTGGACAGCCTAGTTCATGAACGAAAAAAGAAACAAAAAAAAAACGTCTTCCAAGGATGCGACATGAATGGAAAATATTTCTAAAATTTTGATTTTCTCAAAAATGGCTCTAACGATTTTGATTAAAATCTCTTGTATATACATTTTTACATGCCAAATAAAATGTATATCCTGAATTTTCTGGGAATAGCCTCTTAAAGACCTCTTTATTCTGGATGGTTTTTATTGAATTTTGCATAACTGGTATCAAAACCTTACAACACAAAAATGTAGATGACGATAAAACACATAATTTGTCATATCCTTTTTTTCGTGGAGTTGATCGTTTTTGAGATATTCCTTGTCAATTGGTTTCAGCTTTAAAAAACCTGACAAATTCCTGTATGAGAAAGGTGTTAACTCCTGTCCATACAAACAAAAGAACTTCAGTCACATAGCAACCAGCTTTTGACTATCACTTTAAACTATGGTACTCCCGTATTTCGCTTCTACTTACAAGGAAGCAAGTAATAAGACCATTTCTGCTATTTTTTTTCTCGTTTAGCCTGAAGTAATTAGAAACATAAGCTTTTTAATTTGTTGCAGAGATGTGGAGAAAGTCATGTGAATGGAACATATCAGGTTTTTATTAATAGCATTGTTCTTTGCCTACAGTCGATCTAGCCGTAGAATAGAATTTTATGTAAAGAGCTGTACTCGTAGAAGCAGCCAGGTTATCGACTTGCTAACTGCCCATCAATATCATAGAGGGGTAGGTGAATTACACCATTCAGAATTAAACAGACGTTACAAGTTCTTTAATTTTACTATGCATCTTATTTATTATTCATTATGCAAAAATGTCGAACATATTTCTTGAAAACGCAAGATAATCTTGCATATTTATGACACTATACCGGGTGTTAATGGAAGACACCGAAGGGGACCTATTGCCTGTCTGTTCATGTTTCGAAGTTACGGCTAGATTGTGACAATGCCACCTGTGTGAGCGACCTATATCATGTTCGCTCTGGTATGCGGCGGCGGAGTTTGAATGTGAGTCATCGCAGCTGGGACACGTAAACAACACGGAAGGGTATGTAACAGAAACCTTTGGAAACTTCACTCTGATTCTTCTTCAAACTTCGGCTTTTAATATCTTCGACACGTTTCCAGAAAGTTGACGTTATTCATTCTTCATCCCGTTGGTGTCGTTCAGGGTTGGAAGTGTCGTTGATGATGCTGGGTGTGACGTGCCAGGGAAAGGTGATGCTCAAAGTGACCGTCTCCGTCCCCCCGAATTAGGCTGATAACCGAGATGAGGACCGCCCCTGGCGGAGGCGTTGGACCCTTTGTGGGGTGGGGTCTCCGGTCTGCCTGTTCAACTGCCGGTATGTTTCAATCTGGAAACTGTAGGGATCCTGTTATTGTTGTGCTGTCACACCTGGTTCTGGCCGCCCAGTGTATCCTCTCATCTCTCTCTCCCGGAGGCGCCCCCTCGTGGGCCAAGGTACAACCACGGTGTTGAGTTCCCTTCATCCGTATCTTACTCCTAGTCCAATCTCGTCTTCCATGCTTTTTTTCCTCTCTTCTTTTTTCTTTCTACTTTCTCTACACATACTATGTAGTAATGTATACATAATGTTTTGTACTCCACCCAAAAAATTTATACCGAGATTTAATCGGAAATATATGTTTTGAGACCCCCGAATAAAAAAAACATTTTTAATAAAAGGTCTGTGCGTGTGGGTGGGTGCGTGTCTGTGGACAGCAAATCTCAAAAATGAAAAGCCCTTTAAATGCTAAACGTGGTATTTAAATTTAGTATCTCCCAAGGACTTGTCATGAAGAAATATTTTGATTAAAATGCCATATATTAAACACAAATAAAAGGTACGTCTTGAATTTTCTGGGAATAGCATCTGAAGGGTTTTGATTTTGCATAACTAGTTAACCATAACAGATAGACCAAAAATGTAGATTTCATCAAAACACATTATTTATGACACATACGATTTTTTTTATCATTTTTAGAGCTGACCATTTCTGAGATCCTCCTTGTTGATTTCAGCTTTAAAATATTTATACTTTTCTCACACGGGAATTTGTAAATTGCTGGCCATGCAAACAAAGGAATTTCAATCATATTGCAACCATCTTTTATAAGATTTGACTATCGCTTTAACCTGTGTATTATCTTATTACCCTTCTACTTACAAAGAAACAATAAGACCATTTCTGCTAATTTTATCTCGATTAGCGGGAATTAGATACAAGAATTACTTTTTAGCAATGTAGAGTAAGTCATGTGAATGGAATATGTCTGACTCTTTTTTGAATAGAATATAGTGCAGTATTAGCCTAAGTTTTTAATTCATGTTTCAAGTATGCATCACAACAATTAATTATAATCCTTGTTAACAAAAGACTGAATCATACTTAATACTTTAATATGTTGTACTTCTAAAATGGGACGTGGCTTAAACAGCAAAGGAAAGTACAAAAAATAAAAACATCAAAGTCTTTACGTCAGCTTTATAAGAATTGCTCGAAATGGCGGCTCGCATTTATAAGGACTAAGTTTAGAGCGGGGAAAGAATGATTGTTACTTTATTAAACATTTCTGATGTGTATGAAATAACAATCATTTCTTGTTTCACAGTAAATGGGGTGCATATCTTCAACTTCAGAGGTATGCATGTTCTCCATTATTGTCTCATAGACAATCCCCAACTTATGAAGTAACCTTAATGAGAGAATCGAGGAAATTATAATGTTATTGTTCCGGCCAATCGAAATTGCGTTTTGCACTTCTTCGCGTGGAATAATAAATATATAAACTAATTGCATGACGGGAAACCAACCATAGCCTTCATTAGACCTTTGTCGCTATGCAAGACCTTTGTCGCTGCATATTAAGTACATAGTACACATAATTGAAGAAACGCCTCTAGAGTAGGTTACGTAACATAAGAAGACATTTAATCGATGTTCAGTGTTGCACTGTAAAATTATTTGTTAAGAAATGTAGAAATCTTTATGGTAGTAAGACTAGAGAACGCGAATAACGAGTTGCTGAAAATCGATATTTCTGTGTTCATGCTGTATGTTAAACACATTCTAAGCCAATTTTTTCATCTGGGTTTTCTTTAACGCTGCCTTATATGCATCTGCTATTAATACATTTAACTGCATAATGTTTAGTCGTGATCCATACATTGCATATCTCAAATTGCTTATATCAGACACTACTACAATCTCCGAAATTATTTCAATGTAGTTCATTGAACACCCTATATGTTACGGTATGCTTTGGTTTCTTGCTCGAAGCACGGGTTATTCACCCTCTTCGGATAGTGTAAATATGCAGTATGGAATAGATCTTCTAAGGAACAACCAACGCTACTATAAAATAAAAACTTATTTTGACTGGGTGTCTTTAGTCTGTTTTAAACTTTTATTCTTTCTACTATATATAAAGTATAATAAGAGAGAGTATTTCATTCCATCCAAAAATTCAATTCCGAGGGAAATATACGTTTTAGAGACTCCCTGAATGAATGAATGAATGAATGAATGAATGAATGAATAACAGCATAATTCAAACGAAAAATCAGTAAAAACCAAACCAAACTTGGCATGTAGTACCTTCCAAACAAGCGACACAAAGGTTTTCAACAAAATTATCCAATACAAACTATTCTTTACATGAAAGGTCTTTGGAAATTTTCGATTTTCTCAAAAATGGCTTTAAAGATATTGATTAAACCGAAGTGTATTACATTCATTACAAATTAATTCTTCCTTATTCGGAAGGAATTTTGTATAATATTATATATGTGATAAATATTAAGGAATATATGAAAAAATGTACATACAAAAATTTAAATATTTATACAAAAATGAGGATGTACTTACACACACACACACACACACACACACGCACACGCACACACACATACACACACACACAATTTACTTTAAATAACTTTTTGTGCCTTAAGTCATTTCCGAAATATCTGTTGTTAGTGGTTCCAGTTGTTCAATATTTGTTCCTTTCAATGTAATTGTTTTTCGTATGAAATGGTATGGAATTGTAATGTCAATTAGAGATTTGATTATTGCTGTTTTCTTTATGTCTAATACGAATGTATATATATGTAAAGGTTTATGTCAATTGAAGTCAAATAGATACAATTACAAACCAGAATCTCTTATATACCCTATAATAAACGACCGAGAAACTAATTTTTTCTTTCATTCAATATGATTCATTGAAACGTTGACAGAAAATTCAATAGATATATGCATTTTATATGTCAGATTAATTTATCAAATAGATATTGTTAATCAAACTCAAGTGCCATTTTTGGGAAATGAAAAATAACGAAACATATTCCATTTAATGGTAGCGTAAATTGAGAAAATTCTTTTGAAAAATCTTCGCCTCATAATTAGTTTAAGTTGTACATATTCAGTGTGGAGCTGGAGCTGCGTTTCATTTGCGCATAAATGTGGGTTTTGGTGCTGCTGCGTATTTATTTGTTTACTTATAATGGATATTAAAGTAATTCGTGTAAATGCACTTAAAACCACAATCGAAACATTTGCCCTGGAGAAGTGGGGCTGAAGAGCTTAAGAGGTGAAAAATAACCTTTACAGTTTGTAGGAAAGGAGGTTGAAGAATATTTAAAGTTTAAAGTATGGAACCCATTTACGCTGTCTGTTAGGAAGCACAACATTAACCTTAATCAACAGGGATAATGTGGAAGTGGTTAAAACCCCTGCCAGTCAGGGCTTTACACTAAAGAGACCTTATATTGCCCCAGAAATGTCAGTTGAAAGGATTAGAAATGTTGTACAAAATGAGTATATACGCTCATGTCCCACCTCATGTTACCGATGGCGAGCGCTGGCATTAACTGTTACGTCATTCACTGGACAGGCGCTGCGGAAAACCAATGTGCATTAAACGAGCATAGTGGTGTGTTAAACGTGTTCACCCATCATGTGCGATGCATGGCAGCAATGCTGACGTTAGAGTAGGCGAGTTATAATAAAACCAATAACAGTTATCTAATAAGATAAATGGAATGTCAACATAAATGTCCTCTGTTTATTCATTATGTGACGGACTGTGCCATGCACTAGACCCGCACAACTCCCCGCGGTCCGCAGAGTCTACAATCGGTAAACAACAACACTAGCTACACCGTCATCAGCGGTAGCCTGAACTGGAACGAGCTATATACGAAAAGTGGCCTATAATGAAATGTCGCTGTTTATATTGGCAATGGCAAATTTAACTCCGCTCTCTGCCAGAGTGACCTCCTCTAGTCCTCGAGGGGAGAAGACATAAGCTCTCGTAAAACATGGCCGAACTGCGGAAAGTAACATTGCAACTATAATAGCTGTGCATAAGTTTACATAACATGATAAAAATAGAAATACAGAATAAATTGTATTCTTTATTTTTTTCTTCATTTATTTATCTTAATATATTTAAACTTTTTATTTTGATACTACATTGTCGATTTTCTTTTTGTCAATTGTTCTTGAAGCAATTAATCGAAACAAAAGACCCTGTGACTTTGAGGTAAATTTTTGTATTACATATTAACCCCATTTTCCTGTTTTTCGGTTCAAAGTACACTTGTATGTATAAAACATGACCCATAATACCCTGATCTGTTTGTTGGTACTGATGGAATCTCGCCTCACTCTAGAATAGGGAATACCTTTTTTTTTCTTTCTTTCTTCTTTCTTTCTTCCTTTCAGAGCATAATTCTAATCACTGGATTGGCAGGGTACTCTACCTTAGCTAAAACATGGCCGAAGTGCTAAAAAAGCTCCAAGATCATGGTATATGTGGCCGTGACAGCAAAGCATCCATTTGCCGGGAACTTTAAATGCAAAAAAAAAAAAAAAAAAAAAAAAAAAAAAACAATTTTAACCTTAGAAAATCGGGCAAAAATCTGTCCTTAAATGAAAATAAAAATTAAAAAGTAATAGCAGCCCAAGAACCACTTTGTCTCCCTCCATGACAACATTCATATTGCCAAGTGCAACCATTCAAGAGGAAATTAATTTTTTACATTAGAACCAGCATCATTTTTAACCAGTTTTCTTGGTTAAGAAATCATCATATTATCCATAGTTCTAAATATAGGGAGTTGTGGTTTGCAGCAGAAAACTTAATTTTTGATATGTTTTTGATCCATGTATAAACATCTTAAGGTTTCAGAAAGCTTTAAGGATAGGAATGAAAAGTTTCATATTTAGATGCGTCGTTAAACTTTTGACAGACACTGTACCTTCTAATTAGCGGATGTAGAAAAACTTAGGCACGAGGCAATACGTAGTAGTGTAACTCGAGAGGACTGGGTTTCACGAGACAGGCATACGAACGCTTCAAGAAATTACCAGGAGTCGGTTACCATTAAACTAACGGAATTAGATGTTTTGCAAGAAGACAAAGACCTCCCTGAACTGCTTGCGTCTGTAATGTCTATAATGGTTTAATACAATTAAGGTAACGTTTTAATGCTAAATGATGTTTAATATGTTGTTTAACTAGGGAAACGCCCATTACGTTTGCCAACAGCACTCCGCGCAGTCATTGACCAGCGTTCATATGCCTTTAAGTTTTGCGACGATTATAGTGACTTTCCTGTCGCATCTTATTACTTTCTCTACACGTACTATGTACATAGTTTATAGAGAAGGTATTGTATTGCAAACAAAAATTTGATACCGATTCACCGGAAATGCATATTTTGGGACCTCCTGAATAAAAAAAAAAACTTTTAGAAAAATGTCCTTGTGTGTGTCCTTAGGCAGCAGTTGATACTTATGTTCAGTATCTTCCAAGGATGCATCATGAAGATTTTCAAGAAAATACCCCACGCCAACTACCCTTAACATGGAAACACTTTCGAAAGTTTGTTTTTTCAAAAATGGCTCTAACGATTTTGATTAAAATCTCTTATATTTAAGATATTTGCATGAAAATTAAAACGTGAATGAATTATGCTGAATTTTGCATAACTGGTAAACCGTAAGAGAGAGAGAGACAAAATTTAGCACACAAAAAATGTAGATATCTGAAAAACACAATGTCTGTCATATACATTTATCGAGGAGCTGGCCTTTTTCGAGATATTGCTTGTTATTAGTTTCAGTTTTAATATACTTAAAGTTTTCTCATGCGGGAACTCCCGGCCACGCAAAGAAACGGATTTCAATCCCATAGCAACCACATTTTAAAACATTTGACTGCCAGTTTAGCCTAGTGCATTCACTTATTTCCCTTCTACTCACTAGGAAGTAAGTAAGACCATTTCTGCTAATGTTTATCTCGATTGGCAAGAATTAGATAGAAGAATAACGTTTTAACAATAATTTGTTGCAGAGATGTAGAGAAAGTCATGTGAATGGAATACATCATATTTATTTTATTAACATTATCGATAATGACCACCCATGATGACCTAAAAGTCTCGGAAGACTTATCAAGTGATCGTCACTTATTCTATTATGATTTTGGCTTTTAAAGTAATTCACTTCGGAAAAAGCTTGGTCCAGAATGTATGGTCTGAGGATGCAATTATATGAACTACAAACACAGGTATCTGTGGAATTTCTGAGGGGTTAGTGATTTGAAGAGTTCCCACCCGACATTATTAGAACATTCAATTGTAGTAGAATTCTGTAATTCAAAAAGTTATGTGGAACCTCACTACAAGGAAAATTCAGAGGGGTGTTGAATTGGCGAACTTTCCAATTCAGCATTCTCAGGTTGGCAAATTGTGATTAAAATTGGCATATAAATGTTGTAAATTCACAAGCACACGTGTTTGCTACTGAACTTTGTGAATGGTATCATAAATACGATACAACATGGAACAGCTAGCAGGTTAGCATGTCCGTTTGACCTTTGACCTAACGTCAAGGACGTGGAGGTGTTAATGAGCCTACAGTTCAGTAACGCGCACGGGTTACGATAGGTCTGCCTGATTTAGAGATTGGGCCGCTTTTTTGCATCTGGTCCGTTAAATGGAAGTTTGACAAGATAGTGACAGGTATTTGCCTGTGTTAATGGTAATTATGACATGCATTTTGTCAGGATTTTGGGGGGAAACATACATGTTTTAAACGTCTTGTTCTCAACAAATTATATTGACTAAACTATAAGATAAGTTTGCGAGTTATTTTATACTGTTGGCAATATTACAGATAAAATGGATGTTTCTTCGACAATACCAGTGCCGAAAATACACATTAATGCATTAAAATAATCACTAAGTTCGATGTAGGTAAATATGCGATGAGTGTGTCCGAATACATTCGATTGTGCACTTTATCCACCTCACAGAGGGCTCTGCTGCTTGATTGGACCGCATTATTGCAACACCAAATTTGAGCAGTTAACATCTACGTGTAGCACTTTTCCCGCATGGCTTGCGGGCATCTCCGGTAACCAAGGAGCATCTCCAACAGCTGCTATGGCTAAGTTCCTATACAATCCTCCTAAGAGTTCTTTGTGTATCAAAATTACAACCCTAAAATAAATAAAAATGTTTTGTAAAGAAATTACACCATGATTAGCAATCGCTGAGGAGTTATCTTGGTACCTCCTTTCGCTCCCCAACCTCATTTACTCCCGCCATCCTGCAAACCTCACATCCCGTCAGAACGTGGTTTTCGTACAGAAGAAAGCTATACGAATAATCTATAATGCTTAATGCAGACAGTCATGCAAAGAACAGTTTAAGAATTGGGCATACTCATCTTGCCTTGTTTTTATATATTATCCATTTTAAAATTCTATGCAGTTAATCGACATAGTTTTATAACAAAAATGGAATTCATAACATTAATATTAGACAAAAGGGATTTATTCATCGTCCCAATGCCAATCTTCGTTGCTTTCAGAAAGGTGTATATTATGAAACAATCAAGATATTTAATTCTCTCCCCAGTAATCTCAAAGAAAATGTTGGGAATTTCAGGGCTTTTAAGACTTCTCTTAACGAATACCTTTGCAATAAATCATTTTACTCTACAGATGAATATTTAAGTGACAAATCTGTCTGACAATACCGTTAACAATCATTGTATTTATAAGTATTATAATGTATTGCATTTTGTGTATATTTGTGTGTGTGTGTTTTATATTCAAATTAAACTGATGTATACTTTGACTTGTACGAATGTGTCAATGACTTTTTTTAGTATTTAGCAATGACACAACGTCTATAAAGCCTGATGCTCTGATATTTTACACTCTAGTACATAATTGTAAATTTTTGCATTGTAAATTCTATAACATATTTGTAAATATGTATTGTAATTTTTTTACATTTATGGAGAGCACATAATACAATAATCATATTTTAGTTTTATATAATTACTAGTAGTAACTATTATGTCGATAACTGGAAAACTATCATCTGGCATTACATCATTGTTACATATAATGAAATTATATTTATTTATACATTTTAAAACCAATTTTTGATACTCTTTGTTTTTATGTGCATGAAAAAAAGGAAGTACATATGCTTTTATGGAGCAAATTAAGTATAATGCAGTGGCGTATAGGCCTCAAAGGCAAATGGTGTGTTTATATGTCTATTCTGCTGTTTTTGTAACTCGTGCTTTTAGCACTAAAGCTTTATACATTTTTTCTTCTTTCTTTTCGTAGTATATAAACATATGTGTACATGTATATGCGTTGATAAGTTCTATGTTCAGTGGCTTCCTGGCTTAAATGAATCTACAGAATGCTTGCTCTAGTCTGAGCACTTCTAACATACCCTCAGCCCCCACCTGCTCGTGTCGTGTAAATATGAAGCGGTCAGTCTATATGACCTTAAATTTGTACTTCATTCCACATGGATGTTCTAATTGCAAATTCTAATTTATGGTATGATTGTAATGTGCCTGCCAAATTTCAAGAAGATGGATGAAATTCACAATGCATATAGTTGGAGCGCCTTGCTCAAAATTGATTAGTTTTTCAACATTAATTCAGTACAAAATGCCTAGTTGATTGTTTTAGTATATTTTTACCTACGGTTAATATATACGGTTCGTTTTTCTTTTGTTATACTTCTGGCAAGCAAAGAAGATATGCAATGACTATCGCATAACGATAGCTTTTAAAACATTTGACTATCGCTTTAGTGCATTCCCTTAGTTCACTTCTATTTACTTATAAGGAAATATTCTGCTAATGTTTATCTCGATTAGCATTGTGTAGAAAGAAGAATACAAAATTTGTTTGTAGAGCAGCTAGAGAAAGTCGTGCGAGTGTAACACATCAGATTTTAATTGTATATCTACTGCAGGCCAATCACGATGGCAGGGTATCATTATGCTAATAAGCAAACAACGCGATAAATATCTGGCTACTAATTACAAAGCAATTAGACTGTTAGCTGTCATAAATTATTAGCTAGGATATTAGCCAACCAAATCCTGTCTTTGTTTGATAGGTTAATTCATCCTGCAGAGGTGGATGGTCCATTTTGGTCGCTGATTTTAGTTTTTCTACACGTTCTATATACATGGGTATAGAGAAGGTATAACATACCACCCAAAAATTCGATGCCAAGATTCCACCAGAATTTTAGGGTCACCTATTAAAAAAAAAAAAAAAAAAAAAGGATTTATAGAAAAATGTCCGTGTTTGTGTCCGTGTGTGTGTCTGTGAGCCGATAATTCAAAAATGATCAAGTCGGTAAAATACCAAATTGGTGTTTAAGTTTAGTTTCTTCCAGGGATGTGACACGAAGATTTTGAGAAAAATCCCCTCACCCAAACTACCCTTTGCATAGAAAAAATCGTAAAAATGGCTAACGATTTTGATTTAAATACCGTACATTAAAAATCTGATGTGTTACATTCACATGGCTTTCTCTAGCCGTTCTACATAACTTCTTACATAAGATTATTCTTCTTTCTGCACCTTGCTAATCGAGGTACTCATTAGCACAATGCTCTTATTACTTAGTTCCTTATAAGTAGGAAGAAAATAAGGATATACGCTAGGCTAAACCGATAGTCAAATGTTTTAAAAACTGTCGTTATGCGATTGTCATTACAAATAGCTTCTTTTCTTGGCCAGGAGTAGAACAAAAGAAAAACGGGCACTCCCATCTGAGAAAAGTATTCACAACTGAAACTAATAATAATGAATACCTCGGAAACGGTAAGCTCCACGAAAAAAAATGTATATGACATGGCTTGTGTATTTTAACAAGACCTAAATTTTTTGTACAGTAAGTTTTTGTCTATCTCCTATGGTTTACTAGTTATGCCAAATTAAGCAACATTCATCCAGAATAAACAGGTCTTTAGAAGCTATTCCCAGAAAATTCAAGATTTTATTTGTCTGCTAAACGTCTTTAATATACGATATTTTGATAAAAATCGTTAGAGCTATTTTTAAGAAAATCAAAATTTTCGAAAAAAGTTCCATGTAAAGGATAGTTTCGGGTGGAGGGATTTTTCTGAAAATATTCGTGTCGCATTCTTGGAAGACACTAAACTTAAATACCAAGTTTGGTATTTTAGCTACTTTTCGTTTTTGAGTTATCATGCTCACAGACACACGGACACACACGGACCTTTTTCTGAAAATGTGTTTTTTTTGGATACAGGGGGTCCTAAAACATATATTTCCGGTGAAATCTCAGTTTCGAATTTTTTGGTGGAGTGCAATACCTTCTCTATAACTAAATACATAGCACGTATAGAGAAAGTAATAATTTGACGTGTTATATAATTTCTCTGTTTATTTTGCAACTATTCTTACTATTCTTTTGTCTACTTCAGGCTACTTGAGATAAAATAAGCAGAAATGGTCTTATTACCTATTTACTTGTAGGTATAAATGGAATAAGGTGTTACACTAGACTAACGCGTAGTCAAAATCTTCTACCAGCTGGATCCTATTTGATGTCTTAAATTGGATTCTCATTCGATGGCCAGGAGTATAAAAAAGTGAATAACGGCTTCCGGTTTAAGAACAGCGAAGCTATTGCAAAATTTAAACCTATAACAATAACTCGGAAATTATTTACTTCACGAAACAAACTATATTTGACATTTGGGAGATGTACATCTTTTGTGTTGACTTTTTGTCTTCTGTCACTGTTTACCAGTTGTCATCCAGAATGAAAAGGACTTCAGAGGCTATTCTCAGTAAATTCAAGACATACATTTCATTTGTCACAAAAATATATTAGAATATGATATTTTCATAAAAATCGTTAGAGCCATATTTGAAACCAGAACTTTTCTAAAATGTTTCGTGTAAACGGTAGTTTGGGATGCGAGGATTTTCTTGAAAATCTTTGTGCCGCTTCCTAAAAATTTACTGAACTTAAATCTAAAGTATTGTATCTAATGGACTTTCGTTTTTGATTACAATGCTCCCTCTCTCTCTCTCCCTCTCTCTCTCCCTCTCTCTCTCTCTCTCTCACACACACACACACACACACACTCTGTGTATGTGTGTGCAGCATAGCTCAAAAACGAAAAGTCGGTTAAATGGCGAACTTGATATTTAAGTTCAGTAACTCCTAAGGATGTGACAAGAAGACTTTCAAGAAAATCCCCCACCCCAACTACACCTTACATGGAATATTTATCGAAGATGTAAATTCTTTCAAAAATGAACAACTATCTTTCTTAAAATGTCATATATATATAATATATAATATATTTTCATGACGAACGAAACGTATAGCTTGAATTTTCTGGGAATAGCCTCTGAAGACCTCTTTATTCGGATGACATCTGTATAACTTTTGTAAAACTGGTAAATCCTAAGAGATACACAAAAACTTACTATACTACTCGTATTAATGCAGATCTCATTAAAACACACCATTTATGCCATACACAGTTTTTGTAGAAAAATGGAAATGGCGTTTCATTTATGGACGTTCTTTAACTGCTGTGGTTCTCAGCGTCCCATTCTATGCTGGGCGTGAAAGACCGATTAATTTAGCTCAGAGGCCTGTCCATCAGGCTTGAGGTTCTTTTACGTGCCGTAAATCTACGACACGTGACCAACGGCTTTACTTCCCTTCCGAAGGAAGCCATGCTAAGGATTTTTACGCCCGAACCTCCGCCGGGTTTGAACCCACGACCTTGTGTATATGAAGTTAGCATGGTAACCATTGCACCACGGAGGGCGACATTTTTGCAGAGTTAACCCTTTTTGAGATATTGCGAGTTATTGGTTATGGCTTTTCTCAAACGGGAAACATCCTTCTTTTCGCCTCCCTTGTTTACTCCTAGGAAGCAAAGACCGGCTTTTAAAAGATCTGACTTTCGCTTTAGTCTGTGCATTTCCATATTTCTCATCAACTTACAAAGAAGCAAATAATAAGACCAGTTTTGTCAGTGTTTATTTTGATTAGCATGATTTAGATAAAAGAAAAACCTTTTGTAAGAAAAGTTGTTTGTGGAACAGCTAGAGAAAGTCATGTGGATGGAAAACATATTTTTTTTACTAAAAATGATTTTTGTAATCGTGGGACCTCAAAACGTGTTTCTTGAAATTTCTGTATCAAAATTATGGGATGGGTTTACAATATTTTCTGTACCTAACATTGTACTGCTAGACTGCTTCATAATGAAGGATACGCCCTAAATACAGAGGTAGGGTTGCTTATATACTCCCCCGCACTTATTGATGCGTAAGCTAAATAAAACCTACGTCATAGGTCATCAGTGCACGCAGTGCGTTGGAGGGAGTTTTAGGATTAAAAGGCAATCACTGCCACGCATGCAGCACTACGTATCAGTAGTTGTTCCTGCAGGTATTTCAAGTTCAAAAGAACAGTATTTTATGGCGTTTTTGCTGAAGGTATTAGTGAGTCACTTTGTAACCACAATATATTCTCAATTATCCGGGGTGATATAGGGGAGTAGAAGCACGAATAATCGTAAACACAAATACTCGAGTAACCCGTAATTTAATATTTTTAAGGTACAACATGCATATATAAATAGGAAATTACGTTTAAATATTTTTTACTTTCTCTACACTTACTAAATACATAGTGTATAGAGAAGGTATTGTAATGCAGCCAAAAATTCGATACCTAGATTTCACCGGGAATACATGATTTGGGTCCCCTGAATCCAAAAAAAAAAAAAAAAAAAGCATTTTAGGAAAAAGGTCAGTGTGTGTGTGTGTGTGTGTGTGTGTGTGTGTGTGTGTGTGTGTGTGTGTGTGTGTGGACAGCATAGCTCAAAAACAAAATTACCTTAAATGCCAAACTTGGTATGCAAGTTCAGTATCTTCCAAGGATGCGACACTTAGATGTTCAAAACAAGATTCCCCCTTCTGCAATACCCTTTAAATGAAAGAAAAATATTGAAAATTTTGGTTTTCTGAAAAATGGCTTTAACGATTTTGATTAAAATATCATATATTAAAGATATTCACCGAACAAATAAAATGTATATCTCAAATTTTCTGGGAATAGCCTCTGAATTCTGGATGAATTTTACGAAATTTTGTATAACTGGCAAACCGTAAGAGATAGACAAAACCTTACCTAACAGAAAACATAGAACACGTTAAAACACACAATTTATGTTATGTACATTTTTCCCGTGAAGTGGGTCTTTTTTGAGATATTCCTTGTTATTAGTTTCAGCAGTAAAAAACTTGCACTTTTTATCATACGGGAATTTGTCAACTCCTGTCCATAGAAACAAAGGAAATTCAGTCACATAGAACAAACTTTTAACTAATACTTTAGCCTATGCTACTCCCTTAGTTCCCTTCTACTTGCATGGAAGCAAATAATGCGACTATTTCTGCTAATTTTTTCTTGATTAGCATGAAGTGAAAAGAATCATAAGTTTTTTTTTAACATTAATTTGTTGCAGAGATGTAGAGAAAGTCATGTGCATGGAACACATCAGATATTTCAAGATATATTTTCTTTATTAAAAATTTTCTGCTTCTGTGCTTAGGTGTTATTTTCGTTTAGAAAACAGCAATTATAATAAAAAAAAAAAAACCGCCGCATCACAATGTATCATTTCCATTGTTTAAATGATCACCGCGTGACAACAGAGTACCGTTTCCATTGTTATAGGTTTGACTGTTCCGTACATATAAATGAAAAATAAATTCAGTTTTTCTGATGTTTATCAGCGTGTGTCAACGAAGCAATTTAAAAGAAATTTCTAAAAGAGATTGCAGAGAAACGGGGGGGGGGGGAGGGGGTGCGGGAAAGCTAAAAAAAAGGTGTGGTTGATATGAAAACAAAATAAATTGGGTGAGGGGGAATTCACAGGTAATCCACTAACCGGATAATCCTCACATGAATAATCAGAAGTATACTGTGTACAGACAACGTAATTCTGTGGAAAAGAAAATTCGTGTAGAGCATAAGGACGTAATTTGAGAAGAAAAGTCTGATGTGTTCCATTCACCTGACTTTCTCTAGCAAACAACTTTTCTGCAAAAGATTCAATCTTTTATCTACTTCATTCTAATCGAGATGAACACTAGCAGAATAATTGGCTTATTACTTGCTTCCTTTAAAGTAGCTTAAAACTAATAACACAGAATATTTCGGAAATGATTAATTTTACAAAAAAAAAGAAAGAAAAAAGAGAGAATAATTAGAAACACATAGTTGTGTGATATAACATGTGTATTTTAACGAGATCTACATTTTGTCAGCTATACAAAAGTTATACTTAAGTCATCCAGAATTATGAATGCAAAAACAAAAAGCATTTTTAGAAAAAATGTACTGTATGGACTGAATGATAACTCGAAAACGAAAAACGGTTAAATACCAAACTGGGATTTAAGTTTAGTGTCTTCCATGGATGCGACACGAACATTTTCAAGAAAAGCCCTCCACCACAAACTATCCTTTATATAGACAAAATTTCGAACGTTTTTATTTGCTCAAAAATGGCTCTAACAATTTTGACTAGAATACCGCGTATTAAATATATTTACATAGCAAATAAAATGTATATTTGAGTTTTTCTAAATAACCTCTGAAGATCTCTTCTATCTGGATGACTTCTGCATAACTGGTAAACCGTATGGGGTAGCCAAAAAACTTGCTTCACAAAAAAAAAAAAAACGCATCTCACTAAAACACACATCTTATCATATACATTCACGGCGTTGACTATTTCCGAGATACTCATTGTCATTGTTTAAGTTTTAAAACAAATTTTGTCATACGTGAATTTTTCAAGTGCTATGCAAGCAAGAAAACGAATTTTGAACCACATAACAACAGCTTTTAAACATTTGACTATCACTTAAACTAGTGTGCTCTCTTATTTCCTTTATACCTACAAGGAAGCATTTTATAAGACTATTTCTGCTAATGCTTATCTCGATTAACATGAATTATTTTCATGACAAACAAATGCATATCTTGAATTTTCTGAGTGTACACATAAACACACGGGCATTTTTCTAAAAATTATTTATTTGAATTTAGGGGTCTCTAAACATATTTCCGGAGAAATCTCGATATGAATTTTTGGGTAGTGTACAATACTAGTACGTTGTGCATAGATGCTAGAGAAATTAAAACTGACTTGTTAGAATTTCTTAAGTATTGGCAGACTATTACATATCGATCTATACGTTTATAATCATTTGTTATTAATGATAAAGTTATAAATGTGTAAACCATATTATCATTTTAAATATGAAGCCACAATTTCAATCCGTCAGTCATATGTAGTTATTATATAATTATTGTATGTTGCAAAGTAATTCTCAGCATTATGCTTTTAGTATTACGTCGCCCTCCGTGGTATAATGGTTACCATGCTAACCTCATATACCCAAGGTCGCGGGTTCAAATCCGGCGGAGGACGATGGCTTTTTTTGGGTGTAAAAATCCCGAGCATGGCTTCCTTCGGAAGGGAAGTAAAGCGTGGGTCCCGTGTCGTAAATTTACGGCACGTAAAATAACCTTAAGCCTGATAGGAGAGGCCTCTGAGCAAAATTAAAGCGGTGTTTCACGCCCAATTTAGAATGGGACGCTGAGAACCACAGCAGTTAAAGAGCGTCCATAGATAACACGCCATTTCCATTTTTAAGTATTAATTAAATTTATTCCGATTGACAACAGGCCACTTATTGCGGTGTTAAATTACCGTTACAAACTAGTAAGTCTGATGTGTTCTATTCACATGCCTTTCTCTACATCCCTGCAACAAATTATTGTTAAAAAGCTTATTCTTCAATTTACTTTGTTTGATAAACAATAGCATAAATGCTTACTGTTAGGTAGAAGGGAAACAATGAAATATATAGGCTAAAACGGTAGTCAAATCTTTTAAAAGCTGGTTGCCATGTAGATAAAATCCGTTTCTTTGCATTGCCAGGAATTAACACGTTTCTTTGCATTGCCAGGAATTAATAAAGTCCCGTAGCTGAAAAGGTCAAGTATTCTAAAACTGAAATCAATAACAAGGAATATCTCAAATGTATATTATATATATTGTATGTTTCAACGAGATCTAAATATTTCATGTAGTAAGTTTTTGTCTATCTCTTATGGTTTTCAGTTATGCAAAACCCAGCAAAATTCATCCTGATTAAAGAGGTCCTTAGAGGCTATTCCCAGAAAATTCAAGAAATACTATTTATTTGTCGTGTATATATGCTTAATATAGTTATTTTAATCAAAATCGTAGAGCCATTTTTGGGAATATCAAAATTTGCGAAAAAAAGTTCCATGTAAAGGGTAGTAGTGTCGCATCCTTGGAAGATACCAAACTTATATACCAAGTTGAGTATTTTACCTTTTTCTAGAAATGTTTTTGTATACATGGGACCCTAAAACACCTATTTCCGTTAAAATCCGGGTATCGAATGTTTGGGTGGAATGCAATACCTTCTCTATACACTATGTACGTGTAAAGAAAGTATTAATGAATAATATTTATTAGAGCAGTCCATAACTCTAAGAGTTTGTCTTCAAACGCGACATTTTTGAAGTGGGTTCTGGAAAACTGTGCCAAATACATTGCACATAGTTCCCGGAGGCTTTCAAGTGCCATGAGTTGCGCATTGATTCGATTCCCTGTCAGGTCAGATTAGATGGCTAATGTTACAGCTCGTCCGGTTGTGCTCATATTTCATGATTATCCTCTTACAGTCGAACTATGTCGCTAATGGAATAGAGAGATATTTATGGTGTTGACTCGGGTAAACCGGCCCATTGCTCTTGCTAACGACCCAAAAGAGGTCATAAGGTTACAGGTACACAAACAGAAAATTTCCTATACGCTTCATTCCTTTAAACTACGCTAATTTGTGTCGGAAATATCCACTGGATTGCAAAAAAAATAACGTGTGTAGGCCTCAAACATTTGCTAGTACAATAAAGGTAAGCTAACTATTAATTTCTGCTACTTGAACACTATTCAATTGGCATTTAACACAGGAAGATCACGAGTTTTGAACTGTCTTAAATATTCCTTCATAATTTTCACTGTTTTTAGGTTATGTTTATTTTAAGCTTTATTTTAGGAAAATATTGCCACAAATTATGCAATATAATTATTTCCTTTCAAGAAAACGGTAAAGCTATACGATGGTTGCAGCACACACACACACACACACACACGTCTTAAGAAGTAGTTTAAGTGACTTTTACTGGCGATTCCAGTTTGAAAGTGTTGAAAAACATTAAGTTGTATCGATGTGAAGGTCACCAGATTGACGAAGTTTTGCCTACTTCTTGGGATCATTGGGGTTTTAGCTTCACAGATCCCTTGGATACGCCCTGTCGACGTTCCTGCCTTCGGCCGCAACTTTTACACTCTTCTACTTATACAAAATATCCCTCGGCTATGCTTTGCGGCTTAGGGCCTTCCATGTTGGGCTACGCTTTGCGGCTTAGGACCCTAAACGTTTATAATATACCAGTAAGTAACTTCAAAGTGGCTCTAATGATGAAATAACAAAAATACCCACGTCTTTGAATGTTGATACTTTATCATTTGTTTATCTTCAAGCATGATAATATTAATTTTTTTTTCTCTTTCACCGCCGTCTTTCTTCGCTTATAAAGGAAGGCAATAAACAAGTGCGTATCACAATTCTCATTGCTACTACTTACAAACACATCCTAATGTTAATTGTAAGGATCTTCGCTTTATGATTGCGTAATTTCAGATGCCTCCATGCCTAAATAGAACAAACAAACGCAATATCACCAAGAAAATAAACTAATTAGAACGCGTTTCCAGCCTTTACACATGTAACTGAAGTATGGTATTATGTTCATACACAGGATGTTAATGAACTACACCGAAATAATTTGCAAGAATGTGCACGTAACTGATATAAGTAATTTGAGATTGGTGATATATGTTCCACGGATAAACATAACGCAACTACATAGCTTTAAACGTATGGGTATCAGGTGCTGATAAGTCGGTGATAAAGCAAAGCAAGTTGAAAAAATGGCTTAGAATGTCTTTAAAACTGCTGCCCGAGTATAGACATATCGAATTTTAGCAGCTCGTTACTAGCGTTCTCAAGATTTAATGTCGCAAAAATCTGTAAAATCTCGAACTAATCACTTGCCTGTGCGACATTGATCATTCATTAACTGCGTTCTTGAGTTATGTAGCCTACCCTGGAAACGTTTTTTTTTTTTTCAACTGCTCTGGAGGCTTAATGCGTAACGCGGGAAGCTGCTATCCCAAAGGTCATGAGTTCAATTCCTGTCATATAATACATGTTTCTTATTATTATATATATTTTTTTTATTCCAGACGAAGTCCCGCGATACGTGAACGAGACCCGAACTCGGAAGCTATCTTTCACTTGAAAGCCAGTATTATAACCACTACGCTAGAGAGGTACACTGTAATATGTCTCTTCGTTTTTCGTGTTATGCTCTCAAATGGTTGATAAATTAGCCAGTGGCGAAGTGGCACTTCAGAAACTTATAGCCGTTACTTCGAAATTTCAATAAATAGACCATAAGTCTCCTATCTCAAATTACTTATTTAAGTAATCTACATATTTTGTGAAAATATTTCGGTATAGTTCACTAATACTCTGCATAATAGTAAGGCATTATTGAATTAGCTGGAAATAGCAATGTATACCTAATTACTTTTTCTATACGCACTATGCACATAGTGTATAGAGAAGGTATTGCACTCCACCCAAAAATTCGATACCGAGATTTCACCGGAAATATGTGTGTTAGGGTCCCCAATATCCAAAAACAGCATTTTCACAAAAAGGTCCGTGTGTCTGTGAACACGATAACTCAAAAACGAAAAGTCGGTAAAATACCAAACTTGGTATTTAAGTTGAGTATCTTCCAGGTATGCGACACGAAAATTTTTAGAAAAATCCCCCACCCCAACTACCTTTTACATGGAACTTTTTTCGAAAATTTTGATTTTCTCAAAAATGGCTCTAACGATTTTGATTAAAATTTCGTGTATTAAACATATTTACTTGACAAATAAAATGTATATCTTGAATTTTATAGGAATAGCCTTTAAAGAGTGGTTTATTCTGGATGAATTTTACGGAATTTTGAATAACTGCTAAACCGTAAGAGATGGACAAAAACTTACTACACAAAACATGTAGAGCTTGTTAAAACACACAATTTATGTTATATACATTTTTTCATGGAGTTCGTCGTTTTTGAGACATTCCTTATTTTTGATTTCTGCTATGAAAAACTTATATTTTTCTCATACAGGAACTTGTCAACTCCGATCCATATAAACAAAGGAACTTCATTGACATAGCAACCAGCTTTTGACTATCACTTTAACCTATGATAGTCCCTGATTTCGCTTCTACTTACAAGGAACCAAGTAATAAGACTATTTCTGCTAATTTTTCCTGATTAGCATAAAGTAAATAGAAGTATAATTTTTTAAGAATAATTTGTTGCAGGGATATAGAGAAAGTCATGTGAATGGTACACATCAGATTTTTTTTTTGTTTGCAGAGCAAAATAAGAATATTATAATACTTGGAAGCAGGAAGGAAGACAATAGTATATAATGATCCAAGGAACAACATTCCTTTAAGTACGTGTAGCATATATTCTGTTAGACAGCCCTCGGATTTGCAAAGTATTAATGATATTATATTTTTTGCTTAAACAAGGAGAAGTCACGCTTAGAAACAAATTAACTCACATGTGCAGCGAGTTGAATGAGTTTTCATGTATTGTTGATTCGATAGAACTGCTCACAATCATAGAGTTATACTCATAATAGGAATAGAGAGCTAACAGGGATACGAAGCGCATCACGTGGTTTGTGGAGAGAGTCAGCGGTATTTAAAAGTTTTTAAAGTGGGTTGATTGCAAAATGATTCAAGAAAAGTCAGTATGTACACAAGGTCACAGAGTATATGCAATACATGGTTTGAATAGAAAGAAAACCATAAAGTCATTACTTCCAAACGGAGTTGTTTGAGTCTGTTTTAATCATGGTTGGAAACCTCACCTATACGCACTGCCAAGCTGTGAACTGGCAGTCATCAATAACGCCGTTTGTAATTCTCTGCACCAGTTCGTGTGTTCATTCCTCATTATGGTGATTTCCCATTCCATATAATGCATCGATATAGATTTAACAACTAGCATGGGCAACTCTAGGGATTCTAGTTGGATCCAAATTTAAGATAACTTGCATCCTTTTCCTACAATCAAAGTGATATAATAGTAGATATCATTTAACGAATTACTGCGGGATTTCAACTATCCTTGAAATATTTCTGAAATTGAATTGTGGTGGTGGTAAGCATTTGATAGGTGATTCGGATTTGGAAATGTTGAAAATATTAAAATGTTTACATTTAAAATCCGCTGGAGTTTGACTTCTTGTGATCATTGGAGTTTTACCTTAACAGATTATTCGGCTACGCCCTGTCATAGTTACGCAGTCACGGCCATTGACCGCCAATGCTCCACTTCTCTACTTATAAAAACATCCCTTGGTTACGCTTTGCAGCTTATGACCCTAAACGTTTATAATAGACCAGTAAGTAACAGCAACACAGCTCTAATGGCAGAGTAACAAAAGTAGCAAATCCGGATCACGTATGGAAGTGGAAAAAGTAGTAAAATTAGAACAGTCATGTAAACGATACTCTTCATCAAAACGTCTCTGTGCAAGCGGTTTCCTATGAAAACCCTTAAAGCTAGACGCTCTGAGTAACTGAAGATGATAGGAATCGCGTCTGGTTTCAACGACGCGCCTACACATTTCTCCCTATCAAAGCACTCTTCAGCCAAGTGCTTTGAGCATACCTGGGTAAGCTGATGAGACAAAATTCTCCTTTTATATTCTTTGTCGAAACGTACCCTTTTGCTTCTTCTTTGGAGAATTTGCATAGGACATGCAATTCAAGATTAGAAATCTATGTCCACTAAACTACATAATAGCACTTTCAGTGCTTAACTATGAGTTGCCCATGAAATCTACTTCAATTAATTTTTCAGGTCACAGTTCAAGTATCGTGTTTTAAAATCTGTATATACCAATCTGTTACCGCTTGCAAGTAATACTCGTAAATGAACAGTTATCGTCCACCTTTCACGAATTCCTCATCATAGCCAAAGCAGTAACAATAACGCACCATTTTGCGTTTTTAATCATATTAAACTCGAACACCATAATACAGCTCGTGAGCCTAGATAAGAGCAAAACCCTAAGTTGAGCTGTGGCAACTCCTTACCTAAAGGGCTGACTGGGAGGAGTTGCTCCAACATGTATGCGCAGAAGTCATAACGTTTCTGTCCATGAAGGAGTGAAGTGCGCTAACCTTAGTTGTATTGCGGCATTCATTAGTATTTATGCAAATAAACACTAGCAGAATATTGTTAACTTGGAAGAAGACAGTGAAGCCGAAGATTACAGTAGCGATGATGGTTATGAAATCGAAGATGTTGGTGAAATGAGCGGGATTGAGGAGCTGTATAAACATATGATGAGACAGTAATATTGCTTATTGTTTGCTATGTTCATGGTTGCCAACACATTGTGTGATAAGCTGGATCGCAGCCGAAAATAAACATATCGACATACCTTCAAGCAAACTACTCTGTCCCACACTCTATATTGCTAATGGCATATTATAGATGAATAAAAGTTTTATAACGAACAAAACTGTTTTCGCTAAAACTACATGGATATGTGCTAAGTTACTTTCATGTAAACTGTAATTGTTTAACGCTGCACGCTGTTGTGGTTGTGTTTAGTAATTCACGCCAAGCTGACAACTCAATTCCCCCTCTGCCGTTGCAGAGAGTGAGGGATGGAAAGCAACTTCCCCTACGCGTAAGATTTTTATTAAACACATTTGTCGCATCCTTGGAATATACTAATCTTAGATACCTAGCGTAGAATTTAAGCGACTTTACGTTTTTGCGCGTGCGCGCGCACACACACACACCTTTTTATCATTTTTTATTATGTATTCAGGACTCTCAAATCATTCGTTGCCGGTGAAATTTCGGTATTGAATTTTTGAGTAGAATGGCGACATTAGCCATCAGGGGAGAGAGGAGATGAAAACACAGAAACACCCAACACTAGACATCCGTGCCCATAACAGGATTTGATCCCGCGGCCCTTTCGCTGCAGAACGTCAATGCCAAACACGCCGTTGTTCATATCTCCTCTCACACCTATAGAACTAATTTCTTATACGATGTGCATAGAATCACTTGTATTTCAACGCGCACAGTATATAAATAACCCCAAGTCATGTGACTTTCAGATACCATGTTGAGCTTCTAAGCAATGAACCATTTCGCTCTCTGCCCTGTTATAACTTTATGCTCGCAACATATAAATTACCCGCCTATGTAGGGGTTCCGAGTGAGGATGACTTGCCCAGATAAGGCTTTTTTCGGGGTTTTCACTTAACCTGAGAAGACGAATGTCGAGTAACTTAAAGCTCCATAGACCTGAGGTAATTTGAAATTCAAATTTCATTCATCGTCCGATTTGACCACCAGATAAGAACGTTAAAAACTACAGTTAAATTTAGAATGCTGTAAATTATGGTACTAATATCTTAATTGTTTTAGACATTAAGGCAAAGTTTAATCAGTGAATACTTGGCCAACAATGATGCAGATTTCAACTGTTTACTCTTCGAAATAAGCAAAGAGTACGTCTTCAGTGAAATTAGTTTGAACATGCTTTGTAATGAAGCGATCATATGCTACTTCATATTGATATCTAGAGTTTTCTTTAGCACGTATTTGCATAATAAGTCGAGAAGGTAGGTACTGTATTCTACCCGAAAATTCAATACCGAAATTTCACCGGAAATGAATGTTTTGAGGGTCCTGAATAAATAATAAAAAATACTAGGTATCTAAGATTAGAATATTCTAAGGATGCGACACAACTATTTTTAGTAAAAGCCCCCTTTCCAAAATACCCTTTGCATGAAACCTTTTTTAACATTTTCGATTGTCTAAAAAATGACCCTGAATGACTTTGATTAAAATACCGTATATTACAAGATAATTGCATGACAAATAAAATATATATCTGAAGAATTTTCTTGGAATAGTCCCTGAAGTACTATTAATTCTGGTTGACTTTTGCAAAACTGGTAAATCGTAAGAGATAAACGCTTACAACGCAAAAATGTAGATCTTGTTATAAAACACGATTTATGTCGTATACCTACAGTTTTTTTTGAGCTAACCATTGCCAGATTATTCCCAGTTATTGGTTTCAGTTTTAAGAGATTTATACTTTTCTCAAACGACAAGTCCTCATCTGTTTCATCTCTTTTTGTTTACTCTATACCATGCAAAGAGAACCGGTTTTCAATTGTTTCATGTAGCGACCAGCTTTTAAAGGATTTTGCTACCGCTTTAGTCTAGTATATTCCCTTCATTTCCCTTCTACTTATAAGGAAATAAGTAATGAAAACATTTCTGCTAATGGTTATTTCGGTTAGCATGAAGCAGGTAGAAGAATAAGCTGTTGTGAACGTAGTTTGTTACAGAAAAGTTAGGGAAAGTAATGTAAATGGAGCAAATCCGATTTATTTATTAATTTTTTATTACTTTCTCTACACGTAGTATGTACATATCGTGTAGACAAGGTATTGTAGTGCACCCAAAAATTCGACACCTAGATTTCACCGGAAATACTTGTTTTGAGTCCCCCTGAATCCAAAAAAAAAGCATTTTTGGAAAAAGGTTCTTGTGTATGTGTGGACAGCATAGCTCAAAAATGAAAAGTTCGCTACATACCGAACTTGGTATTTAAGTTTAGCATCTTCCACAGATGCAGCATGGAGATTTTCAAGAAAATTCCCCACCCCAACTACCCTTTATATGGAAGTTTTTTCGAAAAATTTTTTCTCAAAAATTGCTCTAAGGATTTTGATTGAAATATCGTAAATTAAAGATATTTACTTGAAAATGTATATCTTGAATTTTCTGTGAATAGCCTCTGAAGATCCCTTAATTCTGGATGACTTTGGAATTTGCGTAACTGCTAAACCGTAAGATATAGACAAAAACTTACCACACAAAAAATGTAGAGCACATTAAAACACAGAATTTATGTTATATAGATTTTTTTTTCATGGAGTTGATGGTTTTTGGTTTCAGCTTTGAAATCTTATACTTTTCTCATTCAGGAATTTGTCAACTCCTATCCATACAAACAAACGGACTTCAGTCACATTGCAACCAGCTTTTGACTAAAACGTTAACCTGTGGTACTCCCTTATTTCCTTTCTACTTACAAGGAAGCAAGTACTAAGACTATTTCTGCTAATTTTTTCTCGATCAGCATGAAGTAAATACAGGCATAAGCTTTTTAAAAATAATTTGTTGCAGTCATGAGGATGGAACATATCAAATTTTTGGAAAAAGGTCCGCGTGTGTGTCTGTGGACAGCATAGCTCAAAAACGAAAAGACCATTAAATACTAAACTTGGTATTTAAGTTTGGTATCTTCCAAGGTTGCGACACGAAGATTTTCAAGAAAATCCCCCTCATTCCCAACTACCCTTTACATGGATTTTTTTTTTCGAAAAATTTGCTTTCTTGAAAATTGCTGTAACGAGTTTGATTAAAATATCGTATATTAAAGATATTTACCTGACAAATAATATGTATTGCTTGAATTTTCTGTGAATAGGCTGTGAAGACTACTTTATTATGGATGAATTTTACGGAATTGTGCATAACTGCTAAACCTAAAAGATGAAAAAAAAAATTCAACATAAAAATGTAGAGCACATTAAAACACACACTTTATGTTATATACATTTTTTTCGTGGAGTTGATCGCACTTGAGATATTCCTTATTTTCTGTTTCAGTTTAAAAAAACTTACTTTTCTTATACAGGAGTTTATCAACTCCAGTCCATACAAACAAAGAAACTCCAGTCACATAGCAACCAGCTTTTGACTATTACTTTAACCTATGGTACTCCCTTATTTCGCTTATACTTACAAGGAAGTAACTAATAAGACTATTTCTGTTAGTTTTTTCTCGATTAGCAGAAGTAAATAGAAGCATAAGCTTTTTAACAATAATTTGTTGCAGATATGCAGAGAAAGTCATGTGAATGGAACGCATCATATTTTGTTTATTATGGAAGGCGTTTCCGACCACTAAAAACAATTTCCAGAGCACTATCATTATACTGTTTGCGAATCAGTCAACCTTTTTTCCAGGGTTGATGGCTGATTCGTGGTTATCTTTTTTCTTTGAAAGTAGTCATTTGAAAGCTTTGGTGACTGGCGATTTAATTTTACAATAAACATTAAAGTGGCCATTATTTGGCTATTGACAAGAAATTGAATATATTTGTTAATATCAGCAAAAGCGATTCTGCAACACGTTATTAAGCTGGAGAGCTGTTAGGCATTTTTTCACTATAAGAATGAATGACTAGTTATGTTGATTGCACGCAACAGCGACGCTTTCATTTTTATATTAGGCTTGTATTTTATTGTATTAGGCTTGATTGTCCATTAGAAATCAACCTCATTTGTCATGTTATCACTAGAGCTGGTTTTTGGGCTCCCTGAAAGCACACAGTGCAGTCAGCGGTATAAAGAGAGGTTAGTGGGGAGGAGTTTGTAGCGTAAACATACACACGTTGAGGTACAATCTGTTCCAAAAGTAGCTCATACATGAATTGGCCTTATATGCATCGATATAATTCATAAAGTAACAAAACAATTATTTCATAATATGGTTATTAAATAAAAACGCCTTATACTTTTATAAATAAAATATAAATTTTGATACAAAAAATCCGGATAATAATGTACAGGGTTCTTAAAATAAAATGAACATATCTCAACCAAACTCACTGAGAATCCATTGCAATGAATTATAGGATACACCTGTACTGTATTGAAAGAAAAGCCTCTCCTCCTGTCACTCAAAATATGTTTGAATCATCCACAAGTTTGTTCAGTGTCCAACGCCTACGATTTCGTGTTTTCGACATTATTCAATCTGCGCTCTCTTTCAGTGATTACTGGTTTATCTACTAGTTGCCAGTCCCCAGGGCCGCGTTCGCTAAAGTGCCTGCCTATCTTTGGTGCTTCGTGGCGCAGGGGATCGCGAGTTTGAGTCCCACCTCGGGCATGGATGTTTGTAAATGTGTATGTGTCTGTGTATATGTATGTAAGAAAAAAAGAAACAAGTCGAAAACAACAGAAATGCAAGGATAAATAAATAAAAAAAAAGAAAAAAAAAACACTTCGCTGAACGAGGCCAGGCGGTGCGCAATGGTAGATAGTGCAACACATTTCGAAACGGGCTGAAGAGACCACGCCTACCCCATCACGTCATAGTTATACTCTGCATGCACCAAACCTCAATCCGGAAATTTCGTGACCTCGGGCATAGCTCTAGTTATGACAGTACTTAATTCAAAGTTTTAAAAATTAAATAAAAATACCAATATATCTTACAAAATATATTTATTAATTTGTTAATATTATCTTAATTTTGGTTCATTAATTGGACTTTTTAAACATTAATATTAACTCCCAGTAAGGTTGTAAAATATTTGAGTCAATGACTTGCTATCGTCCATTAGGAGTTCTACACATTCAATTCAAATCAAGATGGCTACTTTGATGAACATACGAAACATGGAAGTATGTATTATTTACTTTACTTTATTTACTTTGTCCATTAAACAATTGTTTCAGAGAGGAAACTTGTATTTTGAATTAATTACTTTCTCTACACGTACGATGCACATAGTGTATAGAGTAGGTATTGTAATGCACCCAAAAATTCGATACCGAGATTTCACCGGAAATACAAGTTTTGCGACTTCCTGAATCCAAAAAAGAAGCATTTTTAGAAAAATGTCCGGAGTGTATGTGTGTGTGTGTCTGTGGACAGCATAGCTCAAAAAGATCATTAAATACCAAACTTGGTATTTAAATTCGGTATCTTTCAAGGATGTAACAGGAAGATTTTCAAGAAAATCCTCTAACCCCAACTATTCTTTACATGGAAAACAATTCGAACATTTTGATTTTCTCAAAAATAGCTCTAAGAATTTTGATTAAAATCTCTTATTTAAGACATTTACATGGCAAATAAAATGTATATCTTCACTTTTCTAGGAATAGCCTCTCAAGACCTGTTTATTCTGGATGAATTTTGCGGAATTTTACATAACTGGTAAACTGTAAGAGATAGGCAAGAACATACTAAACAAAAAATATAAATCTCTTTATAACACACACAATTTGTTATATACATTTTTTTCATGGAGTTCACCGTTATTAAAATATTTCTTTATATTAGTTTCAGATTTAAAATACTTATTTTTCTCATAGGGGAATACGTCATCTCCTGTCTATATGAACCAAAGTACTTCATTAACATAGCTTTTAAAATTTTTGCCTATCGCTTTAGCCTATGGTACTTCCTTATTTCCCTTCTACTTGCAAGCAAGCAAGTAATAAGACTCTTTATGCTAATTTTTTCTCGATTAGTATTAAGTAAATAGAAGAATAAGGTTTATAACAGTAATTTATTGTAGAGATGTAGAGAAAGACATGTGAATGGAACACATCAGATATATTTTTTTAATGTTCTGATTGCAATATGTGCTATTATTTACAATAGTGATGCCGGTCATTGCAGTAAAGTAATAGATTAACATTAGGAATTGTTGACAAGGTTGGCGATATTTTGTTCTATAACTGGCTATAACGCAAGGAAAAAACCTGGCATCACTGCGCTTTGCGCGATAAATATAAATCATTCACAGTAGTGTTGGAAAAAGTTGTTCTTTTTGCGAAACAGTTTAATCTGTTTCTATTGCAACCACGAAACAGTTTCGAAATAACAGTTTCCTGCAACAGAAATTCCCTAAGCTGTTGCAGACCTGTTGTGTATCACCAAATACTGTTGAGATAAATACAGTGCATCGATAAAACCACAATGCGCCAAATGCGACTACTCATAGGTACACTGAAGAGGAAATTATCAAATTACAAAAGCAAAGCATTGCTGCACGTTTACGAGAGGGAATGAGTTTGATTAGTATATTTGAATTTCGCGGATAATATAGGCAGCGCGCTACAAGGTAAAAAAGGCGCACCTTGCGGTAAACTTTGGAAGCAATAACAAAATATTTACGCTAGTGGTCTGTTGTGGGGAAGCGATACATGAAAGAATAACACAATGCACGCATTTGTGTTGGCGAAACTGTTTCAAAATAGTTATTTTTGTCCCATCACTAGTTCAAAGCCTTGCTTGCCTAGTTAACACGTGCAATAATGCCGAAACTAATTGCACTAACTGAACAACTGATCAGTTCACCCTGAAGACGAGGAAGATGCACTTCTTCGAAACGTTGGTGTCAAGCCAAGTTTTTACCTGGCTAGAAGCCCGAGAAGATTTTGAATTAACACGTCGCCAGGAAAGCTTTAGTTCTTATTTTAATTGCACCATTTTAGGAAGGCTACATTGTCGCTCTTTCCAATGTAAACTACAACTGTTTCGATATTATTGAGATGAGCAAGAGCGAAATTTAATTGTTTTCAAGAAAAGGATAAGTTCTGTGTTCAATAAAAAGAGAAAAACGCGTTATAGGGTTGATTCCTAAAGGAAACAGATCGGTAAACCGGCTATCTGCAACTTGCCATACTCCAGTCATGAAGAAAGTAAAAACTTTTGTTCCAGGCAGAAGCCCACCACACAACGAGCCACTGCATGCAAGTTAGGAACACCATTAAAAACTTTAAACCCACATACATCAGGTATTTGTACTTGGAAAATTATTATAAAGTCAGAGTTCACGAAATGTTGCCTCTTCACTTTCCAGAGCATCGCACAAACAGTATAAGAGACACCTGGCAGGAGAAAAATGAAAGTTTGTTGTGGCATTAGATCACGCATACGGCTACGTAACTAGCAAATCCCGTGCAATTTACTAACGTTAAAAATGATGAGTGGACATTTTTACTTTCTCTACACGTGCTATGTACATAGTGTACCTATAAAGAAGGTATTGCATTTCACCCAAAAAAGTCGAAACCGAGATTTCACCGTTTTAGGGTCCCCTGTATAAAAACATTTTTTGAAAAAGGTCCGTGTGTCTGTGAACACAACTCAAAAACGAAAAATAAGTACATAAAATACTAAACTTTGCGTTTAAGTTCAGTATCTTCCAAGAATGCGCAACGAGAATTTTGAGAAAAATCTCCCCACCCAAAATTACTCTTTACATGGAAGCATTTTCGAAAATTTTGATTTTCTAAAAAATCGCAGTAACGATTTTGTTTAAAATACCATATATTAAAAATATACACATTATAATAACATTTATACTTTGAATTTCTTAGGATAGCCTCTGAAGAGCGCTTCTTTTTGGAAGAATTTTATTGAATTTTGCATAACTGGAAAACCGTAAGTGATGGCCAAAAGCTTACCACACAAAAATGTATATCTCGTTAAAACACAATTTATGTCATATATTTTGTTCGTGGAGTCACATGTTATTGCTTTCTGTTTTAAAATATTTAAAACTTTTTCTCATGTGGGAATACTATTATCAGGTACAAGCCCCCCCCCCCATTTTTAGACACAGTGGTGCAAGAAACAAGAAAACGTACTATTTCTTTCGGCAACACTCCACTGAAATCGCCTGATGCACGGACAGACGGTTGGATGGATAACTATATTGCTGCAGACACTTTATATGTACAGCAAACGTCAAAATAACTAAAATTACCATTAGAAATGATGGTAATCGTGTACATTATACCATATGATTCTCCACTAGAGCCCCCCCCCCCTCCCAGCATAAGCATATTCCAACCATTCACTTTTGCGATAAAAACCCGTGTGGACATGTCTTCAACAATGTAATGTAGTGTCCCATCCCTCTCAATAGGCTTGGACTGTTCCACTGGCCTTGGCGTGTGCAGCTCTGTGATGGTTTCAAACCTTTATTAATCATAATCCTGGAATTTTGGACTGTCTCGGTTCAGGGATGAAGCGTGAGTGGTTACATAAACTCTCAGAACACGCGGGAATGGGCAGAAATAAATTCTGTCGTACATGGAGAACCTCTGCATGCACAGAAAATTGGATTGTGGTGCGCATGTCACGTAGGCATATTATTAGATCCTATTTTTCACGACATTACGGCAAAACTGAAGAATACGTTAGAATATTCACGGACTTTGCCAATTAATTAATAGATAATGAATTAACTCACGGATATCTTCAACATGGTGCAACAATTCACATGCCATGTGCAAGCATGAGAGAAATTGAAAGCGTTTTTGAAGATCGAATCATCTAAAAAAATCTTTGACCACCTATATCTCCTGACCTAACACCACCCGACTTCTTCCTGTGGGGGATGTCTGAAGGGAAAAGTATACAGAAATAGACCACAGTTAAAAGATGCTATACGTCAAGAGATTGAAGCCATTACCGAGGAGGGAGTCGCCCTCCGTAATGGTTACTATGCTACCCAAGGTCGCCGGTCCCCATGGCCGCGCTCGCCAAAGCGTCTCGCTTTGGTGTTTCGCAGCGCAGGGGATCGTGGGTTCGAGTCCCGCCTTGGGCATGGGTGTTATATGTTTGTGTATGTGTGTGTAAAAAGTAAAACAGAAATACAGTAATCAAAGAAAACAAATTAGGTAAATAAAAAGTAGGGTATACAGCGCCGGAGTCCCGATCAGACTCCGGGACTGTATTTAGAAAAAAAAAAAAAAAAAAAGTCGCGGGTTCAAACCCGGCGGAGGACGACGGATTTTTTCGGCTTCCTTGGCTTCGATGGCTTCCTTCGGAAGGGAAGTTGGTCCCGTGTCGTAGATTTACGGCACGTAAAAGAACCTAAAGCATGATAGAGAGACCTCTGAGCAAAATTAAGCAGTCTTTCACGCCCAATTTAGAATGAGACGCTGAGAACCACAGTAGTTAAAGAGCGTCTATAAATAACACGCTATTTCGATTACCGAGGAGATTTAAATAAAAGTATTCCAGAATTTGGAGCGACGTGTACAAACATGCTTGGATTTATGGGGGGGGCCAGTTTCAGCATCAGATGTGACAGTACATGGTTCAAGGTATGTGTACACAACTTTTCATCACAAAACTCACATAAATGACCAAAATATAGGCAAACTATGGGACCTCTACCGAGAGAATCATATTGTAGAAAAATAAATTCTGAGTGAACCATTCGTGCATGTCTTAACATTGTTCATTTTAAGATTCTTAATATTATCAGGTAATCTGTTAAAATGTTTAACTACTGCACCCCATAACTCTTTTCGGTTTTATTATATTTACTAGATAATAATGCTTATAAATACAGGGTAATGTAAGAGTGTTGAGCTGTATGAAATGTGTCTACATTGTTGCTTTGGTGCGACTTAACAAATTAATCTAATTGGATGTTTATATAAAACTAAAATTATACTTGTGTCAGGGTAGTTTCCCCTTAGAAGATTTCCATAATTTAAGTAACTATTTATAAGACTATTATAAATATTTAACAATGATTATAATCAATTAACTATAATTGTTTATCTGTATTAAAACTTACAACTCTTTGCATTATGGTCACAGTCTCATATTCAAGAGGTCCCGAGTTCGAACCTCTCGCTAAGATTTGAGTCGCTATGGCCTACTATATTACCTTATTTCTTTTCTACTTAGAAGGAACAAATAAAGCAAATTCTGCTAATGTTATCTCGATATGTAGGTAAAGGAATAATTCTTTCAACAATAGTTTGTAAAGAAAATCATCTGAATGAAACGCGTCACATTTTTCAGCAAGTCTTAGAGTATTAAATGTCTTTGCTAACTTTAATGCCGCAGAGTGAGAGACCTGTTATTGCTGTGCGTGATTTTTTCCTTCCTTTCTTTCTTTTTTATTTCTTTTCTGTTGTAGCTGTTGGTGGTGTTCACATAGAAAAGCTTTCATACCGCTAAAAGCAACATCACAGCACCACTTTGCACGAAGTGGGGAAGGCAATGTCACAAAGTTCCGTTTCCCAAGTGCTCATTAGGTCATGTTTTTACATTATAATCGACTGCATCTCTTGCTTTGTATACTGCTCTTTCCTTATCCGTGCTTTGAATAACAAGAACTACGTCACTTTCCTGTAATGCAGAAGGCAGTTGTATTCACCCCCACATAAAAGAATTCTGAGGATATCTGCTAGACAAACTTCTCCACGTTTTCAAGTTTTTTTTAATTCCTCTCTCTCTTTTACGCTCCAACACGGTAATTACACTGGAAATGTGAATTAATCTCAGCTCCGCATTCTGTTCCATTTCAACTCGGCAAACCATAACTAAATTATAAAAATTCTCCTTAATAATAAATCCCAAACTTAACTATTGCAACAGTTAATATTAACAGGCAATCTATAAATAAATTGTTAATTTATATGTATTCAAAATCAAATAAAAATGCAATATTTGTTTAATATGAATAAAGTTTAATTTATTATTACTTGTTCTTTTCCACTAACCAGGAAGGAAAACGCCAACGTGCTAAGAACTCTTACAGTAAACGATTTCTGCAAAGTTATATTAAATAAACGTAACGTATGAATATATTGAAATAGTCTGAATCAATTCAAAATTTCTATACTGAAAAAGAAGCATATTTTAAGGAAATCGGTCATTATAAAAATTAATGTTCACGAACAATATGAAAAATCGGTACTTTCAGTATATTAATAATCATTCAGCAGCCCTAAAGTTGAGGAGAAGGAGGAGAGAAACAGAGCAGAAAAAGAAAAAATGGATTTTTAAGAAGGTCAGCAAAATGTTCAAGATTAGAAAAAATAAGAAATGAAGCTATAAGAAGAAAAATCTGAAGTGTTCCAATCACATGACCTTCTCTAACTGTACCACAAACTAACTTTTTGTACGAAAAAAAAGTATTATTTTATCCACGTCATGCTAATCAAGATAAAAATTGTCGGAATGTTCTTATCACCTGCTTTTTTGTAAGTAGAAGCGAAATAAGGGAATACACTAGGCTAAAGTCCCTGTGAAATCTTTTAAAAGCCGGTCGCTAAGTGAAAAAATTGTCAGTTCTCTCCTTGCTTGATCCAAGAGAGAGAGAGAGAGAGAGAGAGAGAGAGAGAGAGAGAGAAAATGCCTTCTGTTTGAGAAAAGTTTAAGTACTATAAGACCGAAGGAAATCAATAGCTCGAAATGTCTCGAAAATGGTTATCTCTACAATAAAACTATATATGCAATATTGTGTGTTTTAATGAGATCTATATTTTGCTCAGTAAGTTTCTGTCTATCTCTTACTATTTACCAGTTATGCAAACCTCGGCAATATTTATCTAGAATAAAAAGGTCATCAGAAGCAATTCCCAGAAAATTCAAATATACATTTTATTTGTCATGTAACCATCTTTAATATGTAAGCTTTTAATAAAAAAACGTTAAGAGCCATTTTTGAGAAAATAACATTTTCGAAATTTTATTAAAGGGTTGTTCGGCATGAGGGGATTTTGCTCAAAAACTTCGTGTCGCATTCTTGGAAGATACTAAACTGAAATAACAAATTTGATATTTTACTGACTTTTCGTTTTTGAGTTATCGTGTTCACACATACACACGCACCTTTTTCTAAAAATGCTTTTTTATACAGGAGACACTAAAACTTGTATTTCCGATGAAATCTTGGTATTGAATTTTAGCTGAAGTACAATACCTTCTGTATCTACATACCATGTACAATGTAGATAATTTAGAGAGTTTTGTTTTTGGAATAGGGGGACCTTAATAAAATGAGTATTTTCAGTGAAATCTTGGGTGGAGCGCAACATTTTCTCTTCCTACGTGTGTACTTTGGAGAGAAAGTAGAAAGCACAGTCATGCATTTTGAAATATCCATATGGTGTTTAGCCTGGATGCATTTAAATACATTTGCATAACGGCGAATTATGTAGTAAGAAGATATTTGATATTGTTTTTAACAATTTAATGCATTTTCTTAGTATTATTGGTTCCTCTTTTATAGTTTCTAGAAATATAACATTATATAAGAACAAAGTTGCCCTCTGTTGAATAGTGGCTACCATGTTAACCTCTATTACCTAAGGTTGCTGCTTCAAATCCGGTGGAGGGTGATGGAGGGGGAAGTGATGCCGTTGGTTCCGTGTCGTAGATTTACGGTACGTAAAAGAATCTCAAGCCTGATAAAAGAGACCTCTGAGCAAAATTAAGCCGGTCTTTTACGTTCAGTATAGAATGGGACGCTGAGAACCACGGCACCATTTTATTTTGGAGGTTGATGGATATTTTTGGACTTAAAAATCCTTAGCATAGCTTCATTCAGAAGGGAAATGAAGCAAAGGCGGTGGTTGTGTTTAATGTTAGCTGCAGTAAAAGAACCCCATACCTAGACAGAAAAGTCTCGGGGTTATATTCCGCTATTTTCACGTTCACAAGTTGTGATTTTGCCCATGATGGTATTTATGGGTGATCAGTTGATCATCTTCTCCATGTGCGCATAGAGGCAAACTCGCTAACTAGAAATTCCCTTGATCAAGAAAACACGGTTATCTCGTCCCAATTCGCAATGTGGCGTGATGGAACTTGGATTAAGGAAAAAAGAAATGTTACTTAATAATTACAATTTCAACAGGGCATTTACATATGCTACACAAATATGTATCACATCTTAATCAAAATCGTTCATCTCTCACACTTAAATAAGTTTCTGACGTAGGTTTGAAATTTAGGGGCTTTAGAACTTACTCATTCACAGACACATACACACCCACATCCCCTATTTAATTTCTTACTTTTTAAAATAAAATGGCTTACCTTCTACACAGAACGTTTTGAGGCCTCCTGAAACAGAAAGAAGATCAGTTTTAGTCAAAGGTGTGTGTGTGTGTGTGTGTGTGTGTGTGTGTGTGTGTGTGTGTGTGTGTGTGTGTTTGTGTGTTAACATAACTCCAAAATAAAAAGTGTTAAAAATATCAAACCTGATAAGAATTTAAAACCAGCTATCTTTACTAACGGCAGCGCCGTGATAAGTGGCTAGACCGTATGCTTCTCAATTAGGTGACCCGGGTTCAACTCTAGGAATCTGTACATGACATTTATGGAGGACAAAGTAACGTTTCGATGGGCTTTCTCGGGGTCCTTCTGTGTCCGCAATCCATTCCACCAACTGCTCGATCATTGCCTTTCCTATCACTCGTTTCATCTTTATTTCATGTCATCCACTTCCATGCCTGGCTACTGGCCGATCCCTCGTTCCGGGTGCTTCATTCGAATGACTTAAGGTCGTTGGTTCCTCGACAGGCTTGTGACCTTAAGCACATATGTGTAAGTCCTCCATATGGGGAAGGTAAGTCGATTAAGTAAAATAAAATCTATATTAACATAAAGCAGATAGAAAAATACATTTTGTAAGAATTTATTTTGTAGAAATTATCTAAAAATAAGCGATAATGGCCAGAAACAGTTATGTGTTTTTAATAATCAAATATTTTTTCTTCTCTCAAAGGATCTCATAAATTGTGTTTTAGATGAAATATTGGATTGAATGCATTTCTTCTGCAGCATTATACAAACAGTATGGAGATTAAGAGAAATAGGTAAATGTTTTATGGCACAAGACCACAAATATCAAAACTGTGTAAATATTACTTTTAAGAAACATGTAATTCATAGTTCTTTTTATTATTTATTTAAGAGGGGAGACTAGGTGATGAAAATTGCAAAAAAAAAATATATATATATATATATATATATATATATATATATATATATTTAGATTATTATGAATTGGAATTTCCTCTTTTCTCTCAATAACATTAGATTCTCTCTTAGCGCGAAAACAGGAAGTCAGATTCCCCTGTCGGTCCGGGGGCAAAATAGGTTGATTTTCCGCAAGCTGGTAAAGCTCGAATTTCTCATGGCTTGATCATTTTTTAGATATTCCTTATTTTTGGTTTCATCTTTAAAAACTTACGCTTTTCTCATACAGGAATTTGTCAACTCCTGTCCATACAAACAAAGGAACTTCAGTCCCATAGCAGCCAGCTTTTGACTATCACTTTAACCTATAGCACTCCCTTATTTCGCTTCTACTACCAAGGAAATAAATAATAACGCTCTTCCTGATAATTTTTTCTCGATTAGCTTGAAATAAATAGAAGTACAAACTTTTTAACAATAATTTGTTGCCGAGATGTAGAGAAAGTCATGTGAATGGAACACATAAGATTTTTCACAATTGTAGTCAACTTCTGCAAATATTCGCCCAGAGATCTACATAGCAAATAGTATGGAAACGATTAATAACCGATCATTTTTTAACGTTGAGTAGATCCTTTCTGTGGAAGACATAGCGATTAGGTTTAAACTAGGCTTAGAAACGCAGTGTGCATAGCTAGTTATCGTAGTTTACCGCACATAAATAGTTATACAGTTAGTGTAATTTGACGAAAAAAAACACAATTGGCAGCATTATAAGTGATACAAGATGGATAATTTTTGCACTGTATTCTTCAGTATGGTTACAGGAGCAGATAGTTAATAAATAAAGGACTATAAACCTTAAGTTGTCTTTAAATAAAAATCTGATGTGTTCCATTCATATGACTTTCTCAACATCTCAAAAAATTGTTAAAAAGCCATTCTTCTATTTACATCATGCCAATAGAGATAAAAATTAGCAGAAATGGTCTTATTGCTTTCTTTCTAGTCAGTAAAAGGAAATAAGGGAGTACAATAGGCTAAACCGACAGTCATGTGTTTTAAAATGTACTTGCTATGGGATTGAAGTCCGTTTCTTTGCGTGACCGGGAGGTGACAAGTTCCCGTACGAGAAATTATTTTAAAACGGAAACCAATAACAAGAAATATCTTGAAAATGGTCAACTCCTAGAAAAAAATTACGAATTTTTTTTTTTTAGAGATATACATTTTTTGTGCAGGAAGTTTCTGTCTATATATCTTAGTTTACCAGTTATGCAAAATTCAGAAAAATTCCACCATAATAAAGAGGTCTTCAGAGACTGTTCCCAGAAAATTCAAGATACACATTTTATTTGTCATTTAAATATCTTAAATATAAGATGTTTTAATCTAATTCGTTAGAGCCACTTTTTTGTAAATAAAAATGTTCGAACCTTTTTCCATGTAAAGAGTATTTGTGGTCGGGGGGGATTTTCTTGAAAATCTTCATGTCGCATCCTTGGAAGATACTGAACTTAAATGTTAAGTTTGGCATTTAACGGACTTTTCGTATTTGGACTATGCTGCCCACAGACACGCACAGATACACACATATGGACCTTTTTTCTAAAAATGGTTTTATATATGTATATATATATATATTTCTTTCTCTACGCGTAATAAAATAAAATCTGTAATACAACATCCTGGTATCTTGTTCCCTATACCAGGAGGTATATTCTCTACGCGTACTATGTATATAGTGTATAGAGAAGGTATGGTAATGCACCTAAAAATTCGATGTCAAGATTTCACGGGATATACATGTTTTGGGATCTCCTGAATCCAAAAAAAAAATTAAATATGTGTGTATATATATGTGTATATATATGTGTATGTGTATATATATGTGTGTGTATGTATATGTGTATGTGTATGTATATATATGTGTATGTATGTATATATGTGTATGTATATGTGTATGTGTATGTATATGTGTATGTGTATGTATATATGTGTATGTATATGTGTATGTGTATGTATATGTGTATGTGTATGTATATATGTGTATATATATGTGTGTGTATATATATGTGTGTATATATATGTATATATATGTGTGTATATATATGTATATATATGTGTGTATATATGTATATATATGTGTATATTTATTTGTAACGTACGATTTCAGCACTCGTTGGTTGTACCGAAGTAATATTAGCCGCGAGTGCAATTAACGTGCTTGACAAACAATGTTTCCGGAGGGAAATAGCTACACCAGCAATCCAGTAAAATGATTCTGTTCATGAGAGGAAGCTGGGCCCTGAAAAGATTCATCGTAGGGGGTATGTTCAACCAGAAGAATTTTTACTTCCTGAATCTGTGGCGGCTGGAAGCGCAAACTTCGTGAGGCGAACACATGAGTTTAAGAAGAAAGAGTGAGCAGAGCGGACTGCCTATTTCGCTATCTTTGGGGTTTAAGAGTACCAGCAGTCAAGGGTATGTATGACTGAAAATCACAACAACAACAACAAAAACTACTTTTTTATTTTAACATAACATAATTTAAACATTCCTGAAAACAGAAAGCTATAATTTGCCAGCATTTTAAATGCCTTAAATCTCTTAAAAGTATTGGGAAAACCATAAAGGACAGGATAAACTGCCAAATAAGGAATATCCTTAATCAAGAAGTGTTTACTGTGGTCATCCAAGTAGTTTCTATTAATTAATGATATTTAGTGATTTTAATCATCCGAATTCAGGATCGCAATTAGCATATCGGGCAGCCAATCTTGGGATTTGGGAGGGCAACAGACTTGCTTTTAGACGCGGACGATCGCTAGGCCAGTTCTGAATTCAGGTTATGCCACGTTTGACAGAAGAAATGCCTAGTGAAATTCACGCCACAACAGTCATCATCCGCAAGGGAAGGATATACAATGGGAAGTTTGCACTGAAGCCAAAATAGTAATAAATCAATAAAATACAGAGATCAGACCTAAAAGCTATCTATAGAAGTTGGCGACTACTAAAGTGGACCAAACCATCGGATCATTTTGAGTTGTGGTTCATGGTTAATTGATTTAGAGAAATGCTACACTTACCAAAGCAACAAATGCATAATAGAGCAGATCTGAATTTTTGAGATTCGTGATTGAGGTAAGCTACGAATGTATTTTTGTTACAGGTTGATCACTGTCCAGTATGTTGATCATGCCTAAACGTATTGCCATTGTCACATGGCGTCTGCAGGATGTTCCGCGCGATGAGCTGCGAAGAAGGTTTCAACGAAAATTTAAAAAGGATGGACCAACGAACAAAATCATGTAGCGGGAACTCGGTGGTAATCTCCAGCGTCCTCTGCTCAGCGGTTGATGAAAATTCCACTCCTAAGGTTGCCTAACTAATTATATATCAGGGTGCTTTGTGGGTGAGACAAATTTTGAATAACACTGGGTTTCCCTTTATAATTGAATTTATTATTTAAAAATTTAACGGGCGGATATCTTGTTTCCTTACAATATATATTTCCATTAATAACCTTCCCACCACTTCAATACATTTATCAGAAGCCTAATCTATCTCTCTGTACACGTTCTCCCACCACTTAAGCACGTGGGCGTGCTCACGTTAAGCTCACAACACAGATCAAAGTTTGACAGTAAGAGTAAATATGCAAGAATAAACGTTTATATTGCCACGGTGACGCCAACCTTCGCGCCATAAAGTGCAACAATATCTTTAATTGGCCCCTTGGTAGCATCACTTTACATGCTGCGAGAGTAAATGTCAAGTTTTGCCAGCATCGAGTTCACATGTCCATCACGCTTGGGAAAACCCAATGCTTCCCTCTCACTCTAATTTTCTTCTTGCTTCGTCTATTTTTCCAGGTCCCTGTGCTTCCTGGAGAACAAATCACTACGTTCGTCTCACTCATTTCTATCTCTTTCCTTTTGTATTTTACGTTATTTAGCCTAAATCTGTGCTCATTACCAAGTGGTAGTTGGTGGACTTTACCTGGAATTAAACTACCTCACCTCTGCCTTAATTCCTAAGTTACAACTCTGTTTTATACATGTTTCTACCACTAAATATTCTCAACTGTTTTAACATTGCTTTCTTTATTCTTATAATACTATGTACAATTCCACTTTGTGGGCATATGGTATGTCCTCCTTGCTGACGGACGAGGCTCAACCAGGTCAACCTTCCACAAGAGCAGCTGACATTAACGCAATACGGGAGTCAGTTGAGCGGAGTCCTAAATCTGTAGGATGTCTTTCACGCTAATTGCAAATTCCGAAATCATCAGCATTCAATGTGCTGAAATTCACCTTGAAGAAGCATGCATATCATTTGCAAGTGTTACACCAACTCCATGACGGAATTTGCAACTGACGTGAAAGTCAACTTATAGATTTAAGACTCCGTCCAATTGACTCCCGTATTGCGTCAGTGATAGCTGCGGTTGTGGAAGGTGAATTTGGTCGAGACTCGTCAGCAACAGCACCTATTCGATGAAACTCATTAAACAGTTTCCATATAGTTTTATTCATTGGTCTGGTCCATCCTTTCTAAATTTGCGCTGAAACCATCGTACAGGTCATCGCACGAAACATCCTGTAGACGCCATGTGACAACGGCATCAAGAATAGTCAACATACTGCTCAGTGATCAATGTATAACAAAAAGACATTTGTAAATTACCTCTATCACGAAATAGTTACTTACTTTGTGGACATCCTGTATAAAACGAAGTTTCACATTGAAACCAAAACAGCAATAAATGAATAAAGAGATTGACCTAAAAAGGTATCTATGGAGGTTGGTGATTGCTAAAGTGAACCATACCATTAGACCATTTTGATTTTTACTTGCTTTATACGTACTATGTACATAGAGTATAGAGAAGATATTGCACTCCACCCAAAAATTCGATACCGAGATTTCACCGGAAATATGCTTTAGGGTCCCTGTATAAAAAAAAACACTTAGAAAAAGGCCCATGTGTGTCCGTGTGCCTGTGAACACGATTTCCCAAAAACGAAAAGTTGGTAAAATACCAAACGTTGTATTATTTAAGTTTAGTATCTTCCAGGGATGCGTCAAGAAAGATTTTGAGAAAAAATCCCCCTACCCCAAACTACCCTTTCATGGACCTTTTTCTCGAAAATTTTGTTTTTTTAAAAAATGTCTAACGATTTTGATTAAATATTGTATATTAAAGGTATTTACATCCCAAATAAAATATATATCTTGAATTTTCGTGGAACAGCCTCTGAAGATTACTTTATTCTGGATGAATTTTACGGATGTTTGCACGACTGCTAAACCGTAAGAGATGGACAAAAACTTACCACACAGAAAATATAGAGCACATTAAAACATACAATTTATGTAATATACATTTTTTTCGTGAAGTTGATCGTTTTTAAAGATATTCCTTGTTTTTAGTTTCAGCTTTGATAAACTTATACTTTTATCATACATGAATTTATCAACTCCTATCCATACAACCAAAGGAACTTCAGTCACATAGCAACCAGCTTTTGTCTATCACTTTAACCTATGGTACTCCCTTATTTCGTTTCTACTTACAAGGAAGGAAACAATAAGACTTTCTGCTATTTTTTTCTCGATTAGCATGAAGTAAATAGAGGAATAAGCTTTTAACAATAATTTGTTGCAGAGATGTAGAGAAAGTCATGTGAATGGAACAATCAGATTTTTGAGTTTATGATGCATGGCTATTGATTTAGAGAAATGCTACCTTATCACAGCAACAAATGCATAATGGAGCTGGTTTGAATCTTTGAGATACATATAACACTAAAATGGAAGGCGGTGTCCAAAATACAATGGCAACTAGAATCATACGTAAAATACCTGTAGAAGTACCGATATAAAGCTGTCCAGAATGTGAAATGAAATGGAGTTTTATTGAGGTACTCTTTTTAACTACAATAGTTCTCTGTGTCCCATTCTATATTGGGCGTGAAGGATCGCTTAATTTTACTTGGAGGCCTCTTTATCAGATCTGAAACTCTTGCATGCCATAAATTTACGACACGGTACCAACGGTTTTACTGTCTCCCGAGGGAAGCCATGCTTAGAACTTTTACACCTGAAAAACTCCTCCGTCCTCCGTTGGGTTTGAACCCGCGATCTTGGGCATATGGTACCACTACATCAAGGATAGCAACTTTCCAGGATGTGACTGTTGTTGCTAAGTGCCATAAAAGCCCTGTGAAATTCATTCGGCTAAATCTCTAATCCACATGAAATGCAAGAAACATACGGCTATCTGAGACAGTAGGTCCCAGGATCGCAATATACGAGGGCTGTAAAGAAAATAGTGGCAACATGGTCCCCACATTCACATGAGCGGGTATGAGCAAATAGGATATGGGAATGATCAGGTGACTAGTGTCGATGTGTGGTGTGCTTTGGTGGGACTGCCAGTTGAGTGTGTGTTGTTGCTGTGTAGCGCTGAAGTGAACAGTGTCAAGTGCACCGCTCTAAAGCATGTTTACCAAAGGCGATCAGCGCTCGTTGATTAAAATCGAGGTTGCCCGTGCAAAAAATGCATCAGCATGTTATCGAGGATTACGTGAAGCCTGTGGCGGGAATGCATTGCCGTACAGGACGGTTGCACGATGGGTCAAGGCGTTTCGTGCAGATCGGACTGAGACTGCGGATTTGCACCGCACAGGTCGGCCGTCTATTCCGCAAGATCAGATTGACATCGGAGTGGTCTGGTTGCCATGGGCCATCGATGCACTGTCCGGGAGTTATCCTAGAGATTGGTCTCTGTCATGAAACTGTGTGGCATATCCTGACGAAATGTCTTCACCTGGGGAAAATTGCGTCCCGTTGGGTTACACATCGACTCACTGCGGTACAGAAATGGCACCGGTATGCACTGGCTGGCATCCACCTGGACAGATACCGCAATGAAGGAGACGCATTTTTGCAGCGTATTGTCGCCATTGATGAGATGTGGGCACGAGCCTATGAGCCGGAATTGAAGCGTCAGTCGAATGAATGGCGTCACCCAGGTTCACCACGTCCACAGAAAGTTCAACAGGAACCCAGTCTGGTGAAGCTGATGCTGATTGTGGCATACGTCTTCTACGCATGCTGTGCCTGAGGGACAAACCGTCAACAATGACTACTATTGCCGATTTCTGGACCGACATCTTCGTCCGGCTATGCGGCGCAAACGTCCGTTTATTGCGAGACGATCACCTCATAGTGTTGCTTGACAACGCATGAAGGAACTCCTCCGAGGCCGCCGATTTCCTGCCGTGGCATCTGTAGTCCGCGCAGTAGGGCGCTCCGTCGCAGTCATCAACAGAGATCGCCTTGCCAACGGTCCCCAACGGCTGCCCTACATTTGACAAAAGGCTTTGTGGGTGATTACATTGAAGGAATGTAATGCAATTGTGCTTGTGAGTTCAATAAATATTGTGTTCTATCAATTTGCCACTACTTTATTTACAGCCCTCGTATTTTCACAAAGTACTCTCCCAAGAATCCTGCTATTGCGTTGCGCTCTAGAGAGCGGGAAGCAACATGGAATGCATTTTCATGTTTTCCTGCTACACACAGGTTTTTCCTCCAAACTCGTGAAGTACTATAATTCATTAATTTTCTTAGCAGGTGGTTTTACCAAGGGGGTCATTTATGCATTTGCCCCATGAATTTTAATCCAGTAAAACGACCGGGAAGGTGAAAGCTGATATACACACGTTTCCCCAAAGTTCTAGAAATACGCTGTGAATCTAGGTTATAAGATGGTTAAAACCAGAGAGTCAAACTAGAACTTCATTTATTTTGATGGGTAATGTGAACGAAAATATTGATTCGTCTTTTCTTAACACCTCTCCACCAACAAAACGACCTCCATTTTATAACTTTCAAAGCTTCGTATATGTAGAGAAGAAATTACATTCCACCTAAAAATTCGATACCAAGTTTTAGGGTCTCCTGAAAACAAAAAGTAGAAAAAGGTCAATGGTTGTGTATCTGGGAATAGCCTAACCCAAAAAGAAAAGCCGGCCACTTACCGAATTTGATGTTCAAGTTCAGCATCCTTCAAGGATGACTCGAAGATTTTCAAGAAAATACGCCCACTTCAAACTATCCTTTATATGCAAATTTTTTTCGAAACTTTTTACTCAAAAATGACTAATGATATATAACAATAGCCTCGGATGTACTGTTCATTCTGAGTGACTCGTACAACCGGTAAAGCATAAGAGATAGATGAAAGCTAACTGCACAATAAATGTAGATCTCGTCAAAATACACATCTGTCAAATACATTTTATTGAGGATCCAACTGTTTACGAGATATTGCTTTTTATAAGATCAAAATTTTCAATTCTTAATTTTTACTTTCTCTATACGTACAATGTACATAGTGTATAGAGAAGGTATTGTATTGCACCCAAAAATTCGATACCGAGATTTCACCGGAAATATGTGTTTTGAGATCCCTTGAATCCAAAAAAAGCTTTTCTAGAAAAATGTACGCGTGTGTCTGTCTGTGTGTATGTGTGTGTGTGTCTGTGGGCAGCATAGCTCAAAAACGAAGAGACCGTGAAATACCAAACTTGGTATTTAAGTTTGGTATCGCCCAAGGATACGACACAAATATTTAAAAAAAAAAAAAAAAAATCCCCCCACCCTAAACTACCCGTTACATGGAAAAAGTTTTGAACATTTTGATTTTCTTAAAAATGGCTGTAACGATTTTGATTAAAATGTCGTATATTAAAGATATTTACCTGACAAATAAAATGTATATCTTGAATTTTCTGAAGACCACTTTATTCTGGATGAATTTTACGGAATTTTGCCTAACTGCTAAACCGTAAGAGATGGACGAAAACTTAAAATACACAACATGTAGAGCACGTTAAAACACACAATTTATGTTATATAACTTTTTTCGTTGAGTTTTTCGTTTTTGAGATATTCCTTATTTTTGTCTTTAGCTTTGAAACGCATATTTTTCTCGTACAGGAGTTGGTCAACTCCTGTCCATACAAACAAAGGAACTTCAATCACAAAGCAGCCCGCTTTTGACTATCACTTTTACCTATAGTACTCCCTTATTTCGCTTCTACTAACAAGGAAGCAAGTAATAAGACTATTTCTGCTAATTTCTTCTCGATTAGATGAAGTAAGTAGAATACTTCGTTGCAGAGATATAGAGAAAGTCATGTGAATGGAACACATTAGATTTTTTCAAACGGAAAGTCGTTATTCGTATTTATTTATCCTGGTCATGAAAAGAGAACGAAATTTCAATACCATTACATAGCAACCGACTTTTGAAAGAGGAAATAGCATTATATAAAGAAATAGTACTGTAATAATTTTTTTTCACTAATGCTTATCTTGATAAACCTGAAATAAATAGAAGAATAGGCTTCTGCAAGAATAATTTGTTTAAGTATTGGCAGAGAAGGTCGTCTCCTTAGCGCGGTGATAGCGTAGTTGCTTGCCAAGCGGGAGACCTGGCTTCGATTCCCGGTACCAGCGTGGGGAATTTTCCCCTACTGGGAGACTTGATCCAAGGTGCACTCAGCCTCGTGAGGTCTCTGTGGGGCCAACTGAGGAGCTATTTGATTGAGAATTAACGGCTCCAGATCGAGAAGATCGCACTTCCGCACTAACGGACCGGGAGGGACTCGAGGGGCTGATCACGTCTCACCCTCCAGCACTGCATCCCATTCATGACACCTTCGGGCCGAGATGGGGGATACAGCGGCCATGGTCCATAGTGGACCTTCGTGCCATGGAGTTTATAGGTAGAGGAAGCTATATGAACGTAGCACATCAGGTTATTATACTTTTTATTTTTTTGTCGCGCTGCAACTACGCACTTTTGAGGAAGGTGAATATCCTTAATATAGCCCCCCTGAGCAGCGGTGTCTGTAAGTGGAACACAGAGGGACAGTTGTCCCTACCCCCTCAGCTCTTAATTTTTCAGAATTAATACTTTTCAGTTTAAGAGCCAACATAGCGATAGTATCTTACAATATCCACTTCAGTTTTCTTAAATTGTCATAAATGTCGTATATGCAATTGAGGAAAAGTATGAAGTAAATCCCTTGGTAATTAGTTTCTCCATTTTCTCGGCCTGTCCTATTTCTTCGTCCTATTAGTTTGTAAATTAGTATTTTCAATGGGCATAAATCATTCACTTTATGAGAAGAAAACCAATGGCTCTCCTCGACATTTAGCGACAAAGCTGATCTGATGCGAAAGAGTCTTTCTGCTGCTTCTTACTGTTACACTTATAAACGAAAATTGGCTACAGGCTTCTCTTCCCATGAAATCTATGGGTCTTGGTATAAAAAAACTAAGCGAAATCTGTATTCCTGCTTTCTTAGCTTCTGTCTTTGAGATTTATAACTTCATCAAGTCGAAATCTGCTTTTTGAAAGAAGCTTTGGATAGAGGAGAGTTTTAATCAAGAACTCTGATCAACTAGATAATGCACGGATTCAGAAATATAATGAATTAATTACCAAACAGCTCCTGGAATATCTCGTCCAATCTTATATTTCGCCTTCAGATCAAGCCAAAATTCTCGCTCCACAAGTAAAAGAAGCAGGTTCCTGGCTACATGTAATAACTTTTCCTATCATGGGAACTTCAATGGACAGCAGATCAGCAATTTAACACTGTGAGGCTTTATAACAGTTCTCCTTAAATATTTGATGAATTAGAAATGTTCCACAAAATTATGGAAATGTGCATTTTGTCAAAATGGACAACAGGGCAATTAAATGGAAATTTGCTATAGTAGAGTCAGGTATGCATGTTGCGTAATTGATGATTAAGAAACCCATTCCTTTAAGTTTGATTATTGCTAAATGTGGGGCATTTGTAACTTAATATGGATAGGAACAAACTTGTTTTAAATGTGGAAGTTCTACCATCAGAGACGTATTTGTCCATAAGGAATGTATCTGATAAACCTGCTATAAGGAAGTTTTGCAGCTTCGTTTTTGAGTTAAGTTGTTTATACACACACACACCCTTTTCTGTAAATTCTGTTTTTGGCATTCAGGGACCCTTAAAATATAAACCCCATGAAATCTCAGTATAACATTTTTGGTGAAATGAAACACCTTCTGTATCTACTGTACATTGTACATGGTAAAGAAAATAATTGAAAAATTAATGTGTTAAATTCACACGACTTTCTTTACCTATTCTGTAAAAAACTGTTTTTATATTTATACTTCTATTTCACGTTGTTCCATAAAAACGTTAGCAGAAATGGCTTCTTCACTTGTTTCCTTGTACGTACAACAGGAATAAGGATATAGAGTAAGCTGAAGCAATAGTCAAATATTTTGTGGTTGCTATTCGATGACATTGAAATGCAATTCTCTTTGCATGTCCAGGAGCTAAACAGAAAAATAATGACGATTTCCCATTTGAGAAAGATAATATGTATTGGAATATTTAAACTGATAATAAGGAATTCTTTGGAAATAATTAACTCTATAGAACGATGTATCTGATATAAATTGTGTGCAAAAAAAAATGAAATGGCCTGTTATTTATGGACGCTCTTTAACTGTTTTGGTTCTCAGCGTCCCATTCTATATTGGGCGTGAAAGATGGCTTAAATTTGCTCAGAGGCCTCTCTTATCAGGCTTGAGGTTCTTTTACGTGCCGTAAATCTACGACACGGGACCCACAGCTTTACTTCCCTTCCGAAGGAAGCCGTGCTAAGGAAAAAATCCATCGTCCTCCGCCGGGTTTGAACCTGCGACCTTGGATATATGAAGTTAGCATGGTAACCATTTCACCACGGAGGGCGACTAAATTGTGTGCTTATTATACACTCATTTGTATAGTAAGATTTTGTAAATATTTTCTCTTACGGCTTGTTAGTAATGAAGAGGGATTTAGACGCTATTCCTAGAAAATTAAAGATATATCTTTCGTTTCTCATGAAACCATCTTAAATATATGGTATTTTATTCAAAATCTATTGAGCATATCAAACATTTCGACCTTTTTTTTTTTTTTACCATGTAAAGGTTTGTTTGGGGTGAAAGAATTTTGTTGAAAGTCTTAGTTTCACATTCTTGAAAAATGCTGAATTTAAATATCAAATTTAGTATTTAAACCACTTTTCATTTCGAGTCATGCTATTCATAAAGAGGGAGCTTTCTTTCTATGCAGGCCTCCTCAAAACATGTATTTCTGGTGAAATCTTGGTAATGAATTTTGGGTGGAACTCGCTGTTTCTTTACCACTAGGCATGTTATATGTGGTAGAGAAAGTAAAAAATAACTGTTACATTCACGTACATTTTATCCTATGTTCAGTTATTCTTAAAAATGCTTAGTTTTCTATCTGCTTTGCCTGAATCAAGATAAACATTTAAAGTTAATAACAGGAAATATCTCCTAAATGGTTAACTGCACACGCACAATGTATTTGAGCTAAATTGTCTGTTTAATGAAATCTACATTTTTTGTACGGTAAGTTTTTGTCGATCTCTTACGGTTTACAAGTTTTGCAGAAGACATCCAGAATAAACAGAATCTCAGAGGCTCCTTACAGAAAATTCTATTTATGCATTCATTTGTCATATAAATAGTTTAAATGTGATATTTTGATCAAAGCTACATATTATAGCTTTTTTTTTTTTTTGAGAAACTCAAAATTTTCGAAAAATATAACATGTAAAGTACAGTTTGTGATGGGAGGGAGGGGGTTCTTGAAAATCTTCGTGTCGCAGTCTTGGAAATTGCTTAACTTAAATATCAAGTTTGGTCTTTAACGGACTTTTTGTTTTTGAGTTACGCTGTTCATGCATGCGCGCCCGTACTTTTTATTTTTTTGAGGGAGGAATTGAGTGGTCTTCAATACATGTACTTCCGTTGAAAGCCGGTATCGAATTTTTGGGTATGATGCAATACTTTCTCTACCTATTATGTACATGGTAGAGAAGGTAACTAATATAATATATCTGTACTGACGTTTATCAACATTGGTTCATAAAGCGTTGGTTTGAAAGTGCTGCCCTCCTAGCCACGTCTTCAGTTCAGGGAAAAGGTGAAAGTCGCTGGGTGCCAGGTCAGGACTGTACGGCGGATGATCGAAAATGTCCCATTGAAATTGTTCAAGGAGCCGATGGTTGTGCCAGCGTTGTCATGGATCAGCACAATTCCTAAAGTCAGCATTCCTCTTCGTTTGTTTTGAATGGCTCTCCGCAAACGTCGTAAAATACGAAGATCTTTAAAACAACGTCAATGCTCATTTGAAATCATTGGCGGCAATATTATTTGAAGCGGGTATTGCAAAGCTTGTGCACAGGTACGATAAATGTCTCAATCTTTTCGTTGATTATGTTGAAAAGTAAGCATAAGTGTACAAAACTTTTATTAATAAAATAATTGTTTTCTATGAATTAGTCTTATTTTCAGCCTATCGGAGGTTGAGGAAAAAACGGCCCTCGTATTAACATAGTTAAGCTTTGAAATTTCATACCACGCTACCGTTTTCTTAATGCGGTTGTGATTTCAATTCGATGGTGTATATAGCGAGCATATATGTATCCATGTCGCTGATAAAATCTTTAATATAAAGATCGTAGTTGTCCATTTTGACCACATATACATATATTAATAATTCTAGTTAATCTGGGTGGCCAAGTTGTGTGTTGTCCGTCTGATGTCAAAGTCAAGAGTTCAAACCCGGGCAAGATTTATGCTTTTTAAATGTGCTCAAAAGCGTCAGCCCCGTGAGTTACTGGCATGTAAAGTAACTTCAGCAAGACGAAATTCCAGCATACTGATGGCACTGATAAGATCTTGGCAGCTAGCAGTGTCCATAACGAACAAAATCATTTTATAATCCTTCATCTAGAAAGTGAACAAAACGCCCATTTCCATCAGATAGAAAGCTTGGGAAAATGTAAAATGCAATAAAAGATATTTTGAAAATTGCTAATGCTAACAAATAAGATCTTACAAATTTTAATGCATTGTATATTTTTACTTTCTCTACTTAGTACATAGAATTCGATACCGATATTTCACTGAAAATACTCCTTTTAGGATCCCCTGGATCAAAAAAAAAAAAAAAAAAAAAGAAGCATTTTCAGAAAAAGGTCTGTATGTGTGTGTACCTACTTTATACTTAGGTTCATCATCTCCAGAGATGCGATATGAAGATTTTTAAAAACATCTCCCTAACTCAAACTAACCTTTACATGGAAAAGTTTTAGAACATTTTAATTTTCTTTAAAGTGACTAACGATTTTGAAATGAGCATATTACATATTCTACGGATAAATATACGACAAATAAAATGTAATAACCGCTGAAGTCCGCTTCATTTATACTGACTTTTGCATAATTGGTAAACTGCAAGAGATTGAAAGCTACTACACCAAAAAATGCAGATCTCCTTAAAACGCGCAATTTAGGTTATACGATTTTTACTTTCTCCACACGTACTATGTACATAGTGTATAGAGAAGGTATTGTAATGCAACCAAAATTTCGATACCGAGATTTCACCGAAAATACATGTTTTGGGTCCCCTAAATCCAAAAAAAGTCTGTGTGAGTGTCTTTGGACAGCATAACTCAAAAACGAAAAGACCGTTGAATACCAAACTTGGTATTTAAGTTTGACATCTTTCAAAAATGCCACACGAAGATTTACAAGAAAATCTCCCTACCACAAACTACCCTTTACCTGGAATTTTTTTCTAAAATTTTGATTTTCTCAAAAATGGCTATAACGATTTTGATTAATATCGTATATTAAAGATATTTACCTGACAAATAAAATGCATATCTCGAATTTTCTGTATAATAAGACTATTTCTGCCAATTTTTCCTCGATTAGCATTAAGTAAATAGAAGCAGAAGCTTTTTAGTAATATTTTTGCAGAGATGTAGAGAAAATCATGTGAATGGAACACATCAGATGTTTATGTAAAATATTCTGCATTAAAAGTGTTTAAAGGAGTAAATGTAAAGGGTTGTTTGAGTGCGTAAATCTTCTTGTCGAAACCTTGGAAGGTACTAAATTTAAATATTAAATTTGGTACTCCTCTTTAACCGATTCTTAAGTTTTGAATTATGCTGTTCACACACACGCACACGCACATCCACATTTAAACACTGAAATTTTGGACACATCACATTTTTTATAATATTTAGCGCGCGGTTTTACTATAATGGCATCGCAGGCGATGACACTGATGATACAGGAATGAAGATGGAGCACCAGTGGAATGTGATGGCGTGGGAAACCGGAGAACCCTGAGAAAATCCGCCCCTACGCAGCTTTGTCCACCACAAATCTTACATGGGTTCGCTTAGGATCGAACCCAGCCTGAAATCACTTAACTCTCGTTATAGGTTTAGTTATTCTGTTATTTGTATACATTTTATAATAAATTATTTTTATTTCTAATTTTAATGTATTAATTAAATTATATTTTACTTTTTATAGATTGTGGACATAGGGAAAACTTGGTTATTTGCTCTGAAAATAGTGAATTAAATTATATATATTTAACGAAATAAAATGTATGATTACTAATTTGAAAGATCATCTTGATAAATTAGCACAATTATAAATAGAAAATAGTTTGAGATCCATTTTTGAAACTGTTTAAGGGAGGTTTCTGAAAGATATTTTATTTAATCTACAGAAACGTGATTTACTTATTAAGAGTAATTCTGTGCACATCATTCATTACAGCGAATCAATAATTTTGAGACAAATACCTTGTTTCATAAAATGGCGCAGTAAGTTAAATTGTAAGTTTCATTATTACGCTGAATGCATTTTCCAGGAAGAAAGCAGGCTTCAAGAGCTCTCCACAAATTCATTTTGTCTTCATAACAATGCGAAGACAAATGACGGTGCAGAATGAAATACTTCTGTTTTTTTCGCGGAAACTAAAAGAAAAAATTATTATTCATATATCACAGTGGCTCTCTAGTCATATATTTTATTTCTTTTTCTCTTGGAATTCCATAAATTGTCCGTCGTATTTCATGCAGAGCACGATGACCTACTTAAGTATAACAAACTTCCATAACAAAATTGCTCTCGCTGGAGCCTCTCGAAATATCCAGCCAACTAGAATCTACGTAAACATACAGCTGAGCCTGGAGTATTGCTGCAGTTTGTATGTTGAAAATACAGATATGACCCTAATTCTCAAAAATCCTGTAGGTTGAGATTGGGGTTTTCATACGGTCTATAGAAAAATATTTCAATTTAGTCGCTTTTTTTTTTTTTTTTTGGAAGTGTTTAACGCCCGCTTTTACTGCTCTGGCACCGCAGGCGATGCCACTGGTGATACATGAAGATGGAGCCCCGGTGGAATGAGATGGCGGGGGAAACCAGAGAACCCGGAGAAAACCCGCCCCTGCGCCGCTTTGTCCACCACAAATCTCGCATGCGGTCGCTTGGGAGCGAACCCGGGCCGTCTAGGTGAGAGGCGAGTGGTCTAACCACTCGGCCACGGGCGGCCAAGTTAGTCGTTGATAAATAGTAAAGAAAAATTACACATGTACTTAAATTGCTTAGCAGACGGCTACAACCAAACTTGAACGCAGACTGCCTCCGTGGTCGAGTGGTCAGTAAGCTGACTTCTCATTACGGAGGTTCCGGGTTCGATTCCCGACTGGGGCGGGAAGTTTTCTTTAACCAGAATTATTTCCTATCCCCCACAGTGCCTGGAAGTATGAATGTGAGAGTGAATGTGCGTGTGTTTAGTAATATAAAAAACTGATGTGTTCCATTCACATGACTTTCTCTACATCTCTACAACAAATTGTTAAAAATCTTATGATTCTATTTACTTCATGATAATCGAGAAAAAAATAGCAGAGTCTTGTTACTTGCTTCCTTGTAAGTAGAAGCAAAATAAGGGAGTACCATAGGTTAAAGTGATAGTCAAAAGCTGGTTGCTATGTGACTGAAGTTCCTTTGTTTGTATGGACAGGAGTTGAAAAATTCCTGTATGAGAAAGGTATGTTTTTCAAAGCTGAAACCAAAAACAAGGAATATCTAAAAAAACGATCTTCTCCACGAAAAAATGTATATAGCATAAATTGTGTGTTTTAACGTGCTCTATATGTTTTGTGTGGAGAGTTTTTTGTCTATTACGGTTTAACAGTTAGGCAAAATTCCGTAAAAATCATCCAGAATAAAGTAGTCTTGACAGGCTATTCTCAAAAAATTCAAGATATACATATTATATGTCACGTAAATATCTTTAATATACTATTTTTTAATCAAAATCGTTACAGCTATTTTTGAGAAAATCAAAATTTGCCAAAAAATTTCCACGTAAGAAGTAGTTAGGATTGAGGGATGTTCTTAAAAATCTTTGTGTCCCATCCTTGCAAGATACCAAACTTAAATACCAATTCACATGACTTTATCTACAACTCTAACAAATTATTGTTAATAAGCTTATTTTTCTATCTATTTAATGCTAAAGCACTAGCAATAAAGGTCTTATTACTTAGCTCCTTTATAAGTAGAAGGGAAATAAAAGAAAACATTAGGCTAAACCGACAATCAAATGTTTTAAAATGTGTTTGCTATTGGATTGAAATCCCTTTCTTTGTTGGCCAGGAGTTGTCAAGTTCCCGAATGAGAAATCAATAACAAGGAAAATCTAAATGGGCCAACTCCACGAAAAAAATTTATAGAACATAAATTGTGTGTTTTATTGTGATCTACGTTTTTGATTAATACATTTTTATTTATTTCTTACGGTTTGTCAGTTATGAAAAAATCAATAAAAATCATCCAGAATAAAAAGGTTTTCAGAGGCTTTTCCCAGAAAATTAAAGATATACGAGATATAAAGATATCGTACATTTTATTCGGGGTTTAAATATCTTTAATATACGTGACTTGAATTAAAATCATTAGCCATTTTTAAGAAAATCAAAATTTTCAAAATGTTTCCATATAAAGAGTAGTTTGTGGTGGGGGGATTTTCTTGAAAATCTTCGTGTCGTATCCTTGGAAGATACTGAACTTAAATACCAAGTTTGGTATTTAACGGCCTTTTCGTTTTTGAGCTATGTTGTCCACAGACACACACACACACACACACACGCACACACAAAATGGAAATGGAAATGGCGTGTTATTTATGGACGCTCTATAACTACTGTGGTTCTCAACGTCCCATTCTATACTGGGCGTGAAAGACCGCTTAATTTTGCTCAGAGGCCTCTCTTATCAGGCTTGAGGTTCTTTTACGTGCCGTAAATCTACGACACGGGACCAACGGCTTTACTTTCCTTCCGAAGGAAGCCAGGCTAAGGATTTTTACACCCGAAAAAATCCATCGTCCTCCGCCGGGTTTGAACCGCGACCTTGGGTAACCATTACACCACGGAGGGCGATACACACACACGCACACACAAACACGGACCTTTCTCTAAATTTTTTTTTTTTTTTTTTTTGGATTCAGGGAGTCCTAAAACATGTATTTCCGGTGAAATTTCAGTATTGCTTTTTTGGGTGGAATACAATACTTACTCTGTACACTATCTGCATAGTATGTGCAAAGAAAGTAAAAAAAATATCTAATGTGTTCTATTCACATGACTTTCTCTACATACTATAACATATCATTAATAAAAATATACTATATGATAACAAGAGATTAACATTTTAGATAACTTTTGCATAAATGTTAACCCGTAATATATATATATATATATATATATATATATATATATAGAGAGAGAGAGAGAGGGGGGGAGGGAGAGGGGGAGGGGTGAGGGGGAGATAGAGAGAGATTTACTATGCAAAAATTACATCCCGTCAAAACACAATTTTGCATAAATGGTAAACCGTAAGAGATACATTAACTTTGACTATGCATTAATATATATCAGGTCAAAAACAATATATGTCAAACACTTAATTTCTGGAGTTAAGCACTTGTTACTGGTATCAATTTTCCCATACGTTCTTTTTATCAAATAGGAATTCCTTATTTGTTTTTCTTTCTGCTGCTCAAGCAAAGAACTTTAAGAGGAAACGAAAAATTACAGAACCTCAAGATGTAAATAACTAAGTGCAAAGTGAGCATCATGAGTTTAATAAAGTGAGGTGGACTGATAATTTTAAAATAACTTCTGGAGAATACAAACCTTTTATCCGTGTGCTCAAAAAGGTACCAAAGGAGATGGCTATAGTGATAAAAAATCTGATGTGCTTCATTCACAAAGCTTTCTCTACATCTCTGCAACAAATTATTGTTAGAAAGCTTATGCTTCTATCTACTTCATTCTAACTGAGAAAAAATTAGCCGAAATAGTCTCATTACTTGCTTCCTTGTAAGTAGCAGCGAAATAAGGGAGCACATAGCCTAAGGTTATAGTCAAAATCTGGTTTCTATGTGAATGAAACTACTTTGTATGGACAGGAGTTGACAAATTCGTGTATAAGAAAAGCATAAGTTTATTAAAGCTGAAACCAATAGCAAGGAATAACACAAAACGATCAACTCCACGAAAAAAAAATATATATAACATAAATTGTGTATTTTAAAGTGCTCTAAATTTTTTGTGTGGTACAGTTAAGCAATATTCCGTAAAATTCATCCAGAATAAAGTAGACTTCAGAGGTTATTCCCAGAAAATTCAAGATATATGTTATATTAGTCAGGTAAATATCTTTAATATAGGTACGATATTTTAATCTAAATCGTTAGGTCCATTTTTGAGAACATTAAATTTTCGAAAATAGTTCGTAGTAAAGGGTAGTTGGGGTGGGCAAATTTTCTTGAAAATCTTCGTGTCGCATTCTTGGAAGATACCAAACTTAAATACCAAGTTTGGATGTTACATACACGCACACGGTTCTCTTTCTAAAAATTCCTTTTTTGGATTCAGGGGGACCCAAATCTCGATATCGAATTTTTGGATGGAATGCGATACCTTCTCTATACACTATGTACATAGTACGTGTAGAGAAAGTAAACATATTAATGAAGTATGTATAGAAAGTTTTATGTATGTGTGGTAAGTTTTTTTAATTAAGTACTCTTCAAGTAGATGCGTAATACTAGAATCCTATACGTCATATCTGACCAAAATGACAAGGAGGTTGAAAAAGTGTGTAAACAGTTAGAAAACATAATCCACAAGGAAACTCTTAGGAGAACCAACATAATATTAATTGTAGTAGAAGCAAAATAATCTGATGTGTTACACTCACATGACTAGCTCTTCAACAAATTTCTTACATAAGAGTATTCTTCTTCCTGCACCTTGCTAATCGAGATAATCATTAGCAGAATGTTCTTACTACTTAGTTCCCTACACGTAGAAAGAAAATAAGGGAATACACTAGGCTAAACCGATAGTCAATTGTTTTAAAAACTGTTGTTATTCGATTGTCATTGCAAATCGCTTCCTTGCTTGGCCAGGAGTAGAACAAAAGAAGAACGGACACTTCCTGTCTCAGAAAAGTTTTAAGTGGTTACAACTGAAACCAAAAACAAGGAATATCTCAGAAACGGTTACTTCCACAACAAAACTTTTAAGGACATAAATTGTGTGTTTTGATCAAATCAACATTTTCTGTGTAGTAATTTTTTGTCTATCTCTTACCGTTTAGCAGTTAAGCAAAATTTAGCAAAATTCATCCAGAATAAACAGCTCTTTAGAGGCTATTCCCAGAAAATTTAAGATATACGTTTTATTTGTCGGGTAAATATCTTTATTATACGAAATTTTAAACAAAATCTTTAGAGCCATTTTTAAGAAAATCAAAATTTTCGAAAAAATTCCATGTAAAGGGTAGTTGGGGGTGGGGGGATACTAAACTTAAATACCAAGTTTGGTGTTTTACCTACTTTTCGTTTTTGAGTTATCGTGTTCATAGGCACACGGACACACAAACACGGACCTTTTTCCGAAAATTATTTTCTTTTAGATAAAGGGGACCCTAAAACTTATATTTCCGGTGAAATCTCGGTATCGAATTTTTGGGTAGAGTGCAATACCTTCTCTATGCGCTATGCACAGAGTGCGTATAGAGAAAGTAAAAATGAAGAAAAGTTGTTGGAGATATGGAATGGGAATGAAAATTACAAGTGGATATATATTAATATAACTGTCTTACAAGAAATGATATGGTAATTGTGATAATATTATTATACGCCCTGATCAGCTGTAGACATAAGAGCCCAGAGACCTAAGAAAATACCAGATAAAATATATTATGGTTAAAAATCGCTTGGAAGGGAGTGTGAAAGATCTTGAAACAATGCCTTGAGCTAACATAGACCGGAATCACAACTTTGCAAACGTTGAAGCAATAATGAAGAAAATAAGACAATATTGAAAGAATAAAACAAGATTGAATATTGAAAAGCTACGGAAAGCAAAGGAAACAATAAAAAAAAGTCTTAGAAGACAAAAGTTTTCACATTTGTACCCGAAGAAACTAACTGGAACAAAAACTAATGAATGTTAAAGGTCAGAATGACAGATGTGTCATAAAAGAGGAAAGAAGAGTCAGGAAACCATGTATTACTCAAGAAACACTAAAGATGGACTAAAGAAGAAAATGGAACAAAATAAGTAATGCAAAATAAAGAAGGTTAAGTAATGATTTGAGAAGAAAAACAAAAGTTAAACAACATACTTTGAGGAACTTACTGAAGAGATGATTAACTGTAAAGAATGACCTACATAAAAACAAACGAAATTGAATCGAGAGAAAACAAAGAAAAGATCTTTTGCCATAGAGGATGTATACAGATTATAAGCATATATTTAAGATATGGGAAGCTTATATCAAGAATCTCTATAATTTAGAAAAATGACCCAAACAGTTAGAAATAGAATTAGAAAAAGTAGATGATGTAAAGGCCCGGTCATTCTTAGTCTGAAGTGGTAAACGCCATTCGAAATCTGATCAGGAAGAGGGCTATTACAGATGACGATATGCCCTTGAATTTGGTCTTAAAATAGGAGAACTCACTACATTATTTGCATTAACGAAGAAGAATACAAACCACTGGAGAAAGTCTTGTAAACGTTTTGGAATCGCAGGCGAAATATATGTAGAATATAGAGTCATAAACCTTAATATGACACACACTAAAGACAGCAGCAAGATTATTAAACAGAAGACTGTAATAGAAATGCAGGAAACACTGAAAGATCGATTTGACTTAGGAAAACAAAACGGAACCAGAGGTCCTATAGGATATACGAGTAATTTCAGAAAGGATATTGGATATCAATGAAGAGATGTGCAATGTTTCATCGGCTGGAAAAAGGTGTTCAACGGAACCAACTGGGATAACTTATTGGCGATCCTAAAACATTTCGGAGTAATTTGTAGAGACAGAAGACTAATCAAGCATTTATGTATGGAGAAAAAAGCTAAAATAGGAGAAAATTATCGGAAGAGATGTAAATAAAAGATGCTGTTAGTCACTTTGCAGTGGCCCAAGTGCACCGTATTTAACATGTGCAGATAACCCTTCGTGCATTAAGAGTTGCAGAACTCAATGGGGCTATTTCAAGTCAAAACCGTTCATGGTAAACTGTCCTGAGCAACCATCTTTTAACCCTCTTATTTATCAGTGGAAATTGTGAGTGAATATCACCCACTGAGAGGAGTAACATGAAGATCGCTCACGCTAATTCTCCGCTGACGGGCTTAATTGGAAAAAGCCCAGTTGAATTCTGCAACTCTTTTAACGCATGGAGGAATATCTGCACTAGTCAAACACTCGGTATATGGAGAATAGTTGATGAAGCTCCAGAAGGAGTAGGGCATTTTAAAGTGGGACGGTGAACCATTAATAACATAAAATATGGGGATGATGTATTAGTTATATTCAAAAATAAAGAAGAACTACCAAGAATTCTGGATCAGCTGGTGAAGAAAATACGGAATGTAAATAAATGCTGAGACGACAAAAGCAATGAAGATTTTGAAGAACGAGAAACCACTAAGATGTTTTGTAGATAACATAGTGTTGGTTAATGTACCTCACTACGTTTTTAGGAAGTGTAACCATAGAGATGTCCAGTGCGTCGGGAGAAACCAGGAAAAGCAGTGCACCGGCCAAGCTGCTTTCAACGAAAAGAGGATGCTACTGACAGGAAAACTCAATTTGTAATTCAGGGAGACGTTTCTGAAATGCTACGTATAACTTTATGTGCAGCTGAAGCATGGACACTGAGGAAAGTGGGAAGAAAGAATCTAGAGAGCTTTGATATGTAATGATGGGAGGAAATGGGGCTAGGTTTGGTAGACGGAAAGAATAACGAACGAATAACCTCAAAAAAACTGGACGAAAAGGGATATACCTTAGTCTAAACAGAACAGAGGAACCAAATGGTTAGAACACGTCAACAGAAGACAATTTCTGCTAGATGCCAATTAAAGGAGTGAGAAAATTGAATGAAGGAGAATTAATATACTAGATGATATCAAGAATAAGACAAGTTATGGAAAGTTAGCAGATACAGTATAAATGGGGAGTGTCTTTCACGTGGGTGAAGGCAGAGGTAAAACAAACAAAACAGATTAAAACTGTTATGGTTTCTAGTTTTTAAATCGCTTACTTAATGACTGCAATTTGCTATCCGTTATGCTAAAAACCATCCCTTTTAAGACCTTTATCTTTGTTATGGTCATGAATATGATACTGGAGGGTTAGCGAGGTAATTAATCGGTGTTCTTTAGATGGTTGCCCTCAATCGGTATTTATCATTTTTATGTTTGATAATTTAATTGTGTTTATCAAATTCTCTTCATCTCAATCCACTGATGGTCCCATATATTCTAACATATCATCATCATCATCATCATCATCATCAAATGCGTTAATATTTCCTCAACTGAAAAAAGTCGTTCGATCAAGTCAACTGGGAGGAATTCATTTTCAAAATTAACAAAAAAATATTCCGACAAAATTTGGACATGTGTCTTGCAAAACGCGCGGAGAAGCATGAGGAAAATGAGAAGAACTTATAACAAAAATTGTGGTAGAAGAAAGGGAACAGGACAATTTTAAAAAGATGAGTAAACTTTTTTAAAAATTCACTAAACGGAATGGAAAATAATTCATGGAAATTTTTGTTAGTAATAACCTTGACTTAAACATTTGGGGAATTCCGTACAAAATTGTTATGGAATAAATTGGAAAACCTGAAATGTGACTACTGTGAACAAAGAAGGCGGTATGATGACTACCTATTGGAAATATTTAATACATTTATTTTTAATTAACTATTTCTTAAGATAGCATTCAAACCGATTAAATAATACACACCTAGAATCAATATGTACCTCATACAGGATGGCGCATGGAAAGCCGCCCATGAGTACGAGATTGTTCATTGTCGCCCGCCAATTGTCATCCGGTGTTGGGAAACTTTTGCGACAAAGTTTTGTATTGCCAGTTGCGACTTGATAAAGACGTGTGAAGTAGAGTTCACGATTCATTAATCATCACCTTGCCTTCTGTGTGTTCAAGTTAAGCTGTCTCGTTTTTACACGGGGATGATAGTCATATGGCAGCTCCTATAGCATAAAGACTGTAATTTATATAAAACGCTGTTCTCTTTTGCAAACATTTGGTAAAATGTGCTCCATTAAACGAAAAAAGAAAAACCACATAAGAGTTTGTTTAAATCTAAAATTGACACCTAAGCTCCGACTGCATGGCGCCTGTGTAATATTAATGCGCCGAGTAAGTATAATTCATTACTGCCGCAGTTGCACGCTATATTTTGTATAAATACAGCATTGTAAGGCAATGCTAGTACCCAAAATAATTATTTTCTTCCGAGGTAATTTTAATATTAGAGGTAAGATGTTTCTATACCTGCATTTAGTGTAGATTATAGTATATAAATCAATGCCGTTAAATTATAATTTAAACATAGATATTCATTTATTTAATCCAGGAATTCTAAAATTTCTGTTTTCCCCTCCATTAACAATTTCGGTATATCTACCACATACAGTCACACAATACAATATATTAGATATTTAATAATGTTCAGTAAAATACAGAACATTCTTTCCTTATATGCGGTGCTGTAGTTTCAATGGAAATGTTTACGATTTCGATTATACGTTATTGTTTTTAAAAAATTAACCATCATCGTTAACTGCGTATGGCCAGAACTCAACAATATTCTATTTAATGGCAGTGGTTTTCTGTTTTCGCTAGCCAGAGCCAGACAGATGATATAGGTAACATCAGAATCCATGGCAATTTTCAGCACTCACTCCGCACGGCAATCAGAATGTCGACCATGCTCGGCAATATTCGGCCGCACTCGGCAAGTATCTCACTTGGCTAAGCGAGTACCCTTATGCACAGTTCGTTCATGAATCGTCGCCTTGTCTTTTAGCCTGTCCAGGTGCACGATTCGTTCATGAATCGTCTCCTTGTCTTTTAGCCTGCCCAGGTGCACGATTCACAATTCGTACATGAATCGTCTCCTTGTCTTTTAGCCTGCCCAGATGCACGATTCACGATTCTTGCATGAATTGCCCTGCTTTGCAGCCAACCTGGCAATCCCGACTTTGTCGTTACGATAGGGGCTAGGAGCTATTTTTGGCATAAAAGAAAAACAATGTAAAACTGAACTATTCTTTCCCCATTATTCTGGAGTTCTCTGAATTTTACAATAAAATCACACTATGAAATTCCACTTTAGTTGCACTACATGAGATATATTGCAACGTATATACATTTATTATTATTATTATTGTTATTATTCTTATTATTTAACACCTATTTATAAGATCATGTTAGAACACAGTATTGTATCGACTTCCTTTCATCAAATTCCAGGAATCTCTTATAAATAATGATTTAGATTGTGTTCCTCTTTACTTTCTCAACCATATACTCGTACATATTAGATAGAGAATGTATTGCAACCCACCAAAAAATTGGAAATGGAGATTTCACCGGGAACATCTTTTGAAGCCCCGTTAATTAAAATGGAAAAAGTCTGAGCGCGCGCGCGCGTGTGTGTGTGTGTGTGTGTGTGTGTGTGTGTGGGGGGGGGCCTCTAAACAGCATAATTAACAAATAGAAAGTCAATTAAACAGCAAACTTAGTACTTAAATTCTGTTATTTTCCAAAGAGGCGTCATGAATTTCAAGAAAATGGCCTAGCAAATCATCAATTACTAAAACGTATCGTAAAAGAGGCAGGTTATAAAATTGCGAGGCATGAGTTACCCCTTACATTGCATACCAGACTTCAATTTCATTTCATATATTTTACCGATTATGCCACAAACAAATTTGTGTAAGCATTTCATGTTTGCATTCAACGTACAGCATGTTGGATTGTAAGGACATCTAATTTCAAAAGAATTATTAATAACAATATTAATTGCACTATATGACGGTAGATTATCTCATATTGAGAAGCTGTCGGAGGAATTTACAATTTGGTAAATTATCAGGAACGTGAAGCTTAACTTTTAGAAAAAAATCCTTCATATTCCTTGAATAATCAATTTAATGGTACCTCAGAAATCTGACAAAAATTTGTTTTCTATTATTAACGTTCTCTGTTCTGTATGTGTCATTGTGAACTATCGTTTTCCAGCTAAATCTTTCATGTTTATATTCATCGGAAATTATGTTTTTAGGTCCCCTGAATCCAAAAAGGCATTTTCAGAAAAAAGACTATGTTTGTGTGCGTGCGTGTGTGTTTATGTAGTTGTGAATGAACAGCATAACTCAAAGACGAAAAGTTAGTTAGCTAAATGCCAAAGTTGATGTTTAAGTTCTGCATCTACCTACGATGCGACACTATATATATATATATATATATATATATATATATATATATATATATATTTGCAGAGTTAACACTTTCCTACATATTTTCTGTTATTTTTTCAGTCTTTCCGTATTTATACTTTTCTCAAATGGAAAGTCGTTATTCGTTTTTCTTTATGCTGGTCAAACGAAGAGAAAAAATGTATTGCTTTAGCAACACAACAATATAAGTTATTTGTAATATGTTGGAGCATTTTTTTTTACGTAAAATTAGTTTCTGAAGTCATATACCTTGCTAACATAGTGACGATTTACCTGTGCATATGTTACATTTAAGATTCTGCAAAAAAAAAATATATATTTATATATAAATACAGCAGTTGTAAATTATTAATTTACTTTAACCTGTACAATAACTCAAAGACGCTCGTGGTGGCTTCGGCAATGATCGGCAGTGTTCGTTTTCTTATACATTTTCTTTAGCCTCGTCGCCTCAGCTATGTAGGCTTTTCACATTAAAATAAATGGTTAACACATCGTGCTCACTCGGCAGTTTCCGTCGAAGCTCGGTTTGGTACTCCGAAAGGTCGAAACAAAAGAGTAACAAACCCCAATAGCTGATCATGATTCTTCAAATCTGCGATTCTTTTTGAACGACGACACCTACTATTGTTGACATGATTCATGCAATTCTTTTCAACTCATACGATTCTTTTCAATTCATGCGATTCTTTTCGATTCATACAATTCTTTTTGAACAGCGATTCATGTTAAGACTAGCACGATTCTTACGATTCTTTTTGAACGACCATTCATGCTAAGGTTGACACGATTCATACGATTCTTTCCTTGTACTCGTTCATATGAACGATTCGTTAATGAATCGCCTCATGTCTAGTGTGAAGTAAATATTTATATCAGTGTTAAGTAAATATCTTCAAGAAAGAATCCCAAGAGTGGAGACGTACTAGTCTATCGGTTCATTTCAGGAAACGCTGGAGTTTTTTGCTGGAGTTTCAGTACGAGCAAGGAACAGTAAACGGGATTTGGTGACAAAGTGGCTTACTGCATCGAGCCCCGTCCGTTCGTATACCTGTTGTGAGGACGAATTATCCGTAGTCTAAAGAAGTCGACACGTTTATAATGTTTTGGAACAAGTGAAAATTTTGCTTAGGTTTTCTGAACCTGTTTTTCACCATATATGAATGAAGCCCTACAAAATGACCTGTGTCCAAGAACTGAAAGAGGAAAATAGGCAAAACGCGTTTGTGGTTATGTCAAAGAATTGAGAGTGGAATGTTGGGTCCGCTGCTGTATTTCATGAAGATTGGCTCCATCTGACAGGACAGGTGAACTACCAGAATACCGGACAATGGACAACAAACAGTCCCCCTACAACTAATCAAGAACTTCTTCACGGTGAAAAAAACCGGAATGTGGTGTGCCGTGTCCACAAGTCGGATGTTGAGTCCCATATTTTTGAAACAACAGTAATTATATGTGTATATGCGAATCTTTGAAGAATGTTAAGCACAGTTGACCCCATGAACATATACGTATACTGTCTTTCAACATGATGGAATTGGTGAAATGATGCTCAAATGATCTCGATGTCCATGGAGCTTAAAGTTACTCGACGTTAGTCTTCTCAGGACAAGGAAAAACTCCGAAAAAGAAACCTACCTAGGTAACTCCTCCTAAGCCAGATTCGAACTCATGACCTGTGGAATGAGAAGCAGATACGCTACCCCACACTACCCAGGCGGGCTAAGAGAGCATCATATACAAATTAGAAACCAATTAAGAACAACTGAACTCAAAATTGTATTGTATTGTATTACATCTAGGATAGTGCTGCTGCTATCAACAGACACTTGGCTCAAATAAGTTTTTAGTAAAACTATGAGCAGCGAACTTTCCGAACGTTTAAGGAAAATGATTATAAAGCAATTTAATATTAACGCACAAGCAATGGGCACTATATTATATACTGATGGCCAATCAGAGAATGCCCTACAAATAAAAGTGCACACATTAAATAAAATATTAGAAAGTTTACAATTTGAAAATATCTAAAAAGAAATCTGATGTGTACCATTCACATGACTTTCTCTATATACCTGAAACAAATTATTCTTAAAAGGCTTATACTTCTATTTAATTCATGCTAATCAGAAAAAAATTAGCAGAAATAGTCTTACTACATGCTTCCTTGTAAGTAGAAGCGAAATAACTGAGTACCATAGGTTAAAGTGATAGTCAAAAGCTGGTTGCTATGTGACTGAAGTTCCTTTGTTTATATGGACAGAAGTTGACAAATTCCTGTAAGAGAAAAGTATAAGTTTTTCAAAGCAGAAACCAAAAACAAGAAATGTCTAAAAAAACGATGAACTCCACGAAAAAAATGTATATAACATAAATTGTGTGTTTTAACGTGCTCTACATTTTTTGTGCAATAAGTTTTTGTCCATCTCTTGCGGTTTAGCAGTTATTCAAAATTCTGTAAAATTCATCCAGAATAAAGTAGTCTTCAGAGGCTATTCCCAGAAAGTTCTAAACATGCATTTTATTTGGAAAGTAAATATCTTAAACATAACGGAATTTAATCAAAATCGTTAAAGAGCCATTTTTGGGAAAATCAAAAAAAAATTTCCATGTAAAGGGTAGTTGGGGGTGGAGGGATTTTCTTGAAGATCTTCGTATCACATCCTTGGAAGATACTAAACTTAAATACCAAGTTTGGTTTTTAACGGTCTTTTCGTTTTTGAGCTACGCTGGCCACAGCCCCACACACACACATACACACAGGCAGACAAACACAAACATTCTTGTAAAAAATGCATCTTTTGGATTCAGGGGGTCTCAAAACATATATTTCCGGTGAAATCTCAGTATCGAATTTTGGGTGCAATACAATACCTTCCCTATACACTATGTACATAGTATAGAGAAAGTAATAAAACGAGTTTTTGGCGTTTAAAGGGAAGAAGTAAGTTAGAAGTTAGATTAATGAGGAAACAATATTTAATTACTTGGGATCTCAATAACTACTAGATTTGAAGAAACTGAAGACTACAATCTTATGTGCGGCAAAATAAGAGATTCCATAGATGAAAAACTAAAAGGGAAACGCAGATTAAATTTTACTTTCTCCATACGTACAATGTACATAGTGTATAGAGAAGGTATTGTGTTGCGCCCAAAAATTCAATACCGAGATTTCACCGGAAATATATGTTTTGAGACCCCCTGAATCCAAAAACAGCATTTTTAGAAACATTTCCGTGTGTGTGTGTCTGTGGGCAGCATAGCTCAAAAATGAAAAGACCATTAAAAACCAAATTTCGTATTTAAGTTTGGTATCTTCCAAGGATGGGACGCAAAGATTTTCAAGAAAATCTCCCAACCCAAACTACCCTTTACATGGAAAACATTTCGAAAATTTCGATTTTCTTAAAAATGACTAACTATTTTGATTAAAATCTCGTATATTTCAGATATTTTCTTGACAAATAAAATGTATATCTTGAACCTTCTAGGAATAGCCTCTGAAGATTACTTTATTCTAGATACATTTTACGGATTTCTGCGTAATTGCTAAACCGTAAGAGATGGACAAAAACTTACCACACAGAAAATGTAGAGCACATTAAAACACACAATTTCTGTTACATACATTTTTTCGTGGAGTTCATCGTTTTTAAGATATTCCTTGATTTTAGTTTAGGCTTTGAAAAACATACTTTTCTCATTTAGGAATTTGTCAGCTCCTGTCCATAAAAACAAAGGAACTTCAGTCACATAGCAACCAGCTGTTGACTATCTCTTAAACCTATGGTACTCCCTTATTTCGCTTCTACTTAAGGAAGCAAGTAATAAGACTATTTCTGCTAATGTTTTCTCAATTAGCATGAAGTAAACAGAAGCATAAGCTGTTTTAACAATTATTGCTGCAGGGAAAGTCATGTGAATGGAACGCGTCAGATTTTTATAAGATAATGACATTCCCTATACTACTTGTATTAACCGGAACATGAGGTTTATTTACGTATTTATGTATTTTTGGCCTTCAGGTGTAAACTGTTTGATCATCAGGAGAGAGAAGAAAATTAAGCAGCGAGAAAGGCTATATTTACTTCCGCTAGCCCGCATGTACAATGTACATAGTGTACAGAGAAGTTATTGTATTCCACCAAAAATTTCGATATTGAGATTTCACCAGAAATATGTGTTTTGGGGTCCCCCAAATCCAAAAGAGCATTCTTAGAAAAATGTTCGTGTGTATCTGTCTGTGGGTGTGTATGTGGGCAGTATAGCTCAGAAACGAAAAGACCGTTAAATACCAAACTTGATATTTAGTACCTCTTCATTCTGCATGACATTTGTATACCTGGTAAACCATGAGAAATATACAAAAACTTGCTACACAAAAAATGTAGACCTCATTAAAACACACAGTTTATGTTATATACATTTTTTGTAGAGTTATTAATTTAATTTTAGCCACTTAAACTTTTCTCAAACGGGAAGACATCTTTCTTCTCGTTTCTCGTTTGTTTACTCCTGGCAAGCAAAGAGATTGGAATTTCAATTGTTTCACATAGCGACTGCGTTTAAAGGACGAGACTATCGCTTTAGCCTATGCATTTTCTTATTTCCCTTCTAATTGCAAGGAGCTAGTAATAAGACTAATTCCGATTATGTTTATATTGATTAGCATGATGTAGATAACAAGGTTTAATGAATAAAAGGGTTGTTTGCCGAACTGCTAGAAGACATCATGTGAATGTAACATATTACATTTATCCCCTTCTACTGACATGGGACCAAGTAATAAGGACAATTTCTGCTAAAGTTGTATATCGATTAGCATAATGTAGATAGAAAAATAAGCTTTCTAACAATAATTTGTAACAGATGTAGAGAAAGTCGTGTGATTGTCACTCATCAGAGTTTTAAACTACAGACTTTAAGCAGCTTTATTATTGGATGGTAAACTGGTTTTGGCGAAGCAGTAATATAATACTAATACTGGCAGGAAAAGGGACGGAAAGGTTATGAAGAGCGCGGAAGAGCGTTGGGAACTGTAACGGTAACTGCGGAAAACAGCATGATTCATGTCGGCGCTTCCCCCCCCCCCCAGGTCGGAAGGACGTAATTTGGGCGTTAAACAGAAAACACTGTCTCAAAGGCAGAACAAAGGAAAGTGCATCGCAGGAGTATAACAATGCTAGCTTATTTATCTGGCCCACGAGACAAAAACACTTTTAGCATGGACCCATATCTAAAATGAAACTGTAGGTCAATCCTCATTTCTTTTCTTGCACTCTTTTAAAGGGAGTGGAAATGGAATTTTCATACTTTTTTTTTTCCATTTTCATGTTTTAATTGCAAATTAATATTTTGAACCTTCCGCTTATTTTGATATGACTATCATAGAGGTACTTGATTGTAAATAGTTTAAAAATATTGTTGAAAATAATCTTGTGTTGTAGTTTTTTTTAGAACATTCTAGTACACTCACTTGATAAATCATAAATAGGTTTGTAAATATTAGTGTTAGAGAAGATATCTTTTTACTTTCTCTATACGTACTATGTACATTGTGTATACAGAAGGTATTGCATTGTACCAAAAAATTCGGAACCGAAATTTCACCGGAAATGCATGTTTTGAGACCACCTGAATCCAAAAAAAGCATTTTTAGAAAAATGTCCGTGTGTGTGTCTGTGTGTCTGTGTGTATGAGTGTGTGTCTGTGTCTATGGGCAGCATAGCTCAAAAACGAATAGATCGTTAAAAACCAAACTTGCTATTTAAGTTCAGTATTTTCCAAGGATACGACAGCAAGATTTTCAAGAAAATCCCCCACCCCCAACTACCATTCACATGGAAAAATTTTCGAAAATTTTGATTTTCTAAAAGATGGCTCAAGCGATTTTGATTAAAATATCATATATTAAAGATATATACTTGACTAATACTAATACGTATATCTTGAATTTTCTGGGAATAGCCTCTTAAGACTACTTTATTCTGGATGAATTTTACGGAATTTTGTGTAACTGGTAAACCGTAAGAGATAGACAAAAACTTACCACACAAAAATGTAGAGCACATTAAAACACACAATTTATATTATATAAATTTTTTCGTGGAGTTGATCGTTTTTTAGATAATCCTTGTTTTTTGTTTCAGCCTTAAAAAGTTTATACCTTTCTCATGCATGAATTTGTGAACTCCTGTCCATACAAACAAAGGAACTTCAGTCACATAGCAACCATCTTTTGTTATCACTTTAACATATGTTACTCCCTTATTTCGCTTCTACTTACAAGGAAGCAAGCAATAAGACTATTTCTGCTAAGTTTTTTCTAACTTAGCATGACGTAAATAGAAGCATAAACTTTTTAACAAATATTTGTTGCACAGATATAGAGAAAGTCATGTGAATGGATTACATCAGATTTTTTTTTTATTTTGATTGACATTTTTACTTAACTATTGGCAGCATTGGTATCCCGCTCATATTTCCTTCATGTGAAAGTTTCGAAGTACCGCAAAATTGTGCTTGGAAAGTTAAGCTATATATATTTTTTTAATATTACGTTTGAAAGCCATTTCTGAAGAAGTAAAGTTGTGTATACAAATGCCCCATTATATCATAAACTAATTGACACTAAGGGCTGAAATTTTTACCACACATTTGCACGTAAATAGGCTTTATTTTAACGTGAAAGTATTTATGTATACGGATTAATTATTTTTTTTTAAATTTAAAAATCGTGGTGTTTTCAATAACATTTAAGAACTTTATTTTAAAAAATCTTGCCTTTCCTTCTAACGTACAGAAGTATTCTATTTTTCAACAATCAACAGAAAGGCATTGCTGAAGATACCTTGAAAAATTTAGCTCATCTTAATAGTTAAAGGGTCAAACCTTAACATTGGCAAGATAGGGCATTTTGACTCCTCTTAAGTGTAAATTATTTTGTAGGTTAGTTTTGCATGGAAACAAATTTCGGCTCGTACTTTTGCTCCCGGAAAACTAGTTGGTTTGCCAATAACATCTTTCACATCTTCGACAGCTGTGGCAACTTCCTTTGATACGAGCGCCCTAATTCTTGAAGTGCCACTTTATATGTACTTCAACCTATCTCTTCAGCCTCGCGTCCTGAGGTATTATTAGAATATCTTAAAGATCTTGTTGCACCGTATTGAGCTTAATGTGTATTATATTAAAGCCCATTATACTTCAAGATCATCATTTTGTCATTGCACAGATGCGGGACACTACAATTTCTCGGCAAAGTTAATGTGGTGCAATAGTATAGCATTATAATAATAACAATCATAACTTGGAAAGGCTGCATTCTGGTACCTTGCTTCCTACAAAATTTTACACTTTATTTCTTAATTACAAAATTATATTCACACTTTATTATTTTTCAGACAACACTGTGCAAAAAATTTAAACTTTTCTCTATTCTTTAGATGAAACTATGTGATTTTAACTAATTTAGATGGGCTGAATTCATTTATGATATCCAAAATTTCGTATCACGAACCAATTTTTTTAATACTGAAATACAAAATGAACCAATTTTTAGACTTTTTTAGTTCTACAAGTAAGTTATAATGAGTTACATAACAATAGCAAAGAACACCAAATTAAAAATGTCTATTGACTGTTCACGGTCAGTTTCTGGGCTATCTCTCATGATTGACCATGTTCCAGTAATATTCAGCATCTTCCACTGAATCATTTTTCAAAGGTTAGTATTTCTTTGTGAAATCTCTCGCCATGATCATTGCTAACGCCCCAAAGTTTTTTGGAAGGAAATCGAGATGACATTCCAGAAAATGTAGTTTCAACGACATATTGCATCCCATAACATGAAAATAGCATAATAATTCATTTACAATAACTACGTAGTCAACTGCTTTTTTATTTCTAAGGAAGTTCGGGTATAGTGATTTAAATGCAAGCAAAGCCATTTTCTCCGCTTCCAACAGTTTATTTTCAAAATCTTCATCCTGGAAGACTGCTCTTATTTGTGGACCAATAAACACTCCTTCCTTAATTTTTGCATCACTTAGGCTTGGGACTTTATTTTTGAGACGCATGAAAGCTTGTCCTCTGTCTAGTACCTTCACAAATACTTTCATCAGTCCGAGCTTGATATATAAAGTTGGTAGGAAGACATCTTGACGCTTCAGAAGTGGTTCATGGGGGAAACAATTCTGCTTGACATTTGGAAAGATTTAAGTCCCTCACAAGATCATTAATGCCGTTTTATGAGAACACCTGGTGATTGCAGGGTAAAGATGATGTAGATGGTTGAATCTCTGGATCTCGAGTAGGACTACTACAACCTGAGACGTTGGACAGTCTTCTGAAACGGTATACTGCTGTGGATGCTAAGATACAGGAAGATGTTCATTCTGGGGACCTGGTTGGAATACTGAAGGTAAATTAGGGTACTAGATCCGCCCCTTTGGATTTTGAAATATACCGCTTTATATCTACCAAACGGAATTAACAATCTGCTACATGATCTTGAGATTCTTGTCAAACCATAGGTACACCAAATTTCATTGCATTACTTTACCTTATTGCTAAATTTCTAGTGCATGAATTACAGCATATGTGAAGCTATACGACTTATCTTAGTCTCCCACACGATATCCAAAAACAGGTTATATGTATTTTGAACTAGAGGTGTAATTTTACACTTTTGGCTCTTGAAGCTTTGTTCTCCTTATACATAACAAACAGAATCAGGATGAATTTTACTCTGATGTGGCATTATAATATATTTACTATCCTTCAAAATATTCTGAAGCAGTATTATGAAACACCAGTTTACTCCTTGAATACCAACAGGAAAGCAACAACAAACTAAAAATAAATGAGGTATCATTAGTTCTAAAATGCTAAATACAGATAGCAGCATAGGATGAGCTGCTAATAAATTAGTTGTAATACATTTCACAGATGTCGACCCATATCCCAAGGGGAAAAAAAAAACAAACAAAACAAAGCAAAACAAAACCACGAAATTGAAGTGGTATGTGGAAAGCGGGACAGTCAATTACTATGATATCTCGTATGTTAAAATAACGATCTTAAGGATCTTTCGTATTTGATAGACAAAATCTAATTACGAATTCGTTTTTATCATTAAACAATGCATCTAATACATGTATTTTTATAAAAATTACACATTTCGTATTGCACAGTATAATATCTATACCTAGGTTACAGCTAAAACTTAATAAAATAATATAAAGGAATAAATATAAAAATATGGAAATAAAAACAAAAAGATAACAAAATGTTCATTCAACTACCTTCTGATTGCTAGAAACCAACAAAAGATAAGTAAAAGGGAATCTCCTCCTCCTCCTACTACTACTACTACTACTACTACTACTACTACTACCACTACCACTACCGCTGCTGCTGCTGCTGCTGCTGCTGCTGCTACCTTTAATAATCACTACCACGACTACTCTACCTCTAAATATCACTAGCACGACTACTACTACTACTACCACCACCACCACCACCACTACTACCACTACCACTGCTGCTGCTGCTACCTTTAATAATCACTACCACGACTACTCTACCTCTAAATATCACTAGCACGACTACTCTACCTCTAAATATCACTAGCACGACTACTCTACCTCTAAATATCACTAGCACGACTACTCTACCTCTAAATATCACTAGCACGACTACTCTACCTCTAAATATCACTAGCACGACTACTCTACCTCTAAATATCACTAGCACGACTACTACTACTACTACCACCACCACTACTACCACTACCACTGCTGCTGCTGCTACCTTTAATAATCACTACCACTGCTGCTGCTGCTACCTTTAATAATCACTACCACGACTACTCTACCTCTAAATATCACTAGCACGACTACTCTACTACTACCACCACCACCACTACCACTACCACTGCTGCTGCTGCTACCTTTAATAATCACTACCACGACTACTCTACCTCTAAATATCACTAGCACGACTACTCTACCTCTAAATATCACTAGCACGACTACTCTACCTCTAAATATCACTAGCACGACTACTACTACTACTACCACCACCACTACTACCACTACCACTGCTGCTGCTGCTGCTGCTGCTGCTACCTTTAATAATCACTACCACGACTACTCTACCTCTAAATATCACTAGCACGACTACTCTACCTCTAAATATCACTAGCACGACTACTCTACCTCTAAATATCACTAGCACGACTACTACTACTACTACCACCACCACTACTACCACTACCACTGCTGCTGCTGCTACCTTTAATAATCACTACCACTGCTGCTGCTGCTACCTTTAATAATCACTACCACGACTACTCTACCTCTAAATATCACTAGCACGACTACTCTACTACTACCACCACCACCACTACCACTACCACTGCTGCTGCTGCTACCTTTAATAATCACTACCACGACTACTCTACCTCTAAATATCACTAGCACCACTACTCTACCTCTAAATATCACTAGCACGACTACTCTACCTCTAAATATCACTAGCACGACTACTCTACCTCTAAATATCACTAGCACGACTACTCTACCTCTAAATATCACTAGCACGACTACTCTACCTCTAAATATCACTAGCACGACTACTCTACCTCTAAATATCACTAGCACGACTACTCTACCTCTAAATATCACTAGCACGACTACTCTACCTCTAAATATCACTAGCACGACTACTCTACCTCTAAATATCACTAGCACGACTACTCTACCTCTAAATATCACTAGCACGACTACTCTACCTCTAAATATCACTAGCACGACTACTCTACCTCTAAATATCACTAGCACGACTACTACTACTACTACCACCACCACTACTACCACTACCACTGCTGCTGCTGCTACCTTTAATAATCACTACCACTGCTGCTGCTGCTACCTTTAATAATCACTACCACGACTACTCTACCTCTAAATATCACTAGCACGACTACTCTACTACTACCACCACCACCACTACCACTACCACTGCTGCTGCTGCTACCTTTAATAATCACTACCACGACTACTCTACCTCTAAATATCACTAGCACCACTACTCTACCTCTAAATATCACTAGCACGACTACTCTACCTCTAAATATCACTAGCACGACTACTCTACCTCTAAATATCACTAGCACGACTACTCTACCTCTAAATATCACTAGCACGACTACTCTACCTCTAAATATCACTAGCACGACTACTCTACCTCTAAATATCACTAGCACGACTACTCTACCTCTAAATATCACTAGCACGACTACTCTACTACTACCACCACCACTACTACCACTACCACTGCTGCTGCTGCTACCTTTAATAATCACTACCACGACTACTCTACCTCTAAATATCACTAGCACGACTACTCTACCTCTAAATATCACTAGCACGACTACTCTACCTCTAAATATCACTAGCACGACTACTACTACTACTACTACCACCACCACTACTACCACTACCACTGCTGCTGCTGCTACCTTTAATAATCACTAACACTGCTGCTGCTGCTACCTTTAATAATCACTACCACGACTACTCTACCTCTAAATATCACTAGCACGACTACTCTACCTCTAAATATCACTAGCACCACTACTACTACTACTACCACCACCACTACTACCACTACCACTACCACTGCTGCTGCTGCTGCTGCTGCTGCTGCTACCTTTAATAATCACTAGCACGACTACTCTACCTCTAAATATCACTAGCACGACTACTCTACCTCTAAATATCACTAGCACGACTACTCTACCTCTAAATATCACTAGCACGACTACTCTACCTCTAAATATCACTAGCACGACTACTCTACCTCTAAATATCACTAGCACGACTACTCTACCTCTAAATATCACTAGCACGACTACTCTACCTCTAAATATCACTAGCACGACTACTACTACTACTACCACCACCACTACTACCACTACCACTGCTGCTGCTGCTGCTGCTGCTGCTACCTTTAATAATCACTACCACGACTACTCTACCTCTAAATATCACTAGCACGACTACTCTACCTCTAAATATCACTAGCACGACTACTCTACCTCTAAATATCACTAGCACGACTACTCTACCTCTAAATATCACTAGCACGACTACTCTACCTCTAAATATCACTAGCACGACTACTCTACCTCTAAATATCACTAGCACCACTACTCTACCTCTAAATATCACTAGCACGACTACTCTACCTCTAAATATCACTAGCACGACTACTCTACCTCTAAATATCACTAGCACGACTACTCTACCTCTAAATATCACCAGCACGACTACTCTACCTCTAAATATCACTAGCACGACTACTCTACCTCTAAATATCACTAGCACGACTACTCTACCTCTAAATATCACTAGCACGACTACTCTACCTCTAAATATCACTAGCACGACTACTCTACCTCTAAATATCACTAGCACGACTACTCTACCTCTAAATATCACTAGCACGACTACTACTACTACTAACACCACCACTACTACCACTACCACTGCTGCTGCTGCTACCTTTAATAATCACTACCACGACTACTCTACCTCTAAATATCACTAGCACCACTACTACTACCACTACCACCACCACTACTACCACTACCACTGCTGCTGCTGCTGCTGCTGCTGCTACCTTTAATAATCACTACCACGACTACTCTACCTCTAAATATCACTAGCACGACCACCACTACCACCACTACCACTGCTGCTGCTGCTACCTTTAATAATCACTACCACGACTACTCTACCTCTAAATATCACTAGCACTACCACCACTACCACCACTACCACTGCTGCTGCTGCTACCTTTAATAATCACTACCACGACTACTCTACCTCTAAATATCACTAGCACGACTACTACTACCACTACTACTACTATTTACTATTACTACTAACACTAAATTACAAATAAAATGTATTTTTTTTTTTTTATTTTTCTGGGAATAGACTCTAGAGAGGTTTTAATTCTGATTGAGTTTTGCAGAATTTGGCATAATAGTTAAGCCGTAAGAGATAGACAAAACTTACTACACAAAAATGCAGAACTCGTTAAAACACATAATTTATGTCATTATGTCATACACAGTTAACTTTTCTCAAACGGGACCATGCAAAGAGAATCGAATGTAATTGTTTCACATAGCAAACAGCTTGTAAAATGTTACTCTCGCTTTATTCCCTTATTTCTCTTCTACAAGTGATAAGACCAATTCTGTAAATGTTTATGTAGACTAGCATGAGGTGGAATAAAAAATAATATTTTGTAAGAAAAACAGCTAGAGAAAGTTATGTGAATGGAACACATAAGATTTCTTAACATCTTTGGCGACTTTAAATTTGCCAATATTGTGCCCTAATAACATTTATTTTCTGGTTCTTTAATTTATTCAATACGGTACACGTCCCCACCGCATTTTTTCAGTTCTCAAGTTTCATGAACTATTAAAAACAAACTCATTTGTATTGTTGACTGCATTTACAGAGAGTACATTGTTACGCATATCGTAAATTTGTCCGCCAGAATACTTATGTTTTCAAGGGTGACTTGGGTTTCCCAATTGCCTTTGAAAAGTACTCCAGCAAATTGCGAATATGTGCGGAACAACATCTGGCTTTATTCTCCATCTTTGTCTTTCTCCTATTTCTCCACTTATAACACAGACATAAACTTTTATAAAGCAGCTAGTGGAAACGTGTATATAGATCGATCATAACAAGTCCTGCAACCATGCGCGAAACATCTCGCTTCTTGCAATTTCTTTTTCCACTGTATTCACTCCAATAATTATGCAGGTATGTTGTTTATTTGAGGGTCGGCTGGTAAGTACCGGGCCTCGCACAGATATGGCACCACTAGGCCAGTTAGACGGTAGCATCGTATAGTTTAACTCTAGACTAGCTTGTATCCATAGTTACAGGTCAAGAGTTTGTTTAATTCTCGAATGACAGCATTTTAAAGAAGACAACTTTAGAGTTTTCACGAAAATGGATGAATTGGAAAAACGAGTAGTGATTAAGTACTTCCATTTGAAAGGCTTAACGCCTGAAGAAATCAAGGAGGAAATGGACAGTACATTGAAAGACTCTGCCCCTTTATATTCAATGATTAAAAGGTGGGTTGCAGTGTTTAAAATGGGACGTACGAGCACTAGTGATGAGCCTCGCTCTGGACGCCCTGTAAAAGTGACAACTAATATTTTAAGTAATGTTTTAGGCTTTCACAGGTTCTGTGCAAGATGGGCGTTTGTTGACACCTGATCAAAAGTTGCAAAGAAAAACTGTTTCTGTTAAAAATGTGGAGCTCTACCGTAAAAGTCCCATAGAATTTTTGAGACGGCTTATCATGGATGAAACTTGGATACATCACTAAACTCTAGAAAGTAAATCACAGTCAAAACAGTGGATTGCACCAGGTGAACCAATTCCAAAAAAAGCTAAAGTCAATTTCTTCAGCTAACAAGTTTATGGCGAGAGTTTTCTGGGATGCACAGGGAATTATTTTCATTGATTTCTTGGAAAAGGGTAAAAGTATCACTGGTGACTACTACGCAAGCATACTGCAGCTTTTGAGTGATGTGAAAATAAAAAGAGCTCATTTGGCAAAAAAAAAAAAAAATTGTTTCATCAGGACAATGCTCCGGCCCATCGTTCAGTCATTGCAATGATGTACGAATTAAAGTTGGAATTGCTTGAACATCCAACCCTATTCACCAGATCCGGCACCCAGTGATTACCACCTGTTTACAAACCTCAAAAAATGTCTTGGAGGACGAAGATTTTACAGAAACGAGGTCATTGGTGCGGTAAACAGCTGTTTTGAGGACCTTAATAAATCGCACGACAGAGATGATTTAATTAATCAGCCGACTCTAGTAACTAGATTGAGGACTTGTGTGCAATAAATTGCTCAAGCGTGCAATATGTATTTTAAGCATTAAATTAGCACTAATAAATTAAAATTGTTCTTAAATTTAGTTAGTTAAAATTTAGTTACGTGAGCTTTAGGCGTTTTTCTAAGACTGTTTAGCTTAACTTTGAAATCTTTCATGAATGAATGAATTTTAAAAGGATCTAATGTGTCCTATTCACTGACTTTCTCTACATCTCGGTAACAAATTAATATTCAAAAGTTTAGACTTCTATTTACTTCTTGCTGACCGAGAAAAAATTAGCAGAAATGGTCTCATAACTTGCCTTCTTTTAAGTAGAAGGAAAATAAGAGAGTACCAAAGGCTAAAGTGATAGTCAAATCTTTTAAAAGTTGGTTGCTATGTGATTGAAGTTCCTTTGTTTGTATAGCCAGGATTTGACAAATTCCTGTATGAGAAAAGTATAAGTATTTTAAAACTGAAACCAATTACAAGGTCAACTTCACAAAAAATAGATATGTGTATAACATAAATTTTGTGATTTAACGACCTCTACTTCTTTTGTTAAGTAAGGTCTTGTCTATGTCTTACAGTTTCCCAATTATACAAAACTCTGCAAAATTCATCCAGAATAGAGAAGTTTTCAGAGAATATTCCCAGAGAATTCATGATACACATTGTGTTTTTCAAATCTTTAATATACCACATTGTAAACAAAATCGTTAGATATTTCTTAGAAAATCAACATTTTCTAAAATGTTTCCATTTAGGGTAGTTAAGGGGGGATTTTCTTGAAAATCTTTGTGCCGCATCTTTGAAAGATCTGAACTTAAATATCAAGTTTGGTATTTAACGGATTTTTCGTTTTTGAACTATACAGCCTGAGACAGTACATATCTTGTCCCTGGGCAAAGAATTATTCAGAAGGGAAATATAAATCGTAGCTAATAATATAAATTACATCGAGAAGAGAAAATATAAATGTACAGTGAAAATGGGAAGGGTAGAAAGATTTTAAACATGTATAAGTCACGAGCTCGGGGCACAAGATACCGTTACGTCTGTGCATTGAACCAAAGGGAAGAATGGACTCTGACCGAGGGGACATAACGGGACAGCAAGCAATGCTCTCCGCTGGGTCAAGGCGACACTGTTTAAGGCACTTGACGATTAACCTCCGCACGACTATGATGTGATTTTTAGAGTCCGTTGTGGATGAGATATTTGAACGCGTGGTGTAACCCTTAGTAGTGATGGAAGTAGTTGATTTTAAGTCCGACCATAGTACGAGACATATCATTTACATCAAACGAATAAATAATAATAGTTGCATGCAGGTAAAGTGTAATTTCATAAGTAGAAAATTAAGAAGTATATCTACGCATGTGCTGGAGGCAGAAAAAGGCCGAACTAAATTAAGAGAGCACTTGTGTCTCACCACAACCTGAAAGAGTTTCCATGCTACTAAAACCCTGAGCTAGCTACTCACAAACCCAAACCATTCCCAATACCAATAACCCGCGGGATACGAACCCGCAACCAGTTGCTTATATGATGGGATTCTATTAATAGCACTTATTAATCATATTTTTGAAATACTTGATAATATGTTAGTCATTCTGAATACATGTTTGGTAATGTAAGCTAAATTTGCAATTCATTTATTAATTGCCATGCTAATAAGCACTGTATAGTGAGAGTTTGAGAGGTCATTAATACTTACAATGTCTACCATGTGGTCTAGTGGCTAGGATACCTGGCTTTCACCTAGGAGGTAGGTTCGATTCTCGGCATGGGAATACTTTTGCCCGCCTGGGTAGTGTGGTGGTAGCCAGTCTACCTCATAATCAACAGGTCGTGAGGGTGCGTTACCCGGATAAGGTTTTTTTCGGGGTTTTCCCTTATCCTGAGATGACTAGTGTCGAGTAACTTAAGCTCCATGGATCCTGAGATCATTTGAGCATCATTTCATCAATTTCATTCATCGTCTGATATTACCAACCAGTTTGAAGGACTTAAGTTACCAAAAAAAAAAAAAAAAAAAAAAAAAAAATTACAGTACAATTGGAAAATTAGATATGCAGCTTCAAGTAAAGAATCTATTGCAAAATTCATTAACAAAAGACTATAAGGAGTCTTTATCAATATACTTTAGATGTAGTGTTTTATTTGTTCACATTGAGAATTCATTTTTACTTTCTCTATGTACATAGTACTATAGAGAAGGTATTGCACTCCACCCAAAAATTCGATACCGAGATTTCACCGGAAATATATGTTTTAAGGTCCCCTGTATCAAAAAAAAAAAAGCATTTTCAGAAAAAAGTTCATGTGGCTGTGAACGCGATAGCTTAAAAACGAAAAGTCGGTAAAATACCAAAGTTGGCATTTAAGTATAGTATTTTCCAGGGGTGCGACACGAAGATTTTGAGAAATATCCCCCCACCCCAAACTACGCTTCATATGGAACTATAAGATACTTATCAGATCTCAAATGCTTGGGAAACCTCGGCCCTGCGGATCTCGTACTCCCAATATGCATTCTCGACCTCTGGGTTCATTAGCGAAGCTAATGGCACACAACTTATTACTAAGAAACCAGACTATGCACCTGAAGTACAAAATTACCGTCTTATTAAAAATGTATGTAATTGAATGTGCATGAGCCAGTCAGTACTTCCTCAGGACCGCAAATGCATTTCTCACTTAAACTTCTTGATTTGTAAATGTGTACAAAAATGTGAAAATGCGAAAAACGCCAAAATATGACATTATATGTAAACTAAAAAAATCTGATGTGTTCCTTCTCAAGGCTTTCCCTGGCTATTCTCCTAAAAATCTTTTTACAAACATTTTTTTTTTTTTGCTTCATTTGTATAGCCCCCTTTAACATCAATGGTCATATTGGGGGCTTTCACTTGCGAAACTGTAGGTTCAGAACATTAGGTTAAACTTTATATATTACTAAACACACGCACATTCGCTCTCACATACATACTTCCAGACTCTATGGAGGATAGAGTTAAAGAAATATTCCCCGCCCCAGCCGGGAATCGAACCCGGGACCTCCGGGTGTTACAAACATTATTCTTTTATCTACATCAAGGTAATTGAGATAAACATTAGTAGAATCGGTCTTTTTAATTGCCTCTTTGTAAGTAGAAGGAGAATAAGGGAATGCACTAGGTTAAACCGATAGTCAAATGATTTAAAAGCTGGTCCCTATGTAAAATTAGAATTCCATTCTCTTTACTTGCGTTAAGTCAATCAACAGAGAGACGAAAAGAAACATGTCTTCCCGTTTGAGAAAAGTTCAAGGAGCTTAAAATTGAAACCTATAACACGGAATATCCAAAAACGTATCTCACATAAATTGTGAGTTATAAATATCTAATTTTTTTGTGTAGAAGCTTCTTGTCTATCTCTTATAGTTTACCAGTTACAAAAAAGTTATACAAAAGTCATCCAGACTGAAGAGGTCTTCAGAGGCTTTCCCAGAAAATTCAGGATATATGTTTTATTTTTCATATACATATCTGTAAATTGCGTTATTTTAATCAAAACAGTTAGAGATATTTATAAGAAAATCAACATTTTCGAAAAATTTTCCATGTAAAGCAGGCATACCGTTGAAGGGCAAGACACTCTACCCAACATCATGCCTGCTGTATTATCTTGTTCATGGCTGCAAGGAATCAAAGATAGTCGGGGATGCGTTACACACGTCACGGTAGTAATAGAGCATCAGTGGGGAACTGACTGCCACCTAAGCAATTATGCATGAATCAAATTAAATATCAATAAAATTTGAATATTCATAATTTCAATATTATTGTATTTCAACAGCTTTAATGTATGGAAAAAAAAGTTTTATTCAAATAAATTTATCTTATTGGGAACATATGACTATAGTCTATCCATGCGAATTTAACAATCAGGATTAACTAGCTATTAGTTTGTCGATATCTGTTGCAATTGTATTGCATTCAATCTTAGTGTAGCACATAAATTACAGTCGTTAATTCTAGATCTGCCTTTGTTTTTAACATTGATCATATGTGGGAAAAAAAAAAAAAAAAAAAAAAAAACCAGCTCGCACACGTATGTGGCGCCAAACATTTTTAGGATACGTTCACAGAGAAAGCGCAAATTTTGGAATGACTCTTTATTTAACATTTTATAAACATCAATCCACACCCTTCCACAATTTCGTAGAACGTTGTTCTTCTGCAGTTCTATAATCTCAAGTTTACTTTTCTTTACTAACACTTCTCCGAATCTTGCTTCAACATCGAAAGAAGCTCCTCTTAGCATTTTATGCCATGTCATATTGAAGACAGACTTCAAATATGAAAAAGAACTTAGATCTGCATTTTGGAGCGCTGATCCTTCCAAACATTCAAATTATTTTTGTTTTTTTTAAGACCTCTTTGGAATCTGAATCGTTGTGCTTTGATTGGTGGTTTAAGAAATCCACTTTTAGTTTATTGCATTTACGTTTACGTGCAACATTACAGAGTATGCGGTCATTATACTGTTGAAAATGGCAGTTATTAAAATGCCTCCTAATATTATATTGTGAAAGCACTGTTAGCTGCATATGACAAATTTAACAACACTCTTTATTATGTGAAGTACAAAAATGTACTGTTCCTCCCACGAAGGATAAAATGTGTACTGTGACAAGCTGCCAGTGCTTCTCTGATCGACCTGAAGGGTTGTTTACTTGCACACGTAACCGCTCGAATGAAGGTGTGAACTTTTAACGCTTGGAGCGACGTTGTGAGCAGTGGCGTTTTGCCAAGACCAGGTGGAATGAGAAATGGAGGGGAATGTCACTCGGTAACACCAGACGGCATACCTGATGTAAAGGGTAGTTTGTGGTGGCGGATTTTCTTGAAGAGTTACTAAATTTAAATAACAAGTTTGGTATTTAACAGAAATTAGGGTTTGAGTTATATTGACCACAGACACACATATTGGGCTCAAGGGATCTCAAAACATATATTTCCTATGAAATCTCGGTATTAAATTTTTGGGTGAAATACAACACCTTCTCTATCTACTATGTACGTTGTACATATGCGAGAGAGAAAGTAATATGCATGTTCACCAATAACCTCAAAATAAAAAAAATATGCAACACATAGTCTTATTTTAATTTACGCCTTTCGAAAAACCAAGATATGTAGGAAATTCTTGAGTATGACTCTTCAATAAAAACATGTATTTATATGCAATTCCTCGGTCTACTTATAATACAACCTACACTAAATAACAGATGCAATCTGAAGACAGTTAAGCTGGCATTCGTCATAAACAAATATTTACTGGGTGGTGCATTAAAAATCTGATGTGTTCCATGCACATGACTTTCTCTACATCTCTGCAACAAATTATTGTTAAAAAGCTTATGTTTTATTTGCTTCCTGCTAATCGAGAACAAATTAGGAGAAATGGTCTTATTAATTGCTTCTTTGTAAGTAGAAGCGGAATAAGGGATTACCATAGGTTAAACTGATAGTCAAAGGCTGATTGCTATGTGACTGAAGTTCCTTTGGCTGTATGGACCGGAGTTGACAAATTCCTGCATGAGAAAAATGTTTTTCAAAACTGAAACAACAACAAAATGAATATCTTAAAAACGATCAATTCCACGAAAAAAATGTATATAACATAAATTGTGTGTTTTAATGTGCTCTACATATTTTGTGTGGCAAGTTTTTGTCTATCTCTTATGGTTTAGCAGTTATGCAAAATTCTGTAAAATTCTTCCAGAATAAAGTAGTCTTCACAGGCTATTCCCAGGAAATTCAAAATATACATTTTATTTGTCACGTAAATATAGGATATTTTAATCAAAATCGTTAGAGCCATTTTTGAGAAAATAAACATTTTCGAAAATTTTTCCTTGTATAGCGTAGTTTGGGGTGGGGGGATTTTTCTCAAAATCTTCGTGTCGCATCCCTGGGAGATACTAAACTTAAGTACCAAGTTTGGTACTTTACCGACTTTTCGTTTTTGAGTTATCGTGTTCACAGACACACGGACACAGACACTCGGACACACTGACACACACGGATCTTTTTCTGAAAATACTTTTTTGGGTACAGGGTACAGGGTACAGGGGACCCTAAAACGTATATTTCCGGTGAAATCTCTGCATCGAATTTTTGGGTGGAGTGCAATACCTTCTCTATACACCATGTACATAGTAGTGTAGAGAAAATAAAATCAATTATGTAATACCATTAGGCTAAACCAACAGCCTCGCAAGGGAATGTACTACCACTGATTCGGGCGAACACTGCTTCCTTTGTTTGGCTTACGGTGGTAAACAAGGGTGATCAGCAGCGGATAGCATCTTGGGGACCGATAGCGGGACGCATGCGTATACCAGTTTCATACCTACCGAGTAGAAACCGACCTGCATTGGCGGCTGCACGCGCCGGATGTAAACCTGCAGTAATGCGTTGTGGCACATGACTCGTCGCAGCAGTATATTATCCTATATATTACAATACCGTTTTAACGATTTTGTTGATAGTGCATGATCTTCAATCAAGGTTGAAAAATATTTTTCTTCAATTGGTTTACATAAAGATTTGCAATTCATATAGAAGAGCTTTGCAGACATACCTATGACAATAACACATATTTGAAAACATCCAATATTGAAATGCCTCGAGCCCTGAAAGCTGTCGATAAACTTGTGCAAGCATTTAATCAGAGGCCCATGACAACTGTTTTAGACCATGTGAAAAAGAAATTTAATAAAGTGTCGGATTTTCAATAATGCCTGAAATGTGCTACGAGGTGTTGCTATGGAAATAATTGCTAATGGAGTATCTCACCCAATAGTCGACGATGTGTCCTATTTCCGTTTTATTCCAATCGCATCTTGTATGTGGAGCAAGTTTTTCACAGTATAAAACCTGTTTACACGCCAGTCGGAGATGATTCACATTTGAGACGTTACGAATGTACTTTGTTGTACATTGTTTAATCTACGTATCTTGAAAGAAAATGAAACGGATAATGATGCTGATGACTTGTTGCACAACAGCAATTAAATATATGTAAATATTAAAACTGTTAGTTCCGTAAATCAGTGGTATTCATGTTTACCACCCTTACAGCCTCAATCGCCTTCAACTGCTAGAGAAAACATTAGTCTACCACGCAACCGCTGCCACATTTTCTTCTATTAGTACCACTACGTTCTGTCCCGCTATCGATCCCCAAGATGCTATCCCTAGTGATCACACTTCTTCTATACGCTGTGAAATACCTTTTCAAATATGTCTTGCAGGATATTTATAGATATCTATTTTCTGCGTGTTTTAATACATTTTGAATTAAAAAAATTAGTGCCATAAACCTTCAAAACTTGTCTTAGTTTGAATCTACATCATAGACCTCAAGACTACACAATTCTACAACCCCGTAAGATCGAAAGAGACGCACTTCATCTGTTTCTTTATAAAGAAAGACAGTTATATTGCGTTTTTGGACTGTTTTCCAAATAGCGGATTATTATTTACAAAATGGCTCAGTTCACTAATACCGAGTATTTTGAAATGCTGCTCATTTACGGCGAAGCATGCCATACTGTGACAGCTGTTGCAAGAATTTATCAAGATGATTTTCAAATAAATGAGTACCGCATCATACGATTTTTTTCTGTGTTCGGTTTCTTATCTGTCAAATGAAAATAATAATAATAATAGTAATAATAATAATAATAATAATCATCGTAAGGAGAAAGATAAATGTGAAACAAAAGGTGCATCTTCTGATGTTGAAGATGTTGCTCAAAGAAAGGGATCCTTCATTTAGTGAAAGATCTTGGAAGCAGCACAGTGGTATATTCGCACTATCGGCGTATCCCATTGGACAGTTTTGAGAGCATTAAAAGAAGAATTACTACCCTCTTTGGATTTCCAGCGAATCCAGTATCTCTCTGAAGCATATTTTTGGAATAATTTCATCAACAAGAAGAAAAGTTTCCCCTTCAAATTCTAGCAATGGGCGAAGCAACATTTACCAGAAATTGAGTAATACATTCATTGGTCCGTGGATTCTTCCTCGGGTTTTGACCGCTACCATCTATCTCCAGTTTCTTCAAGATCTTGCCAGATCTATTGGGGATGTTTCTCTGGAAGTAAGAGATGAAAAATGACGGCGTATCTGCGCACATAGTAGTCTATTTGGCCATCTATGCAATACCTACATAGAACGCTCAATGGCTCAGAATAGACCAATAAGATGTCCACCGAAATCGCCAAACCATACGAAAACTCGCTTATACGTTACTGAGGTGGAAATTTTGCAAGAAACAATAATCGAGCAGTGCAAGAAATAAAAATCAACCGGGACTTAGTTCGTAGAATGCAGCAGAGCTAGAGATAACGTTGTGAGGAATGTGTGTTGGTGAGGGATGTACATTTGAACAAATTCTCTAAACATTGAAAAGAAGTTTTCATTGGTGTTCTGTTATTGTTGATGTTATAATTATTCACAAAGGTTTATAATCCAAAAGGAAAGGAGTCATACTTTTGTAGCTGAGTTTCTCAAGCTTTTATTTATTTTCATAAATAAATGTTCGTGTTATGAGATAGATATTACAGACAAAAACATTAAATTGAATGTAACCATGGAATATTAATAAAGTCATGAAGCCTGTAATATTTTTGCTATGTCTTTTCTCTTTCTTTTCACTGGGCGGGACTTTCATGTTCTTTCTTCTCCGTCTGACTTAGGTCCGAACATGTCCGCTAGGCCCAGATAAACCGTTCACTGATTGGCCGAGCGGTGTGCTGGAGAGAAGCAAGAAAACCTTGTTGGGGAGTGAGAGAGATAGGCTTGGGGAGTCGAACTCTTGTTAGCTTGTGTGAAGGAGAGAAATAAAAAGCAGTTGAAAGTGTGACTTCACAGAACGGCTGTAAATTTTCTCTGGGTATGTAGTACATCACCTTGGCCAAATTTCATAATTTCTCAGTGAAATATTACTATGCCTGCTTGCCACTGATCGGCGTTTCTCTCCGTGTAAATTATGGAATATCGATGTTTGTGGTAAGGATCTGTTGGAATTTGATTTAATCTTGTTCTTTTCAGTTGGGGAAACGTTTAAAATTTTTGGGTTATTATGCAGAACTTGGGACGCTCAAAAAATCTAAAAAGCTAAGTGCGATTGATTGATCTTGTATTTGTTATAACGATTTCAAGGTTTTATTAGGCGGTCAAACTTGATTTTTTTATTATATACAAAGTCGTGTGCATGCTGGAATGTTTGATATATTGCGTGTTTGACGGATATTTACCAAATATATATACATAAACGAGTATAATATTAATAATATATTGTTTTACTGAAATGTTTGTATAAAACTGGATTTATAATGAAAAAGCTTGAGTTCGTTGCTAGGGAAAGACTCTGTAATTATTGGTATGCAAGAGCATCATGTGTCGTTCTTGGCAGGATTACCGCGTCTTGAGAACCAGTTGGAATAATTCACCGTTAGTGTGACTATAGTAGTCAGTGGAGGAGTATGTTTCTGTATACGTTTTGTTTCTGTATGCGTTTTTTTTTTATCTGCTTCTGTGGGCAAAACCACTGGGTCCGTTGTTTTTCAAATTTAGCGCGAGGTTAGGTTCGAATCGGTTGTGTATGTATATAAATTTATGTTTCTAGTTTTCTGTTGTGGTAGTAGTTGGCGGAGAAATGTTTCTGAACATTATAAAATTATTCATTATTTATATAACACTCGTTTATATATACTCATTTAGTAAATATCCGTCATATACGCAAAATACCAACCGTTCCAGCATGCATACAAATGTGTTTATAAATGTATGCTTGATCGACACATAAAACCTTTGAAATCGTCATCATACATACAAGATCCATCGATCGCAATTAGTTTCATTTTCTGAATAGTTGCCCTTTTGTTTCTGGCTTTTGTTGTGTGCCCGCTGGGATCTTTTCGATCGTGACGAGTTTTGTGTGTTAGTGCTGTGACAATACGACTTTGCTAATTATATAATTCTGTTCTAAGAATTTAAAGTTTTAGATCTTACATCCTTGTAATCAGAAGTTAAATTTGAGCCGAGTAAAAATTTCAAGTAGGGGTTTGTATGTAACAGCAGTAAAACAGGAAGAGAGGTTTAAAGGTCGTTGTGCTTACAAATATTTTAGGAACGACAGTACTCTAGGGGTATCATCTGATCGTATTGGTGTATTCCAAATCAACCTTGGTTCTTCTGGCTGGAGCTTAACTTACGTGTACGCTTAGTTGTGATAATCCGTAGTCTCTTTGGCGACAAATCTTTATAGGTGTGCTCGTCCAGCACCACTACATATCAATATGCGACTGCCGGCAAGGCTTTCGAGGGTCCTAGCAGATGGAACTGGAGCGGTTGAAAAGGTTTTATTAATTATGCAGAAAACGAGCCGCTCGAAAAATCAAAGGAAAATAAGTGCAATCGATGGATTTTGTATTTGTGATGATGATTTCAAAGCTTTTATTTGGCGGTCAAGATTGGTCTTTTTACTATAGACAAATTCGTGCATATACTGGAACGGTTGCTATTTTGCGTATATGACGGATATTTACCAAGTAATTACACATAAACGAGTACTGTATAAATAAACTAATGCATTTATAATGTTCAGAAACATACTTCTCGACCAAATACTACGCAATAGAAAATTAGAAACATAAATTTATATACACCACACTAACCTTAATGGATTCGAACGTAACCTCGCGCTAAATTTGAAAACCACAGTACCCAATGGCTTCGCCTAAACTCATAGAAACATAGTCCTCCACCAACTACTATAGTCGCACTAATATGTGAACTATACCTATGGGTTCTTGCAACAGGTAATCCTGCCAAGAGCCACAAATGACGTTCTTACATTCCCATAGTCTTCCGCTAGCAACGAAACCGAGCTTTTCCATTACAAATCCACTTTTATGCAAGCATTTAAGCATATAAACATTATAAAACAATTTATTATCCATATAGTACTCGTTTATATATAAATATTTGGTGAATTGTATGCAAAATACGAACTGTTCCGACATGCACACAAATTTGTTTATAATAAAAATGTGATGTGTTCCATTCACATGCTTTCTCTACATCTCTGCAGCAAATTATTGTTAAAATGCTTATGCTTCTATTTACTTCATCTAATCGAGAAAAAGAATTAGCAGAAATTACTTATTACTTGCTTCCTTGTAAATAGAAGCAAAAATAAATAAGGAAGTACCATAAGTTAAAGTGATAGTCAAATCTGGTTGCTATATGACTGAAGTTACTTTGTATGGACAGGAGTTGACAAATTTCTGTATGAGAAAAGTAGAAGTTTTTCAAAAGCTGATACCAAAAACAAGGAATATATCAAAAACGACGAACTGCACGAAAAAAATGTATATAACATAAATTTTGTGTTATAACGTGCTCTATATTTTTGTGTGGTAAGTTTTTGTTCATCTCCTACGGTTTAGCAGTTGTGTAAAACTCCGTAAAATTCATCCAGAATATAGTAGTCTTCAGAGGAAAATTTCAAGATATGCATTTTGTCAGGTAAATATCTTTAATATGCGATATTTTAATAAAATCCTTAGAGCCATTTTTGAGAAAGTAAACATTTTAGAAAAAAGTTGCATGTAAAGGGTAGTTTAGGGTAGGGGATTTTCTTGGAAGATGCCAACTTAAAATACCAAGTTTTTTATTTAACGGTCTTTTTGTTTTTGAGCTATGCTGTACAGACACACACGCACCTTCTTCTAAAAATGCTTTTTTGGATTTAGGGGGACCCAAAACATGTATTTCCGGTGAAATCTCGGTATCGAATTTTTGGGTGCATTGCAGTACCTTCACTAAGTGTTAAAATAAACCCTTGGCTGACAAACAAAACCTTTGAAATCCTCATCACAAATACAAAAATTAATCATCCGCACTTGGTTTCTTTCAATTTTTCGAGCTGCCCAAGTTCTGCATAATAACCGCGAAGCGTTTTCTGTGTGACATGTCTTTTATAGGGTGTGTTCGTCTAGCACCAGTAGGAGCCATTCTGCGACTGTCGACCAAGGCTCTCGGAGGTTCTCGCCAATGATACTGGAGCGCTAGAAAAGGTTTTTAAATTTTTATTCAAAGTGACATTTGCTTTATCAATCTAGTTTTAATTGGTTTTTATGTTGTTTGACGGCTGACAATGGAGCGGTAAGTAAAGCTTTTAATTTTTCTCACCTGCGACCATGCCCTGTAGCTGCAGTTTTAATTTTACGCTTACACCCCTTTCCCTCCATTGTTTGTTTTTAAAGCTTCAACTCTGGCTGCCGCTTTTTATAGTTCCCTTTTCACGGGTGTTATCTGTCACTTTGGCTGCTACTTTATTCTGCAATTTAATTTATTGGCGATTTATTTCTGGTTTTTGCCAGGATTTTATTTCCATGATGTTTTTATATATGATTTTAGCCGAGATTTTATTTTCTGAAGGCGCTAATGACCTTAGTAGTTGAGCGCCATAAACACCAATCATCATACGTAGACATTGTATAATGCAAGTTTACCAAGAATGTAGTGTTTAAATGGAGCATACTAGCTTAGTGTTTTGTATGAGAATAAAACAGATTTCGGTTTCAGTATTAAAATTCTTAATACAAGATTATAAAATTCATGATCAGGAAATTATTTACCAGCATTTTTCAACGCAAATGCAATTGATGCCATTCAGTAATTTTGAAATATCCTTGCATTTTCGTAAGAACATAACAGATTTAGGTTGTAGTATTAAGATCCATAATACAAGATTACAACATTTACGATCGGGATATTATGTTTCAGTGCAAGCATATGTTGATGTTACTTAGCGATTTTGAGAAGGTCTTGCATTTTCTAAAGAACTTAGGAGAAACAGGTTTCAGTATTAAGAATCCTAATGCAAGATTGTTAAATTATTACTCTTTGTGATATGTTTCAATGAAAATGTAGGCTTTATGACAAGTAGAGAGTGAAAAGTCTTGTTTTCGTAAGGACGTAGAAGATTTAGGTTGCAGATTAAGATTCTTAATGTAAGATTGTAAAATTTACGATCAGGAAATTATTATTGTTTGTAACATTTTTAAATCAGCGTACATGTTTGCGATGTTGACAAAAGCTTGCATTTAGCAAGAAAAGAACATAATATATTTAGGTTGTAGCGTTAAGATTCTTAATGCAAGACTGCGTAACTTACGATCAAGAAATTGTTAGTGTTTGAGACATGTTTTTACGGAAGTTTGGTGTCACTCGGTGGTCTTAATGGAACCTAGCTCAACTTAAATGTTTTATGTCTTGTGCGATCTTCAAGGAAGTAACCGTAATCTTGTACATGAATTGTTCAAGGGATTTACAAATATGTAAATAAAATTGATACGAAGATGGCGACTGGTTATTCTCTGCATCTTAATTGGTCACTGGTCAATTTGTCCAGTTAACGACATTGATGAAAGTGAAATAAGTAAGTTGGAAATGGTTTCACTGTGTGCCGTACACTAACGCCAAAAGCCTTCTCCAGCACAGAGTCAACTTTTATAAAACTTTTTCAAGATATGTACTCTACTATGGTAGTAAGACGTGATCTCAACGATGGAAGAACGCCAATGAACTGCTGAAGAAATGAAATTAATGAAATCTGACAGAAGGTTACAGTAAATGGAACCACAAATGTAATGAATAATTATTAAAGGAACTCAAGGTATACTTGTTTTAAAGATCTTAATCAGTAACAAAAGAACTGGCAACAACATGCCCAATGTGTGCCTCCAAATAGGGTCCTTAAAATTCTGCTGAACCACCATCTACAAGGGAAGAAAAGTCTGAGACGTCCAAGGAAGAGGTTTATAACTCGTGGTCATCAGATTTATTTGGTGCCAGTCGTTTGTCCGCGCCTGAATAAGTATTAGGCAACGAGTTTATCGCGGATTGCCTCAGAGGACTAGCGAATGAGGAGTAGAAGGGGCGGATGTCTACAGTTTTGAAGTCACCTTAGTGAAATGGACTTCTATCATACCTTTCCAATATTTACACTTGAACATTTGCTTACGTCTCGTAAACTCGCAATCGCAGCATTTATATTGATAGATAACTCAAATAATTATTGGACGGTTATGGTATTGTAGAGGTTTTCAGTGGCATAACTTTACCATTTTCGTAAACGTTTGTTCATACTCTTTACAGCAGTAAATGAAAACTGATAGACAGAATAAATTAAAAAGAGACTCTGATTCTGTGAGCGATGGCCACTTCCATCTCAATTGAAAAGAATAAAATGTCCTGGTGGAAAAATAGTTTTGCACGCCCATTACATCTGATTAAAAAGTTGGCAATGCCGTCTATATATTAAGTTCTTCTGCAACAAGGATTATGCCATCAGATCTGTTCAGATTTCAAGAGTTGAACTGGTATTGCTGTGTTAGAAACGGTCTACCTGTGTTTCTACAATCTGGCATTCTCGTTATATCGGTTCTTAATTGATCTAGTTGTTCATTTACGTTTAGATTTGTAATTCCTCTTATTTCTATATTTGTATTCTGATATGATTTTTTGTTTTGTTAATGACGCTGTCAGTTGCAGGGATCATATTAGTGCTATCGGTATGCTGGAATTTCGTCCCGCAAAAATTCTTTTACACGACCCTCAGATCAAAGGCCAGCGCCTAACAAACTGAGCCACAAAGAAGAGGTGGACCGACAAATGAATAGGTGGAGAGAAATGTTTTGATAAGATAGTAACAGTCCATGAGACCTGCTACCAGGATGAAATCTGAAGGTTACAATCATGTTTTTTGTTTATTTTTATACCGGAAGTGTAGCCATAACAGCAGAAACTGAAGAATCAAGTTTACCTGTTTAATGTAAATTATGTACTAAATTTTCTGTGTTGCACTATTGTTCAAAATAAAATCGTAATTATCTCAAGAACGGAAATCTCCATTGAAAAAATGTATTAAAGAAGAAACACTCGAAACACTGTAATCTTTCACAGCCTAAAAGGATAAACATAGGTCACCTTCCTGTCCTTGTAAGCACAGTAGTACATTACGCTTAAGCTATAGTAAAATATTTTAGGAACTGATCGCTATATATTTGCTCTGAAATTCTGTTCTTTGCGTGAAAAAACGAGGAATAAAGGAATAGCTACTGTGCATCTGAAAAATTATAAATACTTAAAAATTAAAACTAATAACAATGAAAATCTCGGAAATTCCTGTATCCACATAAAATTAACTATGTGCTTTACCAAGGATTACATTTGTGGTGCAGGAACATTTTCTCGATATTTGCGGTTTACCAGTTATGCAAAACTCGTACAGGATTAAGAGAAATTTAAAGGTTATTCCCAGAAAGTTCACAAATACATTTAATGTGCCCTAAAATAGCTAATTTTACATAATATGGATTTAATAAAAAAATTTTAGCCATTTTGTATAATCAAAATTTTAGGAAAAATTAGCCAATTTAAATTTTAGTTTGGAGAGGGAGATTTTAATTGAAAATCGTGTCGCATCCGTGGAAAATGACTTTAATACTAAATTTGGTACTTAACTGACATTTCACTTTTGAGTTATGTTGCTCACGTACACGTGCGCACGGACCTTTTTCTGAAAATACTTTCTTTGGGCTCAGAAGCCTTCAAAGCATGTAATGTTGTAAAATGTTGACGTCGAAAATTCGTGAAATGTATACTAAAAATGTAAAAACATTGAGGAGGCCGATTTATACTTGTGATTTAAAATACCACTCAAGTGTTGTTTTAGAAGACTCCATATGAGTGACCTTAACCGTTTCGGATCTCTGCTTTTCCGATCTCTCGTACTAGTGTTATACTCATCTCGGCTCGTTTTGGGTCGCTCCTTAATCATGCCAGCGCTTGGGTTCTGCATTATTGATGAAATCAAAATGCGTACAGCATGGCTGATAATAATCTACTCAGCTTTGTGTCCGTATTAGCTTTGCCTTCGTGGCTTAAGAAGTCCATGTCAGGAATAGCAGAGTGCTTCGTAATACTCCGAAAAGTATTCTGTTGTTACGTGGTGGCTAACATCTCTTGCTTGTCATTCTGGTTACCAATTTTGAATCTACGGAATTAAGTTTGTGTTTGTTTTTACTTTCTCTACACTATCTAGTAGGTAGAGAAGATACTGTATTTCACCCAAAAAGTCTATGTCGAGATTTCACCGGAATTACATGTTTTCAAGTCTCCAGAGTCGAAAAATTTTTGTAAATACTTCCATATGTGTGTCTGAACAGGATAACTGTAAAACGAAAAGTCGGTTAAATGCAAACTTAAATATTAAGTTCAAATCTTCCAATGCGACACGAAGAGTTTCAAGAAAATTCCTCGCCTCCAACTACCTATTACAAGGAACATATTTTGAAAATTTTGGTTTTCTCAAAAATGACTAACGATTTTTATTAAAATACCATAGTTTTAAGTTACTTTCGCTACAAACGAAATATATGTCTTGAATTTTCTAAGCCTATAAGGCCTCTTCATTCTGGATGACTTTTGCGTAACTGGTAAACCACAAAACAGACTAAAACTTGTTAAACAAAAAAGTATACATTTTGAGCAAACAGATTGTTATGTAGAAGTTTGTAAAGTTAAGTGTTTACGAGATATCTTTGTTATTTGTTTAAATTTTAAGCTACTTAAGCTTTTCTCAAACGGGAAGTAATATTTCGTTTCGTATCTCTCGTAACTCCTGGACACGCAAAGAAAATAGAATTTTAATTGCTTCCCATAGCGACCAGCTATCGCTTTAGCTGGTGTGTTCACTTATTTCCATTCTACTTACAAGGAAACAGGTAATAAGGCAATTTCTGGTAATGTTTATCTCCATTAGTATGATGTGGATAAAAAAATATTTTTGTAAGAATAGTTTACAATAAAGGTAGAGAAAGTCATATGAATGGGACATGTCATATTTTTTGTTTCGTTTTATAATTTAATGTCTAACATTTATACATATAAAGTACCTAATACTCGTAAAGAAACATTTAAAACGTTTTACACGCAGTGAATTGAACTTACGCAATACAGATTTTGAGTTAAGGTTAGGTTAGGTCTGAACTAGCTCCAAGTAAATGCTTTACCAACGGTTTACTTACGTCTGAAAGCACACATGAGAAGTTACTGCGACTTGATAAACGAATGTAAGCAACTAATCGCTGTCTACTAATACGTATAGCCTTATAACAGCAGTTTAGGACACGCTGCTATGGCTACTCGAGTACAAGAGTACTAACTGAAACTCCGATACAGCAGAGTGATCGATATTGCCGAGCGCTCGTCATTGAAAACACTCGTAAATTCACGTGATTCATCTTCAGTGCTTCCACTAAAGGAGGCCACGATATATGTCCCTCTTTGAGATTCAAAAACCTTCATCTACATGTCGCAAAGTGAACATCAGATGGTCTTTTGTGGCATAGGATAGACGTTTCGGAGAAGAAAATTAATGAACAAGCTCACGATAAGGATATTCAAGCAGGTGATCATTTTTTGATAGTGTTTAACGCCCTCTTTTACTGTTTGTGGCATCTCAGGATGACTGATGATGCATGGAACGAAGATGCAGCTCCGGTGGAATGCGATGGCGGGGGGAAATCGGAGAACCCAGTGAAAACCCGCCCTTGAGCAGCTTTGTCCACCAAAAATCGCACATGCGGTTGTTGGGATCGAACCCAGGTCTTCTAGATGAGGTGGTAATTATAATTATAAAGATATACATCTTTATTTAAAAAAAAATCACTACCATTTGGAGCAGGTCACTTAGTTGCCTTCTAGGTTCCAAAATCATCCACAATATATGATTATTCTCAGAATTATAAGAGTTAATCATCTTTTTGGTCAACGAGACAATATAGTTTTATCCTGCAGCCAACAACAGATAGCAACAGGATAGCTAATCCAAACATTTTAGAGTTCCAGGTTTGTAGCACCTAACACAGGTGCGCTTATGAAGATCCATTTAAACAAAAAAAGTATTTGCTACAATTTTTACATAAATGCGTGGTAAGCCATTGGATAGTGTGTATAAAATCGCCTCAGTTGTTTATTAACGAGTATAGTTTTATATGTCCTCGAGCACGTGTCAACGTGTAGTCGAGAGCGAAACTTGATACTTAACATGCATGAAGAATAATATTCAGAGCATCACGGATCATCTCAGGTCCTGGAGCTTACGCACTCGTGTACGGTTAACTTCATTCTTAATGTGCTCCCAGGCAAAATAATAGGGGCATGAAATCAGGAAACCGTGGAACTCACAAACTTGGTGAACCGCGCTCAATCCACCGACCCGGAATTATTTCATCAAGATACGAACTCACGGTTAATACAAATTGTACTGGGGCAACATCCTTCGATACATGATTTTATTGCAATTGCACCCTCCTCCAACTGAGGCTGCAGGAATTGCTTTAACAATTGCAGACGGCCACGACAGGAAGCTTGCGTAAACACAGATAAGAGATATTACCTCATCATTCCCAGAGTATGTCCAGTATAGTTGGGCAATACTGAATGCAACAGATGAGACTCTTACAGTGGATGGGTTCGAATCAAATCAAAATGCAAACACCGCCGCGCGAGTCATAGACTCACAAAATATAACATTAATATTCGGTGTATTACAGTTTTGTAAAGAACAGAAACGTAAAGGCCTGATTATTCCGTCAAGTAATGCCACAAAAGTGTCAGCGACGGATGAGGAAAGTTGAACGAACTGTGCATAATATAGAGAAAGAGTTTCAAACTTCAAAGAGTCGGGAGAAAAACGTTCAAAACCTAGTAAAGATTGCTCACATCCAAAAAGGTTTGTTGAAGCAAAATCTACCATCTAAAAATGTGAGTTCTACTTCATTATCGACATTGAAGCAAATGACCTGACAGGCAATAAAAGAAATTACCACAACAGACTGGGTAAAGTGCTGCCAATCCGTTAAACGCATAGAGGACGAATATTGGTGTTGATACATTAATGGAAGAGGAAATTGAAAGAGCTGTAATAAACATAGGCATTGACTGCAGTGATGAAAAATGCGCTGAAGACCCAGAACATGAAAAACGTGGCAGCAGCACATACAGCAAATGAATGCAGTTCAACAGATGCAGCCGATGAAAGTTTGCACTCTATATTGGGGATTAACCCACATGTGGATTAAGGAGCGTTTCGTAAGTGATAAGAAACAATAAGTTTATCCTGTCGTGGATCGTTTAGTTTATTCCTATTCACGTAAGCTGAGCTGATGATTGATGATGATCAGAGAGTGCTACACTACATTCCCGCCTTCTCTGACCGCTCTAAACCGTGCCATGCTACACCAGAGACATCCCCTAAGAACTGTGCAATTGACTCATCACAAAGATAAACATATAACCATAGATACTGCAGGAGCGGTATGAAAACCATGTTGGAGCAGGAATGGTGGCCATGAAAATCTCGATCGGAGTAGGAAAACTAGATCTAGAATGCCCAGTCTTCCAGGCTGAGCTTCTGGGAATTACTTAGCTGTGGAGTGGACAGAACAGAAAACTGCCCCTCAACGTATGCTATATATGTAGACTCAAAAGCCGCCCTTCTCGTTAACGCAAACAGTAAAACAAGGTACCCCTTGGCTGTTCAACTCGGAAAAAAGATTATCACACTCAATAAAATAAATAAGATTACACTCCACTAGTCAAAGATCACGCAAGACTTCGTGGGAACTAAAGAGCCGACTACCTTGCGAGGATTGCAGCCAGTTACAAAACTACAAATCTATTTCCATAACTCGGGGCAAGCAGCTGTTAACTGAATATTACACTACAATTTGGAATTTCATCTACAGCAGATCCAATAAAGCCTATCTCACCAAACTTTTCATACCCAACACACCTCTCAGAATGTTCTCATCTCTCTCACCCAGTCATATAACTACCTAATTCCTTACAAATCATGGCCGCTTTCAATTCTACCTCCACAAAATGAAAATAAAGAGATTCACTATTTTGTAGCTGCTCTGAAAAACTTCCACAGACGACCCTACACTTGACGACTGATTGCAGCAACTATTCAAGAGATTGACCAACTGTTTTACGCTCACTTCCACTGCCAATGGTTCTGAAGATTCATTTTAATACAGTTGCAGTTGCAGAATCCCTCAAGAGTATATTCCGCACCCTTCAATAAAGTATGTAAATATCCCTCGCTTTAGCTCTAAAACATGCGTTGTAACTAATTTGTTTAAATAAAAAGTGCCCATCACATCTGTTCTGGTTTAGCCCCACCAAACATTAATACCTGGAATAGTTCTTCCCCGTTGCATG